>OU015745.1:69694940-69727479 GCA_907169655.1 Acomys percivali | reverse complement strand
TATATATATACACACATATATACATACATATATACACACATACACATATATACATATGTGTGTATATATGTATGTATATATGATTACAGTACATGATAGCATATTACAGTAGGCATGTGGAGGTCATACGACAACTTGTGTGATTTGTCTCTGTCCTCATGTTCTAGGAGATGAACTCAGGGGGCCAACAATCTTGGTGGCAGGCACCTTTCCTCCCACAATAACTGAATAACTTTATTTCAGGATTAAACATTGTTTTATGTTTGTTTTGTTTTGTTTTTCTTCAAGACAAGGTTTCTCTGTGTAGCCCTGGCTGCCCTCGACTCACTTTGTAGACCAGGCTGGCCTCGAACTCACATCGATCTGCCTGCCTCTGCCTCCTAAGTCCTGGGATAGGGTCAAACATTGTGATAGTCAATGGAACTGTCAACTTGAGGATGGGACAGTGGGAGTATCTGTGACAGAGGTTGCCTTGGGTTATTAATATGGGAAGAGTTACCTGAATTTGTGGGCAAGACTATCCCCTGACCGGGACTCAGGACTGTATAAATGGAGGGGAAAAAACAAACCTGAGTATTGGAATGCATGTGCTCTTCCCTCTCTGGCTGAGGATGTGGTATGACCAGTTGCTACAAGCTCCCGCTCCCTTCATTCTCCTGTGTGATGGCCTGCACCTTGAACTGTGAGCTAAAACAAATCCAATCTCATTGACATTTCTTTGTCAGGGTATTTTATCACAGCAACAGGAAAGGAAAATAAAGCAAACATTGGTACTTTTTTTGTTCATTTACTGATTTATTTGTCTTTTAGCCCTGGATAGCCTGGATCTCACTGTGTAGACTAGGCTAACCTCAGAATCACTCTGCCTTCTAGCCCTAATTAATCTCCCAATTACCTTTGCCTCCACGCACAACTTGAACATCATTACCTTTTCTACTAACATATTTACAAAGAAACTGATATAATGACTCTGTTTTGCTTCAAAAAAAAAAATGAGAGTTGAGGAAACAGGTAAAGGAATAGACAAAAGATACCACCCATAACTTGAAACTCATTGAAGCTGAATGCTGTGTTCATAGAACTATTTAGAAATGCTTTCCTAGCCCGGTGTGGTGGCACACATCTTTAATCCCAGCACTCGGGGATGCAGAGGCAGGTGGATTGCTGTGAGTTGGAAGCCAGCCTGGTCTACAAAGCAGGTTCAGGACAGCCAGGATTACATAGAGAAACCCTGTCTTGAAAAACCAATAAATAAATAAATAAATAAATAAATGTTTTCTGTCTGTCTGTCATTTATCTATCTTTCTTTCTTTCTATTTTCTGTATAGGTGTATCTCTTGAGTCACAGAAGTCAGAGGATAGCTTTGGAGAGTCAGTTCTACCATGTAGGTTTCAGGACTCGAGGTGAGGTTATCAGGCTTGACTGTAAGCACCTTTACTGTTGAGGCATCCCATTGGCCCAGCGTATATAGTCTTATATTATTCTTTTGTATTCTGAGTATTCTTACAATTTTCTAAAATAAAACAGTTATTTTATTTTAAATATTTATTTTATTTACTTAAAAGGAAACCATTTATTTATTAATCTATTTATTTATCTATTTATTTATTTATTTATAGAATCCTACTTCTAAATTCCATTAACACCAATTTGGAGACCGAGTTTCTAATCTGTGGAGGTCCTACTCAAATCACTGCAAAAGGCACAACTCTTTCTTCATCCCAAAAGGAAGGCAAAGCCAGTGTGGTAGCTGCTAGGGAGTGCCTGTAGTCCCTGCTACCCGAGGCTGGGGCAGGTTGATTCCATAAGCTCAGGGTATAGGAGGGGCTTCAGGCCATCATGGACAATGCAGGGAGACCAGGTCTGCAGGAGGCGGGGGGATAAAGGGAGAGAAGAGGAAAGGAGAAATGTGGGTTGAACTTGGCTATGAGTTTTCTGAAAAGACTACCCAGGACAGGGCTGCTGAGATGGCCCTTCCGATAAAGGTGCTAGAGTTGGATGCCGGAGCCTAGGGGAAGGAGGGGCCCTCACTCATCCTCTGACTGTCACATGAGCACGTGAGGGAGCGCACACGCACGAGTGCGCACATGCACACACACACACTCACGCATGCGCACACACCTTCATTCTCTGCCTCTCTGCCTCTCTGTCTCCTCTCTCTCTCTCTCTCTCTCTCTCTCTCTCTCTCTCTCTCTCTCTCTCTCTCTCTCACACACACACACACACAGAATTAGGTTTTTAAATTGAAAAAGATGACTCCTTGCCACCCAGAGCCAAGACCCCAATAATCTCTTTCTCGTGCACTCTGTCTTCTCCTTGTAAGAAATTTTCTTCTAGTTCTTTCTTTCACTAAGGTGTGGTCCTTGGCAGCTGTGAAGAGGGGTCTCTAATCTTCCTCTTAGCTTGGAACTAGAGTCTTTATGAGATTCCAGGCTCAGGGTCCATCCTCTAGGACCCGAGGCAAAGGATGCCTCTGATGCAGCTGCAGGTTTCATCCGGTTTCACCGTTCTCACACACTGCCCACCCCCAGTTTTTGTTTGTTTGTTCTTTTTAGTTTTTCTGGTCTTTGTTGCTCATTTTGCAAGCTGACCCAGACTTTCTGGAGGGCGGAACCCTTCAATGGAGAGGAATAAGGATTTCCTTATTCCTGCACAATTTGAATGACTGCTTTAATAGTTCAGTTTCCTGATTTTCCCTAACGCCTCGTCCATCTGGAATTTGGGGCAGAAAGAAGAGGATGTTGCTTGGAAAGTTTCTCTAGCAGTTCCAAGTCAGGAGCTGGGAGGAGGCGGTGTATAAATTGGGAAGAGTATTCCAGATAGATGAGTCTTTTGTGGCAGGAGGGGACTCCAGGAGGAAGGAACTCTGACACCTGCTCCAGCCAGCTGAGACAGGAGGCTGGGTTGGAGCAAGAGCATCTTGCTGAACTCCCTGATTTTACTGTGCTCTTATGTCCCTCTCCCTATAGACAGGGCCTCCGCTACCCCAAGCTGGCCTAGAACTCTGTAGCTGAGCATAACTCTGTGCTTGCGAGTCTCCTACATCTACCACCAAGGTGCTGGGATTACAGGTGTGCCCACCGTGCCCAGTCTCCCCCTCATCCTCAGGAGGATTACAGAACACAGAGAGGGGCCAGTGAAATGGCTGATTGGGATAAGGCATTTACCACAAAGCCTGACATCTGATTTTAATCTCCAGGACCCACGAGGTAGAAGGAGAAAACCAAGACCTCTATCCTTGCTCCATGTCATGTCGTGGTCCTTGATCTAAGACACAAAATAAAATAAAATAAAAGGGCCTCCTCACTTCAGCTGCCCATGTCCTTATGTACAAATTCAGATCGACATTCTGTAAATTCATTAAAGTGAACAAGCTGGTTGTCTGGTCAGCCCCACATTCTCCCAGGCCTTTGCTCAGTCCTACCTTGTTTTTCTGTTGCTGTTGGGGAAGGGGGCGTTTTCTTTTACTGCTAAGTCCAGTGCCAAAGTAACAAGCAATCTTGGGTGGCTTTCCCTGGGGGTGAGGGGAGCTGTGTAAGAAACCATCCAAGTTGCCTTTTGGTCTTCCAAGAGGAAACCAGGGTACAAGTTGGGGCAAGGGCCTAAAGGGGAGGGCTCAGCAGTCTTCAAATGTCTGCCAATACACTTGCCCACCTCTACCACCAAACGTCTTTTCATTAAAAGTACAACTTGGGGGCTGAGGATGTAGCTCAGTTGGTAGAGTGCGTGGCTGACACTCATGACGCCTTGGGTTCCATCCCCAGTACCACATAAAGTGGGTATGGAAGTACGCATCTGTAATCTAGGCGCTGAAGAAGATGGAGACAGGAGAGGCAGAAATTCAGGGTCGTCTTTATCTGTATAGTGAATCAAGTTGGATAACTAGCTAGGCAGAGTAGTGTATGACTGTAGTTCCATTACTTCTGAGAAAGCTGATGCGGGAGGATGGCTGAGACCAGGATTTGAGGCTAGCCTGGGCAACAAAGTGAAACCCTGTCTCAAAATAAATAAGTAAATAAGTACTTGATTTAAAATATTCCTCCTAAATATTGTATTCATGGGGGCTGGAGAGATGGCTCAGCCATTAAAGAGCATTTGTAGCTCTGTCAGAGGACTGGGGTTCAGTCCCAAGCACCCACAGGGAAGCTCACAACCATCTTTATCTCCAGTTCCAGGGGGCCTGATGCTCTCTTCTGGCCTCTACAAGCACTGCATGCACATGATACATAGACAAGCATGCCGGCAAAACAGCTATACATATAAAATAATAAAATAAAGATAATTATGGGGCTGGAGAGATGGCTCAGTGATTAAGAACTTACTGTAGGGCAGGCTGATCTCTGAGTACAAGGCCAGCCTGGTCTGTAGAACTGGGTCTAGGACAGCCAGGACTACACAAAGAAACACTGTCTTGGAAAACAAAACAAAACAAAACAAAAATACAAAAAGAAAGAAAGGAAGAAGACACAGAGACACAACTTCACACAATGTGAAGAAAAGTCACCCCAATATCCCACCACTTGGGAGACAGAAGCAAGTGGATCTCTGTGTGTTCTAGGACAGCCAAGGCTACACAGAGAAATGGGGGGGGGGACAACCTGGGAGGGTTACAATTTCAAGGAGACAGGAAGAAACAATGGAATCTTTTTGTAATTCAGAGTATGATACAATAACAGCATTATTTTTTAATTATAAGCAGCCATTCTGTTTTCCCTGTGCTTTGTCTGCTCTGTATTCAGAATACACATGTGGTGCTTTTACATAATAAAGTTTATGTGCTTTTGTGTCTTTCCAGAATGTTCTTTGGTACTTTTCCCATACTTTTCAGTAAATGCTTAAATTTTGTTCATCTATATCCTGCACATTTACTCTTACACTTACTCTTTCTTTCTTTCTTTCTTTCTTTCTTTCTTTCTTTCGGACAAGATTTCTCCTGGACTCAATTTGTAGACAGGCTAGCCTTGAACTCAAAGCGACTGCCTGCCTCTGCCTCCTTGAGTGCTGAGACTAAAAGCATGTGCCACCATGCCTGGCATTTTTTCTCTTTTTCCTTTTCTTTATTTTACCTTTCATAATTCAGGCACACAGGATGTAGCTTCATTTACTCAGGAGGTTTCAGCATTCATATACATAAATCTTGCCTGCTTTCACAGAGGCAATGTTGCAAAATGTATGTTAGATGAATTATAACTATTTTTTTTTAAGACAAAGTTTCTCTGTATAAGAGTCTTGGTTGTCCTGGACTCGCTTTGTAAACCAGGCTGGCCTCGAACTCACAGAGATCTACCTGCCTCTGTCTTTCGATTGCTGAGATAAAAGGCGTGAGCCACTACGCCTGACTGAATTATAACTGTTTTGAATTATCTTTTTAAAGGTTTTTTTTTTTTTTTTTTGAGATTTTGATATAATTACAGCATTTCTCACCTCCCTTTCTTTTCCCCAAACCTTCCTTTATATCCTTTGATGCTCTCTTTCAAATTCATGGCCCCCTTTTTTTCATTAATTGTTGTTTCATGGACACACCTAAATACGAACTGCTTAGTCTTCATGTTATTTGTATGTATGTTTTCAGGGCTGACCATTTGGTATTGCATAACCAACTAGCGTGCTCGTCTCTGGGGAAGACTATTTCTCCGGGTCTCAGCATTCCTTCATTGCCTGTAGACATCAGAGGGCTGATCCTCCTGAGTACTGGGCTTGTAGCACAGGCACCATGGAGTGAGGTTTGGGCAGCTCTGGGGATGGACCTCAAATTCTTTGTGCATTGTAAATGTTCTACCCTAGGAGCGACATCACCAGCTTTCTGCAGTATATTTTGCAATCTGTTTTAATTAGCTCTAATGTTATGATGATTCCTTTGTGTTGTCAGTGTGGGCATTCACAGCCCTGAAAACGATGATACTCTTCTTCAAATAAGGTCCGTACTTTCCAGCCTGGAGGTCTGTATTTCTTTCCACTGTTGAAAATGTCTCAGCATCTTTTAAAAACCTGCTCCTTTATTCAGACTCAATGGCTTCGTGAGACCTCGTTTAACTTTGCTGGAAGACTTACTTTCTTCTCCCTGGGCTTTAGGAAAACTTACTACTGGGTCTATAAACTTAGAGCACTTACGTTTTTATTTTCTGCTTACAGAATTCCTTTCGTGGAGCAGGGAGCAAGGGGGTAGCAGAGGGGAGCAGTGTATTTGGAGGAGGGAGGGATGACACTTTGTTATGCATATACGCTCCCCCTTTTATTTAGTTTTACCCCTTTAGAAGACTGAGGAAGTGAGGGAAGAGAGAAGGGAAGAGGGAAGGAGTGCCCGAACACTAGCTGGAGACAGAACCCTGATTTGGGATCACGGCTTTTCTGCCCTACTGCGATGCCTTTTGTAGACGCTAAGCCTCCAGCTCATGTGGGAACTTGACCAACTTGGAAATGAACTAAAATGTTCTGTGTCTTCTAGGCTTCTTCACCTGCCCACGCCCTGCTCAGAGGGCTATGCCTAACGTGTTTCTTTGCCGGTTCCTTGGGAAGAATCCTGCCACCTAGAGGCTGCATGGGGAACTCCTTTTCCTAAGGTTGGCCGAAGCCTGCTTTCATCGTCCATTCGCGCTGGCTGGGCGCCCCACGTTTGGAGTGGATTTTGTGTTGGGGACTGGTCTGAGCTAGTGGCTTACACTTGCATGGGCAAAGATCGAGGTCTTTCCCTCCGCTGCCTCTCAGATCTATCCCAGCTCAGCCAAAGCAACGGGATGTGATGGGCTTGGAGCCACAGAGACTCGGCCAGCTCGAGCTCCTGGGGAAAGCGGGCAGGAAGCCCGGGCTGGCAACTGCGCAAAACAAGGCGGCTTTCTTTAGCAGAACGCCTTCGGACAAACGGCCGGGAGAGCTGCGGGGAGGTGGCTGTCAGGCCGGGAATGCACACACCTGTACCTGACAAGGCTCCTTTGAATACCTTCTGCTCAGTAGTCTCCCCCGGGCTTGGCCAGAGGCATGCGGAGCGGAGTCTGGCAGCCCATGCCCTAGGGAGGAGCACCCCGCCCAGACCTCCAGGAGGAGCGGCCACCCGGGAAGATTCGGCGCCAGGACGCTGCTGAAGTTCCCCTAAAGCTTCTTCCTGTCTCCCGGCTGCTCCACTCCCACCCTCCACTTCCCCACACCCCCACACCCCACCCCAACACCTGCAGCTCCAGCCTCTGCCCCGCCTACGAGCCCACAGCAAACAAAGCTTTCTAGAAACAGAGTTTCCGAAGAGATTTCAAGCCAGTGATGTTCGAACCACTTCGCGGGCTAGGCAAGCCTTTTCTGCCTTTTCTACGTGAGCCTTAATCAAGTCCCATTTTCTTGCTTCCTAGTTTTTCGTTTGTTGTGGGAAAAGACTGAAGTCGACAGATGTGATATATTTGTTTCCTAGCCGCTGGGTTGCAAAGCAATGAGAATATGTATATATATATAATGTAATATATATAATTTTTTTCTGAGACAGGAAGATTCCCAAGCAGCCCAGGCTAACCTCAAACTCACTATGTAGCTGAGGAATGGCTCCGAACAACTCCCTTAAAATTTTGACTTGTGTGCGCGCTCATATGGGTGTTCTGGCACGTGTAGAGCCAAGAGATAGATATCAGGCATCTTCCTCAGTTATTTTTTTGAGGCAGGATCTCTTATTGAACATGGATCTTGCTGATTTGGCTACACTTAAGTTACTCCCCTTTGACATCTGGGGTCTGTCTGTTTGAACATGGAAGCAGGAAATTCTAGATACAAATCACGACATCTGGCTTTTTACAGGGATGCTG
Source organism: Acomys percivali (assembly GCA_907169655.1). Classification (NCBI taxonomy): domain Eukaryota; kingdom Metazoa; phylum Chordata; class Mammalia; order Rodentia; family Muridae; genus Acomys; species Acomys percivali. Next base: position 69,719,697 of record OU015745.1, on the reverse strand, counting down.
GGGTAACTCAGGTCTTCATGAATATGAGGCTCACCTTACCCACTGAGCCATTTGCCTGGCTCCCTCCGCCCCCCCCCCCCCCCAGTGCTGGCCTCCCAGTGGTACTAGATGTGGAACTCAGGGTTTTGAGAGCTTAATACAAACACTCTACTAATTGAGCCATAACCACCCCCACCACTGTCTTATTTTCTTTCTTTTCCTACTTAGGGTCTTACTATGTAGCCCTGGATAGCTTGGAACTTGCTATGTATATTAGCCTGGCCTCGAACTCACAGAAATCCACTGGCCTCTGTCTCCCAAGCGCTGAGATTAAAGGCATGAACCACCATACTCGGCCAATTTAAAATCTTTTAAAATATGTTTTTTTTAATATCAAAAGAAAGATGGAGGAAGGAAGGGAGGAAAGGGGGAAAGAAAGAGGGAAAAAGAAAGAAAGGAGAGAGTTGATGATAATAACATCCAGTCTCAAGTCAATTTTCATCACCACTGGCCAGATGTGCATGCAGTTATATTCCTACTAACGAAGAAGTTAGTTCCCTGGTAATGGGTAGATGCTCTTAATAAGTGGAAGAACACTAAAATGGACTGCTGCCGGACCCATGGAGTAAAGACCAGCGTGATAAGGAGGAAAGTGAAATTTACCCTCTCTGGGAGCATACAATGTGCCTGGAGAATGAGTTATGAGAACCACCTCTAAAGACTTCAATAGCGTCTAGTTCCAATACCTGGAGGCAGGGGCAGGGGCAGGGGCAGGGGCAGGGGCAGGGGAGAGGCAGGGGCAGAGGCAGGGGCAGAGGCAAGGACAGAGGCAGAGGCAGGGGCAGAGGCAGAGGCAGAGACAGGGGCAGGGGCAGAGGCAGGGACAGAGGCAGGGGCAGAGGCAGGGCCAGGGGCAGAGGCAGGGCAGAGGCAGAGGCAAGGGCAGAGGCAGAGGCAGGGGCAGAGGCAGGGACAGGGGCAGAGGCAGGGCAGAGGCAGGGGCAGGGGCAGGGACAGGGGCAGGGGCAGAGGCAGGGGCAGAGGCAGGGGCAGAGGCAAGGACAGAGACAGGGGCAAGGGCAGAGGCAGAGGCAGAGGCAGGGCCAGGGGCAGAGGCAGGGCAGAGGCAGAGGCAGGGACAGAGGCAGGGACAGGGGCAGGGGCAGAGGCAGGGACAGAGGCAGAGGCAGGGGCAGGGGCAGGGGCAGAGGCAGAGGCAGAGGCAGGGGCAGGGGCAGAGGCAGGGGCAGGGGCAGGGGCAGAGGCAGAGGCAGGGGCAGAGGCAGAGACAGGGGCAGAGGCAGGGGCAGAGGCAGGGGCAGAGGCAGAGGCAGGGGCAGAGGCAGAGGCAGAGACAGGGGCAGGGGCAGAGGCAGGGGCAGGGGCAGAGACAGAGGCAGGGGCAGAGGCAGAGGCAGGGGCAGAGGCAGAGGCAGGGGCAGGGGCAGAGGCAGAGGCAGGGGCAGAGACAGGTGCAGGGCCAGGGCCAGGGCCAGGGGCAGGAGCAGAGGCAAGGGCAGGGGCAGAGGCAGAGGCAGAAGCAGAGGCAGGGGCAGAGGCAGAGGCAGGGACAGGGGCAGGGACAGAGGCAGGGGCAGAGGCAGAGGCAGGGGCAGGGGCAGGGACAGAGGCAGAGGCAGAGAGGAAGGCAGATAGCTGCAAGTCTGAAGACAAAACTTCAAGGATGATGAAACTCTACTTCATTTGGCATTTGCCCATGAAGACGGCAGACATATTGGCCACTGACTATAAGTTTCCATAACATTGATTAAGTGGCGACTCCAATTACATTGTGGCTCTAGAAATAGTAATTATATCAGAAATTGCAATTGATACAGTGATCCTTTTATAATACTCAGTTTGTCGAGTGGACCAACCACAGACCAAAAATGTAGTTAGTTAGTGGCCATTGAGACGCCCAAGGGAGAAAGGCACCTGCCACCAAGCCCAAGGACCTGAGTTCAATCCCCAGGACCCATATGGTGGAAGGACCCAGCTTCCTCAGGTTGTCCACACATTACCACAACATATGCATGTGCTCCCCTTACCCCGTAAATGAGAATTTAAAAATTACATAGGTAGGTCTAGAGTGTTTGCATTGCTCTGAAATGTGCAGACTGTTTCTTCTCATTATTATCTCATAAACAATACAACACAAAAACTGTATAAACAGCACTTACTAGAAGGAGCACTGAGATGATTTAAAAGACGTGGTGTAACTGATATGTGTTCAGTGCACATTCCACATGAGGGACTTGAGCATCAGTGGGCTGGCTCTCCATTTAGAGCCCTGGAACCAATGCCCCATGAGTACAGAGGTGGCGAGTGTGCAGTTCCTAACATCTAGTATGTAGCTACTGACTCAGTGAAAGTAATTTTTCCCTCTATATTAGTTTGTAAGGACCAGAGGCAGCAGTTGGCTTGCATGTGACAAGATCAACAGCACACCATCACAGTCCTGCCTCAGGGATCCTGCCATTAGATAGATGGAAGAAGCCGCGTCATCTTGGTACCCTGGCCCTGGTCTACGATATTGATATCCTGATCTGTTGGATTGGAAGCAGCAGGTGATTCAAGTGCATTAATAATATACACAAATAGGAGACCAGGAAACAAAGTTCATGGAAGTCCAGGACCAGCGCTCCAGGGAAGGCTCTGCATCCCGTGGCTTAAGCACACAAAGTTGCTGTTCTAAATCCTACCCCACAAAAGAGGCGGATGCTTTGCGGGCCTTTTCTGGGCTTTATAGATATCATCTCCTACCCTGTGAATGTGCTATTTTGACTTGCTGGCCAACTAGTAAGTAAGGCTGTACGGTTTGTTTTGAATTTTGTTTGTTTTATTTTATTTTGAGACAATATCTCAATTTGCAGTCTAGGCTGGCCTCAAATTCAAGAACTTGACGCTTCTACTTTCTAACTCCTGGGATTATAGGCATGCTCTACCAGTTGAGGCTAAAAATGTTGAAGGATAATAAAAGAAAAAGATGATATAGGAAGTCAAGCCTTCTAAGGAAACTGCTTTTTAAAAGAGGTGTATTTATTTTATTTTTTAAAGATTTATTTATTGTATTTATTGTATATGAGTGCTTTATCTGCAGAAGAGGGCATCAGATAACATTATAGATGGTTGTGAGCCACCATGTGGTTGCTGGGAATTGAACTCAGGACCTCTGGAAGAGCAGGTGGTGCCCTTAACCACTGAGCCATTTCTCCAGCCCAATACTTATTTTTTTTATATTATGTATATGAGTGTTTTGCTTGTATGTCTGTGTACCACATTCATGTAGTGTCCTCAGAGGCCAGAAGAGGGCGTTGGTTATTTGGAACTGGGGTTGCAGATAACGGAGAGTTGTCTCATTTACTAGGATGAGGCATACAGGTCTTACGTGTGTGCTGAGAACCAAATCTTGGTCCTTGGAGCAGTAGCCAGTGCTTTTAACTGCTGAGTTATTGCTCTAGGCCCTGCAAACTGCTTTTGAAGCTATTTCCAATATCAATTTCTGTTGCATTGCGCTGCTTTGTTTTTTGTTTTTTTTGAGTTTTTTTATACATGCATTTGTTGATGGTGGCTTTGTGGTAGCAGGGAGAGAGTGGGGGACAACGTGCAGGAGTCAGTTATCTTCTACTAAGTAAGTGAACTCTGGTAATGGGGCTCAGGGCTACCTTTGGTAGCAAGCTAAGTCTTTGTGTAGCCCAAACTAAACTCAATTCACTAGCTGAGAATAACCTTGAACTTCTGGTCCTCCTGCATCCACCTTTCCAAGTGCCGGAATTGCCAACACACACCACCATAGTACTGGGTTTGCGTCTCCTCTTTTGGATGCATGAGCCATAGCAGTAGCCTGCTGACAACAGTTGCTGGGCCTGTGACGTGTATCCCAATTAATAGGATCCTATATAGCTGATAGACCTTTATATTACATGCAATAGACTTAATTATGTCTTCCAAATGGACAGTGCCTATGGAGGTCTGTCTGTCTGACAATTTGGAGTGAGGGGCTAGAGTGTTGGGTCAGTAGTGAGACTGCTTGCTGCCCTTGCAGGGGACCTGGATTCAATCCCTGCACATACACTGCAGATCACAAACATTTGTAACTGCAGTTCCATGGGATGTGATGCCTTCTTCTGGCCTTCATGGGTACCAGGCTTGCAGGTGGCACATGTACGTGAATGCAGTCAAAACACTCACAACATAATAAAATTAAATTCAACTTTCTTAAGAGACAAGCCAGAGTGTTAATTCCTCTAATGCTTTCCTAACACAAAGCTCCGTAGGTCTACATGTCCCACCCTAAGTGAGGACTCTGCCCTCCTCTGTATCATTCCAGGAATTTTCTCTTCTACTTCCTTCCTGAGGCTGATCAGTGTCTCAGAGCTTCATAACAAGGAGATACGTGGGGCAGACTGGAAGGCACAGCATCTCATGGTCTCTGTTAGTCTCAGCCACAGTGAGCAGAGAACATGCTCTTCTCCCCACCCCTACCTCAACCTGCAAGGTGGCCCCTTGTGATCTGGCCCCTTCAACTTAGCTGCAGCCATGTCAATTATAGACCTTTGTCACCTTTCTTAATGATTCCAAGGCTATTGCCACATGGAGGAAACAGAACTGAGAAATTGCACGCTTACATATATCTATACAGTGAGTGGTTCCTCTTCCTCGATGTTGTTCTCATCTTTTTTTTACGAATGTGTTTTTGTGTGCACTACTCTTTTGGCTGCATGTATGTCTGTGTGAGAGTGTCAGATCCCCTGGAACAGGAGTTACAAGTGGTTGCAAGCTGCCGTGTGAGTGCTGGAAATTGAACCTGGGTCCTTTGGAAGAGCAGCCAATACTCTTAACCACTAAGGCATCTCTCAAGCTCTGTTTCCATCTTCTTATTTTCTCCCTGTCATTTCTCTCCTCCTTTCTTCCCCTGTGCTGGGATCAAACTCAGGACCTGGCATACGCCAGGCAAGTGCTCTGCTACTGAGCTACACACCTAGTCCTGCTTCAGTGACTTCTACTTTTAAAACCTTTTCTGTAGGAGCCAGGAAGATAACTAAGGATGTAAAGGTGCTAACCACTCCTGATGATCTGAGTCCAGTCCCTGGAATTAGCAGAAAAAGCTAGGTGCAGTGGCAGGCATCTGGGATCCCAGCACTCCTAGGGTGAGATGGGAGGCAGAGAATAAAGACTCCCGGGGAGTTTGTAGACAGCTATCCTGGAGGACACCGTGGCAGCAGAAACAAGGGAGGCCCTGCCTCAGCAAGGTGGAAGGCCAGCACTGTTTCCTGACCGTCACACACCCTCCATGGCATGTAGGTACACACACACACACACACACACACACACACATGCACACTATACATATATATACACACACCTATATGTGTATTATAAATATTAAATATATAGTTATTATTATTAGGCAGCACTCAGGAGGCAGAGGCCAGTGGATCTCTGTGAGTTCAAGGCCAGCCTGGTCTACTAAGCAATTTCTAGCCCAGCTAGGGCTACAAAGTGAGACCTTGTCTAAAGGGGGAAAAAAAATTCCAAACAACCAAACAAGCAGAAACAAAACAAAAACCTGCTTCTGCTGTGGCTGTCTGTGTTGAGTGCAGACTGTCTTTGGCACTGGCGGTGGCAACTTGAAACCTCACCTATGTTCCAGGAGCAGATTAAGTTATGATGGGCATCTATGGGTTTCTTTTTGCTGTCAGGGTTTATCCTCTCCGTAATTGCGGTTGTTCGGGTGAACTTAATAATGAGATAATAACTAGATACATCCATTTTGCTTTGTATTGGCAATACAAGCCAGGAGATCTGCCAGTGGGTCTGTCAATCAATCAGCAATCATTCGGGAATTAAATAAAAGTAAGAGGAAAAAAATTGCTAAGCTCTGTCTCAAAAATTATAGGACTAGAGGTTTTTAAGATGGGAATATATTTGTGTGAAGTTAAGTTTTTAAATTTCTTTGGGTGATTCCAGTGTGCATCCTGGGTAAGAGTGTATGCTTTAGGCCAGCAGGGTGGCTCAGTGGGCAAAAGTGCTTCCTGTTAAGCCTGATGACTTGAGCTCTATTCTCCAAACTCACAGTGGAAGGAGAAAATGTATTTCCAAAAGTAATCCTCTGACATCTACATGTGCATGTGTACATGCAAACACACAACTCTTTCAATAATAATGATAATGATAATGATAATAATAATAATAATAATAATAATAATAATAATAATAATAATAATAATATTACTTCAATCGCAAAAGCTTTCCTACTGATTTAAATGTACTTGTTCTTTTTATGTCATTATTTTGGTTTTTTTCAAGACAGGGTTTCTCTATGTAGCCTTGACTGTCCTGGAATGTCTTTGTAGAATAGGCTGGCCTTGAACTCACAGAGTGCTGGGATTACAAGTTTGCACCACCACGCCAGCTTTAAATGTATTTGTTCTTAAAGGAAGGAGAATCATAGACTTCTCAACTCCCTCCTTAGCTTTTCATTAGAAAATTGAGGAATGTTAACAACCACCATTTCCAGTTTCCTAGCAGCAGAGCTAGGCAACAAAAGTTCTGCGTAGCCTACACTCCTTTTTTAAAGATTTATTTATTATGTATACAGTGCTCTGCCTGCATGTACACCTGCAAGCCAGAAGATGGCATCAGAGCACATTATAGATGGTTGTGAGCCACCGTGTGGTTGCTGGAACTTGAACCGAGGACCTTTGGAAGAGCAGGCAGCACTCTGAACCACTGCGCCATCTCTCCAGTCCCATGGTCAACATCCTCCCCTCCCCTCCCTGCTCCTCCACTCTCCTTCTGTCTTCTTTTGTGCTGTCCTCGCTCCTTTTCTTTAGAGACAGAGTCTAACACAGCTGAGGCCGGCCTACATAGCTGAGTATAACCTTGAATTTGACATCCCCCCACCTCTACCTCTTTAGTGCGGGATTACAGCTCTGTGTCCCCCCACACTGGGTTTGTGCGGGACTCAAGTTTAAACCTACTGAGCTACATCCCAGCCTATGACCTTCAACTTCTGCTCCTCTTTCTCTTCACTTCCTCGCTGCCTGGTTTCTAGGCATTTGCCCCATGACTGGTTTTATGTACGCTAGTAACTGATGAACCTGAGGCCTCATACATGCTAAGTCAGCCTCTACAGCCGATCCACATCCCCCAACACTCTGTACAGCTTTAAAGAAGGACGAATGTGGACAGGCATCCCTCCCATCCCACCCCCACACAAACAAGACCTGCCGCCTCAATCCCTGGGGCTGATTCCCCCACAGAGGATGATGTACCTGGCGGGCTTGCAAGGAGAATGGTAGCATAACATCTGCTAAAGGATAAAAATAGAAAGTATTATTGGACTTTTTGAGGCTGTTCACTTGAAAGAAGAGCATAAATCATTCTTTTGCCCTGAGCCCTTATTTGTTTTTATGTCTTTGACTGTGGGTGTGAAGCAGGTGGGACTGAGAAGGGATTGGCAAGGACGTTTCTTTTCACTGGAAATCCCCTCCTGGTCCCACATCCATGGCGGGTGTTAAGGACTGTACTCGTAGCATCTAGAAGAGGAATTATCTTCAGAGGAGACGAGGCAATATATGAATGCAGAAGGACAGTTAGAGGGAAGCAGGCTGCTGCAATGAGAAGATTATCAGAGGGATGCAGGCTCAGGCAGCAATAGAACATCCCTTAGGGAGGAAGAAGTTACAAAACCAGAGAAAAAAGGAACAGAACAGAACTATTACATGCACCCTAAGACGTGGTGGCGCACGCCTTTAATCCCAGCACTCAGAGAGGCAGAGGCAGGTGGATCTCTGTGAGTTCGAGGCCAGCCTGGTCTACAAATGGAGTCCAGGACAGCCAAGGCTACACAGAGAAAGCCTGTCTGGAAAAAATCAAAAGAAAGGAAAAAAAGGAAAGAAAGAAAGAAACAAAGATATTGGTATTGTCTTTTTTTGTTTAAACCTTTCAGTACTAGGGATTGAATGTACATTTCACACATGCCAGCTACATCACTAGCCCTCTTTTTAGGGTTTTAATTTTTTTCTGACAAAATGTCTCATTCAGTTGCCTATATTGGCCTTGAACTCAGTAACCCAGGCTGGCCTTGTACTCCCAATCACCCTACCTCAACCTCCTTTGTAGCTGTGGTGCAAGACTTTGCCACCAGACCTGGCCTGGCATCACTCTGACACCTCAGTTTTCTGCACGTGCTGGCACTGCTTTCAGAGCTACTGGGCACAGTTACTCTTCGTGTCTGTTGTTTCCAAAGACTACTCTTCCAGGGGTTTGGTCAACAGTCTGTAGCGGCATCAGTGAGATGGCACATTGTGCAAAGGCACCTATTGTACTAGACTGCTGACCTGAGTTCAGTCCCCAGGACCCGCTTAGAGGTGGAAGGTGAGACTTGACTCCTCAAAGCTGTTCTCTGATAGCTACCCTGGCACTGTGGCATTCACATGTGCCTCCCTGTCCTATGCACACAATAACAATAAATAAAATAACTGAAAGACTGTGTAAGGGGATTGACCAGAAGAGCCCAGGAGACCAGCAGTCCAGACCTTCCAGTCTATAGCTGGCAAAGGCCTCCCTCTGTCTTACCTTTTCTTACAGGCCTGGAACCTGGCATTCCTACTTAACTTTACCTTCCAGCCCCTGCCCCCTGAGGGCTGCCCAGGCTATGGAGATTTTCTTTTAAATATGCTGCTCCTCTTAGTCAGCACAAAGGCCTCTATTCTGTTCAACTGACACCCTCTCCTCTCCCTACAGTCAACATTTCTTTAGCCTTAATCCTTTAAAACCCCCCTTAAACAACCCAAAAGCAATAAAGAGATAGGTCTTGGTTACATTGCCCCTCTTTGCTTTGTTCTTCCTAAACCTGGTCTCGGATTGCAGGCTAGAAGGTCTTTGTGGCACTGTTGACTCATCTCCTTCACCCTTATGAGATCACTGACACTATCCGCCAGTGGCGGGCTGCTCTGGGCTGGGTATTGGGTAACAGAGCTGTCTAGCTGAGGGCTGAGCTTCCTGGAGAGGAGGGGAAGGGAAGCCGTGAGGGGTGCCTGCTGGGCCTGGGGCTTTGCAACATCAGTGACCACCCCCCCCCCCCCCCCCCCCCGCCTCCCCCCCCCCCACCCCTCCACCACCTACCACCAAGAGTCCAAAAGCAGGATCTCTGGATTGCTTCAGGAAGGCTTATCCCTAAGTGACCTGATCTCTTCCGTAGATCACCTCCTGCTCCCCAACAACTACACCTGTGCTGGGGTTCTCCCACCTCACTCCCTGGAGGTTCGCATTACAATCTCACAAGGAAACAGCTTACTCATCAAATTGGTAACTTCAATTCTGTGTCTTAACGCAAAGGTGTTTGATCGATATTAACCAGAAGAGATAACATTTTGATGAAGAAAAGACCATAGCTGAGTGGGATGGGTCTTATTTGGAAGAAAGGTGTCTGGACGCCTGTAATGAGGAGAGGATTTGGTTAAAGCCATGGCCTCTCTGAGTCTCGGAGTCTCAGCTGTAAAACGAAGAGGGTACAATATCATTAGGCCCGGTGCCACTGGTAGGTACCGAGAACTATGGAATAAATGAAGCAGATGGATGTATTGATCGTGAGGCTAGATACTGGGGCAGCCTATGATGTATCTGATAGGATAAAAATGTCAGTGAGGGGTAGGGTACCCTTGGTGGCCCGTGCCAAGGTGTACTCCTGAGAAACTATGCCACGCCACAGATCTGGTATAAGAAGTTTATTAGGGGAAGGGGGAGGAGTGGGAACATGGGGGAGAGATAGGGGCAGACAGGGATGCAGAGAAGGAATGGGAGAGACCTACAAGAGAAGGAGGGGGCAGGGGGCCACACAAGGGCATAGAGAAAGATCTGGGGTGGCGGGGCTTTTGTCTGCAGCACGCCCCTGGCACACCTGGCAGCAGCAGGTGTGACATAAGCAGGTGTTTAGGTCCCCAGGAGCCGGTCAGTGTAATCGCCTGGTTGCTAACAGTATCCCTGCATGGGTGCTGTATGCACACTTATCCAGCCACAAATGCAGAGATCAGGAGCCTGGGTCTGCTTTCTGCCTGACTAGAGATACAACAAGACCTGATGTTCGGCTGCTGCTGCTGCTGCCACCGCTGCCTCCGCCGCCAAGCTTTCCCCTCCCTTTAAAACTGTGAACCAAATGAACCCTTCCTTTTTAAATTTAACCCCCCTCCCTTTTTGTTTTTTAAAGACTGAATTTCTCTGCCCTGCTTAAATTTACATTTTTATTTATTTGTTTGGTGTATGCCTGTATGCCCTTCCTGCACAGAGTTCGGAAGATAACAACACTAGGGAATTCGTTTTTCTTCCACTGTGTGGTTACCCGGGATGAACTCAGTCATCTGCGTTATCAACAAGATGTTTCAGTCAGTTACCTGCTGAGCCATCTTGTTTGGTCCCTTCCTTCTTTAAAAAAAAAAATGTATTTTACATGTATGTGTGAATACTTGCATGTATGCATATGTGCTACATACACACCCACCTGCCTTCAGAGGCCAGAAGAAGGTGCAGATACCCTGGAAGTGGTCTTACAGACAGTTGGGAGTTGTCATGTGAGGACTGGGAACCAAATCCAGATCTTCGGCAAGAACAGCAGGTGCCTCTAACCACTGAACCATTTCTCCTCTGAAATTAGACTGTCTGAGCGTCTACCCTTCCTGGCTGCTTTCTTGTCCTGTTTCACTATCTCAATCCTACCTGATGCTGCCCTCACCAACAAAGTACACACTGGCTCTTGAATTTGGGTCTTAGGGTCCACTTTTCAGGGGAGCTAAGACGGAAGAATGCTAACTCTAATCCTTGCTACCAAAAGTGTAGTTTGCAACCCAGTAGGATCATATAGCACTTGGGAGACCAATCAAAAAGCCTAACCCCAGGGTCCATCGTGCACCCCTTGAACTATAATTCCCATTTAAACAGCATCTCCACGTCACTGTGTGCCTGTTGGTGAAGAAGTAGTTGTCTATACTGTATTCATTCCTCCAAATTTGGTGGAGACTTACTGTGTGGTCAACTATGGACACATTTTGCAAATGTTTTGTTTATGATTGAAAAAAAGTAGCAGGGTAAGGTGGCTCACACCTGTAATCCCAGCACTCAGGGAGGCAGATCTCTGTGAGTTCAAGGCCAGCCTGGTCTACAGAGTGAGTTCCAGGACAGCCTATGCTACTCAGAGAAACCCTGTCTAAAAAAAAAAAAAAGAAAAGAAAAGAATAGTATTATTTAATAGTTTAGTATAGACTTCTGAATATGTCCTTTAGTTCAAGCTTGTTAATTACATAGTTTAAAACTTTTGTACTTAATTCTCTTTTCTCCTTTCTCACAGGTAAGGGACATAGAGAAATTACCGTGACAATCTCTATTATACATGTGAAACAAGGCCTGCCACCTCAGTCCCTGGGGTGGATTCCCCCACAGAAGTACTCAGGGAGGCAAAGCTTTTGTACTTCCCCTCCCCCAACCCCACCCCTATTCTGAGACAGGGTTTCTCTTGTAGTCCTGGCTGTTCTGGACTCACTCTGTAGACCAGGACGGCCTCGAACTCACAGTGATCCGCCTGCCTCTGCCTCCCAAGTGCTGGGATTACAGGCATGTGCCAACATGCCCAGCTTTTGTACTTTTGTTTGTTTGACCATTACTAAGGTTATCTGTTGAAACATTTCAAAAACAGCAAAACCTTCAATCTCTACCTAGAATTCCATTAGTTTTCATTATATAAGTACATACAAATGCATATGTACACACACACACACAAACATGTATTTGCAACACTGGGAATGGAACCAAGGCCTTGGATATACTCCATGAGTTTTTTTTTTTTACCACTGAGCCACACCCTCAGCCCTACTAAATATATTTTAAAGCTTTATTAGGTATTCATTATTATGCTATTTTATATGTTTGTTGATTTAATCTTTTCATCATATTTTTGACAATCTCTACTTTTAAAGATATTTTACGTCTTAAATAAATTTATATATATATATTTATATATAAATAATATTAACTTATTAGGTTAGAATTTGTCTATCTTTTTCCTTTTACTTTCAGTTTGGGGTTTTTGTTTGTTTGTTTGCTTTTGCTTTTTGTTTTTGAGACAGGGTCTCACTGGGAACCCCTGGCTGTCCTGGAATTCACTATGTAGACCAGGTTGGCCTTGAATTCACAATAATCTGCTTGCCTCTGCCTCCCAAGTGCTGGGGCTAAATGTGTGCTCCACCACACGCAGCCTCACTTTTATTTCCAGCGTGATATTTGAACCTCAGTGTGTCACTTTCTGCTGCTATGACCAAAACCTGAGAATACACTTAATTTACACCTCCAGTTTATTGGCTTATTCTTTTTCTTTATTTTCCTTTTCCCAATCTTCTTATCTAATTGGAATAAATACCTTAATCGTATTTTCTCCTTTCTCACAGGTAAGGGAGATGAGAGAAATTACCTTGACAACCTCTCTTTTATTATACATGTGAAACCATATAAAGTTTCCCTGATAACATCTTTGAGTAAGAAGAAAGGCCAATTAAGCTGTGTGTTTGCCATTGCCGGAGTTAGTGAAAGCCAAAGCTTATATGTAATAACCACATATATTTTTATGTATTTATGTGTGTGTGCCCAAGGAGGGTGTCCAGAAGAGGGCATTAGATCTCCTGGAGGCTGCGGTTACAAGACCTTTCAGCTGCCCAGTGTGGGTGCTGGGAACTGAACTCAAATCCTCTACAAGAGCAGCAAGTTCTCAGTACCACTGAGTCACCACTCCATCCCAATAACTATAAAATTTTCTTTCTTTTTTATTTAACAAATAACAAAAAAATTATAAGCTAGTCTTTCTATTAAAGAATATAGCATTGTAGTGAGAATTTAAGTTGGGAGAAAAGAAATGTGATCACAAAACAACAACAACAAAGCACAAAGAGCACAACCCAAAAACACATAGAAAGAATTCAGCTGGGCGGTGGTGGCACACACCTTTAATCCCAGCACTTGGGAGGCATAGGCAGGTGGATTGCTGCGAGTTCAAGGCCAGCCTGATCTACAAAGCAAGCCTGGAACAGCCATGGCTACACACAGAAACCTTGTCTTGAAAAACCAAACAACAACAAAAAGACTTCAAGATAGACAGATGTGGCTGCTGTGTCACATGTACATCAGTAGGTGGCAGAGAGGAAAGCGGCTATGCGCATACTCAGTGTTTTTGACCTATGAACATTTGAATTATTAATAGCCTAACATTTCCTGGAAAAAAGCAAACTTGAGATAACCATTAATCCAGCACCAGGGGACTCAGACAGGAAGCTAGCCTGAAATAGCCACCAGTACAGCCCTGCTCAGGCCCCAGCGACTCCCAGGGCCAGGAGCAAGCTAGAGACTAGAAGAACTCTGCATGGGTCTGAGGGCCCTGGGTGGGAGTGAACCTGCAGCAGACAACCCTCCAATGGGGCCACTGAGGTAGGCCAGACAAGGAGTGAATCTCAAAAGACAACCAGACTGGTGCCTTAGGTCCTGGACAGGGAGCTAGCATGAGGCAACCACCAATCAAGTGCCGTGCAGGCCTGGGGAGGGGGTATACCATGCCCAATATGACCCCTGCTGGGCACCATAATGCAAGAGCATGGCATAGCTCTCCTGAGACCACTTCTGAGACAACACCAGACACTCAGAGACCCCAGGCACCTCTAAGAGGAACAAGTAAATGGTGGAGAAATGGAATAGGAAAGAGAAAGAGAAGGATGTGGGCAGAACTGGAGACTCGAGGGTAGTGAGGAACAGCCTGATGTGAGTAGTTGTGATGCCACCTGGGACCATGGTGGAGTCCTGGTCTGTGCTGCCACCTGGGGCCACATCTGGGTCTGTGGCCCTGCAGCAGCAGGAGTCTGTTACCACCAAAGGCCAGTTAGATGTCCCTGGTCTTCTAGCCTAAGACATGTTGATGTCCGAGGGCTGTGCAGACCTGGCCTCACATCTTACCTGGGCATCCTGGGAAAGCTGGCCCTGGCGACATGAAAGCAGGAGAGCTGACCCTGTCCCTAGCCAGCTGCAGTACTTTGGAAGAGTGGCTCAAATATTTCGAGAGTTCCTGGTGAGCCCCCTGTCCCATCCCTGGCCCTACCACTCCATCTCCCTGTGGTGGTGTGGTTATAGATAAGGGAGAGATACCTTCCTTCCCCCTCACCCTTCACCTCTCACCACCTGGCAAGTGGGAGACCTGGCCCTGGGTCATGAGAGCAGGAGAGCTGTCCCTGCCCCTCACCAGCTGCAGCGCTCAGGAGAGGGGGCTCTGCGCCTTGCCTAGGTAGCACAGTAGAGCTGACTCCGGTGGTGGTGGCATGGACAAGCCGGTTCCAAGGGGAGAGCAAGGGAGAGTTGGCCTCACCACTTGTCTTTCCTGTGGTGACATGGGCAAGGGAGAGATGGACTTCACTCTTGCCATCTGTGGCAAGCAAGAGAGCTGGTCTGTGGTCATCAGATCAGGAGAGCTGTCCCTGCCCCTCACCTGCTGCAGCATTTGGGAGAACAGACACTGCACCTCACCTGGGCAGTACAGTAGAGTTGGCCCCAGATGTGGGGGTTTTAGGTGAACCAGCCCCAAGGGCATGAGTATAGGAGATGTGGCCCTCCCTCTTGTCTGCTGGGCAGTGGATAAAGGACAGACTCCTCTTCTCCTCATTCCCTGCCGTCTATGGCAAGTGAGCATGGGCCCTGCACCTTGCCTGGGCAGCAGGGTAGACTGGCCCTGGTTGTAGGGGTTGCAGGTGAGCTGTCCCTGAGGGCATGAGAGCAGGAGAGCTGGAGGGATGACCAGCTCAGATACATCTTAGGCCCAGATCCATGGCTTTGAACTGGCCAACCCCAACATCTAAGCCGTCAGTGAAATGCTAGAGTGCATGAAGGGCCTGGTCCTACAGACCGAAAACTACAGGATCTCCATGACACAGGGCAGCAACAGGATATTGAGAGGACTCCCAGCGAGGTTCCAGTATCGACACAGTAGCAGAAAGCAGAGGCCTGTACCAGACCAATGAGTCATTGCAATGAACATTTGCAAGCAAAGAAGTGTGGATTAAAGAGTATTCTCCTGTGGTGAGACTTTTTTTCTCTGTTGGTGCGGAGGATGCAAGGGTGGAGGGCAAGTGTGAGAGGCGTGGGGTTGGAGTGCATGATGTGAAATTCATAAGGAACCAATAAAAAGTTTTTTAAAAGACAGAAACATGCAAATCTGTTAAAAAGCCTATGTTTCTCTCTACTACAAGTGACTTACAACAGCGGAACACAGGGACTGCTTGGCTGTGAGGTTGACCTGGATGGCATTAAGAATCAACATGCAGCTGGGTGGTCTTGGCACTCTCCAGGCAGAGGCAAGTGGATCTCAGTCAGTTCAAGGCCAGCCTGGTTTACAGAGTGAGTTCCAGGACAGCCAGTGCTACACGGAAAAACCCTGTTTCAACAACCTCCCCAAACCACCACCATGGAAACACATCTCTGGCTGGGTCTGTGAGGGTATTTCCAGATAGGTTTAACAAAGTAAGAAGTCCCATCCTGAATATGGGTGACACCATCACAAGAGCTGAGAGTTGAAAAGTAGGGAGAAAGCCAACTTAGCAGAGTGTTTATCTCTCTGCTTCCTGGCTATGGACACACTGGGTTAAGCCACCTCTAGCTCCTGTAAGGGTGCTTTCCTTCCATGAGGGACTGTACACCCTGGAACTGTGGGCCAAAAGAAACCCTTCTTAAGTTTCTTGTGTGAGGCGTGCTATCAACAGCAAGGACAAATTGACTGCTACACCGGCCAGAGACCTGATTTCCTTATGACTCCCCACCCAGAGGCAGGGAATCCATGTGACACCAGACATTTGTTTCTAGAACAACTTCCACCAGACTCTTCAGTGTTATTCTAGAGCTGCTCCATGGCCAAAAAAGACCGGTGCCTTTTCTTGGTCTGGGGTAAGAATCTACGCATGCACCTGGAGAGAGTGGGAGAGAGTATGTTCCCCCCCCATTTGAGAGAGGAAGGGGAAACATAGCGGTCTGTCACAAACCTTCTCTTCCTCTTACTGTAAAATAATAAAAACAAATAGCATCCAAGTCTCTGCCTGAGAGTGGGGCTGCTGTTTACAGGTAAACGAAGACCTGCTGCCTGCTAAATCTGAGGAACAGGATTCAGTCAGAAGACTGAAAACACAATTGTGTTTACAGAAATGCCAATGTCATGTTGGCTGCTGAAGGCCAAGGTCATGTTTACTGCAAGCAGTCTGGAGCTGCCACAGGGACTGCTTGGGAGGGATTCTGAGGAGGCTGAGGGTAGCAGAGGCTGTGAGTCTGCAATTGCCTATGTGGATTGTAAATCACATGATTGGATTAGAGATCGCCAAAGCATAGGCAGGCACCACTGTGTGCCATAGGGATAGCTTTTATAGCACCATGGGGCCTGAGGTGGGCCACTTGGTTCTGTGACATGACTCTGGTTTGTTGTTGTTGTTGTTGTTTGAGGAAGGGTTCCTTTGTGTAGCCCTGTTTACTCACTCTGTAGACCAGGCTGACCTCAAACTCACAGATCCACCCACCTCCGCCTCCTAAAAGCTGGGACTAAAGGTGTGCACCACCACCCACCACCCACCACCACCCACCACCCACCACCACCAGCATTGGCTCTGATTTTTTTTAACCCCAAAGATTTTGCTTTGGACTAAGGAAGAAGTTTCTTCTTCAAAACTTACAATGGAAACACAGAAGGCTGCAAGTGTGCACTCCTGTGGATGCTGTAAGATATTCAGTCAGGCACTGTCCACTTGGCAGGCCTGACCCGCTTGGAAAGCAGGATGGTGTGGTGGTGACAAGTGCCCACCGTGGTTAAGGCCAAAGACATCCTGACTTACCCACAGCAATCAGTGATGCTCACCTAGCTGGAGTTTCATCATTTGCACAATAAGAGTAAAAGTGCTCCTCTCAGGGTGGGCAGATGGCTCAGTTAGTGACCAGCTCGCCACACAGGCATGAGATTCCCAGAACCCATAGAAAAACCCTGTCTCCAAGGCTGAGGGGACAGGCAAACAAATCCTCTTGAGCTTGCTGGACAGCCAGCCAAACAGAGCCTAGCCAGCTCTGGGTTCACTGAGAGACCCTCTCTCAAAAAGTAAGGTGGAGTGCAGGCTGGAGGTCTGGCTCACAGGAGATGGGGCTTGCCACCAAGCGTGGTGACCTGAGTTACATCCCCAGGACCACCTGGGAGGAGGAGCGAGCCAACTGCCACAAGTTACCCTCAGATCTCTATGCATACCATACCATGTGTGTGCCAACACACCCACACTAAACTAATTAATTAATGAGAAGTTAATTGTTTAAAAAAAAAAAAAAGAAAAAAGAAGGTGGGAGGTGATTGCGAAAGACACCACCAGTATCTGCTTCTTCTGTGTGCACACTCACACATGTACATGAGTACTTCATACACACATGCACACACAGAAATATCTACCTATCCAAACTAACCACTAAATATTTAACAAATTCTTCAGCTCTTAGAATTAGCAGAAGCATTCACTGGAGAAAAAAAAGAGGAATATTTTCCATCTTTCCTGGTGGCCATATGTTAAACACTCCATAAATGGTAGCTGGTGTTATTATCCGAAGGGTCTGGGGAAAGGGCTTGCCTTCAAGGAAATTAGTAGCCTGGTGTGACGGCACATGTCTTTAACCCCAGCACTTGAGAGGCAGAGGCAGGTGGATTCCTGAGTTCAATGTCAGCCTGGTCTAAAGAGGGAGTTCTAGGATATCCAGGGCCACGCAGAGCAACCCTGTCTCAAAATCCCACCCTGCCCCCTAAAAAAAAGAAAACCAGTGACTCCTTAGGCATTTAACCATCTCAGGGAAACAGGACAGACTATCTTTGCTTTGGCTTTTTGGCCACACAAACCTGCTGCGCAGAGGCAAAGAAGGAGGGTGGCTCTCTATTCCTGACTCACCGGGGATTCTGCCAGCTTTAACACTGGGCCCAGACTGTGGGGAACCCCTCATTCCCAGGCACGTCCACATGGCTGGTCACTCCAGAGGCCAAACAGAAATTGATTTGGGAATAAATAATTAGCAGTGCAGAGCCTTCTGGAGTGCTGACTTCACTGCTGTACAACCCAGACTGCTGGTGGGAGGGGCCTAATGAGGGCAATTGTCTTTCCCTTTGTCCTCATTAATGATCTTAATTAAAACCAGGGTTCTCTGGCAGGACAACTTCTACCCAGCATGCCTGGCAAATCCCTTCCCTACCGGGCCCAGTCATCCAGCAGATTTGTGTGGGTTTTCCAGGCATCTATGCAGACTATCCAAATGATGTCAAATGCTCAGTGGCCCTCTGGGACAGATGGATAGTATAAACCCAGGTCTTTTACTGCTCTTGACCCACCTGAAGCTGTCAGTGGCTGACACTGGAGCTTGCGTCTGGACCTAGCCAGTCCTTGGGTCCTGGAAAGACTGGAATTGGCTAGCCTTGTGTGTCCAGGTCAAAGGAAGCAACCCATACTCTTGTATTGTTGCTAGACCTTTGGAGTCACACAGAGCCTGTCCTGATCTGTAGGGGCTATGGATTAAAATCCCTGGGGCCCTTGTTTTCTTCCCAGTGTATCAGTGTATATGTTGTATTAGTCTGTTTTGTCTTAACTATGACCAAATATCTGAGAGAACAGCTCAAAGGAATTCTGATTCTGCCTTATGGTTTCAGAGGGCTCAGTAGATGGCTGTTGGCTCCATGAGCTTGGGAGCCTCTGGCAGACATGTTTTTCACCTTGTAGAGGAGGCAGAGAGTAAGACAGGATGAGATCCTCTCTTTGGCCCGTTTCCTTTAACTAGGTCCCATCTCCTATAATTTCCATAATCTTCCAAAATAGAGCCAGTAGCTAGTGGCCAAATATTTAACACATGGGCTTGTGGGGACAGTTCAAGCCATCATACATAGATTAATTGAAAAATGTAGTTTTAAAGCCGGGTTCTGGGAGTGGAACCTGGGCCCTCTGAGAGAATCTTCTCAGCTGCCAAGTCATCTCTCCAGCCCTTGCCTTGAAACCTAACGATCACAGTTCAGTCTCTGGGTCTCATGAGTAAGAGGCAAAAGCCAATTTGTTTAAAATTGTCCACAAATATCTACAGACATGCTTGGGTATGTTGGTGTGAATACACACATATACTAAAAAAACAAAAACAAAAACAAAAACAAAAAAACCCATGAAAAAGTTACATTGCTAGGCCTCAGATACTGCTTGCTTGGTATCCATGAAGGCCTAGGTTTGATCTCTGCATTGCATAAAGCAGGTGGAGCGGCCTATAATCCCAGCACTTGGGAGGTGTTGGGGACAATAGGCCATATGGCCAATGTTCAGCCATCTTGTCAGAGTCTGCACCTTTAAGTCTCTGTTTTTCCCAGAGCTTGCCTTTCACCAGAAACTAGCTGACCCTGTTGTGGGTCAGCAGTTAGACTAAAGACAGATAGAGATGGAGCGACCCTGTTATGGTTTAGCAGTTAGACTAGACAAAGAGGGAGCCAGATACCCTGTGTGGCAGGACATTATGACCCTGCCTGGAATTCCCTGTGTTTGGAGAAAAACCTGCAGCTGGGTTGCTATAGCGATATGCTCCCCTGCCTTCTGACTTATAAAAGCTGCTGCCTGACTAATAAAGTTTGAGAGTTTGCTCAATCAGACTTGCTCTCCTTTGTGTCTTGCATTTTCAACAGGTGAACTTCCTCCCGAGTTTTAGTCGAACCCCACAGGCCAGGGCAGGGAGGTGGAGCAGGAGAATCACTGTAAGTTTGAGCTCAATCCAAACTACACAATGAGCTCTAGTCCTTCCATGCCACCCAGACCCATAGACTCTGTCTCAGAAAACAACCCCAAAGAACTTCAGCGCAGTGACTCCCAAGAGCAAGTTAGACATTTTCTACAGTTCAATCATCATCAAGTAAATACTGCAAATGAAAAAGAATGAGTAGGCGCTAGAGAGAAGGATCACGGGTTAAAAGATTTCACTGCTCCTGCAGAGGACCCGGTTTTGGTGCCCAGCGTTGTACACATACACACACGTGCATGCACGCATACACACACAGGCATGCATGCACACACGCATGCACACACATGCCCACACACACATGCACTCACGCATACACACACGCATGGTCACACACATGCATGCACACATGCATGCACACACAATGCATAAACATTACATCTGCTCTCAGGCCCTCATCTGGTTCTTTGAACATATACAGACGATCTGCAAACTGCTCTTTGGATTTTTGTGTTTTCTGGTTGGTTGATTCATTGGTTGGTTGTTTCTGTGTTTTAGATAGAATCTTGCTATATAGGCCAACATGGCCTGGAACTCACTATGTAGACTAGTCTTGCCCCAAATTTAGTGAGGTCATCTTGCCTCGGCCTCAGTTGGGTACCTCCTTGTTTGCTTGTTTTAGTGAGAAAGTCTCACCTAGCCATGGCTAGCCTTAAACACGTGATCCTCTGGCTTCTACCTCCCAAGGGTGGCGATTATAGACCTGAATCACAGAGCCCAGCCTGAATCTCAGTTTCAGTCTGAAAGAAAAAAGGAGATTGTACAATAATTACCTTTTGAGAGTGGTTGTAGTGACTAAATAAGGTAATGGGTGAAATTACTGGCGCTTAGTAAAAGTTCAATAAGGGTAATTAAGCCAGGTGAATTAAGAGTTTGAGGCCAAAGGAATGAATGAACAATACAGAAGAAGTGGTAAATAAAATGGACTAACTTTAACTTTATTCAGCTTTATCTGGGCACTGAGTGGGTGAAGGAGCCGGAATGCAAATGAAGGGCTTTCAGAACTGCTGATTCCCAAGACCTGCCAACAGAGGGCAGCGTTCTAAGTCAGGCAGGTCTGAGTGCTGATTCTTCCTCGGCTGCCCGCAAGCTGTGGAATGTTGGGAAGGTGACTTCACTTCTCTGAGGCTCAGTATTTCTTCTGTAAACTAATAAAGAAGAGGCTAGCCCTGTCTTCAGGATACAGAAGATTTCTTAATCTCTACACATTTCTGTTTAAAGATGAACCACACTGGGCCAACCCTGAGCTGACCCTGAGCTGAGTCAGGAGTGCTGGCCTCTGGCACCACTTTGCCCTTACCTTGTTCTATAACCCCAAGAAATCCTAGGCCTTTCTAGGTTCTTCTCTGGACATCTCTGTCTAGATTGACATTAAGAACTACCAAGGGAGCCAGGTGGCGGTGGCGCACGCCTTTAATCCCATCCCTCGGGAGGCAGAGGCAGGTGGATCGCTGTGAGTTTGAGGCCAGACTGGTCTACAAAGTGAGTTTCAGGATAGCCAGGGCTACACACAGAGAAACTCTGTCTCAAACAACAACAACAAACAAACAAAAACAAAAACAAAAAAACAAAAGCTACCAGGGGATGGGGGGCGCCTTTTAAAAATCACCCTGTAAAGGATGCGGTGTATCTGTGAACAGCAAATACCAAAGTCACAATAGCAGCTGACAGGATGGGAATGTGAGTCAGCTGTCAGTGTGCTCCCTCGCCTCGTGAAGCACTGGGTTCAATGGCTATGTTGGACACACCTGTAATTTCAGCCCTTGGGAGGCAGAGGCAGGAGGATCAGAAGTTTGAGGTCATCTTTGCCTATATACTGAACTCAAAGTCAATATGGGCTACACAAGACCCTGTCTCAACAACAACAACAACAACCCCCACCCCCACCGTCTGCCAAAAAAAAAAAAAAATCCTAGCAAATGTGTCTAGAGAAGAGAAAGTAAAAAAGACAAGAGAGTTCAAGGCCAGGCTGAGCTGCACAGTGAATCCCTGTTTCAAAGGGAAAAAAAAAATTTACTACACTTTTGGACTGAAGTAACAATTCAAAGTCAACTTACAAAAAAATCAATATTAGCTCTCTACAGGAGTGAGAAGTAAGCAGTAAAATAGTAAAACAAAGATATTTGTAAGACCAGCAAACAAGTTAGACGATATTGTTGGACTTTGCTTTCTATTGCTGTGATAAGATGGTGACCGGGATGGCTATGCTTGCCTGTCAACTTGACTACATCCGGAATTAACTTAAACCCAAGAGGTTGGGCACACCCGCGAGGAATGTATTTTTTTACTTAAATCACTTGAAGTGGGAAGACCCACTTCTAATTCCAGACCTTTGAGGCGGAAAGATCCATTTTTACGTCCCCTTTCTGCCTGGTTGGCCTCACTCTCTCTGGCAAGTCCATTCTTTTACTGGCATGAGAGCCTACTTCTTCAGGATTCCAGCATATACTGAGGACCAGATGAGACATCCAGCCCTGTGGACTAAACACTGCTGAATGCCTTATGTTGCTAAACTGCCATTGTTGGACCCAATGTAAGCACTGTGGCAGGACCATAGCCTGTAAGACATTCAAATAACTCCCCCCACCATATATATGGGGTTTCTATAGGCTCTGTCCCTCTAGAGAACTAACACTAGCACCAGAGGTAACCTGGGGAGAGATTATCTGGCTTGCACATCCCAATCACAGGCCATCATTGAGAAAAGCAAAGGTAGGAAGTTAAACAGGGCAGGAACTGACGCAGAGGCCAGGAGGAGCACTGCTTACTGGCAGGCTCTTGGTTTTGTCTGTTTGTTTTCTAATCCAACCCAGTACCACTTGTTCAGGGTGGCACTGCCTCAGTGGGCCAGGCTTTCCTATACCGATCAGGAAAATGCTCCACAGATGTGCCCACAGGCCAGTCTGAATGAAGCATTTTCTCAGTTGAGGTTCCTCCTTTCAGAAGACCGGAACTTGTATCAAGTTGACAAAGAAACTAGCCAGCACAGATATGGAAACTAATTCTACCCTGATGATTGCTAATAAAGGACAGAGGAAGATGATCCTATTATGGAAAAACATTTCATGTTGTTAGAGTACTTGACTCAACACTGTAAGGATGCCAGCATCCCCCAGTTCATCTACGTATTCAATGTAATTCTAACCATATACAAGTTAAGAAAGTACTAGCCCACTAGCAGGCAGGCTCCACTTAAAGACTATTAAAATGGGTGTGGATGTGCACACCTTTAATCCCATACTTGGAAGGCAGAGGTAGGCAAAATTCTTGTGAGTTTGAGGCCAGCCAGGGGAGACCCTGTCTCAAAACAAAACAAAACAAAACAAAACAAAACATAGCATTCTATACAGCATAGTAGTAAAAACACTGTCAGTGTGCTGGCTAGTTTTATGTAAACTTGACACAAGCTAGAGTCATTTAAAAGGAGGTAGCCACAATTGAGAAAATGCCTCCCTAAGTTCAGGCAAAAGCAGACAAACTTGCAGTGTATTTTTTTAATCAGTTATTAATAGACCCCATTATGGGTGGGGCCATCCGTAGGTTTCTGGTCCTGGGTTCTATGAGAAAGCTGAGAAAGTCATGGAAAGCAAGCCTGTAAGCAGCACCCCTCCACAGCCTCTGGATCAGCTCCTGCCTCCAGGTTCCTGCCCTCACTGCTTTTGCTGTTGACTTGTTACATGGAGGTATAAGTCAAATAAACCCTTTCTTTCTTGAGTTGCTCATGGGTCATAGTTTTCATCACAGTAATATTAATAGTAACTAAAGCAGTTGGGAAAGGGAACAGGGTGGGCTGAGGGTCTTTGGGGGAAAGTCCTAAACAAACAAACTTGAGGGCAAGTGAATGGAAAGTGGGATTACTCTGCAGATTAAAAAAAATGGCTTGATTTAAGGAAAGAGTAGAACAAAATCCAGAATTCAGATATAAAACAAGATTCCAAGTAGACTGAAGATTGGAATATGGATTGTAAGAGTGTTGGTAACAGACAATCAAGGCCAGACTTTTCAAAATTGAGGGCTGAGCTCAGGCAAGTGCTCTACAACAGAGCCATGCCCCCCTCCTCCTGACCCCTCACCCCCAGCCTCCCAATCCCCCCATCCCCTGCTCTCCTTTCTTGTTAGACTGTCTCACTGTGTTGCATGGCTGGCTTCGGACTTTGGATTCTGCTGCTTGGGCATCCTGAGTAGCCGAGTCTGTAGGAATGGATGACAGCACCAGCTGAGGAAAGTTTTTTTAAAAAATGTTCTTATTTATTATTATTTTATTTGTACGAATGTTTTGTCTGCATGTATGTCTGTGTACCACACGCATGCCCAGTGCCCACAGAAGCCAGAAGAGGCATTGGATGCCCTGGAGTTGGAGTTACAGAGAGTTGTGAGCGCTGGGAATCAAGCTTTGATTCCCCTGGGAGAGCAGCCAGTGTTCTCAAGCTCTGATCATCATTCCAGCCATGATAGATAGTTTAAAAACATGAAACCTCCAACCACAGAAAATAAAGCTACACGTGACGTGTCCCTTGTGGTTCACCATGGCTAATCGTGATGGCCAACTTGATAGGGTGTGCAGTGACTAGGAGACAATCCCCCGGGCGTGGGTGTGAGGAGTTACCTCCATCAGGTTAGCTGCTGTGGGAAGACCCAGCACTGTGGGCTACACTCACCGCTCTGGGGTTCCACACTGAGGAGTAGGAGAAAGTGAGCCAAACACAAGCACCCGTTTCATCCTGCTCCCTGACTAGAGATGCATGTGGCCAGCTGTCTCAGGCCCCATCCCTTTTCTGTCGGGATGAACTGTACTCTAAAACTGCAAGCAGAAACAAACCTTCCCTTCCATTCTCAAGTTTAATTTCTCAGGATATATCATCACAGCATCATGAAAAGTAACTAACACTGTCAGGAGCCGTTCGGAGCAGTGCCGCACCTAGAAAATGGCGCC
>OU015745.1:69678495-69690786 GCA_907169655.1 Acomys percivali | reverse complement strand
GAGAGAGAGAGAGAGAGAGAGAGAGAGAGAGAGAGAGAGAGAGAGAGGCAGGCCTGAAAATAGACTTGTAAAGTGGAGATTTTCCTGCTGGCTAATTCCCACGCCACATTTGCCTTGCAGAGGCTGTAAGCCCTTGGTCTTGGACTCGGAGCAACCTTCTAGCCTCTGGGCTCTGTTGCTACCTGCCTCCCTGGAGCTAGTCTGATGAATGAATATCCCGTTCTGTTCAGACCCAGATGAAATGAATTCTTCTGTCTCCGGCTGCACCACACCCTTTCACCGCCTCCCACTGAGTTCTGGTTTCTGGTCTAGACAAGACAGTTTTGTGCTCATTTGCATAGCAGAGATTATTGATATCAGGCAGATCCCCAGTGAACACATTCTCCAACCTGTCTTAGCAGGGGCTCCCAGCTCCAATCTCTTTTCCATTTCTGGCTGGCGGAGGACATCCAGTAAAAGGCCCCATGCGTAGAGCAATCCCACGGAAGTGTCCCAGTTATCATCACCGTTTGCCCTGTCACAGACCCTGAGCAGTCAGAGGATGTGAACTCAGCCATGGGTGGAGCCCGTTAAATAGTGAGCTCCGGCTGGGCATGGAGCTTTGCGTGTGCAGTGCTCGCTAGCCTGTACTAAGCCCTGCTAAGCTGAGCAGGGTGGCCGCACGCCTAGAATCCTGGCAGGAGGATTGCAGTTCAAAGTTATCATTGGGATTGAAATTTAAAAAGATGTATTTATTTTTTTTTTTTATGTGTAGAGGTATTTGGCCTGCATGTATGTCTGTGCACCACTTTTGTGCCTGGTAAGAACAGAGATCAGAAGAGGGTGTCTGACCCTCTGGAATTGGAGTTACAGGAGGTTGTTAGTGATGAGAATGAAACACAGATCCTCTGGAAGAAGAATCAGTGCCTCAACTGCTTAGCAATCTTTCCAATTCATACTTTTTTTCCAGTTCATATTTTTTTTTAAATAAAAGAATTGTATTTACTTAGAAGCATTCAGAATGTCAACAAAACAGCCACAGTTTTTTTTTCCCAATTACAGAGTGGTATTCGGTTAACAGAACAATTATCTTCGTATAAGCTGCATCACAGACAACTGAAGATGGAAAAAACAAAAGAGAACAACAAGAAGAAAACAAAAAAGAACCCCTACCATCTCCATACATGACTAATTTGTGCTGTGCACCAACAAGAACCTGCTTTGAATTTCCACGCCAATTTACAACACCCAGGCTGTAGCAGGCAAGGTCAGTGGCCATTGAAAATACCACCAGGACAGGGCTAGCAAAAGACACATTTGGGAGTGTGATTTTTACTCCCCCCCCAAAAAAAGGCACTGCATCGTTTAAAAACAAATCTTACACAGCCTTACTTTAAATTTTTTTTCTTTGAAAGGAGTGAGTTGTGGGGGGGGGGGCGGTTAAATGCTTTAAAAACAAGAATAAAAACCTGCGCTAGAACCAACTTATCTATCATTATCCTCTTCTTCCTCCTCCTCATCTTCCTTTTCCTTCTTTTTCTTGCTCCTTTGAGCCTTGACCACCGCATTTCTCGCTGCATGGGCTCTCTAGCTCTGTAGGCAGCAGTACCCTTTTCGCACTTCTCCTTCCGCCTTGGCTGCCTCCTCACAGGGCTGCTTGTTGTTCGTCCGCAGCGGTCTGGTTCCACATCTCTCCGAGTTTCTTTGCAACATCACCAATGGTTAAGCCAGGTTGTTCCCCCTTGATTTTGGGGCTGTACTCAGAACAGAACAAGAAGAAGGCCAAAGGAGGCCTCTTGGGTGCATTGGGGCCCATGAGCTTCTTTGTGGTCTCCCCTTTGGGGCATGCAGGTTTTCATTTCTCTTTCATAGCGAGCCTTGTCAGTCTTTGCCGTGTCTTCAATTTTCCCGCTTCCGCCTCTCTGAGCACTTCTTGGAGAACCCGAGAAGCTGACAGAAGCATCCAGCTGCTCCTTCCTGTGCTCCTCCCGGCAGGTTTGCACAAAGAATGCACGTGAAGACATTTTGCCCCTCTCCTTTGCCCATGTTTAGCTGATTTTCCTCCGCGAGGCTGAGTCGCCCGTTTGGTCCGGCTCGCTTGCCCCTGCACTGTCTCTATGGAGCTCTATGGACTGCAATGGCTGCCATAGCAGGAGCCAGATGACTTTTAAGCCAGCCTGGGCTACATGCCATTGTGTTGTTGTTGCTTTTTTAAAAAATCTTTTTCAGATGTCTAACAAATTCCTTTACAGATATGATCTCATCTCTTAAATCCCCTGGCTTCTTTCACACATTTTGTTAAACTTCTTCCTGACTCTTAGATTGGTGCATCTCAATCTTTATTCATTATCAATCTGGTAAGGAACCTCTTAAAATATTTATTTTTAAGTGCGTGCGAGCGTGCGTGCGTGCGTTCGTGCGTGCGTGTGTGTATGAACATGAGTAGTATCCCCTCAGAGACCCGAGTTTTCCGATCTCTTGGTGCTGGTTGGAGTTCCAGGCAGTTGTGAGCTGCCTGATGTAGGTGCTGGGAACTGAATTTGGATGCTCTGAGCCATCTCTCCAAACCCAGAAGCCTTTTTTAGAGTTTCTTCCCTAATCACCTCCCACAGGCGGCCAGCTTGTCATGCAGTATGTAAGAGCCCAGCACGAGGCTGGATCTCCAGGACACTGAAGCCACAGGAAAAAGATGTCAGAGCAGGGACAGTGGCTTGTGCCTGGAATTCTACCACAGCCAATCACAGTAAGAGCTTAAAAAGCAAACAACCAACGAAAGTCCTACAAGTTATGGAGCTAAAGAATTGGCACTTCTGTCTGATGATGTGGCGCGGGGTAGAGCATGTGCCTAGTATGTGCAAAACTCCAGGTTCAATCCCTAACACTGCAAAAATAGACATAAATGGGATTCATTGCTAGGTGAAGTCGTTACTTTTCTGTTGCTGTGATAAAATACCACAGTCAAAAGCAACGTATTTTAGCTTATGGTTGCAGGAGGTGAGAGGACATAATGCAGGGAAGGAAAGGCCTGGTGGCAGGAGCAGGTCACACACAGGAAGCAGAGAAACAATCAGGAATTTGGCCATACTGTATGTCCTCAAAGCCCCGCCCCCACCCACACACCCATTCCTTAAGGTTCCACTGACTTCCCCACCAACTAGGGACTGCGTGTTCAGATACATGAGCCTCTGAGGGATATTACTCAGTCAAGCGACATCAATAGATAAGAAAAAGGATGTTTAAAATCTGATCAACACACACACAGAGCACATAAATAGATAAATGTAAATAATTTCTTCAAAAAAAATATATTAACCTGGGCTGGAGAGATGACTCAGTGATCAAGAGTATTTCCTGTTCTTGCAGAGAATTTGAGTTTTGTTCTCAGCATCCACATTGGGTGGCTCACAACTACCTGTGAACCCAGTTCCAGGCATCTGATGCCTTTTTCTGGCTTCCGTGGGCAACTAGATACACATGGGAAACACACATGTACGTACATATAAAAATAAGTAAAACCTTTATATGTACATATATGTATACCTTTATATATCTGAACATATACATTGTTTGTGTATATGTGTGTGTACACATACTAAAATTTACTCCTATCCCTGGCTGTCACACGCATCACTGATTTGCTTTGGAGAGTTCTCTTTTCTGAGGTTTCAGGTAAATAAAATCATATAGTATGCATATTTCTGTTTTGTGACAGCTTTCTTCAGCCTATATTTTTTGGCTCACCATTTAATTGTGTGTAGCTTTAAGTCCCTTGCTTTTTATTAATGAGATTCCATTTTATGGATACAGTGAAATTTGCTATCAAAATACCTACTTGAGTTATTTCTGGGTTTTGAAATATTATGAATTGTATTATCCAGGGTTCTCTTAACAAACAGAATTGATAGAATTATAATACATATACTCATTACACACACACACACACACACACACACACACACACACACACACGAATTTATTAGATTGACTTACAGAATGTGGTCCAGGTGGATAGTCCAACAATAGCTGACGGAGGTGGAAAGGCTGGAAATCCGGTAGTTGTTCTCCCATCACTCGTATCATCCCGCTCCTCCTACCCTTCCACCCCCACCCTATTACCCTCCTTAGGTCCATGCCTCTGCCTCCCAAGTCTTGGGGCTAAAGGTACACACCACACAGCCTAAGAACACCTTTAATAACAGAAATGCTCATTTATGCCAAAAAGTATGACACTGTGGTGGTTTGAATAAAAAACGCTCTCATAGAAGCATAGGGAGCGGCACTTTAGGAGTGTGGCCTTGTTGGAAGAAGCATGTCACGAGGGGTGGCTTTGAGGTTTCAGATGCTCAAGCCAGGCTCAGTGTCACTGTTCCTGCTGCTTGCCAATTCAGATGTAGAACTCTCACCTGCCTCCCAGCACCATGTCTGTCTGCATATTCATTCTCTAGACCAGGCTGGCTTCGAACTCATAGAAAATCCACCTGCCTCTGCCTCCCAAGGGCTGGGATCAAAGGCATAGAACACTACACCTCGCTGTTTCATTTTTATAATGACAAATCGTTTTCAAATATATTTCCTTTTCGGTTTATTTGAACAAATGTAAAGCTAAGCCACAAAGAGGTACAACCAACGCTCCGCGTCTCATGTTTATTCCTGTGGGCTCATCCTTCAAGTTGCTGGGAGGTCTCATGAGACCAGAATGGTCAGGGGCCTCTGGGTTGTGGCTCCTAAGCTTTGGTCCCCTGCACTAGGGTAAGCAGTAAAAAGGACGCCCTCGATCCCCTCTTCAGGGAAACGCTTGAGCCTTATCAATTGTAAGGGTTTAAATCTCTTCCCAACACTCCATGCCTCTGTCTTAGTGTCTTGCCTGTATAGTGGATGCCTCTCTGACAGGGCTGGTAGGATTCTATGAGAGCAAGCCAAGCCCTTAACACACTGTCTTGTCTGGGAAATAGTGAGGGCCTAGCACCAGCCATTGTTATTATACCAAACCTCTACCGCTAGGTAAGGCCCATCCCAGGAGTGCAGGCTCCTGTTTGCCAGACTCACTATTCTCCATACCCAGCAGCAAGCTGCCTTGGCAAGGGGGGTCTTGGGCAATCTGACCCAAACACCTTCATTTCCCCCTTTGGTAGTCAAGGATCCAGCTCTGCCAATGGCTTTGGCAGACCACAAGAGCACACGGGGGGGGGGGGGGGGTGCTCAAGATACAATCCCTCCCGATGGTGGTGACTCTAGAAGCCAAGTAAGAAGGTGACAAGTCTCCAACACAGCACCCATCTCCTCTATCTCCTCTCCCGCCCAGAAAGGAAGACCTGGTTGTTAGTGTTCCCGAGGGGCTTCCCCCTGACCCAGACACCGCCAGGCTCTCCTGAAACCCCTGGGGGACAGAGACTCTGCAAGCCAGGTTGGGGCCCTCCCAGGTGCAAAACCGGTAATCGGGTGGGCCTGGGGCAGGCAGCAGCTGCGGATCACCGGCTGGGAGACTAGTGGGAGCAGCTGGATCCCGGGAAACTTGGCTGGCGCTGCAGGCCAGGGGGGTGGGGGTGGGGGGCTGACATCAAAGGCTCAGGCTCACGAGCGCGCAGAAGGGAAAGGGGCACCCCGCCCCACACCCTCGTTTCTGCATTTCTCTATGATTTCTTTTTTTTAAATGCTCTTCTAAAGACCTTGGTCCCCTTATTTTTCTCTGCAGCTGCAGACTTGACATTCTTGCTGCTCTGGAGAAGCTGCGGGTAGTCTATGGCAACAGGTGCGGGCTGCTCCTGGGCACTTGGCCACAGAAGGTGTTCAAGATATGAGCAATAACGACCGCCGACCGAGTAGACTGTGATTGTTTAGATCCAAATATCCGTGAAGACTCTGGTTCCGAGTGTGCAAAGGCTTCTGATATTGAGAGCTTATTTGTATTAGGCCCCCATCCCCGCCCCGAGACAGGGTTTCTCTGTGTAGCCTTGGCTGTCCTGGACCAGGCTGGCCTCGAATTCATAGAAATTCCCCTGCCTCTCAAATGGTCGTGGACTTCTGCATTCCGTGGGCGGGGCTATGTGCTTCCTGGCATGATGCTGCTTCCGCCTAGGGTGGCAGAGAGGTTGGGCCTTGGAAAAGCAAAACCATGGTTCGCTGGGTGGATTACCGGGTTAGGGCTGAAACTGCTCCTGCAGTAAAGAAGCAAGTGGGAAAGTGAGTGTGTGGTGGTAAAAGAATAAAATAAAGTGCCTGGCCAGACTTCCCACACCTGCCATTCCAGCGCTCGAAAGGTCGAGGCAGGGAGATGACGAATTCCAGACCCTGCTTCAAAAAACCAAAAAAGAAAAAGAAGAAAGAGGGGGAAGGGGGGCGGGGGCGGGGGAGGGTGAGTGGCAATTGGGGGGGGGGGGGGGGTGGGGGGCGGGGTGGGGGTGGCGGTACCACAAGACGTGGACTGGATCCTTCCATTTTTCCCATTGGTGAAAAGATGGATGGAATTAGGTCTGTGGGCACATGGCTGTGGGGGCCAGGAGAGGCCATGTCGTCACTCAAGGTCAGCACCTTGCACCAGCCTAGCTTGCCTGGCCTGGATTTGGTTATCAGATCATTTGACTTTTTTTTTTTAAAGAGAAGCTGAAATCTTAGAAGTCTTCTGTGACGGTGACTAATTAAAGAAATGTTTACATCCTCAAGACAACTTGGATTTGCCCTGTTGTGTTCTCACTCATGTTTCCTACATTCCAAGATTGTTTCTTATATTCTAAACTAGTGTGGGGTCCTGCCATGCGCATAGACCCTGCTGCCACCCCACAGGAAAATAGTTTGGCTTCCCAGGGACATATTATTCGCAGAGAAAGCTTTATAGAACCCTGCGTAGCCACACAAAAATATTATTGTTCCCTTTCTCCCTCTCTGCCACTTTCTCATCTTCCTAATAAGGGAGCCCCATTGTTCTCATTATAAATTAGACCTAAAAAATGCTGACCCACAGACACATTAAGCAACCTTCCTAAAGCCATCTTCCTAACCACAACTTCCTTGTCAAAGCCCACTCTAAAACACAGCTAGTGTTTATCAGGCTTTCCCCCTGCACAGCAAGCATTGTTCTCAGGGCTGTGCGTGTGTTAACCCTTTTCATCCTATAAGCATCTATGAGGTGGCTTCCTTGATTGTCTTGTTTTTTACAAACGAAACCGAAGGTCCAGAGAAGTGAAAAAACAAAAAACAAAAAACAAAAAACAAAAAACAAAAAAAACCCCAAAAGCCCAAACATTCCCAAGGTCAGCCAGTGTGCTTGCATTAAGTGGCACTTCACCCCACCCCTCCATCTTAGTGGTAGGTCTTGTCTTATTCCTCTTGGATGGTGTAGCTAGGAAGACGGACCTAAAGCATCCTGTGCTGGTGTTGCCAAGCTGAGCTGGTCCTATGCACAGGCAGCTGTGACCCAGCCAGGTCAGCACACACACCCCTCCCCACCTCCTACCCCCACCATACCCGCTAATGTAGCCAGTCAGGCTTAAGGTGTCACATAGTTTGACAGCTTTAACAAAGGAGGTGTCATCCGGGGAAGATGAAAGAGCAAGGCTGTTTATTTGAAGATTAGGGACTTAAGAAATGTGTGTAGCTCTGCAGGCAGCACTTCTGTGTCTTCTGCTCCGTGTTCCCGACAGTGTTCTCAGGGCTTTAGGGTTAAGAATGCTCCCTAATCCAGTTTAATGTTACAAGGCTTTCCAGGGAGCAGAGTTGCTCCCTTCCTTCCAGCACTGTTGGTAAGTGGCCCCAATGGACAAAGCACACATCACAGGAGTCTTGGTGGGTCCTGGCTCTACTCTGAGAAAAGAGAAAATAATTTTACATTTCCAGATTCAAAGTGCTTTCTCTCTCTCCCTGGGGTCCAGTAGGGCAGTCACTTGTCCCATGTGGCTGATTCATTTTCTGTTACTCTTGCTACATTCATATGATTGACTAATCAGTCATACTAAAGTGTTACATACTTAATTTTCAGTGTGTATTTTTTTCAATCAAAATTCTTATTTTACACTTCTTCATGCTGAGTCCTTTTTGAAACTTTGTTTTATTGTTATTTATTATGTTATTTGTGTGTATGTGAGAGAGATGCATGAGTACTCATGTGCCTTTGTATGCTAGTGGATGTCAGAGAACACCTTTGCAGACTCCATTTTCTCTATCTACCTTTTCCATAGGTTCTGGGAATTGAACTCAGGTCATCAGGCTTAATCAACAAGAGCTATCTTGCCATCGTTCATCCCCTTAAGACTTATTTTAGTTCATATTATCTCTGTGTCTGTATGTGGGTATGTGCACATGAGTGCAGGTACCTGTAGAAGCCAGCACAGGGCATCAGATTCCCTGGAGTTGGAGTTACCTTCACTATGGGTACTGGGAACTGAACTTGAGTCTTTTACAAAAGCAGCACATACTGATCCATGTCTCCAGCTTTACTGTTTTTGTTTTTAGATTTTTACATATTTTAATTTTTGTCATACAAACATAAATTGTGCATTGAGCATATTGATCCCTCCCCATCTTTTCCTGTCCTTTATCCTCTCTTTATTGTCCTTTATCCCTATAAACAATTTTGCTTCTTCTTGCATGGCGTAAATAAACACACGCTTTTATATATCTCTGTGAAATCTGTGACTCACAAATGAGATAAAACACATAATATTTGTCTTT
Organism: Acomys percivali; assembly: GCA_907169655.1. NCBI lineage: Eukaryota > Metazoa > Chordata > Mammalia > Rodentia > Muridae > Acomys > Acomys percivali. Next base: position 69,682,143 of record OU015745.1, on the reverse strand, counting down.
CTGAATTTGCTTTAGTTCACATGATCATTTCTAGTTGCATGCATTTTCTTTCAAATATCACGACTTCTTTATTCTTTATGGAAAAACATTGTGTATATGAACATATGCACACACACACATATTCTAGTTAGTGTTGTTGTTGTTGTTGTTAACTTGGCACAACCTAGGGTAATCTGAGAAGAGGGAACCTCAAGTGAGAAAATCCTTCCATAAGATTGGCCTATGGGCAAGTCTGTAGGGTATTGTCTTGATTAACGATTGTCACGGGAGGGCAGAGCCACCGTGGGTGGTGCCATGCCTGCACAGGTGGCCTGGGATCTATAAGAAGGCAGCCTGGGCAAGCCTTGCGAAAGAAGCCAGTTAGCAGCTTTCTCCCATGGGTCCCACTTTAGTTCCTGACTCCAAAGTCCCGGCTTAAGTTCCCGCCCTGACTTTCTTTGATGGTGGACTGTGATGTGTAACTATAAGCTGAAATAAACCTCCTTCCCCAAGTTGCTTTTGGTCACAGAGTCTTATCACAGCAACACAAACCTAAGACAGCATTCCTCTATTGGGGGTTACCTACATTAGTTCTGGAACTTACTTAGTATGAATATTGCTGTGATAAACACTAATGTGCAAGTATCTCACTGTGTGTTGACCTGAAGTCCTGGCTAACACCCAGGAGAGGTACAGCTGACTGACTGTCAGTTTCTGCTGTTACTGACAGTTGTCTGCAAGACATTTGGTGGAAATGTCTGATCCCTACAAGGATCCAGTGAGACAAAGAGTTAGTCAGTGCCTTGATGAGTCAAAAGGAGCAGCTAGAGCCATCTGTCAGAATTTGTGACATAGTTTTGCCCCTTTCCACCCTGTGGGTCACACTGGCCCACAGAGAAAAGGAGCACCAGGTGACATTATTTAGAAGGAAGAGGTTAAGAATCATTTTGCTAGTTCAAGAATTCTGTCTGCCCCTATAGCAGCAGTTTTCAACCCGTGGCTCTCAACCCCCTTGGGGGTGTCAAGTGACACTTTCACAGGGGTCGCCTAATACTACCAGAAAACACAGATACTTACATTATGATTTGTAGCAGTAGCAACATTACAGTTATGAAGTAGCAAAGAAAATAATTTTATGTTTGAGGGTCACCCCAGCCTGAGGGACTGTATTAAAGGGTTGCCGCAGTAGGAAGACAAGAACCACTGCCATAGAGCGTGTGGTGATGGGAACCTCAGAGGCGCAGCACGCCTGCAGCACGCCCCCCACGATCGTAATCACGGAGCAGCTTTTAACTCATTTACTCTCGTGGTAGTGTTAGAAAGCCGTTGTTACCATAGTTGCAGTTTTACAGAGGAATACAAAATGTACAAGCCTTAGCAATGCCCAGTGCAACCTGGCTGGTGAGTGCTGGAGCTGGCATTTACATCACCAGGCAGGACGCAGCACCTGTGTGTTCTGTACTTGTCTGTGTTACAGCAGCAGTACCAGCTGAGATGCCAGGCTCAGCGCTGTGGCTCCAGAGCCGGTACTCTGGTGGTATCTTGCCGTCTTCTGAGTCACAAGAACAATGGAAGCCTGCAGCTCCCTTCTCCAGGAATCCCCTCAGTGTCCTCACTCCCAGACACATGATTGTCAACCAAAGCACGAGGAATTCAAGAGTACAGCCAGCCTGTGACAGCAGCACTCAGGAGGAGAAGCAAGCAGACGCAAGTTGAAGGCCAGCCTGGGCTACATAGTGATAATGACAGATGCATAGACATCTTTTCAAGATGCTAACGTGTTAGACCCACTGCACTCCCAAACAAGCAGGTTCTGCTGTTCCCAGAATTCCACCCTCCTGCTAAGGCAGCTTTAAGTTTGGACCCTAAAATTGGGTTAAGGCTTGAGACCGCTTGGGGTTTATTTCATTTTGCTTATTTATTTATAGGGTCTCATGTAGCCAAGGCTGGCCTCAATCTCTATTTAGGCTAGCCTTGAACTCCAGATTCTCCTGCCCGCGCTTCCCAAAAGCCAGGATTGCAGGTGTACATCACCACAATCAGAGGGGAGGGGCTTACATTTAAAAATAATTTCATGAACCCACTTCAGATTTGTTGGATCCATATCCTCGGGTGTGCGGCTTAGATCATCTCTGTTTGTTTGTTTGACTAGCTAGTTAGCATGTGTTTGTTTCTTTATTTAATTTATTCTTGTTGTTGTTGTTGGAGACAGGGTCTATATATTCCAGACAGGCCTGTAACTACACAACCCTCTTGCCTCTGCTTTCCATAGAGGCAGCTCACACCGATGTCCTGATCAGTGAAGCTCAACCTGCAACCCGAGGGCCCTAGAGACTCCTCCATAAAGCAAGTGCTGAAGACTTAGTATGTGTGGGATTCAGACTGAGGGCTAGAGACCAATATGTCCTTGCCCTAAACTAGCAAGGATGGTTCTGGGAGGTTAAAGATACCCAGAATCCCAAGCATTTGGCTGGCCTTTGAATGCAGAGAAAACTGAGGAGGAGGAGGATGAAGAAGAGGAGGAGGAGGAGGAGGAGAGAACTGAGGAGAGAGAGAAGAGAGAAGACCTGGGATGGAGTTCAGCGGAGAGCTGTTGCCTAGCGTGCATGGGGACCTGGGTTGGATCCATGTGGGGGGAGGGAGGAAGAAGAAGAGAAAAGGAGGGAGGGAGTAGAATACCCTGAGGTCTGGAGGGCAGGATGTCTACGTCCTGCGTCACCTTAGGATTCCACTTTTGAATAAAAAGGGGTTTTAGAGGATGGGGATGTGGCTCAGTTGGTAGTCTCAAGGAAATGAAATGAGCTTGTTTCCCATGTGTGTCCTCATGTGCCATGCACAATCGTCTTAGTTAATTGCTGCAATGAAATACCATGAGCAAAAAGCAAGTTAAGGAGGAAAGAATCTATTTAGCTTACGTTTCCACAGAAACTCTCAGTATGGAAGAAAGTCAGGACAGGAACTCAAACAGGGCAGGACCCTGGAGACAGGACCTGATGCAGAGGCCATGGAGGGGTACTGCTTACTGGCTTTCTCTCCATGGCTTGCCTGACCTGCTTTCTTATAGAATCTAGGACCACCATCCCAGGGGTGGCCCCACCCACCATGGGCTGGGCCCTCCCCCTTCAATCACTAATTAAGAAAGTGCCTTATGGGGGCTGGAGAGATAGCTCAGCACTGACTGCTCTTCCAGAGGACCCAAGTTCAATTCCCAGCACCCACATGGCAATTCACAACTGTCTGTAGTCTCCAGTGCCAGGGTATCTGACACCCTCACAGAGACATAGATGCAGGCAAAACAAAGTGAGTTCCAGGACAGCAAGGTTTGTTACACAGAGAAAACCTGTCTTAAAAAAAAAAAAAAAAAACCAGAACAAAGCAAACAAAAAACAACCACAAAAAAAAATTGTAAAGAAAGAAAATGCTCTACAGCTTCTTACAGATGCATTTTCCCAGTTGAGATTCCCTTTCGTCACAGGATTCTAGTTTGTATCAAGTGGACGTAAGACTAGCCATCACAAGCCGGGCAGTGGTGGCACAGGGACTCAGGAGGCAGAGGCAGGCAGATGTTTAAGTTTGAGGCCAGCCTAGTCTAAAAAACTAGCCAGCACATGCATCCTATCTTTTAGCAGTTGAGGGATATTGGGAATCTACTTCCTTTTTTTTTTTTTT
>OU015745.1:69657455-69668993 GCA_907169655.1 Acomys percivali | reverse complement strand
GTGTGTGTGTGTGTGTGTGTGTGTGTGTGTGTGTGTGTGTGTGTGTGTTTTAGATGTGCAAAAGAGCAGGCACCCTCTTTTCTCTGGGGAGACAATCTGTTTAACATGTAAATCAACAGAATAGGTGCAAAAGCAAGGAAGGCCAACTGATTTCTTCTTCCTGTAAGGGTTGGCAGCGAACAATCTAGAAGCTTCTGCAAACCCCCTGTGCATTATTGGCTTGAGATCTTGCACAGAACCACATCCAGTGCCACGGATTTACCTGAACAAATAGACAGAGGCTTTCCAAAGCTGCAGTCTAAGTGCTGTTGACACTGTAAATAAGAGAGACACAAACAGCTCTCAGAAGAGCTACTGTCGCTCGCATCTGGGCTCCTGCGTGGGAACGGGGACGGTCGTGCTGGGAGGCTTGGCTGACTGGGAGTGCTAAGATCTGCTTGCCGATAAGACTTGGAGATGCAACAGATAAGAGATCTGGAAATGAGCATTTTCTAGGCTCTCTGCAAACAACACGGGGCTACTGTACTCACCTGTTATTTCTCTAAAAGCTGGCCAGATGGGCAGGTAAAGCAGGAATCCCAAGAGTTGTCTGCAAGCTCACTCTGGTGCAGGAATGCCACCACTTCCTGTGTTGCCCATCTGCGTGCTCCAGGGTTAGCATTCAGTTGGGAATCCTATGTCCATGTGTTCTCTACTCATGTGACTATGTGGGCGTGTGCACATGGATGTGGAAGCCAGAGGTTGACTCTGGGCATCTTCCTTAACCACTCTCCACCTTGGTTTTGAGACAGTCTGTCACTAAACTTGGAGCTTGCTAATTGGCTAGTCTGGTTGGCCAGCGAGCCCCAGGGTCTTCCTGTCTTCACACTCTCAACACTGAGGTTACAAATGAACAACACTATAGAACCTGGCTCCCAATACGCACCAAGGGCATTTTGTGCACTGAGATGTCCCCTACGTGAAGCTCTGTGCTCCCTGTGCAGAATGCAGAGCTGTGTAGACAGCTTTAGCTGAGTCAAGTTGATAAACAGGTAGGCAATCAGAAAACAGGTGGAGACAAGCTGCTTCCCAGCACCTTGGCAAAGACTGCAACCTGCTCTGTGTTCTCTGGCAGTCTAGTGTTCTGGTACCTTCCATTGAGTTCTGTGCAGTCAGAGCTTCCATTTTAGCAAGTTCCCATTCCTTCCTTGCCTCTCAAGTCAACAAACCAGGCTCCAGTTTCTCCTCCATGAAGCCTCCAGTAAACGCCTCAGTGAGAAGTGTTTTGTTCGTGCTCTGAACTCTCATTATACAGGACTGTGAGTCTTAACTGATGCCGAGGGGCTCAGCGTGACTTCCAAAGTCCCCAGGATGTCTCAAAATATGTTATATTTTTCTCCGAGAAGCCTTTGTCAGACAGCTTACAAACCACCCCTCACTTGAGAACATGCACTATTATAATAGTAGAAGCCATGTCTCATCATTTGTTTTTCTCTTGCGTTTTCTGTAATCTTACTCCCCCATGGAGCTAACACAGTCTAGATTCCCGCATGGGTGGCATTCTGACTGCAGAGCTGGTTCAGAGCTAGGCTCAGTTCCCAGACCTGCAGTTGAGAAACACATGATCCCTGGCCTCCTACCATTTGGGCATATCTCAAGAGCCTTGCAATAAAAGAAGAAGAAAAAGCTTCCATCAAGGTGAAAGTCAATGTGAAACAGGAAACAAAGGTGAGGTGATCAGCCTGCTTCCACACTGTAAGGAACGATGCGGTTCCCGTAAACAAGTCTCGGTAATGAATTAATAATGAAATACAAGTATATTTTCTTTCAAGCTTTTGTGCATTAAGTTTTCAAATGGCTACCAAGTTTTTAAGCCATAAATACTTATTAAGTCATTTGAGCCTAATTACGTAATTACTTCATAAACGAAAGTGTTGGTATTTCTTTTGCCGAGGGGCACCATGGAAAAATGCCTGAGACACTCAAGGTTCAGTGAACACAGAAAGTTTGGGAACTTCTGGCCCAGCACCTTCTATCACACTGTTTGTGTGGATTAGCGCCTATACTCTTGCCTGTGTGTATGCCTGCAAAGCCAGCCAAACTCTTATGCCTGTTTATTTTGTTTGCATTTGCCTTGGGCCAGACCTGAGAAGAAAAAGAGAAAGTTTTGTTGTTTTTTTTTTTTTTCTCCAGAAGACCCAAAGGAGCTTCAGGAAAAGAAAAGGACCAGCAGGTGCTTCCCGAGGGAAAGGGACAAGCTTCAACCAGAAGGAAACAAAACCAGGGAAAGGCCAGGAGGAATCATAAGTAAGATTAACTCTAATTAACTAAGTGGTTGGATGCTTGGACGGCTCTCACTCCTCGGCAGCTGGGGGTCTGAGCATTACTTCATAATGAGGGGTCTATTTTAAGTAGACTTGTTTTATTGCTGTTAATGCTTGTTTTAAATTTAGTACTAATGAGGGCATGAAAAGTTATTCACAGGTTTGTTTGTTTGTTTGTTGTGTTGTGTTTTCAGTGCTTTAGATGTAGCGTTTCCTATGCCTAGAACATTTTACTGTACTATTCAAACAGAGCATCGGTTCACCCGACGTTGATAGCTACAGGTGAAAATGAACTTGGGAGGGCAAATCCTCGGGAGGAGGTGCTACATGGTGCTGTGAGCTATGCTGCTTTGACCTCCCAGTGAAGTCTCTTCTGTGCTAAATAGCTGTGGGTTTCTGACTGAGCCAAGAAGGACCATCGGTGAAGAAAACCTTGGGAGCTTATAATGATGATTTAGAACTTAAAGCAACTTGAAGGCTGGAGACACAGCTCTGAAGAGTGCTCATGTAGCACGCAGGAAGAAGCTTGGGTGGGGCATGGGGGTGCACACTTGTAAGTCTAACACTGGTGAAGTAACGGCAGAGAGGATCAGAGAGTAAAGCTTATTCCCAGGTGTAGAGGAAGGGTGAAGCTAAGCTGAGATACATGAGACAGAAAATGTGAACTGACCATGTTTGGATGACGGCCAGAGATGCAGACTGTCCTGCAACCATTGGCTTTTGCACTTTTGTGTCTAGTGTCTCAGGTACCTTAGGTCTGGACTCCTCCCTGAGGGTCCTCAGCCTGCTAGGGCTACATGGAACAGCTGCCTCTGCAAGGATTTGTTGGAGATAGACAGTGATGCAGCTGCGATCACATCTTCAGACAGAGTTTAAACAAGGACCCCTACCCGGCAACCTCCAAAAGCTACGGATAAGGTTTTTCTACAAACTTAGAGATTTACTTATTCACCGATGTTGAGGACTGCCTGTTACCATCAAGCTACTTCTCAACCCTTTTTTTTCCTTTTCAAGACAGGGTCTCAAAAAGTTGTTCAGCCTGGCCTTGAACGTATGCTGTACCTCAGGCAGACTTTGAACTTTTGATCCTCCTATTGTAGCCTCCTGGACAGCTGCTACTGCAAGCCTGAGTCAGCAGCCAGGCCCAGCTAGAGCTTCAGTATTTAGAACCAGGCAGTAGTTACGTAGCTAAGCCCTGCTCTAACACCATCAACAGCTTTGTGGTCTTAAGCAAGTTACCTAACATAGCTGAGCTTGTTCCTTCATCAGTCAAAATGGAAATAAAACCAGCATTGACGTCACAGTCCCAGAAGACTCAACACCAACATATGAAACTGCTTAGCGGTGTCCCAGGTACAGTGGAGGTGTCATTCATCAAGGCCCCAACAGTAGTGTGCACTATGTGTGACCATGACCTGGTCCCTGAGCATCTCGTCGCCTCCAGGTTTCTGCTCTGTGTTGGTGGCATCTACCTCCCTTCTGCACTGTGGAACTGAGATGAAAGCAGAGAGAAGTCTTTGTAAGCTAAACTTCCTGTATAAAAATGAGACTCTAACTTGGTATTAGTGCCTCTTCCTTGATTGGGGGCAGTGGAGACCACAGTAAGACACTGCTGGCTGAGTGCTGGCCATGTGGCATCTCTGGACACTTACAAGCTAACTATCTACCCAAGAGCACCTGAGAGACAGTTGCCTTGGTTCCTTCCCAGACCCAGGAACGAGCCGGAGCCTGGTTTTGCATCTCTCCATTCCCCAATTAGGGAAACAGGCAGACGCTGTCAGTTCTTCTTCGGGTTCCAACAAGCCCTGGGTTGCCCTGGAGGAAGGAGGAGAGAGACGGAAACTCTCTCCCTGTAAACCTTGGCTTTCATTGAATAGCTTCCAATTGCCTTGAAATCTAATCTTCTTTTGAACTTGAATTTGCCGCCGTCAGTCACATTCTTGGAAGGCTGTGAGCTCCAGCTCTTTACAGATGGGTAGAAATGACACACCTTCCAGAGGACCCTACTCCTGGGGAGGTAGAGGCTGTCAGCCCAGCAATGCTTCCTTCCTCCTGTTGATCATGACTGAAGTTTCTGGAGGTTTGGCTTCAGGACAGGTATGGACATCCTATAATCGGGCCTTAGAGAAAATGGACCCTTTTCTCTTTGGAAAGGACACATTGGTGTCCATTCAACATACTCTTACCAAATTCTCAAATATTCAGCTTCTACACCAACCAATAAAACTCGATCTTAGGTTAAGACACACCAATGCGGCCGGGTGTGGTGGTGCATGCCTTTAATCCCAGCATTCGCACTCGGGAGGCGAAGGCAGGCAGGTCTCTGTGAGTTCGAGTCCAGGACAGCCAGGACTAAAAGAGAAACCCTGTCTTGAAAAACAAACAAATGGAAGATCCGCCAACACATGATGTAATCAATCCAACAGATCCATGTTGACTGCTTACTGTGGGTTGTGGACACTGGGTAAGCACTGGATGATATGAGCATACCACTCTCTGTCTGTTATGTGTACTTCAACACTCATCTGTCCATAGTAGGACCAGAAGTGAAGTCTGTTAGCATCTGGTCTGGAGTAAAAGTGAGAAAGCTTGGGTGAGGGAGTGAGAGGGGGGGGGGAGACAGAGACAGAGACAGAGAGACAGAGAGACAGAGGGTTCTGAGATGTGAGAGTCTTGTATTATTGGGAAAACCCCTTCGTTTCTATGACCCCCCCCTTTTCTCATCTGTAAAATGGGCATTGTCTTAGTGAGTTGGGACTACTATGACAAATGACCATGACTGGGTGATTTTATTTCTCATCATCCTAGAAGATGGTCAGGTTCTGCTAAGAGCTCTGCTGGGTTGCAGACAGCAGACTTCTTTCCCTCTGTAGCCTCAACATGGTAGAAAGAGGTGAGAGGGCTCACTAAGCCTCTTTTATAAGGACACTGTTTCCACTCAGCAGGACTCCATCCTTATGGCTTAATCACATATCAAAGTCTTAACTTCTAACCATTAACACACATTATATGTCTTGTTTTGAAACAGGATCTCACTTGGGATGACCTCACATTCAATTCCTCCTCAGATTGAGAATGCAGAATTATGCTTTCATGCCCAGGTACACAAAAATTCAGACTGTATCTGGCATGTATGATACACTCATTTGATCTCATCACAAGGGTAAAATAAAGAAAAATGAATTATCTTGTATACCATAACATTATGCAAATTGACCCAACTAGGCTATATCAAACATTTTATTTGTTTATTGAGGAACACTTATTTTGAACACCATGTTTTGAATATGTTTATTTTGAATACCATGTGTTTGGAATGCAAAGATGAGTAGGAAGCCGAGACTGACTTTTCTGGTAGAGCAGATACAGTTGCAGTTGTTAAGCTATGAGCAATAACAGACACACACATGAGAGCTACAGGAGCAAAGAGGAAGGTAAAAAGGTACTAAAAGCAAAGACTTGGGTCCAACTACAGCACCCGCCCGTGGTCCTACAGCATCAAATGCTGACCAAGGATTATTGAAAGAACAGATATTAGGGGAGGAGGTCATTGAAGGCCTTGTCTACCATGATCATAGTGTCAAAGTTTATTCTTTCAGTGTTTTGGTGCTGAAAGCTTTGAGTGATGACATCATAGTGCCCCCCTTTCTCCCACCACTGTTGTTAGTTAATGGTGGTGTGTGGAGCATTGGTGACCAGGAAATGCAGAAGTTGTGAGGGAAGAATATGATCAAGGGGATGTTTAGTGGTTGGGAGCATTTGTTGCTCTGGCAGAAGACCTGAATTCAGTTTCCAGCATCCACATTATGGCTCACAACCGTCTATGACTCCAGTTTCAGGGGATCTGACACTCTCTTCTGACCACTGATACACATGGTGCACATGTGCAAAAAAAACCCACCCCACCACCCCACTCATATACCAAAAATAAATAAACCTAAAAACACCTAAAAATAAATACAGACTTCTCAAAAACAACAACAAAAAAAACCTTAAAAACAAAACAAAACAAAAAGAAAAAGAAAAATCCCTGCCCCCCCCCCCCAAAAAAAAAAAAAAAAAAAAAAAAAAAAAAAGTTTAGTGGGGCAGTGGTGGCACATGCCCACCTTTAATCCCAGCACATGGGAGGCAGAAGCAGGTGGATCTCTGTGAGTTCAAGGGCAGCCTGGTCTACAAAGTGAGCCCAGAATAGCCAGAGCTACACAGAGAAAGTCTGTCTCAAAAAATCAAAAAACAAACAAAACCAAACTAACCCCCATTCCAAAAACAAAAAAACAAGAGTTTTACCAAGCACGAAGAGTAAGATGGAGCCCTGAAGCATAAGAGGCAAAGAAGTCACTGGGGGTAGCTTTGTGAAATAATTAGGTGCCACACTGGCTAGGGTGTTTACTTGCTTGTTTGTTTGTTGTCAAGTGGACGCAACTTTGAGTTGCCTGGGAGAAAGGAGCCAGAACCTCAATTGAGAAAACATCAACAGATTGGAGCCAACAGCAGGTAGATCTGCGTGGCTAGCCTTGGTTAACGATTGAAGTGGGAGGGCCTAGCCCACTGTGGCAGTGCCATACCTGAGCAGGCAGTCCTGAGCTGTATGAGGAAGCAGGCTGAACACCAAGAGTAGCAAACCAGGGAGCAGCCTGGCTCCCACCTCTGCTTCTGATTAAATTCCCATCCTGATTTCCCTCAAAGCCAGTGATAGGGATGTGAAAGCCAAACAAACCCTTCCTTTTCCAGCTTCCCTTTGATCATGGTGTTTTATCACAGCAATGGAAAGTAAGCTAAGGCAAATATAGTTTAAGGGATAACTGGACATAATATACAAGGCAGGGCCAAGAAATGAAGAGTCTGAGGTCCTTGCCTGAGTTCATAGAAGAAGGTTGCCATAGGAACCCAGAAAGAGATTCGGAGGGAGAGATGACATGTGTGAGGCACTTGTTGGATTCCCAGGTGGAAGGCTATAGCAGCTGGTTGCCCTTCATTTAAATGGTTCCAACACACATGGGTTGTAGACTTATTTTATGCATGTTTTTACATTAATGTGTGTGTGTGTGTGTGAACACATATGTGGAGGATAGAAGATGCCAACAGATCCCCCTGACTCTGGAGTTGCAGTCGGTTGTGAGCTGTCTGATGTGAGTTCTGGGAACCAGACTCTGGTTCTTTGCAAGAGCAGCAAGCACGCTTAACTGCTGAACATCTCTCAGCCCATGACACATAATAAAAAGTTCAACTTTCAGTTGCCCCCACGTGAGTGATGACACAGAAGACCAACCTGTATGCTAGCTTTTGTTTGTTGGTTGGTTTGTCTGTTTTGAGACAGGGTCTCTCTGTGTAACCTTGGCTGTCCTGGAACTCACTCTGTAGACCAGGCTGGCCTTGAACTCACAGAGCTCTGCCTGCCTCTGCCTCCCGAGTGCTGGGATTAGAGGGATGCGCCCCCACGCGTGGCTGGCTGCTAGTTCTCTAGTCTGCAAATTCTCCACATAAACAGCAGATGTGTACCACAATTCATGGCCAATCTTGGCATCAAACAAGACCTGTCAAGTGGGCCAAGCCAAAAATAAGAGCATCGCCCCAAGTCTTGTAAACAACTTTCTCTGGCCCTCTGTTCCCAGCCTCACTTCCCTCCCCTGGAAGGGCTTCCCAGAAGAAATAACGCAAGCCAAACCTTCAGTCACCACTTCCAGTGTGGAAAGTGAAAGCTTTGCTGGGCCAGCTTGGCAGCTATTTTCCCATTTTGTGCAGACAGTTTGATTTCTCACACACATACTCATAAGCTGAGGCCAAGTCAGTGAAGAAAAGAGTATAAAAGACAACCACCATTGTCTCCTCTCCCTCCCCCCTCCCCCCTGCCCCTGCATCACAGCAGGTGTCTGGTGTGTCTGGTGTCTTTGACTGAAGCAAGGGGGAAGAGAAATCATGCAGACTGGATGAATGGTTAGGAGCAGCCTTGGTTTCTTTGTCTCAAAAAAATGGTGCTGTCAAGCCACTCCATGGCTTGCTGCAAAACCAGAAAGAGACAATGTGTGTGAGGGAAGTGTCTTGACTGTGGAAGACTGCTCAAATGTGCACGAATGAATGAATGAATGAAAATAAAATAAAATTACTTGCCTCTTCTGCATGAGGCATTGTTCTGTAAATACCAGATGATATCTGTTTTGTGCTTAGCGCAGGTGAATTGAGCTTTGCAGGGTTACCTCAGTAAGTTCTTCAGAGAGTAGAAATGCAGCCACTACAAGTAACTAACACCTTTGTGGGAATGAATTTCTCAGGGAGGGTCCTTAAGTTAGAAGGAATGGGTTGAGTTTTACAGGCTGGGCTGTTCTGAAGAGGCAAAGCCTCTGCACGCTGGGTGTGACAGGAAGAGGAGAACGTGGGATCCACCACATCTGTGGCAAGGCTATTGGTCCTGTTGGGTAGGTAAATCAGATGGATCAGAATATTCTGGAACCAAGATATTAACCATCCCATGTCACGGTGACGCCATGAGACTTCAGTTCCAGTGCATGCACGCCACTTTTCCTGTTAGCAGTGCCACTGGGGGGCAGAGTCTGGGGAACTCTCTGACCATGGAGGCTTTGTTAGGCAGTATTAAGAGCCTGGATGTGGTGGTGCATCCTTTAATTCTCTAGCACTCAGGAGGCAGAGGCTGGTAGATTTCTGTGAATTCAAAGCCAGCCTGCTCTACAAAGACAGTTCCAGGACAGCCAGGGCTACATAATAAGACTTTATTTAAATATATATATCAACTACTATTAAAAATAAAAACATTACACATCTCTAAAGCTAGGATGTAGAAATAGACAAAACAAAGTCTTTTCTACACTCCTTCTTCTTTAAAATAGGCTTAAGTCTGTCTGGAAAAAAGAGACAGAGAAGTGAAATCCTGGTGTGTGTAGCTTGACTGTGGTACTAGCTCTCTGAAATAGGTGTTGTTAGGCCCTTTGGTTATTGTGAAGACATCACAGAGTGGACATATACAATTCAGGAAGATACAAGCCAACGAGTGGACATGGCAATCAGGTGTATGAGGCTGCTTCTGGGTAGCAGCGGATTCTGTTTTGCAGTAAACAACTTTATAAGGAGAAGTACACTCTAAAATAATAATACAGATATATTGTAAACATACAAACAACTATGTTTATTGTTCTCACAATTTATGTGCTGTGCATAATTGGATGTACTACATTTTTATAGGGCAGTATAAGGAGAAGGCTTGTTGACTCAAGCATCCCCTCTCCCCATGAGTAAGACGATGCTCTGTGGCATCACAAAGTGGCATGAACTTTTCATTATAATTTTATGGGACCACCATCATAATGGTGAACCACTCTGGATAGAAGGACCATTGGGCAGTGATGACTGTATGTCCTGATAAGGTCTATGAGAAAACAGGGAAAACGCACAGGGGATGAAGGTGGGGGAAGGTGACACAAGATTTTCTGGGGAAAGACTTGGGATAAGGTGCTGTTTACAAAGAAGCCTGTGTGGTAGGTTTTGTTGATGCCAGTAGCAAACTGGGGACATCTAAACACACCCATTCACTGTCTGCAGACATGCTGTTCTGTGCTGTGTACACAACGTGGGTGTGTTCCTCAGCCTCTGATGCCCTGATAGGAGTTTGTCCTTGATCCCATACCTGACAGCTAGCTCCCTGGCAACACCGCCCACCCCAACTCCAGCGTGACCATCTCCTGTTCTTCCTTTTAACTGCAGGTTATGTGGAGTCAATTTCCTCCATCTCCTCCCAGGGCCTTTCACTGACCCTGTGCTAGGCTGAGGCAATGAAGGCAGTCAGGGAGGAGACAGAGAGAGAGGTGGGGGGGGGGGGGGGGAAGGAGAGCGAGGGAGAGAGAGAGAAAGATCTTTGGGCTCTTTTCTCTTGCATTCTTTCACGGTACTTCATTGTCAAAGGGTCTCTGTGAGTACATCCACACCGTCTTCTTGTACCCTACCTTGGAGGAACCCATGCTTTTCTTGTTCCCAAACTCCCTTCCCAGTTCTTGTGTTAAAAATCTTGGGTAAAGCACTGAGTCTGGTTTGCTTTCCTCATAGTAACCAATAGGCATGTGACCTTTCTTCAAGCACCAGGAAGGAAGGCAGGAGGGAAGAGAAGGGGAAAAGCAAAGAGGGAAGGGATAGGGGAGAAAAAAAAGCCAGGGTTCTTCTTTAACAAAAGTAGCATCTTTGTGACCTTGGAAACCCTCAAATGACCAAGCTTTGACCACACTTTCATCTGTTGTTTAGTGGCACAGAATGACAAACAACCTGTCAGGAGAAACCAGTGGTAGAGAAGGAAGGCCAGGCCTGGTGCTGCAGAGAAAGAGGTTCAGGGCGGGCAGAGACCCCTGCCAACAGAGACCCTGAGTCATAGCCTTTCGGCTCCCTTCTTGACATCCTCAGTGACACTTTGTGGTGAACCAGGCAGTGAGGTAGGTGGTAAAACCCCCAGAGAGGCCCAGGGTCTACTCACGTGGGCTAGCGTGAGCGCCCAGACTTCTTCCTTCACTGAAGGGCTTCTACGTATCCTACAAGGAGCGAAGGGAACTGCCAAACCCCTTTCTGCTCTGAAGTCAAAGAAAACCCAGTATAAACACAGTGGGCTCTTTGAATTATCCACATGAAATACTTAACGTGTTTAGCCCGGAGCAAACTTAGTTTAACAAGCAAGTGTTTCCATGGTGATTTCATTAGAAACTTTCATATTCCACTACCACTTAGTGAGTGCCTGTATTGTATTAGCCAGTGGGCTCCAGGCAGCTTCCTGTGTCTCCTGAGGCTCCCCAGCAGGACCCCCCACCCTGCACATGTGTGCCTGTGTAGGTGTACACACACACACACACACACACACACACACACACACACACACACACACACACACACACACGTTGTAGTAAGGAAACCTCTTTGAGGTTCCGTGATCTTTATACCTGGCTTGAGTCCTGCAGCTAATGGGTGTCTGAGTCAGTTAGAATCCTGCACACACACCACAGCCTCTCTCATTAAGCTGTCTGGCTTCTGCTTACATCTCATAGATTTCCAGGTAGGCCAATGCAGTCTCTTGCTGCTGCTTTGTAGAAAGAAAATTAACAGCCAATGGCATCTTCAGTTCTACTGCATTCTCCTAAAATCTAAGCAATTAAATTATTCTTTAAAAAGAAAAGAAAAGAAAAAAAAAGACACATGCACTGAGGAAGCAGAGGCAAGAAGATCTCTTTGAGTTCAAGGCCAGCCTGG
>OU015745.1:69627578-69640628 GCA_907169655.1 Acomys percivali | reverse complement strand
AAGAAGAAGAAGAAGAAGAAGAAGAAGAAGAAGAAGAAGAAGAAGAAAGTGGTATCCGGAGGGAGCTTAGCTATAACAAAGAACCGAGTCCTGTGAGGAGGGAAGGGACTGGAGCCAGCCCTGCAGTACCATGCCCCTGGAAAACCTGCACCAGAGTGGTCTTTCCAGTCTGGTCACTTAGCCACTTAGCACAGCACTGCTCACTAAGGCCTGTGTTGGCCATCTGGGGCCCTTGAACCCTCCTGATGTCTGTGGCCAATGGGGGTGCTCATCAACCACCCCCCACATCTCTACTTCTAACCATGTACCAACTGCATGCCAGAAGCCTTACCTACTCAAGCCACAGCATATACAAAAATAGAGCCCTGCCAGCTTCTGCCCAGGCTTTCTTCCTAGTGACAAGCCTTGGTTCTCCCTCCCATGTAAATGCAGCTACCATTCAACTCTCAATAACAAAACAAAACAAAACCAAAATAAAGCAAACTGCTGACTTTTCAAACCTTTCTTCCGCTCCACCTATTCTAGGCAGAGGGAATCACTCCCTTACCTTTGGTCTAATCTGAACCTAAGTTTCTTTGTGATGTAGCCAGCCATACTTACCAAGAGTCTGCTTTTAGACCTGGCTCCCTCTATCCTGCATGAGCTTGGAGGCAGCAGGCACTGTTGCCCTCCATCTCTGTGTCCTCAGTGCCTCCAACAGTGATCTTGGTCCAGGTTGTCTTTCTAAGTCTCTATCTGGACACAAGGTATCCCACCAGGCTGGCTACTTCTTAAAGGAGCCCAGACAATATTCCCACTCCATCTATGCTTGGGCTTAGAAGCCTGCGAACTACATTTCTTGGACACATTTGCCAGCAAGGGTGTGGTGACATTCTGCCAACAAATGAATTTGTAAAATATTTCAAGGCACAGTAAGTAAGCCTCCTCCTAGTTCCAAGGTCATCCTTGGTTACATAGTGACCTCAAGGCCAGCCTGGACTCCATAGGACTTGCATGTAAATAAATAATCAAGCAACAAATGCATTTTCTTTTAATGAGAACTCAGAATTAAATTTCAGAAGGACCCAATGTCATACTTCTATTTACGGATGTTAGACAAAAATTTAGTCTGAACTGCTTCTGGAAAGTGACAGGAGCTATATTCAACTCAGTCTTCAAACTAGAAACGCTGTTTCATCGACCTGTGGGGCTAAGCTGAATATGGGGTAAGTTAGTGTCCTTGGTAGCTGTTTCAGTGGCATCTGTGCAGGACACAGTCCCTAGACACTCCGGTGGTTGCTGTGGTCACCATCTCCACAGGAGATATTGTCTTATATGGCTCTTTACTGACTTCTCCCCCTAACACTGATCTTTCTCTTATATTGTATTTCCATCCAATCTATTTTTAATAAGAGTTTATCATTTTCAATTTTGCTTAAAAATTAATTCTTTTGTCTTTCTCTTTCTTTTGTTCATTTCTCTTCTTCCTTTCTTTTTTAAACTGTTTTATGTCTGAGTAGCCTATCTGCATATACACCTGTCCACCAGAAGAGGGCATCAGATCACATTATAGATGGTTGTGAGCCACCATGTGGTTGCTGGGAATTGAACTCAGGACTTCCAGAAGAGCAAACAGTGTTCTTAACTGCTGAACCATCTCTCCAGCCACCCCTACCCTGATCCCACCTCTCTCTCTTTCTGAGATAGAGTCTCATGTAGCCCAGGCTGGCCTTGATCTTACTCCCTTTATCAGTCCTCCACCACCCACACATCAGACTCGTATCTTGTGCTTCCATCACCCGTGCATTCCATTATTCTGCACCTACCTCCCAAAGCATTGATGGAGGAAGAGTCACATGCCTGTCCCCTCCTGATGGGGACAGATATTCACAGAGAGATTCGGACTACGAGAGCAAGAAGCGTGACCTCCTTTCTTCTTCTATTCATTTATTTAGAAACTGGTCTTTGAAGCCAGGCAGTGGTGGGGCCTTTAATCCTAGCATTTTAGTCCTAGCAGAGGCAGGCAGATCTCTGTGAGTTCAAGGCCAGCTTGGTCTACAGAGCAAGTTCCAAGGCTACACAGAGAAACACTGTCTCAAAAAAAGACAAAAAGAAAAAAAATTGGTCTTTGAACCTGTTACCCATCAAGCATTGTGCTAAATACAAAGGAACCATCAATAAATTGAACAGTTTTTCTACCTTCAACAAACGTGGTTCCAAGGAATGGATGACCAAAACCTTTAAACACGTTAATCAATAAATAAGAGGGTGGGGAGATGGCTCAAAGGTTCAAAGGCTTTCCATGAAAACATGAGGACTAGAATTCAGATTTCCAGAACCCGTGGAAGTGCCAGGTCCAGAACCATGGATTCCCCAGTGAAAGCTGGCCAGCGAGACTAACCATATGGATGAGCTCTGGGTTTGATCAAGAGAGATCAGATGCTTTAAAGAACAAGGTGGAAGAGAGATTGAGGGAGGGTAGTTCTTAACATCAACCCCAAGTGTCCACGTTTACACTGGAGTGTGTATGTGTGCACACATGTGTACACACACATACACACCACGCACACACATACACATGAAAAAGGGAAATATAAGTAAGATCACTTAGGACAGCAATGCTTGTCATCGAGGAAGGCTATGGCCCAAGAAGAGCAGGTGCTGGAGAATTGGGGGAGAAGGGGAAGTGTAGAAATGCCCTACAGTGGGGTGGTCCTTGAAGCCTTTGCTGAGAGCTGAGGGAATGACTGTCAGTTAGTCCCTGGTGCTGTCTGTCTCTTTCATTAAAACAGCACCAGGTATTTAACAGCAAGGACAAGCTCTAAAAATGTCATTTGTGGTGAGTGTGTTATTGTACAAACAACATAGTATACACTTTCACAAACCTAGGCTGCTGTAGCCCACTGGATCTCCACGCCCCAACACCTAGGCTACATGGTATTTAAGTATGGGAGAGCCTATGCTCCTAGGACCACAGTGAACAAAACCACACACTATTTAATCTGGCTCAGGAGAAATTGATGCAATCAAGAGACTATAAGCAGCTGTGTGAGGCGCCTGCCAGGAAAACCCCAAGTGTTCTACAGCAAACTGTCCCGTAAGCAGGAGGGACTCTAAAATAACGATATGGAGCAGAGTATCATAGCTACACGAGGCAGCTATATAGCTGTCTGTCATCGCTGTCAAGTGCAGCCTGCTCTGTATAATTGTATGTGTTGTTCTGGCAGCGAGATGCTGGTGTTCACCGGCATCAGCACAAATGTGTGAGTAATGCCTTGCTCGGCAGCACTATGGTGGTTATGATGTCACTAGTTCCTTTACAATCCTACACCATCGTATATTCAGACCGACACCAAGTGCAATGTTCTTGTTGGGTGCACAATTGTATACACTGTGTGGATTTGGGATGGCAGCTGTGGTACTGGTCATTTCATTACCAACTTCTCTAATTTACCTGAAAAAGTTTCGGGACACCTCCCTGCCACTCCCAGACACATTCTTGAGCAGGCAGGCACTCAACAAATTCTACTGCCATTAATGGCAAAAGTTCTAGAAGTGGCAAAACACCTTGCTAGCTGGAAAAGTACCACTAGGTTAGGGGTCGGAAGCCCTGTAGGCAAATTTCTCCAACATGCTGGTGTGGTGTTTAATTACTCTTGTTTATAAAACAAGGCAACAAACAAATTAAAACAAACCAAAACAAATGGAAAACAGAGATGAGCATCTTTCCTTCCAAGTAACCCTGATGAAAAGCAGTTGGACTGGTCCTTAAACCTAGGTCAAGGGCAATGTCTCCAGAACTCTCAGTGAACAGCACATGTTGGGGGATCAGGTGCAGTGTTGAAACTGACTTCCTCTCACTATTATCCACAGTGATTCACAACCTATGTGCTGCGTCCCTAAACTCAGGTCTTTACTAGTCTACAGCCCTCCAAAGGAAAGACTTCCACAGACCACAACACAGAAACCCCATGGAGTAGAATTTGAGATTTGCCTGGTTTCATCAGCATCTCATTTGAGTCAATTGACAAGACAAAGGGGTCATGGTATTGTGAGTGGGCTCTGCTCTCATGGAGAAACCAGGTCTTGACTACACACTGGCAAAGAGAAGTGTGAGACTTCTCTGGATCACCTCTTGAGACTCCTACACCCCTGTGATAAAATTCAGTAGAAACCACAACCCAATCCAGGCACAACTGCTATAGCCCAGGACCTTCAAGAAGAAAGTCCCAACTCACCAAAAATGGAATAGCCAGTGGAAAAAGATGGTTTAACCCCCCGCCCTCGGCTAACATCACAAGACCAGCTGCAAAAACAAGACAGTGATACTTTTATTACATATGTTTGTTTATATGTTAACTAATTTTCACCCATCTTCCATCCCCTTGCCATGTGTTAACAGTAGTTAGCCTTGTGTGTCAGTATTTATAGTATTTGTGGTTCAGGATACTGAGGGAATCTGAATTGGCTAGAAGAAAGAGTGCCCTCCTGAGGAGGGAAAGGGACTCTACCCTTCAGGGAAAAGAGCTTAGTGTGTTACTAGTTATATATATATATAACGTAACTGTGTATTATGGTTGTGTATCACAACATAGCAGCTGTATGTGACAGCTGTGTGAGAGTGTTGTGTGTGCATCAGATGGACACTCGATGCTGTTGCCACATCTTTTTGCTAGATGTGGTCTTCCAAGGTACCAAATCAACAAGGATAGACCCCAGTGGATTTGCAGTGTGTCAACAGTTCCCTTTCCTGTATACTTTTGCTTAAGGTGAATCACAGGACAGGATTCACACAGCCTGAAGTAGGCAACAACCAAGCACCAGCTGTTGTGTGTGAGCTGCCGGGCACTGGGCGGCGTCCCTCCCCACCTTGCTCTGTCACTTATCCGCTGGCAGACATGGGGCTGCTTATGCTTTCTCTCCCTTCTTCAGCTTCTCCATCTCCAGCGCAGAGCACTCTCAGCCTCACTGTGGGACGTTTGCTGCTTCTGCAGTACATCCTCGTTGTGGCCACAGCAGTCAGTGAAGCTGGTAGGAGTTGAAGACTTGTTCTTGTACCAAGACCCTGAGTTTCCATCTAACTGCACACAGAGCGTTTGCTGTGGTTTGAATCCAAAGTTCTCCTTGCCTTGAAAGAGGCAAAGTTCAGGGCTGGAGAGATGGCTCATAGGTTAAGAGCACTGACTGTTCTTCCAAAGGTCCTGAGTTCAATTCCCAGCACCTACATGGTGGCTCACAACCATCTGTAATGTGATCTGATGCCCTCTTCTGGCCTGCAGGTTTACATGCAGCCAGAGCACTTTATACATAATAATAAATAAGAAAGAAAGAAAGAAAGAAAGAAAGAAAGAAAGAAAGAAAGAAAGAAAGAAAGAAAGAAAGAAAGAGGCAAAGTTCAGTGAAGTTTCAAGGCTCGGTCTAATCCCCCAGGACTAGCATCTTGAAAAGGCCACAAGGGAGCATAGTCCAAAGCGAGAGACTTGGGGATGACCAGACTGGCCAATGCATTGATCTTGGGCTTCTAGACTCCAGAACTATGAGAGATGAAGCTGTGTTGTTAGAATCTGTGATGCTGTGCTATGGTGGCCAGGGCAGATTAATGCAGAGCCTGACATGGCTTCCAACTCAAGTGTGCAGAGCCAGACCGTGTGACTGCCACCTTGCTGGCCTTCTTCCGTCATGCATCAGGCTCCAGCTGTAGAGAGGACAAGCTTGCCGGAGCCTGTTGACCTGCTCCATCCAGGACATCAGGTCAGATGTCACTCAGTCCCTGGGATTCGGCTTTCCTGGTGGAGCTTGGTTTCCCGATGAGAACAGCAAGGCTGCTGCATAAGCTTGTTTGTGGCCTTGCACATTAAAACTCCGAGCTGCGCATATGTACTGGCCGTACTGCCAGCATGCCTTGAGTGTCCCTCCTCCAGCCTAGGCAGGAGGGAGTTCACCTGTCACTAAGACCTGTTTCAGCCACCTCCAGCAGAGAGGGCATAAGGCAGAATGGAGCAAGCGAATGGGACACCTGTGTACCACTAAGCAGATTTTTTTTTGTTAATGACTTTCTTATGTTTTTTATTTTATTAATTTTTAAATTTTTTTATTTTATTAATTTATTCATATTACATCTCAATGGTTATCTCATCCCTTGTATCCTCCCATTCCTCCCTCCCTCCCATTTCCCCCTTACTCCCATCCCCTATGACTGTGACTGAGAGGGACCTCCTCCCCCTGTATATGCTCATAGGGTATCAAGTCTCTTCTTGGTAACCTGCTATCCTGCCTCTGAGTGCCACCAGGTCTCCTCATCCAGGGGACGTGGTCAAATATGGGGCACCAGAATTCGTGTGAAAGTCAGACCATACTCTCCACTCAACTGTGGAGAATGTCCTGTCCATTGGCTAGATCTGGGTACGGTTTGAAGTTTACAGCCTATATTGTCCTTGGATGGTGCCATAGTTTGCAGATTTTTAAGCACAACTCCCCCCTCAGCAACACAGTTGTGTCCTATTCTTTCCTTGAACCTCTCTGCTAACTCCAATCCTGTTTCCTATGGATTCATCCTGAAATTCTTTTCTCACCAAAATCATGAATCCTGGAGTCACCTGAGTGGAGTCTCTGAAAATGAACTCCTCAGGCAGGTGGCGGTGTGGAGCTGAGTCGGCCCACGATGATAGAAATACCACAGCAGGGGAACCCACCAGTTAGTTGTAACATGCCAGGTGCATTAAATGTGAGTTTCTGGGTGTGACACAGAGTTTCCTTTGCAAGTGCAAGGTCTATGTTCCACCTCCCAGAATCCTCCGCCTCTCCCCACATGCCCAGTTTTGCTACTGTAGCACTTCTGAGAGGCAGCAGGAAATACATAGTTCCTATTCACTTCCTAGGAGTTGCAGGAAGAGGCAGATATGCTGTTGGTGGGCATGTGTGCTGGTCTCTACTTTTGCACAGGTGATTTCTTCCACACTCCATCACAAGATGAAAGCTCTTCTTACGTGACTCCATAGTGTGTTCGCATCTGTGTGCTTCTGTTCCTTGGAGCTTCTCTGACAGCAGTGTTGCATTTCCCGTTTTTCTTGAAGAAGAAAGAAAGTAGTTGGGTTGGTATTTGAACCGTTGACCTCTTAATGACAATAGCAGTGTCTAAGGGTCTCTAAAGGGGAAGTCTATGGCAGGAATCTCTTGCGGGAATGTAGGTTTGGATGGCCTGGACTTCTGCAGTGGCTTGGCCACTTCCCAGCTGTGTGTCTGATAAGTCCACCAACCTCTCTGAAGTAAGAGATGCTGTTGGAGGCTGTGATTATGAATCAAGGTAGCAACCCTGGTTGTTGTTCATGGAGCAAAAGCATTTCATACTTCATATGAAAAGGGGGTTAGGGGCTGAGAATGCAGCTCAGTGATAGAGTCCTTGATAGGCACATGCAAAGTCCTGGGCTTGGTCCTCAGCTCTGAACTAACTAACCAACTAACTAACTAACTAACTAACTAACTAACTAGATTGAGTGAGTGAGTAAGTAAGTAAGGTATTTTGTAGGCATAGATTTCACCAAGAGTAGGTAAATGACAGCTTGACCCAGGTGATGAGGCTTGGGGATGGCTCCAGCCCGCAGGAGCCAGCCAGGGCCTCTAGCTCACCTTGGGCTGAGAATGTTGACTCTCAGAGGAGAAATGAAAGGATCTGAGGACTCCCAGTGACACGCACCCCTGGAGGAACCTCAGCACTCCTTCAGACGCTCCCCTCTGCCTACCCACGCACTTCCAGCCACCGAGGTTCCTCTCTTTGGATCCAGTCTCTCAGGCTGGACAGCACAAACTCTTCAAAGTCCTTCTGCAGAGTAAGTGAGGACCAGCCTCTGGGGACCTTGTACCTTTGGTCTCTCTCTAGCCACATGCCAAGTCCAGGCCAATAACCCTCTAGGTACTTGCACACAGCACTGGAGTCCAGCCAGAGAAGGCTCGCATTTGTTTTGGGTCCATGGCCCTGGCACCCATCGCTACTCTCCCTCCCACCCTTAGACTATGCTGGCAGGGTCTAAAAATTAAAGTTAATTAGATCACGGAGGAAATTTCCTAACCCCAACCATGCTCACATACCTAAGATGGAATGGCAACGCCTATCTGCCCCACCCCCACCTGCGGAGCACTTCACAGTCTTCAACTCACTCTTCTGTTCATTAGTCCGTGTGTTCTCCCAACACCCAGAGAAGAGGCCCACGAGGGACTATTATCCTCCTGCTGCAGATGGGGAAGCAGATGGCAGAGGCCAGATGATTTGTCTAAGGTCACCTGCAAGTGAGGGATGGGCCTCGCTACCTCAGGAGCTCCTAACTTTGCAGTTCATGTTCTTTCTCCTACAGCTCATTATGAGAACCTACACCAAGCTTTTCTTTTAAGAGAAAAAGATATGTTTCTGCATTGGGTACATAGCTCAGTTGTTAGAGTGTTTGCCCAGCACACACACACATCTCTGGGTTCGCTTCCTTGACAGCACAGTGGCTCATACTTACAATCCCAGCACTCAGTAAGTAGAGGCAGGAGGATCAGAAGTTCAAGGTTATCCTCAACATTGCAAGTTGAAGGCCAGCTTGTGCTATACAAAACCCTCTCTTAAACAAACAAATCCACTTATAAGAGTGTATGCTGTGGTACTGTTTATAAAAGAGCACACAGCTTTGTTGTATACAGGGCAATTGTCACACCATTGGTTGTGCCTAAATGGATAGACAATGGTTGCTTATATATGTCCATCCATCAATGGAGAATTGGTTAAAATGGTGGACCAACCATTAATAGAGTTCTGAAAACAGGATAGGTGTTTTTTCCATGTTAACGCACAGGAGAAGTGTGAATGCTGTCTGGCTTATCTAAGCCAAGCGGTAGGAGGATCCACTCCCTGGCTCCTGTGATGGCTGGCAGCACTCAGTTCCTGGCAGGCTGTCAGACAAAGGGCTTTAGTTTTTGGCTGGCTGTCCTCTTAGGCTGCACTCAGTCTCTTGCCACCTGGGCCTCTCCCTAGGCCAGCTTGCAACACAGTGGTTGGCTTTGTCAACGCAGCAAAAAGATAAGTCAATTAGCAAAATGAAAGTTGCAATCCTATGCAAAATAATCACAAGAATAAATATTGTTCCCTGGGTTCTACGGTTTAGAAATCATAGCTTTTCCACTCAAGGATGGAGATACATCTCAGGGATTATGGGGGTCATCTTGAGTTTGTCCCTGTAGGCATCAGCTGGCTTTTCCCATAAAAGGCTAGAGCTCACAGTGAGGGCTTACAGACCCAAGGGTGTTTGTTGCAACTATCCAGCTCTGCTTTTGTGGTGCAAAAGCATCGTGGACAATATGTTTTTTTAAAAGCAAGTTCTAATAAAATTTTATTTTTGGACAATAAAATTTAGATTTTGTATAGTTTTCCTTTTAATAAATATTTTTAGTTATATACACATGTGTGAGGGTGTAGTGGGTCTGTGTGCATAAGTACAGGGACTATAGAGGCCAGAGGCTTTGGAAACCTCTAAAAGCTGGTGTTCCAGACATTTGTGAGTCACACAACATAGGTGCTGGGAACCAAAAACAGGTCCTCAGCAAGAGCAGTCTGTGCTCTTAATCAATGAGCCAAATGAGCCCATGAGTTTTGTATAATTTTCACATCACAAAATACTATTAGTCTTTTGATTTATACATTTTTATCACTCTGTGTGTGTGTGTGTGTGTGTGTGTGTGTGTGTGTGTGTGTTCCTGTGTATACCATGGCATGCACCTAGAGGTCAGAGAACAACTTTTGGAAATTGTTTCTTTTCTACCATGTAGGTCCTAGGGATCGAACTCAGGTTGTCAGGTTTGTGGTGTGTGTCTTCACCCACTGAGCCATTTCACAGGCCCTTGATCTTTTTTCTCTTCTTTTTAAAAACTAACCATTTAAGAACACAAAAGCTACTTTTAGCTAGCAGGCCATGTAGAAACAATGAGCCATATTTGGCCTATAGCCAGAGTTTGCCAGTCCCTACTCTGTTTCAGTTTTTGCATATTGAACATTTTTAGCTCTGAGCAAACTCAGAGGACTTGGATGCTGCTGCTCTTTGTGATCGTCTTCTACTGGCTGTGATTAGTCAGTTGACAGACACCATGCCTGCATTAAAGGATACAGATTTCCTTTGCATTCCCTGAGCCTAGAGTCTCTCCTCATTTTCATCATGGTAGGTAGAGGAAAGACATGTCCTTAACTAACTTGTCCTGGGTTAGAAAGTGTCTTCTGGGTGGCTAGAGGGATGGCTCAGTCAGTAAAGTGCTTGCCATGCAAGCACAGAGACCTGAGTTCAATCCCAGGGGCTACCTTAAAGGGGAAAAAAAAAGGCAGGAAGAGTGGGGCATGTTTATCATAATGGCACTGGAGAGCAGAGACAGAGGGATTCCTGCGGCCTGCTGATCATCCAGACTAAGTTAAGCAATGAGTTCTGGGTCATGAGAGACCCTGTGCCAAGAGCACAAGGTGGAGCCAGTGACATGGTTCAGATTAAAGGCGTTTGCCCCCAAGCCTGGCAACCTGAGTTCTATTCCAGGGACCCACATGGCAGAAGGAGGGTATCAATTCCCACAAATGATTATTTTTATTTTATAAAAATATCCTTTCTCTTGTTTTGGATATGTGTGTATGTTTGTGAGTGTGATGTACGCATACATGTGTGTGCCTATGCACATGAAGAGGCCAAAGGAGGACACCCAATGTTTTCTGCTTTATTCCATCGAGACAGAGTCTCTCACCAAACCTGCAGCTTGCCACTTTTGGCTGGGCTCGTGACCAGTGGGCTCCTTGAATCATCATATCTTCCTCTTTTCCAGCACTGGGCCGTAGGTACATGTGACCATGCCCTGCTTTTTACCTGAGTGTCGAGGATCTAAACTCAGGTCTCCACATTTTCCCGGTGACACAAGGGCTTTGAGTGCGATGGCATCTAGATGCTAGACACTCACAGTCATCAAAAACTGACCCCATGCAATGAGTTCATTGTCTAATGACACAGGCTCTTTGGGGAGTTTTCAAAGTGGCACAGGCTTTGTTAAAAAATATTGTAGAAGAGTGTGAAATTGTGGAAAAGTGTAAACTTTAGGAAAAGTGAAACTCTTATGAATGGGAAAGATTTCTGAGAGAGAGAGAGAGAGAGAGAGAGAGAGAGAGAGAGAGAGAGAGAGTTGAATTACTCTTGTCTAGAGTTTCATAGGGCCAAGGCAGAAACTGGACACAGACTAAGGTCACCTCTGTTGAGGCTGGCTAATTCTCTGGGTTATCATGGGCTAAGCCAATAGAGGGCCCATAGACTCTATTCTATCCCCTTAGTCCAACCAGATGTGACCCTGTGATGTTCACACATTGTTCACCTAGTTAGGGGGTGACCGAAGCCCCATTTTGCTCATCTCTGCCCATGGCTTTGTTAGTTGTTGCTCTTGGTCACCTGTGGGTAGTTAGTTACTGGCTAGTGTTGCCATCTTCACCCTTGCAAGTGTCCCATGTGCTACTGATTATATTAAGCTCTTTTGGTTTTCACAGCTACCAAATATCCACGGGAGCTCTCGTGGAAGCTCGGCAGCCAGCCTGCCATCACTGGTCTTGCTTCTTACGTCCTGTTTGTCTCTTCCCAGGTCTGCTTGCCATCTCATATGCAGCGACCAGAGTCTCTGTTGATCATCCCTCACGTTCCTTCTTGGCGTCATGGTTCTGATCGCACAGTCTCCTTTTACTCCGACATCCATTCCCACTGTAGTGTATGTGGGAAACATGTAGCTTTTACCACAAGGTCTTTTCTCTTACTACCACTCCACAACTAATTTGACTCTTGCCTCAACACTGAGTCTCATGTCCACTACGCCATCTATCTCTCCAGATCCTTTTCTGTTCTTTCCAGAAAGGTCTCAGGTAGCCCAGGCTGGCCTCAAATTCACTATGTATCAGGGGATGACTTTGAACTTCTTTTTTTTTTTTTAAGATTTATTTATTTATTATTATGTATACAGTGTTCTGCCTGCATGTACACATGTGGGCCAGAAGAGGGCATCAGATCATGTTATAGATGGCTGTGAGGCACCATGTGCTTGCTGGGAATTGAACTCAGGACCTTTGGAAGAGCAGCCAGTGCTCTTAACTCCTGAGCCATCTTTCCAGCCCAACTTTGAACTTCTAATCCTTGTACCTCCACCTCTCAAATGCTGAGATTACAGGTGCACACCATGAGGGGTTTATTCGATGTTGGGGATTGAATCAGATCTTTGTGCATCCTACGAAACACTCTACCAACTGAGCTACACCCCCGGCCCTGAATATTTTTCTTTTATAAGGAACCTAAGTACCCCACAATGAGTGAGTGTCTAAATCAACTGTGTTGTCTCCATTCCATCAATACCACACGATGGTGAAAAGGTGCCAGTTTTGATATACAGAATGTCATGAAATCTCAAGGAAATGGAGCTCAGTGGGAAACAACCCCAAACCTTACACATTATGAGTCTACTGGCTTAATAGTCTTGTTGCCAGGGGTCATGGATGGAGCTCTGGACCTTGACTGCAGTGCAGCTACACGTGTGATTAAATTGCGTGTTTCTATGTACACAAATGAGTGCTTGTGACACATGAAAGCTGAATCAGCCCTGTGGGTTGTGTGAAAATCCATGCCTTGGTTTTGACAGCCTACTACAGGTATGCAAGATATTAATCTTGTGGAAGCCAAGTGAAGGGAACATAAGACCGCCCCCCCCACCCCATACACATTCCCAACTTCCTGCAAATTATAGTTAAAAAAATAGTTTAATTATTCTGCACATCCAAAAGGAAAGGCAAG
Organism: Acomys percivali; assembly: GCA_907169655.1. NCBI lineage: Eukaryota > Metazoa > Chordata > Mammalia > Rodentia > Muridae > Acomys > Acomys percivali. The sequence goes on along the minus strand of OU015745.1, from coordinate 69,627,831 downwards.
TATAAATGTTTGGTTTTTTGTTTATGTATGTGTGCACAAGTGTGTGTGTGTGTATTTGTATGTGACATATGCACACATGTGTGGGTGGGCACACATGCCTTTGAGTAGAGATAGTCCTAAGGAGGCTGCCCAGTGTCCTGTCCTAAGGAGACTGCCCGGTGTCCTGTCCTAAGGAGGCTGTCCGGTGTCCTGTCCTAAGGAGGCTGTCCGGTGTCCTGTCCTAAGGAGGCTGTCCGGTGTCCTGTCCTAAGGA
>OU015745.1:69580296-69627568 GCA_907169655.1 Acomys percivali | reverse complement strand
TCCGGTGTCCTGTCCTAAGGAGGCTGTCCGGTGTCCTGTCCTAAGGAAGCTGTCTGGTGTCCTGTTCTATCACTTTCTACCTTATTCTAGTTTTTGATAAATCTTCTTTTGTTTATTCGGTCTTCTATTTGTTTTTGCACTGCTGAGAACCAAACCTAGAGCCTTGTTCATGGTAGGCAAGCATTTTTTAAACTGAGAAATACCTCCTCCTTCATGTTCGTTTGAGACAAGGCCTCTCACTTGAGGCTAGGGTGGCATCCAGTAAGCACTAGGAATTCTCCTGTCCTTGTCCCTTACATGGCTGAGGTTACAACCTGTGTGTGGCCAGAGACCATTTACACTTGACACTAGGATCTGAGCTGGCTCTTTGCTTGCACAAGCAAGCACTCTTACCCACTAAACATCTCCCATTCTTTTTATTTTTCTGTAATAGGAGCCCAAATAGACTAATTGGTGCCTCTTTCTTTTCTTTTTTATTTCAATGTCTGGCACCTACAATAAAACATTAAGTCAAAGCAGTGAGGTAAGACTTCATTGCCTATTCCATGCAACCAAAGTCTCAGATTTTTTTAATGTGTATTTTTTTTCGGCCTCTTTTCTTCCAAAAATATTTCTAATATTGCAACTATTTAGTAGTCAATATTGTTTTTGCCATTGTGACATAAAGCATATCTGGCTCATTTTAAAGCCTTTTCCAAAAATAATTGATCTGGGTATGGGAGCACATACTTACAATCTCTTGGGAGGCTGATGCAGGAGGATTTTAAGATTGAGACCAAGGACATTAGACTCAGTGGATAGGAATCCTTGCTGTTCTGGCAGAGGACCTCAGCTCAGTTCCCAGCATCCCCAACAGGCTGCTCACCATCACCTGCAACTGCACTGCAGGAGATCCAACATCTTCACCCATCCCGTAAGGGTACCTGTGTGCAATACATACACTCAGGCGCATGCACACATATATATAAAAAATACATAAATAACTTTTAATTGAAAGATTGAGAGAAGCCTGGGCTACATGGGAAAATTCCCTATCAAAAAACAGAAGAAACAAGAAAAAAAAGCAAACAAACAAACAAAAATCCCTCCAGTAATACATTTTGTCTCTAATATCAATGAACAGTTTCTTCATTTTATTTTGGAACTGATCTTTCTACCTGACTAGCTGTTGACATGGACAATGATTTATATACTATGCAGGCTGCCACAGGCATCACCTCATGGGAGACTGTTAGTTACTTAGGCAGTGCTCCGCTTGACATGTGTTTAGCTTGGTCGAGCATGAATGGTTTCCTAGTTCCAAATTCCCCACCTTCTCCTTTCACACCAGTGCCACATGCTTGGGTAGTTGTTTAGAAATCCTAAATTAAGTTAAATGTACTTCCATATTCAGACCGGAGTCCCTCACACCTTCCCTTGGCACTGAAGGACGCAGCCAACCCTGAAACTAATTAGCGACACTTTGAAAAATCTCAAGGTGGGCTAAGAGAGAAAAGAGGTCCTGTTGGTTGTTGCTCATTTGCGGATGTTTTTCCGGCGAAACCACATCAAAGCAGGGAAGCCCACCATGGACTTGGCTGGAAACCAAAGCTTGCTGGCCAATCTGAGCAGCAGCAGCAAGTCTCGTCAGGCAGGAAACTATGTTATCTTCTGAGCACAGATTTCTCCTGAAACACTGGTGGAGGTACAGCATCCTCTAAGCGGTGTAGCTCTTCCTGAGAGCCCCCAGGCTGCTCAGGGGGGCCCCACTGGGACCCACTTCCTGCAGAGGCCTGGCTCCCATGGGAGTGGAGGCTCAGACAGTCATTGAGTCCCCAGTAGAAGTAGGACATAGTGAAGGGAATTTTAGGGGATTAATCCATTATATACAGTCCAGAAAACATTAAAATGTGTTCCCATCGTGTCAAAAGATGTCTGTCCTGGTTTGCTTCTCTGTTACTGCGATGAAATGCTGATCAAAACCAGTCTGTGGAGAAAATGGCTTATTTCATCTTACAGTTCATGCTGAAGAAAAAACTGGGGCAAAAACTCAAAGCAGGAACCCAGAGGCATGAGCTGAAGAGGCCTCGAAGGAACACTGTTTACTGGCTCGCTCTGCCTCCTTGTTGTTGTTTATTGACTTTACATCCTGATCGTATCCACCTCCCTCCTCTCCCCCCCTTTTTGCCCCCTTCCCCTTTCTCTACTCCTCAGAAAAGGAGGAGTACCACCACCACCACCACCCACTCTAGCACCCCAGGTTGCATCAGGACTGAGCTCAGGTTGCTTTCTTACATCACCCCGGTCCACCTGCCCAGGTGTGGCACCTCTCATAGTCGGCAGGTTCCTCCCAAAGGCACTTCAACAAGAGGAACCATGAACACCCAGCCACACCTGTTGATGTCATTGTGGTCATTGCCACCATACCCAGAGTTCCTTGGAGGGAGGGTCCATGGCTTGTCCTGAGTGTCTGGCTCTTTATCTGACACATAATAGACAACACACTTTAGTGAGCAAACTAACGAATAAATGCATGGATGGATGGATGATGGCGTGTTCTGACTGAAGGGACTGTAGCCAGTCCGAGCATGCCATGTTCCCTTTCCCGTCTCCTCTTGTCCTCTGTCTCTTAGTCCTTTCCCTTTGTCCCTCCAGGGCGAATAAACCTCCTTCATGCTGAAGACTTGGTCTTGTGGTGTCATGAGCCCCTCCACTGATGGTAGCAGAGATTTCTTGGTGATTTCTGAGCTGTGAAGGTGTTATGGTTTTATATTCTGTAGAAACACCACCTTGGCTGCCTTGTGCAAGCCTCTATAGCAGGATGTACCTGGGGTTTCAGACAGGCCTTCTTAATCTCAAAGGTAAGACCCATCAATCCTTCCCTACACTCCAAACTGACCCCAATCCTGTCAGTACAGAATTTACTGATTATGGAGTGAGCATCTTGTTTCTCATACCACCACACCCAGTTTTATGGGGTGCTGAGGAGCAAACCTAGATCTTTTCACCAGGCAATCACTGTGCCAGCTGAGAGACATCCCTAGCCCCGTCTCTTGATTTAAGTTTTTAAAATTACATTTATGTATTTATACCACATGCATATAGATGCATGCTACAGCTCATGTGTGGAAGTCATAGGACAGTTTGCAGGAGTCATTTTTCTCTTTTCACTTGGTGGGTTCCAATGATCAAACTGTCAGGTCATTAGATTTGGCAACAGGTGCCTTAACCAGCTGAGCAATCCCAATGGCCCTGCATGGGCATTAGTGAGTCACCAATCACACCACTCCATGAACTTCCTACAGGGCAAGGGGTATCCAGGTAAGGAAGGGATAAGACTGAAGCTAGTAAAACCCAAGCTCTCACTTTGATGGTCCAGGACTCCTCCCTCTGCTGTAGGACTTGAGTATGACCAAGCCTTTCTCAACCCAACTGTGTGTGAAAGTGACCTAGGGTCCTAAGACGACAGGTATTCAACTGTCATAGAAGGTCAGCCTGAGACAATGGCTTCAAGGTCATTGTCTCATGGAGATCAAAACTAGAGGTGCAGACCTTCCTAGAAGTACGCAAAGCAGAACTAATCAGGTTTTAGGAATAAATAAATAAATAAATAAATAAATAAATAAATAAAAGAACTCTGGAAACGTGAGAAGTTAGGGGAAAATGAGAGACACTCTCAGGAGTGGGAAAGGTTTCCAAGGGGGGAAAAGCTGTGGAACTCTTTGGTCTGAGTTTTTTGTTTGTTTGTTTGTTTGTTTGTTTGTTTGTAGCACCATGACAATACCTGGACAAAGGTTGAAGAAGTTTCTATTGAGATTGGTTAATTCTCTGGGCTAGCATGGGCCAAGCCAACAAAACTCCCCACCCTCACTCTGCATATTCTCCTCAACCAGGCAGATACTCACATCCAACCAGAAAGATAGTCACAGACCACTTATGCCCATAGGTTTGTCTAAGATGGTCTTCCAGGCAGAAGCTTTCTGTTTGAAGCTATCCTTACCCACAATTCACTGTTACAATTAGCTGCATTAGAAGACTGGAAGAGGCACAGTGGTGACTTACATATGTCCTGCAGGAGCTTTAGTGGGGGGAGGGCAGGGGTCCAACTACCACTAGCCTTGAGCCCTGTCCTTCCTCTTCTCTGCCTATGAAATAACCCGGCTGTCCTCCCCACCTCGCCCCCAAATGCTCTTATTCATCTTCCTCAACATTCTGGGTCTTGTTTTGTTAACCTTAATGTCCCTTTTAACCTCAGTTTATTTTAGCGACACATATGGGCAACTTGTAGTTTCTATCATGGGTCCTTTTCCTTACTACTTGCAGAGATTCAGCTCCAGTGTCCATTGGTCACAGTAGCTCCAGCTTTGCCCCAGCCTGAGTGATGTCTCCCCAAAGAAGAAGCAGAGCAGAGGCAGAGCCTTTGATGGACAAGTGCATCCTTGACTCAGATTTCTGGCTCTGAATGCTGCCAGAGTATTGGAGAGGGTATCTCCCCCTTTACCAACTTCCCTTGATGATCTATCTCATCAGCTTTTGGTAGCAGTTTCCTCTAAGTTAAGAGGTTAAAAATCATTACCCAGAAGCTATAAAGAGGAACTCCAGAGTCAGACAAGCTAGTTTTTGACTTTAAACAACCCACAAAGTTGTGTGACTTTGGCACCTGGCACTCAGTAAAATCAGTTCGCTGTGGCTGCTAGTGTTGTCACCAGCTGGGAGAAGTCACTGCTTGAGAAGTAAGGACAGGAGAAAGGTAGCAGGGACAGGCTTACTGCGAGAACTGCCTGGAACCTGCTGAGCTGGCCAGATGTGGGGCAGGGATTAAAATTACTCCCAGGGGCCCTGGGGGCAGAGGAAGAAGCAGTGGACGCGTGAGTTCAGCCTCATCTGAGACTTTCTAATAATACTCTGAAGGCATGCCAGGCTTGCTCAGCAGAGAATAAGTCACCTTATGCCAAGCCTGGAGAAATGCATGGCAAGCTGTTAGAAACAGGGTTAGTCAGACTGGAGGGGAGAGAGTACACCGTGAGGAGGTGCCTGGGATGGTTTTCAATCCTAACCCTGAAAGTCATTTAGGAAAATATAATGGGTCAACAACTCAAGCACAAAGTCAAGAATCATAGCCAGCAGACGAAAATGATGAAGGGTCTCATCCCCCGCAGATAGGAGGGCACAGTGCTCTCCCAAAGTAAAGAAAAAGTGAGGAACTTACTAGGTAGGGGAGCCTGCACGTGTTTACCTGTGGGAGGCACTTTGGGATGGGCACGCTCCTGTACGTACTCTCTTTTGAGCATGCTTAGGGTCATGTGGTGTTTCAGCGAGAATGGCCCTAAGAGGCTCATACTTCTGACTGTTTGGCTCCCAGTTGGTGGACTGTTTAGGAAGAATTAGAAGGATGTGTTTTGTGATGGCTAAAGAAATTGCATTTTTATGCTAGGCATCCATCCTGGTACCCACGAGCTGTTTGTCTCTGACTCCAGTCCCTGGAAATAAGTTCCCAGTAACCCTGACTCAGTGACATGTACAGCTGTGAGACAGAGCCGACCTGGAAAAAAGCATGGGTCAGCGTGAGATGGGTCATGATGTTTTATGTCTTGAGCCCTCTTCCTCTTCATCCTCTGCTTTCTTGTTCCACTAGGATGTGAGGAGGTGAGGAACCCCAGCCACACATTTTCCTGCCAAGGAGTCACCTGCCTCCATGTCTTGCTCACCATGATGTACTCCTTTAAACAGTGGCTATGCGCTTCCCTTCCTTGCTTTGGCTGATTTCACCAGGCATTCTGTCACCTGTCATCGTATTGGGGAAAGTAACTAATTCAGGTGTTGATCCCCATCTTCTGTAGTCAGCGTTCCTCCATGGACATCAGTGAGATCAATACAAAGACGCTCTCTCTAGACCCCCCTCACTTGGGTCCATCCTTAAGTCTCCTTTCCAAACTTGACTGTGACCTGGTTTTGTTCTTTCCATGCCACTGAGAAACCAGCAAAGCCATCCAACACAACCCATGAGTCTACATTTACTCTTCTCTTGGATCAGCGTTTCTGCACCAAGGTTAACTAGGTATAAGAGATATGGGGGGGGGGGCAATGTGTCTTTCCCTCTATTACTTAGTCAACATCCTCACATCCTAGTGGAACAGGAAAGCTATACATGTCACTGAGTCAGATCCAGGGGGAATCTGATGCCTTTTGTCTCTTTGGACACTTACACTCACATACCTCCCATATATACAATGTAAAATAAAAATACAATGAATTAAAAAAAACAAAAATCATACACATAAAAGATTCAAGAAAAGTTTTGAGGAGGCAGAAGGATCAGAAGGTTATTCTCAGCCACATAGTGATCTTAATGCTAATCTGAGTGTTATGTGGCAAAAGTTTCCCTGGGGAGATGCTGGTGGGTCTGAGGTTGTGCAACAAAACACCAAGGACACCTTATAGCAGAGCAAAAAGTTTATTTTCCAGGCAGCAAGTACTGGCAGCCAGGGACACAGCTCCAAGCTAGGGAGTTGGAACTGCATCCTAGAGCAAGACTGTTACATTCTCTTTAAATCAAAAGGCTAGAAGCAGGAAGGCATGAACAGGAAAGGGGATGGCAGTTTTATCTAGGCTAGTTGGCACCAGATGGATTTATTATTTGTAACAAGGTGGGAGTCAGTAGTAGGTGGACTCAGCAGGATACGAAACAATAGTAATCTATCTTGGGACTGAGAACATCTGTCTGTCCCTAGCTGATGAGTGGTCCCATTGCTTTGGTGGTTTTTATGATTTTTTCAGAAAACTGGAGGCCTGTGTGCCAAGGTGGATGACAGGCCTAAGATGGAGTCAGTGTGAGCATACTTCCCCAGTCTGCCTAGCAACCTATGATGTCATTACCTACCTGCCAGAAGGTGTGCCCCTGCCCAGAAGTATATAAAAGGGCAAACCCACCTTGTCTCCCTCTCTTACCTCTCTTCCCCTCTCTTGCTGTCTCTCTCTCCTCTTCTTTTATTCTCTCACTGTCTGTCTCATTCTCTCTCCTCTTTCCAGCTTTCCAGCTCTCTCACACTTCTACAAATAAACTTCTTCATATCATATCTGTTGCCTGGCTTATATTTCATATTTAACATTGGTGGCCCATGCAGTGAAAGGCTCTTCTAGAATTGCCTAGGCACTCAGGAATCCTTTCTATGCACCACACTGCCCACAACAATTTTCCTTCTGTTGTACCAATTGCTAACCCTGCATCTCCATCCACACAACCAATTGATTGGTAGGTTTTCTCTTCCTGGTCAGCAATGGCTGTTCCCGCCGATCTCCACTTGGACACCTTCCCTGGGTAAGACCACCTTCTCCTACTGGCATGGTTTTCTTTCCCTATTTCTTGCACACCAAAAATCCTAGAACCAGGTGAAATCATGCCACTTGGGTGCTGCCCTGACCACTGGAAAACCATGTGACAACACATTTGACCAGCTTGTGCCAACCCCCTTTCTAGTCCTTTGGGATGCATTTCTCTCGCCACTCACCCACGGGAACAGAGTCCCCAACTCAGACCTCCAAGCTTTTTAGAGACACGTAGCTTCTAAATTGTCTCATCACACTGCTGAGGCAATCGAGGAACATAAAAAACTTTGCCACAGTTTTTGGACCATAAGACAGACATTTCCCCCCTAAAATGGGGAGAAATTAGGGTGCGCCTTATGCTCCGATTGCTGTCCATTGGCATCAACACAGAGGTCACTTACCGATGTCTTCAGTGTGCCAGCCAAGGAATGCATGCAAGGTTCAGTGGGTCTGTGGGAACAGGAAGAGGCGTGGGCAGTATCACGGAAATCTCTTCTCATACAGAGCTTGGTCCCTGCCTCCCCCACCCCCATCGAGCTGATCTGAGCTGAATGCCGATCTTAGCCTGCCCGGTAAGCAGGTGTGTGTCAGCTCACTGCAGGGAGCAGGGCAGGGGGAGTGCAGTAAAATGTGTAGCAATAATGGGGGGCCACATTGTTATGCAGAATTTGTTTCTGGGCATATGGGAGAAGACAGAATTGTTCATTCTGCATATGTGAGAAGACAAGTGGATTGAAAAAGTGTGGTCCAAACGACCTGGAGGGCTTCTGAAAAAATCAGCTTTATTAGTACTTGACCAGTTCAGAGCACATATTAGCAAAACAACAAAAAACAGATTTAAAGAGGTGAAGACTCCTGGGGGTCCTACCACCCAGTTGCAACTTCTTGATGCTTCAATCAACAAACCATTTAAAGTCTTTATGAGAGAAGAGTGGAACAAATGGATGGCTGCTGGGAATCATGATCTGATTCCAACAGGACGAATGAAAAGGCCAACTATCACTCAAGTTTGTGAATGGCAGTCAGTGAAGGAGGAACTCACAAAAGCTGGGAGCCTGGGAGCTCAACAGGTTGGAGTGTCCTTCCCATGTGATCTGGTCCAAACCTCTTCAAGCCTGCGTGGCTGGTTTCTGCTTCTGTCTGGTCTCAGAGTCTTTTTGTGGTTTCCCAATAGCTGAACAGCTTCTGTTGTAAGGGGACAGTTGTCTGAGTCTAGATATTTCAAGGACAACTTCTCCATCTTGCTGGCGGGGGTCAATTAAGTTCATGTTCCCAGGCCCAGGAGCCTGCTTCTATTTTGACTGATGGAAACCACCTTGTTCAACCCCTTATGTCAAAATATGATTGGAGAATGCTACATCCCACCCCTCTCCCCATTGCTTTACAGTTGTGAGAAACTGTAAAATTGTAAAATACAAGATGCTTGTTCGCTTGTCCAGCCTTGCTCGCCTCTCCCAGTTCTCGTTAATGCTAACTTCAAAAGTTCCACCCTAGTTCCCAGAATAGTTACATGTAAGTTTCCATATATCAGATGTCCCCATACAACTTTCAGTAACTGCTCTAGAGACCCACACCCAAGCCCCCACAAAGAGCTTCCCAATGCCAGATGTCCTAATGTCCATATGGTCTAACTTGATAAGCAACCCCACCTGCTTTGCAGTTTTAGACTTTAAAACTAGCCTGTAACAGCTACTTGGGGTCCTTCACCTCCCAAGTGCTGAGGGACCCTGACACATCGACAATTGGGACTTCTGATGGTCAGTAATACACTTTACATATACCTCCAGCCTGTGTGACTTGAGTGGTCTCTCACGGCGACTCCCTTCCTGAATTGGACTCGAGGGTCCAATAGTTGCACCTTTTAAATATGCTGTACAACATCCCTTCAGGGTTGCAGTTCAGTGCCCAAGTCTGTTCTGTGGCCCTGATCAATCAGTAGTGGCTTGATTAACATAAAATGTTGTCGTCTGCATCGATCTTGTATTTGAGTTATGTTGGATTTAAGTGGACCCTACAACAATATGTAATATCAATTAAAGAAAAAGAGTCCATAGGTTTTCAAGAGAACAAGGGGGGGGGTGGTGCATGGGAGAGGTTAGAAGAGGAAAGAGAAGGGGAGATATAATGTGATTATGTTATAAATTCAAAAATAAAGCTATTATTAAAATGCACTATATGTATTGTGATACTCTCAAATGATTAAAAAAAGCTCATAACATGAAAAAAATAACTTGGAGTGGCTCAGTGGTTAAGAGTACTGACTGCTCTTACAGAAGAACCAAGTTTGATTTCCATCACCTACATGGCATCTCACAACCATCTCCATCTCCAGTTCTAGAGTATCCAACACCCTTTTCTGTCCCTTTCAGGCATCAGGCACACATGTGGTACACAGACATATGTGCAGGCAAACCACTCATACACATAATTTAAAAACAGTAAGGTAGGGGCTAGAGAGATGACTCAGCGGTTAAGAGCACTGATTGCTCTTTCAGAGGACCCAAGTTCAAGCCCCAGCACCTGCATGGCAGTTAACAACTGTCTATAACTCCTGTTTCAGGGGATCTGACACACTCACACAGATGTACATGCAGTCAAAACATTAATGTTCATAAAATTTAAAAAGTAAATATTAAAAAAAAACCAATAAGGTAGAGAACAACTGAAGAAGTGACCCAGTGTCGACTTTCACATGCAGGAACACACACGCGCGCGCACACATACACACAAAATAAAAATAAAAAATAAAATTTTAATTAAAATGATTTATTATTGCAGGGTGCATATGTAGAAGTCAGAGGACTAAATTAAATATTTTTCAAAATTACTTCAAGATGGGCACATACCCATAATCCCATCACTAAGGAGGCTAAAGCAGTTTGAGTCTGAGGCCAGTGTAGGTTATACAGCAAGACCTTGTCTTTAAAAAATGGCTTTCATTACAATTTGAATGTCAAGCAGCTTTCACAGGCTGTTAGAGTCTGGATCCCCAAGGAGTGGCCTTGTCTTAAAAGTTCTGGAAACTACAGGTTGTAAAGTCTAGTTAGGGGAAGAAGGCTGCTGGGGTGTGTCCTTGGCCATATCATTCCTTGGCCTTCTCCAGTCTTGGTTTTCAACACTACAAACTGCTCTTGTGCATGCCCCATCCCCCCCATCATATAGATTGTCACTTCCAAAACTACAAGACAAAATAAATAATGTTATTTCAAGTATTGGACCACAGAAACAAAACAGAAAGCTGACACAGTTTCCCCTTATAACAGCTGGTGGTATAGGCTCCTTATACCATTTGCTTGGAAGGCTGAGGTAGGAGACAGCAGGTTCTAGGCAGTATGGGAGACATGTGAGCTCAAAGGCAGTTTGAGGTACTCAAAGCAATGAGTGAAAAGAGCTGGGGGGCGGTTAAGGTCAGTGGTACAGTATGTGGTAGTCTAAAAATGGCTCTCATAGGCCCATAGGGTATAGCTTTGTTGAGGTAGGTGTGCCTTTGCTGGAGATAGTTTGCCCCTGGGGGTGTGAGGGTTAAGGTTTCATAAGGTCAAGCCAAGCCTAGTGGCTCACTGTCTCTTCCTGCTGCCTATGGCTCCAGGTGTAGAACTCTCAGCTCCTTCTCCAGTGCCATGTCTGCCTGCACTCTGCCATGCTTCCTGACAATGGACTAAACCTCTAAACTGTAAGCCATCCCCAGTGAAGTGCTTTCCATTATGAGAGTTGTCATGGTAGTGATGCCTCTTCACAGCCATAGAACACTAAGTCACACTAAGTGACTAAGGCCTTGCTTAAGGTCCTAGGTTCAATCCCCAGTACTGAACACTCACCCTCAGGACTGAGGCTGTAGCCATCCCACTGTTGGAAATGCTGCCACAGACACTTCTCTCTCATCTCTTTTTGGAAATTGCCTCACTGAGCAAACCAGGGTCTCTTGGCTGGGTCCAGCAAGCACCCCAGGCATGACTGTCTTCTTCTCATTCGTCTCCAGGGGGCAAGGTACACTCTGTCTCAGTCTCCTGTGCTCATCCACACGCACTCAGGACTATATCTCTGAGCATCTGCTCCAGGCCAGTCTTCAGCAACACTGATCCTCTCCTCAGACCTTTGTGTTTTGTTTCCTTCCCCCTAAATTTAGGTAGTGAAAGAAGAGGCTCCCAGAAGACAGAAGGAAAAGTTGAGGGGTAAAAATAATAAATCTGTGTTCATATATGCAAGCAGGAGTGACTGTGTGTGTGTGTGTGTGCGCGTGTGTAAGTATATGTATGAGATAGCACACACATGGAAGTCAGAGAACAATTCATAAACATTTGCTGTCTCCTGCCACCATGTGGGTTCCAAGGATGGAACTCAAGTCATGATGGTTGATGGTAAGCACCTTGTCCATGAACCATCTCACTGGCCCATGCATATGTTGGGCTGTCTTCCTTCTTCTTCTTCTTCTTCTTCTTCTTCTTCTTCTTCTTCTTCTTCTTCTTCTTCTTCCTCTTCCTCTTCCTCTTCATCTCCCCCTCCTCCTCCTCTTCTTTTAAAATTTACACTTATTTATTTATTCTATGTGTATGTATTTTCAGAACTTTCAAGTTAAATAATTTATTGCAAAAAGCAAATAATGTGCAGGGGAGGTAAAGTTATTTTTAGGAAGGAAGTAAGGCCCCAGGGCTAGAGAGCTCAGCTCTGCTCCTAACCTGCTCTCCCCACCCCTTCAATCAAGAGTTCCCCCTCTCAGAAACCAGGTCCCAGGGTGGCTGTAGGCAGAGGAAGTGAGGCCCAGAGCTCTGAGGGAGCTCAAAGATATATTTCTGGCCAAACAGATCCTCCCATTCTTTTCTTCCAGCCCCAAATCCCACGCTTACTCACTTCACAGCCCCTACTTTTAACCTGCCAAATGCCACTAAATCTGCAAATTAAACCTCTGATTGCAGAATTCCTTTTGATGTTTAAAAAAAAACTGGGGGTTTTTAAAACATAATTATTCATACACTAAGATTTTAATTGTACTGCTTTCTCCCTCTCTTGCCTTTTTTTTTTTCCAGGGTGGGTGATTCCCCTCCGAAGGGCTTGCCCAGGCAGAGCTGGTCCTGGCTACAGGAAGGAGCCTGCAGGAGCCCTGCTGCTGCAGATCTCAATGCTCCACACCAGGCGTTTGGACAGCAGCTGGCAGCCTATAGCTCCCCCAGCAACAAGTGACTACTGAGTACGAGGCAGTAGAGGGCGCTGTGTTGACAAAGGTCATTGATCTGAAACTCTGGAAATGCAGCCCCCCTGCCCACTCTGCCAGTACACTCCTCCTTTCTTGAGGCCGCACCAAGACAGGCTTTCTTGGTTAGTAAATTGTGGTACAGTATACATAATATAAAATGTAGCAATAAAAATGTGGCTTAGTTGAGAGGGTGCATCCTGGCCACTGCTCTATTGCTGTGAGAGACTCCAGGATCACAGCAACCCTTGTAAAGGAGAGTGTTTAATTGGGCGCTTGCTTAGACTTTCAGAGGCTTAGACCATTATCATGATGAAGAGCATGGCTTCAGACATGGTTCTGGAGAAGTAGCTGAGAGCTACATCCTGGTCTGCAAAGGGGGGGTGGGTGCGGAGGGCGGTCTGGGTTGGACTTTTGAAATCCCAATGACACACTTTCTCCAACAAGGCCACACCTCCTAATCCTTTTAATCCTATCAAATAACCCCATTTCCTGGTGACTAAGCATTCAAATATTAACTTATGGGGGGCACTCTTATTCAAATAATATTACAGTGCTTGCCTAGATAGTGGAGGCCCTGGGTTCTATCCCAGACGAGATGGAACATGTCTGTAACTTTCACAATCCTGATTGATAAATAAGTAAATAATAAATAAATAAATAAACAAATGGTACTTTCTGTAATTATTTGAGACAAGGCCTCACTATATAGTTATGCTGGCCTGAATCTCTATATGTAGCCCAAGCTGGCCTTGAACTCATCATCCTCCTGACTCTGTTACCCAAGTGCTGAGATTACAGTCTGTGCCACCACACCCAGATAAAATATACTTTCCTATTTTTTTTTTAAGACAGGGTTTTATGTAGCCCAGGATATCCTCAGCTCCCTCTGTGGCTGAGAATGACCTTGAACTCTTGCTCCTCCTGCCTCCACATCCTGAGCACAGGATCACAGGGTCGTGCCACTGTGCATGATTTCTGTGGTGCTGGGTCTAGAACCAGGCAGGAAAGCAGAGAGCACTGGGTCTCACCCCACCATTTCATAGACAAGTGTGCTGCAATGCTGAGAAGGGATGGGGCCTGTGGGAGAGTACCCAGAGAGATGGAGATAGAATCAGGAGAGGGAATGGGGCTTCCTAACTCCCAGAACATGCCTGCCATAGATCACATCTCTAGCCTCAGAATAGGCCTCAATTTCTAGAGATTTCAGCCAATGTGCAGACTGATGACCGCATAGACCCCGAGCCACAGAAGAGCAAACAAGCTGGTGTTTGTTCTTCCTTCCTCTTCTTCCTTTCTTTCCTCCACCCCTACCCCCCAGGACAGGGTTTCTCTGTGTAGTCCTGGCTGTCCTGGACTCACTTTGTAGACCAGGCTGGCCTCGAACTCAGAGATCCATCTGCCTGCTTCTGCCTCCCAAGTGCTAGAATTGAACGCATGAGCCACCATGCCTGACCTCTTGATTTATTTTTTTTAGAAGATCTATTTACTTTATGCATATGTATGCATGCCTGAGTGTAAACATGTGCATCATGTGTACAGGTACCTAAGGAGGCTAGAAGAGGGTGTTGGGTCCTCTGGAACTGGAGTTACAGGTGGTTGTGAGCCACCTAAGGTGGATGCTGGGAACTGAATCTGGGTCCCATGCAAGAGCAACAAGTGCTCTTAACTGCTGAGCCATCTTTCCAGTCCAGCAAGCTTTCTTTATCTTGGGGTGAGGGGAATGAAGTGTTGTTTTAAAGTTTTATTATTACATTTATTTGTGCAAGAGGTGTGTGTGTGTGTGCGTGCGCGTGCATGTGCGCAGTTATGAATGTATCATACGGGAGCTGTAGCACACACGAGGAAGTCAGAGGACAACTTTGTAGAGTTGATTTTCTCCATCCTCTTGTACCTTCTGGATGGCGGAACTTGAACTCAGGTCATCAGTGTTGTCAGTGCTCACCTTTTCCTGCTAAGCTATCTTCCTAACCTCCAAAAATGGGGCTTTTGAAGAACAAGTTCGAGAGATCTACAGTGTGGCACAGGGACCGCAATTAAGAACCATGCACTCAATTCTAGAAAACTGCCAAGAGCAGCCACTTCAAGCCTAGACAGATCACCAGTTTGGAGAAAATGGCAGAGACCGAGAGAGTAGATTCCTGGTACTAAAATGGTGTCATGAAGACTGTGGTCCCTCTCGCAGATGATAAGGACCCACTTGAGCATCCGCAGCACCGCCTGTCTCTGTGCAGCCTGTGGCCTTGGGTCTGCTTGTAGGACGCCTGGAAGTTGAGTTTCACAGTAAGTCTGCAAGTGTGGCACAGTTATCCACTTATTCCATTCATTGTATTTATCAAACTGAGGACCGCATAAGGCCCTGCCCCAATATGTTCACTTACCATGCACCTGGTGTGTTTCCTATTGGTATGGCCAACACTACAACCCAAAGCAACCTGTGGAGGAAAGAGTTTTACCTCAGGGCTCACTGTTCTCACAGTTCATCCCGAGGGAAGCCGAAGGAACCAAGGCCGTGAGGAACACCGATTACTAGCTTGCTTCTCAGCCTGTTTAACTTGCATTTTTATACGTACCAAGATCAGCTGTCAAGGAGGCAGGGATGGACCCTTCCACACCAACCATCAATCAAGAAAACGCCCCACGTACCTACTCATAAGCCAGGTTGTGGGAAGCCATCCTCATGGAGGTTCCCTCTTCCTGGGCGACTTTCTCATGCCACTCTGTGTCTTTGCCATTTTGGACTCCCATCCTTTGAAATGCCTCCTCAGAAGTCATCTTTCTAGTGTGGAAAGCACATCTTCTCAGTCTCGTCATCTCATCATAGGACCAGCCTCAGTTTCTTAGAATGACCTCAGTGTCTTTTCTGATATACTCCTCCTGACTCCTTCTCTCTCTCTCTCTCTCTCTCTCTCTCTCTCTCTCTCTCTCTCTCTGGCAAGTGTCTGTACCCACTTAGCTATCTCATGACAACTCCCACGTTGCCTCCTCTTCAAATGCAACTAACCTGGCCTTGAATCTGCTTCATGTCTCTCCATCTCTTGTTCCTACGGTATGTGGCAGAGCCAGTCAGGGTGAGTTTTCTTTGGTAGTGAAAGGTCCAGAACCAGATGACACAGCGAGTAGAGGGCCTTCTTCAGCCACGCCGCACTTACCTGAATCTAGAGCAGTTCTTCAGCTTTTCTCACCTGTGACAAAGGCTGTGCACATCAACGTTCTCTCATTTCCCCAGATTTGGAAGGTGGTGACTGGACACCTCCAGGCTAGTTCCCACAATGACACAGCCATTCCCTCAAAATATCTTTGTGCTAAGGTGGAGATGCTGCCTGAGCCTCAGTTTGCTCACCTATTATAAGCAAGGGTTGAGAGAGACAGTATTTCTCAAAAGAGAGTCCAGGACTCGCTGACCAACCAGCTTAGAGAGCTCCACGCAAATTAAAGACACACACGCACGCACGCACTTCTCCAGTAGCAGTGTACTTTGTGTGTGATTTTGTACACTATTTTTCAAATAATTTCCTAGACCATGCCTCTGAATGACAAAATCAAGTCATCACATAATTTCAGCCTCTGCATTTGCATCGGGATCCATCATCACCGATCATAAGCAACGTCACACAGGAAGGAGAGGCAGCTGGGGTATGTGGCTCCCAGCTGCTGTGACTGGGGTTTTCCTGAAGTTAAAATTGGTAAATCTTAGAAGAGCGAAGTCCCTGAAGCACAAACAGGAGAAAATCATGCCAATAAACAGCAGCAACAATCCCTGAAGGACAGCGCCAGAGCCCCTGCAGCAGAGTCTTGGTACCGACACGTGTGTATCACACAGAACAAGCCTACTTTGATTTTCTTGATTCTATGTATACGTTTGCTTACCATTAACTCGAATGTTTGCCTCTGCTTCTCCTAGTTGAAGCAGTATAAGAGTCTGTCAGTATAAAGAGTTCGTAGGAAGTTTTACATTTATACGTGTTTAAAGTAGTTTTATCACATTAAAAACTGTTTAAAACAATACTGAGTGAAGGGTGAGCAGATGACTCAGTGGGGAAGAGCTCTTACTGCCCAACCAAGGATTAGGACCTGGGTTAGAATCCCCAGCATCCACATGAAAAGCTCCATGTGGCTGTGTCGGAACACCTGCAACCCCAGCTCTGTGATGACGGAGACAGGGGATGGCTATGGCTGATGCTGCCTCAAGGGAATAAAGCAGAGAGTGACAGAGCAGGACACCTGACATTCTCCTCTGGCACACACCACACTACACACACACACACACACACACACACACACACACACACACACTGGAGACGTGAACTTTTTAAAAGGAGGGAGGAAACAATAGTAACTTAAGATGTAATTTTTTTTTTATTATCTTTGACAGAACCCAGGACTTGTTAACCAACCAGCTTCTCTACATAGAGAGTGCCAGAACAACAAAAAGTCTGTCAAAATAAATAAATAGATAAATAAATAAATAAATAAATAAATAAGAATAAGAATAAAGGGCACACCAGAGGAACAACACCTGAGGTTGTCCTCTGGGCCAAGCCTGAGGTGTGACTCAGTAGTAGAACAACTGCCTAGCATGTGCAAAGTTCTAGGGTCAATCCTCCAAACTCTAGGGCCCCCCAGTCCTCAGAAAACAAAGTCACACAGGTGGTTTGCCTGTGAGCCATAGGAGTAACAGGTTTGGACCAGCCAGGCCCACTTACTTTGGAGGAAGGACTTTGGGTGTGTTCTGCTGCCCTCTGCTGGCTGTGAGAATTATCTGCAGGGCTTTTTAGAGAATTTGGAAGGCTTGTTTGCCCTGAGGGAGCCAGCTCACCTTTGCTTGCAGGAGCATTACATGGAGCTGGGTCTCAACCCACCTGAACCTGAAATACCTAAACTGAATCAGTTTCCTAAGCTCCACGATCCCTGATTAAGAGTGAGCTTTGGGTGAGAGACCATTATTGATATGGCTTTTTATGCTTCAAAGTTGGAGGTGAGACATGGTTCTCTTGGTAGAGTTGATAGATGCTTGCCTTGCTGGCATGAAGCTCATTTGAGTTCCCAGCACTGCATAAACCAAGCTGTAATCCTTAAGGGACAGAGGTAAAAGAATTAGGAGCTCAAGATTATCCTTGGCCACACATCAAGTTCAAGGCCATCCTGAGTTACATGAGATCCTGTGAACACTTCTCTCTCTCTCTCTGTCTCTCTCTGTCTCTCTCTGTCTCTCTCTCTGTGTCTCTGTCTCTCTCTGTCTCTGTTTCTCTCTCTCTCTCTCTCTCTCTCTCTCTCTCTCTCTCTCTCTCTCCCTTCCTCCCTCTCTCTCTCTAACTAGAGCTAAATATCTTCCTGCTTCTCCCTAGGTATTCAGTGCTGCCTGGTGTGTAGTAAGAAGTAGTCCCCTTGTTCCTGAGTACTGGCTGAGCCCTTGGTACCTGAGAGAATACTGGCTATTGAGTGGAGAATTGATGGGTGGAGCCCAAAAGATGGGTATGGGAGGAGGGTAGAAGCAGCAAGCGGTAGGCACAGGGGTTGGCTGTCCTCTTTCAGGGAGGCAAGTGGCCCCATCCCTCCTGGGATGCTCACCTTGCTTTTTTTTTTAAGCTGGGAAAATTCACAAAGGTTCCCAAGGCTTCACTCACCTCTTCCTTAAACCAATAGCCAGCCTTTCTTGTGGGGTCCACCAGGTGGACATCTCTACCTGCAGCTGAAATTTCTCAAGGAACCACTGTCACCTCTTCTCATAGAAACACCCATTTTACTGAGAAGACGCCCACTCCCATCCATCCCCACCATGGGGCGACCAGATCCACTGAGCACACACACCCTCTCCAAGCCATCCCCACCACGAAGAGACCAGATCTACTGAGCACACACCTGTTCCCAGCCATCCCGACCATATGGAGACCAGATCCACCGAGCAAGCACCTGCTCCCAGCCATCCCCACCATGGGAAACCAGATCCACTGAGCACACACCTGCTCCAAGCCATCCCCACCATGGGAAACCAGATCCACTGAGCACACACCTGCTCCCAGCCATCCCCACCATGGAGAGACCAGATCCACTGAGCACACACCTGCTCCCAGCCATCCCCACCATGGGAGGCCAGATCCACATGAAGCCTGAGCTAGGAGACAGGATTCTTTAAAGTCTGTCCCCAGAGCAGCTATCCATCCCCTAATTACAAACCTCCTTCTCCAATTCTCAGGCACCTCCTCTGATCTTCTGGCTGCCATAACCCCTGATTCAAAGGGGACTGGAGGCTTGGCGACCCAAAAAAGCCTTCCTGGTGTTAAACTCACACGACCTCCTTATAGACCCACCTTTGTAAAAGCTTTCTGGACTTGATTTGTTCATCTCTAAAATGAGTTTGCTAAGCTGTTGAGACAGCTCAGTGGGTAAGGGCACCTACTACCAAGCCTGACTACATTAGTTCCATTCTGTCTTAGCCAGTGCTCTGTTGCTATGAAGAGACACCACTACAATGGCAACTCTTATACAGGAAAGCATATAATCAGTGCTGGCTTACAGTTCAGAGGCTTAGTCCATTGTCATCATGGCAGGATGCGTGGTGGCATGTAAGCAGACATGGTGCTGGAGAAGCAGATGAGATCCAGAGGCAGCAGGAAGAGAGCCACTGGGCCTGGCTTGTGCCCTTGAAGCCTCAAAGCCCACCCACAGTGACATACTTCCTCCACCAAGGCCACACCTCCTAATCCTTTCAAATAGTGTCATGCCCTGGTGACCAAGTATTCAAATCTTTGAGCTTAGGAGGACCATTGCTATCCAAACCACCACATGTTCCCTGGGCTGTCTTAGTCAGGGTTCCTATTGCTGCGATGAAACATGGCGACCAAAAGGCAAGTTGGAGAAGAAAGGCTTTGTTTGGCTTCCATTTCCACATTGTAGTCCATCACCGAAGGAAGTCAGGACAGGAACTCAAACGGGGCAGGCTCCTGGAGGCAGATGGAGGTCTGCTACTTACTGGCTTGCTCCCATGGCTTGCTCAGTCTGCTTTCTTATAGAAGCTAGGACCACCAGCTCAGGAGAGGGGGGGGCCCTCCCTGGCTGATCACTGACTGAGAAATGTCTTACAGCTGGATCTCACAAAGGCATTTCCTCAACGGAAGATCCTTCATCTCTGATGACTGTAGCTTGTGTTAAGTAAAACCCAAAACTAGCCAGTACACTGGACTGTAAGCTTAGATTTTTTTTGCACCTACTTTATTTAGGGTTCTTTTGTTTGTCTGTTTGTTAAGATTTATTTGTTAAGTATACAGTGTTTTGCCTGCATGTACACGTGCACGCCAGAAAAGGGCACAAAATCTCATTATAGATGGTTGTGAACCACCATGTGGTTGCTGGGAATTGAACTCAGGACCTTTGGAAGGGCAGTCAGTGCTCCTAACCTCTGAGCCATCTCTCCAGCTCTTTATTTAGGGTTCTTAAACACTCCAATCTCACTTCTAACCCACCAACCAGAGGAAGGGGAGAAAGAATGCTAATAGGAAAAAGGGGGGGTGGGCCTATTTAGATGTAGTTTGGGGGCCAATATCACTCTGCGTTGTCAAGACACCAGCAGTCCAGTCCAATAGCCAACCCCAAACAGTCACATGAGTCCGCAGTGGTGGCAGGATCCAGAAGAAGCCACAAGGTTCCGCCCAAATCGGCACGAGTCAGTGGAAGCAGGCAGAATCAGCTGGAGTGTTCTGGACGTTCTCTGGAATGTTTCTTTAGGTGAAGTGAAGACCAGCAAAGCATAGCATGGCAGGGTAGCAATGCAAAAGCCTTCTTCCAGCGTCCATGGGGTTCTATCTATACCCTTCCAAACATCACGTGCCCTCTCACATGTCTGCTTCCTGCAAAACATCACAGGCCTTCTCACGAGATCTCTTCTAGAAAAACATCATGTGACACAACTGAGTCTTCAAGAAACCAGAAACTTCCACTTCACTGGACCCACGTGGTGAGAAGAAAAACTGAACTCCCACCAGCTCTCCTTTAACCTCCACGTGTGCACTATGACTTGTACTCACTCACATACAGACACACACACACACACATACACACACACACTGAATAAACACAATATGTACCTGTTCGTATACTCCCTGCAATGATCAGAGAAAGCGTATCTGGAAGGTACTTTCATAAAGGGCTCAGCTCATCCTTGCAGACTAGCAGGGAAGAGTGGGCTGGCAACACCACTGACTAATCTGTGCTTTGCTGCCCCAAAACTACTACGTGAGTAGATCCTGCGAGTAGGCACATCAGCCAGGCCAGGTCACCTTCTAGCCTCGGCTCCAGAGCTGTACCAGCAATGGGCTGGAGTCGAGCCTTGAGAGAACTTATCCACAGGGACAGGCAAATTCTCAAGCAAGGAAACACTAACTCACAAAACAAGTGGTAAAAACCACAGGATAACTCAAACGGGCTGGATTGTTGGGCGCTCCCTTTGTGTTAACAGGAAGCCGGGTTTGTATGGCGTTGCGAGTTTACTTGGCACTCAGAATGCAATCTGTTATTTCCTGGAATCCTCAAAGCAAACCTGCACAAGAGTCTTCTGCGCAGCCGCAGAAGACACCGAGGCCCACGCAGAGGGAGGTTGCTTTGTACTTCTGCTATTAGCAGACACGTGACTTAAGGAAGGCTTCAACCTACTCCTAATGCTGGCTTTGTCCCACTCTGTGATAGTTTCTGTTGACTCTGTCCCATCTCTCCTCTGGAAATGGTATAAAGGACACTGGATTTTTTTTTAAGTTTTCAAAACTTTCTTGTGTTGCCTGCATGTATGTCTGTGTGAGGGTGTTGGATCCTCTGGAAATAATTGCCACCATGTAGGTTCTGGGAATTGAACCCAGGTCCTCTGGAAGAGCAGTGAGTGCTCTTAATTGCTGAGCCATGTCTCCATCCCTGGAAACTGTACTTTTTAATAAGCTATACAATGTACGATGCTATATGCCTGCAATCCCAGCTCTCGGGAGGCAGAGGCAGGTGAGTCTCCGTGAGTTCGAGGCCAGCCTGGTCTACAAAGCGAGTCTAGGACAGCCAAGGCCACACAGACAAATCCTGTCTTGAAAAACAAAGCAAAACAAAAAACTTGTTTGGCAAAAGACATGACTTGGACAAATCCTAATCACAAACTTTACTGTCTTCTTTATCTACTATTTTTATCTTCTTGTCTCCTCTTTCTCGGGATCCTGTTACTGAAGAACAACCTGCTGGTCCAGGTCAGGACTGCATTTTTTTTCTTTTTGTTTTAGAAAAGTTGACGGGCTGGGGAGGTAGCTCAGTGGGTAAAGTACTCGCTGGGCAAGGCTGAGAACCTAAATTGGGATCTTCAGATCCCATGTAAGAGTCAGACAAGGCAGTGTGCCAGCCCTGCACTGTAGTGGGAATTTCAGTTTCTTTAAAAACCAAGTTATGTTATGTGAATATGTTTGTTTTAATCTCAGGTATGGGATATAGGGCTGCTTCAGAGTGTCCACAGCCACCAACTATGATTTGTTTCAGGCTCTAGGAGGGGTGTAGTTTACATTTGGAATTCTGGAGACTTTTTTTTTCATTTTCTTTTTCTTTTTTGGTTTTTTGAGACAAGGTCTCTCTGTGTTAGCCTTGGCTGTCCTGGAGTCACTTTGTAGACCAGGCTGGCCTCGAACTCACAGCGATCCGCCTGCCTCTGCCTTCCGAGTGCTGGGATTAAAGGTGTGCGCCACCACCGCTGGGCTGATATCTGGAGACTTTTGAGACTGTACAAATGTGAGAGCTCCAGGAGGCAGCTGCTTTTGATATTGCTGGATCACTGGGTTGCTGGATCGCTGGATTGCTGGGTTCCTGGGTTGCTGGGTTGCTGGGTTCCTGGGTTCCTGGGTTGCTGGGTTGCTGGGTTGCTGGGTTGCTGGCTTGCTGGGTTCCTGGGTTGCTGGGTTGCTGGGTTGCTGGATTGCTGGGTTGCTGGGTTGCTGGGTTGCTGGGTTCCTGGGTTGCTGGGTTACTGGGTTCCTGGACTGCTGGATTGCTGGATTGCTGGATTGCTGGATTGGTTGCTCATTGGAGATATTCTGACAACAAAGACTGGGCTTCCCGCAAAGAATTCAACAGTGCTAACCAGAAGGAAGTAGTCTGTAGAGATCTATGCCCCCTTTCCCCTCTAACTTTCTTTCTCACCTTCCTAGTGTTGGGGGTTGGAAGGGGTTAAAGTGGAGAAGTGTGGTAGATATAGGAACGCAAATAAAGTAGCCAAAAAGTCCAGTTACACAGCTCTCCTGTAGCAAGATGGGAGGCAAAGATGGGGACCCCAGGAAGTGTGATGGCTGGCTAGTATGCCACAGGCAGCAGTGAACAACAGACACTGTCTCCAACAACACACATACGTACAAATGCAAAACAAAATTTAAGACGTATTTATGGGTCTCAAGTAGTATGGTGCCCCTGAGCATTGAGTCTGTTGAACCCAATAGGTAAGTAACCCTTAGATGGTCTGTGTGTCTGATATTGTGGGTGCTAGTGTTCCAGAAACTGTGATACGCTGTAGCCTGTAAGAGGTCATGGTCATTCCTTTAGAGTAGCGCTACCATCCCTGCCACCAACAGGTCCAGCATCCCTACTCTTCCCTACTGAACGCTGGTTCTCAGTGGCCACCTTTCCAGTAGTGTGCTCCCTCCAGCCTCTCCCTCGGGACCCAAGGACCACAGAGATGTGGATCTGGCATGTTCTGATGGGACACACCAATCAGACTGGTCCTGGGTGCCCAGCATCCTCAGACCTCTGGGTGAGGACGTTCCTGAGGCCCAAGCAGCCATGTGGGTGGGGCAACAACATCCTCTAGGGCCAGAAAAAAATTTCCTCTACTTACTGCTACCTCTGTCTTTTAGAGGGAAGGCCACCACCCAAGGCATGATGACAGCCACTGCTGTTCATGGGCTTGCGTTTGCCTAAACCTTCTCCTGTTGGAATAAGATCTGAACCCAGTAACATAAATAACCAAGAAGCTAGATGACCTGGTCGGCACGTTGATGTCACCAGGACTTTCTGTCCCTTCAATTTAGTGATTAACTTCTATTCCCACCACCAACACAGGCTTCCCTGCCACCTGCTTGCTCTGCTGAGCCAGTGTGGTACAGCAGATGGATGTGGCATGTGCCTCAACATTACCTCTTGGAAGCCAGCGAGGATGTCTTCCTTCAATCCTGCAGCTCTGAACTGCCCAACAACCATTCAAAGACCCCATCAACTAACAAAGCTTTTATTCTATGGATTTCCTAATGTTTCAACAGGCTGAAAGCAACTGGCAAGGAAGGTCAAGGCTCTGAATTGGTTTAGTGGCTGGATAAGCTGAGAGCCAGAGACCATAAGAGCCAGGCCTGTAAGTAGGTGAGCAGCCTTGTGTCAAGGCCTGGGATCCTGACCCCTTCAAGCTGAGACTGGCCCCATGTCCAAAAAGTTCATGATGTTAAGACCCTAAAACATGCATATTAAACCATGATACTGCTGAACCTTTCAACATCAGCCACCCTCTACACCGGTTGCTCACTCTACCCCTCACAGAATAAAGGCAAGCCAGCAGATTCCTAGGAAAAGTCTGTAGTAGCTTTCCCCAGGGGCAGTGACACAAGCTGCTCAAGGGCAACACACACACACACACAAACTTACTATAGATCTGGCTGTGCTGGAACTTTCTATGTAGACTAGGCTGGTCTAGAACTCACAGAGACCTGCCTGTCTCTTCCCCTTAATGCTGGCGTTAAAGACATGTGTTACCACATCCAGATGGGACAAGAAACTTTTAAAAGATTTATTTTTATTATTTTTAATCATATATAGATATGTGTATCTGTGTACAAGTGCACTGCCTACAGAAGCCAGAGGTGTCAGAACCCCAAAAACTGGAGTTATAGATGGTTGTGAGCTACCTGACACAGGTGCTGGGAACTAAACTTGGGTCCCCTGGAAAAGCATCAAGCATTCGTAACTACTGAGCCATCTTGTCCAAAGAATCTTCACACCAGTTGCAGCCTAGCTATTCTGAAGGGTTCACAGCACAACCTTTCCACCGCCGAGACAGTTCCTCAATCGTGTCCCTCAGCATCCGTGTCCAGTCCTCTCCTCTCCGCATCGGCATGCAGCGTGTCTCCTTGTGTTCCAGGGCTAGGATCTCTGGGGGAGTCTGGGGAGTCAGCCCAGCAGCCTGGACAGCTTCTGAGAATTTGGCTGCAGAAGCAGGAGCCAGGCAGCACCGGGGGATGCTCCTGAGGATTGGGCAGGACAGGAGAGAGTAGGCAGAAGGATGGGTAAGGAGAAGACAGAGGCAGGAGGACCAGGGGGAAGGTAAGGGCAGGGTGAGGCAGAGAGAGAGAGAGAGAGAGAAAGAGAGAGAGAGAGAGAGAGAGAGAGAGAGAGAGAGAGAGAGAGAGAGAGAATGGCATGATTACCTTGAGCAAAGTACCCTGGTAAAGCCCACTCAGCCATCTCTTCCCCTCATGACCTGGGATACAGTTCACTCCTTTTCTAAGCACAGTTCTAGTTCTTGGGCACAGAGCTCTTCCTGCTTACTGATGTCTCTCGCCTTCATCCTGCGTGCCCCACTTGGAGAAGAGGTGTGCTCCCCCCCTCCCCTGTGCCCCAGACCGCACTGCTGGTACCTGGACTGCCCGCTGTCAGTCTGCTGGTAGTGGTAGTTCACTGCTGTGGCTGAGTGGGGGCACAGTAGGTACTGGTTCTCTACCCAACAGCGGCCCATGGTCTGGGTGATGGCCTCATTGGAAACCGACTCAGACGTCATTGCCTCTGAAAGCTGAACGGTCAAAGGTCAGGGGTCAGGGGTGAATGTCGAGATCGATGAATCACAGACAAAGGACTAAAACCCTGCTACATACACCAAAACCAGGAACTCAGATGATGGTCCAGACTGAATACTGACTCAGCTCAGAGTAAAATCAATTTTTGAGTTTTGAGTCAATTACAGTTTTGAGCCTCCGTAGCTGAAGGATTCGGAGAGGTTTTGGGTACATCTCAATGTATTTAGCAAATGAATCTAACTAACACACAGTCTTGTTCTATGGCAGGATACAAGACAAGTCATGGGTGTTCAAACATTAATGGTGTGAAAACTACCCTGTCAGTTCCTACCCTGCTGAGGAGCGCGCCCCTGGGAAACCTAGTACTCACAGCAGTGGAAGACTCCCTTCTCCGTGCTCCCTGAGCATGTTTGCTATGCCAGATCATTCTCGGAAGATGTTCTATATGCTTATAAGACAGCAAACACCCTGCATGTTCTTAATGGCATCACAGACCACATGATTCATAGATTGTTTATATAGCTACTTCCTGGTTAGGGTCAAAGTTGGCAACCAATGTTTTTTCCACTTCCTCCTCCTCTTCCTTCTCCTCCTCCTCTTTCTCCTCCTTCTCCTTTTCCCAGTTCTGAGGATTGAATTCAGGGCCTAATGCATATTAAACATTTTCTCTACCACTTAGATGCATCAGTCAGTATTTTAGCTGTATTTTCTTTGTATTTCGATCACCTAACATAGTTCTTGAACCATAGCAGACAGATTGGATGGGTGGATGGGTGGATGGGTAGATGCATGGATGCATGGGTGGATGGATGGATGGATAGATGCATGGATGCATGGGTGGATGGATGGATGCATGGGTAGATGGGTGGATGGATGGATGGATGGATGGATGGATGGATGGATGGATGGGTGGATGGATGGATGGGTGGATGGATGGATGGATGAATAGATGGATAGATGCATGGATGCATGGGTGGATGGATGGATGGATAGATGCATGGGTGGATGGGTGGATGGGTGGATGGGTGGGTGGATGGGTGGATGGATGTGTGGATGGGTGGATGGGTGGATGCATGGATGCATGGGTGGATGGATGGATGGGTGGATGGGTGGGTGGATGGGTGGATGGATGTGTGGATGGGTGGATGGGTGGATGCATGGATGCATGGGTGGATGGATGGATGCATGGGTGGATGGATGGATGGTTGCCCCCACCCCCCAGCAAATGCAGTCTCCTCTGAGTACAGCCAGGGAGAAAATGAAGAAACACAGCATGGTTAAACACAGTTTTAATGGAGGATCTCAGTTACATAAGGAGAAGGAATAATTATGTCTGCGCAAACCATGCACCAACTAACTAATATTTGATTATGTCAACAGCAGCAGAAGGCTGGAGAGATGGCTCAGCTATGCAGAGCACTGGGGCTGCTCTTGTAGAGGACCCAGGGTCAGTTCTCAGCACCCACATGGTAGCTCACAACCATCTGTAACTCCCACTTCAGGGCATCTGATGTCTTCTTCTGGTCTCCACAGGCACTGCATGCATGAGGTACACATACATACACACATACACTCATACATTTAAATAAAAATAATGAAAAACTTTTTTAAAAAGCAGTACAGATTCTAAAAGAGGAAAATCCCACTCTGTATAGCTCACACCAGATAACTGCGCCTGGTTTTGAGAACAGTTCAGGGGGAAAACAAATAATGGACAATTATGCCATATGGGACTCTGTTAAAGGAACTGGGGAGGCCAAGTTGATAAATACGGATTCTCTTCAAGTGGAAGACCCTGAGGTAAAACCAGACTGCAAGCTACAAGGAGCACATCTGTGACAATTAGAGCTGTAGTAAGTTGTGTGGCTGCTGTCACCCACTGGGGAGATACAGAGGCCATGTGACCAATGAATGGGAATGAGGTACAGAAATTTAAGACTTCCTGTAAATTAAGAACCTATCATCAGGCTGCATTCATTAATTCTTCCTATCTATCTATCTACTTATTTAGTGTATAAATGCTCTATTTATTTAATGTATGCCTGCATGCCAGAAGAGGGCATCAGATCCCATTATAGATGACTGTAAGCTGCCATTTGGTTTCTGGGAATTGGACTCAAGACTTCCAGAGGAGTAGCCAGTGCTCTTAACCACTGAATCATCTCTCCAGCAGCACCCTCTGCCCTTTGGCGCAAACTTTAATTAAATACTGGCCAATAAAGTGGAATCTGGCCAGGTCCACCCCTGAGTTCCCAGGGAATGACAACCAGGTTGCATTCAAATAAAAGCAAT
Organism: Acomys percivali; assembly: GCA_907169655.1. Classification (NCBI taxonomy): domain Eukaryota; kingdom Metazoa; phylum Chordata; class Mammalia; order Rodentia; family Muridae; genus Acomys; species Acomys percivali. The sequence goes on along the minus strand of OU015745.1, from coordinate 69,599,998 downwards.
GCTTTCTAACTAGTTTCCTAAAATAAATAAAATTTATTTATTTATTTATTAACTAAATAAAAGGCCCCCCTAACTATAAGAGAGACAGAGACAAGGACAAAAGAGAGAGGCAAGAGTCTGCAGGATCTATGGTCTCTGTCAATACTGGAGTGGCAGGATGGCTTTGTCTTTGTTGTACAGTTGTTGCTATTATTGGAAATTAACAGCAATAATAAATAAAACATAAATTGTATCTGTAAGGAGCTGTATATTTCCAGCAGTATGTAAAGTGCTTCCCGTTTATCTTTTGACCCAAATATCACAGCAACCTTATGAGGCAGGCATTCTTCTTATTCTTCCTCTATGGATGAGGAAACTGAGGCACTGCATTTACAAAACCACCTTAGTATTTCACAACTGGCTCTCCTCATTCAATCAGTGTGAACTGTGAAAGTTCCTGGTTCACAGGAAATGCTCAAAAACCAGGTGTCTCCTCCCCTCTCCCAGACTTCCAAATCCCAAGTCTGCCATGTGGCTGCATCTTTTCCTTCCTCCATGGGATGCTGTGAGAGGCACAGAGGTCATGTGCTCACAGATCAGCACTAGGGGTACCTGGGATGTCCAATACACAGTGTGGCGCCTTCAAGAGAAAGAAAGTAATAACTGTGATCTACCCAGGAGACTGGATGTGGACTTGTTTACTAGCCTGGTGACCTTTGCTCTGTGTGGTAGAGACGTTTCCGGCACTGGATCCTCCCCCTGACCCATTTCAGTCAACCTATAGAACCAATCTTTATGGACCTTACAATGAGTCCTGATGTAGTTATATCTGATCTGTATATAGCTTATTTTGTTTCTCAAGAAGGTTTATTTATGCTTTGTTGTGCACATGGGACTGAGTTCATCATCATGTGGATAACGTTCACCACATTGCGCTGTGCTTAAACATGCCTAAAATAAAACACTAGAGGTCAGACTTGAGAGGTTTGAACCAGCACTGTCTGCTGAGTCCTGTTGTACCGAATTGCCTCCTTACAACTCTCAGACACAAGTCACTGATGGCTGTGGAGATTGCAGAGAACCCCCAACCTTTAGGGTGTGGCCAGTGATGGCTGTGGAGATTGCAAAGAACCCCCAACCCTTAGGGTGTGGCCAGTGACCAACCTTGCTATGTAGCTCCTTGGGTAAGTCCAGACTTAGGGTTCTTTCAAACTGTTCCATGAGGGCCCTCGTTGCCTGGCTGTCAGAGCCAGAGAGCAGCCAGAAGATCCTCTCCATGTTGTAGGGCATCTGAAGGAAAAGGCAGAACCCTAGGTCACCCCCATTCTAACCCTTATCCAGCCAGACCTGCTCTTTCCCCACAGGCCCACCTGAATGTCCATAGCAGATGCCAGGGTTGGTTTGGCAGCCTCGCACAGAGAGAAGTCTCCCCTCTGGACAGTCCTGTGAATGATGTCATTGCGGTTCACTGTCACAACCAGGCAAATGGGCAGGCCCATCTTCTGAGCAATGCACCCAGCTTGGGACAAGACAGGAAGACAACAGGATTTTTGGACAAAGGCAAAAAAAAAAATATTTTTTTTGAGCTTAATAAAAACTAAACCTTTTGCTGTGTGAAAATAGGAATAGAGAGGGGCGATAGGGAGAGAGACACAGGACCAGGGAAGAGGAGGACAAGGAGGAGGAGGATCACCGCGCCCTGCCAGGGGCTAACGCACACATAAAGTTTTGTGAGTCAACCTATTGTAGGAGCGGGAATAACAGTACTACAGGATGAAATATCTTCCCCAAATCCTACCAAACTGCACAGTCCATGTCTTTGCCTTCTGCCTTATTTTAGGAGGTGTGTCTAGTTGTCCCTGATGACACGCCAGGCTAGGGACTCACATGCTTCTGGGGCTTCTCCTGTCTCTGCCATCTTGCTGGGGAACACTAGGATTACAGATAGGCACTACCATAAAGATCCAAACTCAGTCCTCAGACTTGTGTGGCAAACGCTTCACCAACTGAGCTCTCTCTCCAGGCCCCTACTTTTTTTGGGGGGGAGGGGGAGGAATGTTTAACCAATATCACACATAATTTTGTAAAGCCCGTTGACACGCTTACATCACTTGACCCTTATGGAAGACAATGCTCTTCAGTGAGGAGGGAAAGTGGAAGCTTAGGAGGGCCCAAAGGCTTAAGGTCGAGTGGGTCCTTGTAGAGAAAATGCCTCATGGGCATGTCGGCTGTGGGTAGTGCCTGTGGGTTTGTTTTGCTCCAGGTGCTATGGAGGGTGCAGCTACAGGTGGTATCACTAGCTGGCAGGTGACATGAAAGGGCAGCACACTGGTGTCGCCCTCTGAGTACAGGAGGGTCTCACCTTCCTTGCCTCACTGCCAGCCCACTGTCACCTCTCTCTTCCTATAAGGAGTCAAGGAGTCTCCTCACCACTAAGATACTTTTGTCCTTTCACTCAGTCTATCCCGGGTGCCCTGAGAAGTATTGCCAGAGACTGATTGCCAGAAACACTACCAGCACTGCCTCCTCGAGTGATGCTTACCTGGGCTGTCAACTTGGCTCCACTCGGAACCAACTGTATAAACACGGGCAAGCTAGCTTCTCCTTATGACTGACTCCTCATTCAAAAAGGTTAAGAATAGTACAGGTGGGGCCTGGAAACAGGGCTCCTGCCATCTACAGAATCAACTGGCCATGAATCAAAACTATTCAAAGCAGGATATGGTGATACACCCTATATTCCCAGCATTTGGGAATCTGAGGCAGGAGGATAGAGACCTCCAAGGCCAGTTTGGGCTATACTGAATTCAAAGGCAGCCTGAGCTACGTAGTGAAAACCCATCTCAAGGGGGGAAAAAGCATCTGTATTAAACATGCAGACTCCGTCTTGCCTTTACTCCCTAAAGTACAGTAGCCATTTAGATAACATTTGCATATTGTATTAGCTTAGCTATTCTGCATCATCTAGAGGCCACTTAAAGTGCACAGGTGTATGTGCATAGGTTATATGCAAAGACCATGCCATTTTACATAAGGGACTTGAATATCTGCAGATTTTGGTATCTGTAAGGGTCCTAGAACTAGTTGTCTGTGTACATAGTAGACAATAATGTTGCCCTAGTCCCATGACATCATTAACCTTTAAAAGGCACTTAAACCAACAGCACCTGGTGCAAAGCTAAGGCTTGAGAATGTTTGCTAGTATTTGGTGCCAGGCCGCTGGACAGCACTTTCCCTGTCCAAAGCTCATGTGCACGCAATGGTCATAGTTGCTCCTCACAGGCGGCTCTGAGCATGTGATCAGGCAGCCAGTTTCCTTTTACGGCTAAGACATCGTGTCTGAGAACCTCTCTAACAACCATTCAACTAATAAAGGGCAGATCCAAGGCCAGATTCCTGAGGCCAGAACCCTTCCCGCCTCACATGGGCCCTGGGTAGTGAGAACACAGTGTAACGGAACAAAGCGGGTGCCCCTTGGCAGGCATCGGGCAAAGGTGGGAATAAAATGCAAATTCTGGGAGAGGACACTGAGCTATGTTTGGTAGCTGAGGCTTGATTTCTGTCTATTAGCTGTAGTTTCCCAGGCTGCTAAAATATCCCAGGGTTCCCCTGCTGGACCCTGGAATGTTCTGCTCCCAGCCAATGCAAGTTTGAAGGCGTCCATCCTGTAAGGTTTTCAGTCCTCCTTAGAATAAAACACAAGCATCTTTCACTCCACATTTGTGGACAGAAGACAGCTTGAAAGACTGAATGCTTTCTGGGAAGTCCATTTGCATCCTAGGGTCTCCTTACCTGCAAGGTTCCCTGCAGCCCCTGTCGGCACAACCACTTCCACAGGGGGCAGGGGGTCCACGTCCAAGGAGGGTGTACACTGGAAATAAGCGAAGAAGTAGTGCGCCATCTGCACCAGGATCCGAGACCAGTTGATGGAGTTCAAGCTCATCAGATTGTGTCTCTGGACAAAAGCCGTGTCAGCAAATACGGCCTTGATGGGCTCATCAAGTTCATCACTATTCCCTTCCACTGCCAGGAGAGAGAGGAGAGGGCAGTTCTCAGGAGCAGCAGACGCCCCTGCAAGTCACTCCAGGCTCTGCCAAGGCCCTCCCAGACTCAGCCCTTTCTCTCTCATCTGGCTCAGCCTTTGCTCCCTTCACTTTCACATGGCCTGGCTTTCCAGGTTCTGTATAAGCTCCTTAGGGATACAGTCCAGGTCTCTTGTTCTTGTGATCCTGAGTATTTGTCCTCACTTGGAAGAAAAGGAAATGTGGGCACAACCATTTCCGATGGTCTCGCATTTTGTAAAATCAGATATAAAATGTCAACCTTCTGGGATTCTGGGAAGAGAATTCCCTTCTATTCTAGCCTTCGGTATTCTGTAAAGAGTATGGCCTTCACCCTTCTGGAAAGAAGGCCCAGAATGGACCTGTGAGAAATTTGGGCCACAGAAACTCAAAAGGACATTTGCTGGGGTGCTAAAAAAATGATCACTGCTTTTAAGGAATAGCTACAGGAAAAGGGAGACTTGGATACCTCAGTTCTTCCTGTTGTAACCTCAAGATCCTAGGACCGGGAAGGGCATGACAGAGACTGGGAAGAACCAGGTTCCTGCTGGTGATGCTGAGCCTCAGAACTAACCAAGTGAGAGCTGACTCTACCCCTGGACATCCAGTGACAGAAGCTGGAAACTGTTCTTTCAGATGGTCCTAGCTGATTTTCTGTTACTTCCAGTTTAAAACAAACATATACTATAATCAATTAACATCTAGTGTCTACTAAGTATTTGGTGCTTAGGGGTCACACAACGTACATGGAAATTATTACTTTTATAAGTCCAATGGCTTGGTAAGACACTTGTGTGTCTTTTGTGATTTTTTTCTATTACTGTTATAAGACACTATGGCAGAGGCAACTTGTTAAAAAAGGAGATTTGGGGCTTACAGTTTCAGAGGGTTAGAGTCCATGACCATTAAGGCTATGAATGTGGCAGCAGACAGCCAGTCATGGCCCTGGAGCAAGGGCTGAGAGCTCACATCCTCATCCACAGCAGAACAGAAGGGAGAGAGGGGAGAGAGAGAGGGAGAGAGAGAGAGAGAGAGAGAGAGAGAGAGAGAGAGAGAGAGAGAGAGAGAGAGAGAGAGAGAGAGCTGGGAATGGATGTGGGCTCTTGAAATCTCAAAGCCCAGTCCAGTGACACAGCTCTATAAAGGCCACACCTAACCTGTCTCTAGCAGCAGCTCTACCAAGTGAGAACCAAGCACAAGTATCTAAGCCTATGGGGCCACTCTCATCCAAACAGCTACTGCTCTCGTGGCTTGTGGCCATATCATAGTGCAGAATGCGCTTAGTCCAACTTCAAAAGCCCCCAGAGTCTTCCAGTCTCAAGACTGTTGAAAATCCAAAGTCCAACAGCTCTTCTGAGACTCAAGGCAATCTCTTAACTGTCACCTGCTATTATACAGGTGACATACCATGGCACAGAACATATAACACATAAGCTTGGCAGCCTGTGTTCCCTGGTGCCCATGCAAATAATGGTGGAAGGAAAGAAATGACCCCACAAAGCTGCACTCTGACCTCCATGTTGTCACTATGTCCTACGCACCTCTCTCATCACACACACAATAATGATGATGATGAATTAATAAAATTTAAACTCAGGGTCCATGTGGTCCACCCTACTCCTTGAGCCCACAAAGAGAAAACACATCTTTCCTATTAGCACCTGAATCTACACACATTCTCCTTAACAGCTAAACCTGAAGCCTCTAAGAAGGAAAAGAACACGAACAGCACTGCTTATAAACAAACATGATGTCTATAAAGCCTGCTGAACTATTTCTTGATGCACAGGCCATATACAGAACAGAAACACCTTAGCTCTAGCAATAATTATGATACGCTACATTCATTGTCAACCACAAATCTGCCACTATTTCTCAGGTGGGTGATGTTTTCCAGTTCCCTCTCCCAGTGAAGATTCCATTCATGTCCTTAGAAAAAAGCCTTCCAACATATCTGTACAAGGCAAGAAAGAAAGACTACTACAGTATAAAAAGCGGTTCTCTGTTTTGACTGTAGAATAAGACAGCCGCAGACCCGTGATTAGCAAGCTTGGCTTGTGGGGAACAGCAGGGACCTTCAGAAGCCCCAACACTGTTCACTCATGCCTCACAGCTAGATGGGGGCAATTACCAATGCCGGTCCATAGGAGTTTGCCAACAATGGATTAGCCAAGGCATGACTTTACTCTGGAATGTACATGCACTTGTGAAGAAAAGAGCAGCCTTTTCTCTGCACTTGAGCAAACAGACAAAGGGTACTCATGCTGCGCTCACAGCTTGTTTGCTGGGTTTGAGCTCCTTGTCAACATTGGTATATTAACATAAAGACATTCTCCATGGGTTTTGTCTTAGTTTCCGTTGTATTACTTTAAAGAGACACCATGGCCAAGGCAACTTATAAAAGGAAGCATTAAACTGGGGGCTTGTTTACACTTTCAGAGTACTAGTTCTCCATCATCGTGGGCCGGAAGCATGGTAGCAGACATGGCACTGAAGCAGTAGACCAGAGCTTACATCTAATGGCAGAGAGGGAGGAAGGGAGGGAAAGGGAGGGAGAAAGAGGGAGGGAGGGAGGGGGGATGGACAATAGAGAGAGAGAGGGAAAGAGGAAGAGCAAGAGGGGATGGGCAGAGAGAGAGGGATGGAGAGAGAGAAGGGAGGGAAGAAGAGAGAGGGGAGGGAGAGGGAGGAAGAGAGAGGGGGAGGGAAAGGGAGAGGACAACGGACAGAGAGAGAAGAGAGAAGGAGAAAGAGGGAGAGAGAAGGAGGGAGAGAGAGAGAGAGAGAGAGAGAGAGAGAGAGAGAGAGAGAGAGAGATTGAGGGATTGGGTCTGACCTGAGCTTTTGAAGCCTCAAACCTGCATCCAGTGACACACCTCCTCCAACAAGGCCATTATCTCCTGATGCTTCCAAACAGTTCCACCACTAAGCATTTAGAGCCAGGTGTGGTGGCACACTTTTATAATCCCAGCACTCAGGGAGGCAGAGGCAGATGGAGTGCTGTGAGTTCAAGGCCAGCCTGGTCTACAAAAGCAGTCCAGGACAGCCACAGCTACACAGAGAGACCCTGTCTTGGGGAGAAATGAGCTTATGGAGGCCATTCTCATTCAAAACAGCTACAGGACTATGCCAGGACCCAGGCAAGTTGTAGAAGAAATTTTACTTAATTTATCTACTTTAAAAATGTATTTTATCTTATGCCAACATGTATGTCTGTGTACCATGTGCATGCAGTACCCATGAAGGCCAGAAGGGGATGATGAATTCCACCAGAACTGTTGTTATAGACAGTGATAAGCTACCTTGGGAATCGAGCTCTGTCCTCTAGAATAGAGTAGACCGTGTTCTTAACCACTGACCATCTCTCTGGGTCCATTTACTCATTTGTTTGTTTGTCATTGCTAGAACATTTCCTGTGTCAAGGGAGTGACCAAAAAGCCATGTAAGGCTGCATGGGCAAAGCGTATAAAACCCCAACCAAGACCTCTAAAGCTCATATTCCCTCCCCTTCCCCCCCGCCGCCCAAGACAGGGTGTCTCTGTGTAACAGAGGTCTGGCTGGCTGTCCTGGACTCACTCTGTAGACCAGGCTGGCCTCCAACTCACAGCAATCCACCTGCCTCAGCCTCCCGAGTGCTGGGATTAAAGGCGAGCGCCACCACACCTGAACTAACGCTCATATTCTTATCCCCCACCTCGAGGCTCAGTGAGGTCAAGTAGCATGTGAAAAGTGAAAACAACTCCACTCATACTCTCCACTATCAACGTCCTAAGGATTGAAATGTTGTGCACGCACCGTTTCCTTCTCTGCTATCAGTCTGCCAATGACTGGATGCTTGGCGTAGCATGAAAAGGCACAGGTTTCTCCTTTGTCCAACCACAGGTCACTACTGCTCCCCTGATAAAGCTGGTTCATTATACAACCAGCTATAGTGGAACTGGTAGTTGGCAGCTCTGGCTTCCTATTTTTAATACCCGGCCCTGTTAACTACGTGCATCTACATGTGTGGTCTACCTGTTGGTACTCTAAGGAAGGGCATGGACCGCCAACGTGCACTGACACACATTCAATTGTGAAACGTGTTTGTCCTCTCAACACTTCCGTGCCCCAGAAATGAGCAAGTTGCTTGGCTTAAGTTATGGCTCTGCCTACATGTGACATTAGCAGGATGGACCAGGATGGAGGTAGCATTGACAGACACCTGAATCAGCTGTTAACAGTTCAATACAGTAAGTGCAGGTCTATAAACCATGTGCCAGCTAGTGCAGAAGACTCCAGAAACCTTCCTAGAGCGAGCCCAAGGCACCTCAGTACATGACTTACCCCCACCCCAACAAAGCAGCCAGTCAAGCCAGCACCACACGGCCCCTGCACCTACCTGCAAACACATGGACATTGTCTTTCAGCACCGTCGTCATCTGGAGCTCCTGAATCTTTGTGCAGTGGCCTTTGGGCAACAGAACAATGATGTCCATGTTCTTGGATCCTTGAACACTCTCAATGGCTGCACTTCCCGTGTCCCCAGAAGTTCCTAGAAAGGAGACCCATCCATTAAGAACAAGGAGAATAGATAAAGAAAGAAACTGGCCTTAAAGTATTGGCTCCCAGTGCAGCAACACTGGCTTTCAAATACTTGAAAGATAGATGCTTAGAACTTAGCCCAGGGTCCTTGGATATGCTGGTAAAATTTAGGATGTCATAAGTATTCTGTACACTTAAAAATATCACTCCAAGAAGGGTCCACAGCCTTCAGCCGACTGACAAAGGGGACAGTGACAGTTACTTTGTTAACTTGATTGTCTTTAGAATCACCATGGAAAGCACCTCTGGACATGTCTATAAGGGCACTTCTAGAAAAATTTGACTGAAAAGGGAAGACCAGCTCTAAATGTAGGTGGCATCATTCTATGAGATGTGGTCCTGGGAAAAATAAAACTAAGAAAGCAAGCTGAGTACCAGCATCACTGCTGTCTGCTTCCTGGTGTTGAGGCCTGCTCCCTTTGGTGAGCATAACTATGGATATTTTTATTTCAGGCCCACCAGTCACATCATCTCAGCTCGTTGCTGATGTAAAAAGACTCTATACAAGGTCAGGTTGGCCATAAACTATGTTTATGTTCAATGAGAAACTCTGTGGTCTTGTTGTTCCTGGAAATTCCCCAACCATAAGCCCAGCTGTCCCCCAACTTCCAGGCACACTTTCAAGGTTAGCTAGAACTTCTTGTTAGCAAAATAACTTGAGTCAGAGTTGACCACTCTGTTCCCCCAATCCGCCCCCCTTGTATGAGCTAATCACAGTTTTCACCCTTTAAACATACAATACAACTTCCACCCAAGGGCATGGTTCAGATCCCAAACTGGCCACCTCCCTGAGTGGCCAGAAAACAAAGCTTTCATTTCAAGCTTCTGTATCTGAAGTGAGTTTTCTCAGCTTCCACCCTGAACCCAACACTGACTGGAGACAATGAGGCCAGATGCCTGAAGCTCCTCTCATCATACCCCACTGCCATGGGGACCTGTACTCTTGAACTGAACTTTGAACAATAAGCCTTCCTTCCTTAAGTATGAGAAAAGTAACCAATATAGAATCTGTGGCTTAAAAACATGTCAGAAAGCCCTCTGAAAACTGAATCTCTATCTTCCCAATGCTGCGACCCTTTAATACAGTTTCTCATGTTATGGTGACCTCCAACCAAAAAATTACATTCATTGCTATTTCATAACTGTAATTTTGCTACTGTTATGAATCATAATGTAAATATCTGTGTTTTCTGGTGGTCTTAGGTGACCCTGTGAAAGAGTCATTCAGCCCCAAAGGGGTTGTGACCCATTGGTTGAGAACCACAACTCCAAAAGAACTGTTAGCATAACCCTTAAAAGATTCCATCAAGAGCATCTTGTGTGTGCGTGGGCACCCTCCAGCTGGGTGCTAAAGGACCCTGCCCCCTCCCAGCACCCACCTACAACAACGGTGACATGCTTCTTCCTCTTCTGCAGGAAGTACTGCAGGAACTGTCCTGTGCAGGACAGGGACAGGTCCTTAAAAGCGTATGTGACCCCATGCCACAGCTCCAATATGTTCAGCCCATTCTTCAGCCTGCACAGATGGACCACATCTCTGTGGCGGAATCTGCTGAAGGCTTGGTCGATCAGATCTGTGATGACAGAGATTGAACAGCAGAAAAATATGATCTTAAACGACATATTTAGGAATAGAATTGCACAGGTCTCGAAAAATCTGGGAGGACATGTATTAAACTGCCCATACATTCCTCTACAGAATTCCCTATAAACCAGAGTTGGCCCTAGAAAATGTCTAATTTTCATTCTGTATGCTTCTTAATTGAGTCTTTTTATTTTATTTTCATTTGTCTTTGTATGTGTAACATGTGTGTGCAGTGCCCGAAGATGCCAGAAGGGGGAGTCAGATCCCCTGGAGGAGAGTTACAGATGGTTATGAGCCACCATATGGATGCTGGGAACTGAATCCTGGTCCTCTAGAGGAGCAGTCAGTGCTCTTAGTCACCGAGCCATCTCTCAGCTCATTTGAGTCTTCTTATAAGCATGTATTTCAATAGAAGATCATATCATAGAACAAATAGTCAGGTTCAATCTCATATTTTTCTTCCCTAAAGATGGAAGCTTTATTAGTTTGTTCTTTGTAGTACTAAATCTCATATTCTGTGGCACCAGGACTTGGGCATGGTTGTTATGCAAACTTAGCAATAGTTTTTAACAGCTGAAATCCTGTATAAGCACTCAAAACAAAGGCAGAATTCTCAAACCCACCCTCTGGTTTTCAAAGGAGAATGTTTCCCATAGACTTGTATGTTTGAATGTTTGGTCCTCAGTTGCTGTAACTGCTTGGGAAGGATTGGGAGGTGTGGCCTTGTTGGAGGAGGTGGGCTTTTAGATTTCAAAATCACTATTCCCAGTTATCCCTCTCTGCCGCATGCTTGCAGATCAAGATGTAAGCTCACAGCTACCGTGTCAGTGCTGTGCTCCCCTCTGTGGTGCTCATGGAGTCTAACCCTTTGAAGCTGCAAGCCCCAAGTAAACTCTTTCTGCTATAAGCTGCCTTGGTCAAGGTGACTTATCACAGCACAGAGAAGCAACTAAGATACACCCAAACCTATTGAATCAGAATCTGCTTTGAAAAAGGATGTCCTTGAGGGAGGTTCATTGCACATTACAGCTTAAGACAGCCTGTCCCAGGACACTCAGCAAGACAAAATTGTAATGTGGGTGTCCTGATGAATGAGAGACACTCATCAACACAGGCATTTGGGGTGACTGAAAATGCTTAGTTTCTTTGTTTTTTAAATAATAATAAAATTTTCAGTGGATCGTTTTGTCTTTTATCTCACTGAAGGCAGAACAGAGAAACTGAAGAGTTCTGAATATTCTAGTTCTGAAACTCCAGAATCAGGAAAAAGCTTTTCAAGATTTGAGAAAGGCAACTAGAGATTTCCCAGTGGTTGGCTGATGAGTTGACACCCAGGGGGGCCAATCTGTGGTGCTGCACTAGGGGTTCAGGGGTCCTCACCGTTTAAGTCATGTCTTGGGATAAGCTCCAGGCCAATGAAGAGGGTGCACAGCTCCTTCACCAGGCTGCGATAGGAAAGCGTGCTCCAGTGACGTAGGGTCTCTCTATCAAGCTGTGGGAGCTCCTCTGGCATATAGAGGCCCCCGTCCGGTGCATAGCCAGAGAAGAGGGCCCCCTCAAAGTTGACCCGTGGGGCCACTCCCCGGGTGCTAATGTACCACATGATCCTGGAGGCCTGTAGTGGGAGAGTCCCAGAGGCAGCTGGTCTGTAAGCTCCCAGCACCCCACAGAATGAAGCTCAGTACACCCAGTCCTTTGACCTAACCTCTGAGCCATACCATTCACTGGGATATGTATCTCGGACATTGAAATGCCAATCCTACCTTGAGTCTCATCTCAGCTTTGTCAAGGCTTGTGGAAAGCATGATCAAAACAGGCAGTTCCACTGAGCACACTGCCTTGAGGTGTAGGTATTGGAGTATGCTGGGGAAATGGAATCACGGGCCTTATCAGCAACAAAGAAAACCTTGGAATGGAGAAAGGTCGTAACAGTAGCAGGGAGGTGCCATTTTGACAGGCCTCTTAGTAAGGAGAAGACCAGAACACCTGATTGGCAAATGCTGGTGGTGGGGGGAGACACCAATTCACAGATGATGGGTGCAAACTGCTTCAGCCACTATAGACACTGGTGTGGCGATTCTTCAAAAAGCTAGAAATAGATCTAGCAGAAGATCCATATGTACCACTCCCGGGTTCATTTCCAAAGAGCTCTATGTCCCACTACAAAGACGGTCATTACTGTTCTAGTCTCAATAGGCAGGAAATGGAAACAACCTAGATGAATGGCTAATTGGGAGGCAGCTTTCTTCAGGGATGTGGCTCTGGGAGGCTGCCCATGCTCCTGTGTTTGATCCCACATCCATGTATGAAATGGATTCAGTGGTTGGTTAGTTCGTTTGTTTAAAGAGAAAGTACATGAAGTTGGGAGGGAAAATGGTGAGGAGGTGTCAGGGGGAAGGAATGGAGACAGATACTTGATCAAAATACATTATATGCATGTATGAACACTATAGATGTACACACACACACACACACACACACACACACACACACACACACACGAGCGCGCGCTAATTTTTCTAAACTGCAAGTCCCATGTCCTAGGAAACCCTTTGGCCCTATTCAAATCAGCATGGTTGGGCATCATCACCGATAACCAGTACCCTATCTCACAGCCTAATTCTAGAAGACTAGCAGCAGAGCTTTCATACTGTCATTGAAACCCTCTAGCCATGGCTAATTGCCTCTGGCTACCCCGCCTGGATTCAGGGTCTTGTGGTCCTTTGAATAAGACAGAGGTCACAGCAGAATTTAGGGTTTCCAGTGTTAAACTCCACAGTAACTCTGGGGGTCAATTTGACTATGCACAACTCTCAATACCACTTGGGTATTCCTATACCCCTGCCCATAAAGGAGAAGTCTGACATTGACCCTTGTCTTCCCTTTGGCTCCTCCCTGACACCTGTGGGTCCACAGTGGCTTCTACATGAGCTGTCATGTGCCACTCTGCTTCCTACAAACATATGCACATTCAGTTTAGAGACAGGGTTGTGCTAAATCAGACCTTTTGATGTTGCAGCTTGACTTTGCGGGCTATAAAGTTCAAGCCTCAGAATGGTGCCATCAAGTTACAAGAGTAAGTGAATAAATAAATGAAATCACATGATGTTTTAAATAAGTTGACAATTTTGTTTTGGGCCTCCTCATTCATAGCTATCCTCAGTCACGTGTGTTAGACATGCCTGAAACCAAGAATATTATTAAATAGAACTCGGTGGGCATGTAATGCTGGGACAATGGGTATAAACAGAAATGACTTTAGGAATCTGGAATATACAGTCAGCCCACACAGAGTCCATGAAAAGAACAAAACCCAGGCAACCACCAAAGCAGTGGGAAAGCAACACTGTTACATCGCCTCAGAAGGCAAAAGCAGGGTCAGAGGTCTAAGGATTAACAGTGCCTTCAGTAACCACACGGAATGCTGGGATGCTGTGGACAGTGTTAGCACCTGTACAAACTGCCCTGGAATCCTCACTGCACAACTTTACCAGACCAGACTAAAGGAAATGCTATGAGAGAGCTATTTACCAAAAATCCTAACCAAGCAAAGTGCTGCAGGTGCTGGGACAGGGCAGAAGAAGCAGGGAGGGGCTACAAGGAACAGCTAAAAGGAACATTTTCCCAAAGCCCCATCTTCAGTGGAATGGACCACATAGTGCACTGGGTGGAGGTGCGCTCCCATTCTGCAACCCCAAAAAGGCATGTACAAGGAACAGAGGCAAGAGCCTGGGTTGAACCCAGAACTTTCCAGAATAAGACACTGGCCCGAGCTCCCCACAGGAATAGGACTAGCCTCAAGAAGCACAGCTGATTGTTTTTTGTTTGGTTGTTGGTTTTGGTTTTTGTTTTGTTTTGTTTTTAGCAAAGCTCAAGAAAAAGAATGAGGCAAACCTTTCTTGGACTGCTGTGTAAAGGCTTTGGACTCAGACCTCCACAGTACATTATTGTGATAATTACTTTTTGAAACTTCTCTGGGCTTTACTCCAGGGTGGAGGGAGAGAGGGAAGTAACCGCGATAAATAATAACAGTAATATCGGCCTCTGGGATTCCGCTGCCATGAAGACTCTCGTGATTGAGCTGCAGATTGCTACCCTCAATTTGAAGTTTAGTCGACACACGCAGGTGAGTTCACAGAGACCTAAGGCGCCCCCACCCCAGCCTCTGAACACAGCGCACTGTCCTAGGGTTTCAGGGTTCTTCCCGCACTGCCGAACTTTGGCTGCAGGTGAAAAACATGGGAAATCCTCCACCCGCTGAGACTGCTGCCATTTCAAAGCCTGGCCTGGCCTTAAGACGCTGACCAGGAAGCCAAACTGAGCTTCAGGGGCCAAGACACGTCACCGGGCGGAGAGCATGCACGGGGAGGGAGGGGACGACACGGGACACGCTCGAGGTTACCGTGGGGGCGTAGAGCTGCCTGGGGACCCGAGTCCAGTGAGAGTCGCGCAGGGTTCTGCTTTCCCACAGCCCGAGGTTCTAGTTTAATGACAAGGCTGGGGAGGAGCTCCTACCGAGGGCGGAGGAGGGGGCGTGGAGGAGGAACATGGAGGAGGGGTGAAAGAAGGGACTTGGAAGGGGGGAGGGGGGAGGAGGGCGACTAGCCTTCCTGCTCACTGAGCGCTTCTCGGGCTTTTTAGACCTAAGATCTTTCCCAGGGGAGCCCGTTTACCAGCTGAGCTGCATTCCCAGCCTCCAATATATTTTTCAAGGAGGAAAAAAAAAAAGCAAGAATGTAGGGGAACTGTACTCCAAATATGCCCAATATCCCTGTGTAAAGTCACATTTACACTCCTGGGTAAGCATCGGTTTGAAGATGGACGGGTAAGGGTACAGTCACAGTCTAAGAGTTACTCTTGGCCCTGGGCTTGGCCTGGTCCTTGCCCCAGCTGGGTCCCTGGGGCTTGTGAAGCAGAGACTGACCTGTGGAGTTGTCAGTCTCCTCCCTCCTGTGTGTCTCTGTTTACTCAAGTTGCCTACTCTCGAAGCTTCCACTATACATGCCATCCTCTTGGCATCGGTCTGTGTAGCTGCCACTGGCTACACTGGGTCCATCTCAGAGTCTCCTGAGTAGGAGGCACTATGAGACTGCCCCTAATCAGGGTATAGAATAAATTTTCTGAACACAAAGGGGCCAGAGGCTTGCCGTGGAGTTGACACAAGGGTCAGAGGGGTAACCCCAAGTGTTTGTGTGCTTTCCATGAGGTGCGTTTTAATCATGCAGAGGCCAGAGAAACTGAGATTAACAAAATGCATAAAAGTCAGCCGTGTTTGCTACAGTGTTTCCAGAGAAATCTTCCTTAGCAAACCCAAGGACAGTGGCACCAGCCAGCACCAGCCACAGGGCTCTCCCACCAGGCTCCCTGCCTGGCTCAGTCAGGTGTGCAGAACAGCACCATCCTGGGGCCCAGAGGGCAGCCAGAAGTCCTTCTGTGAAGTGTACTTTGACTCCTCACCTAGCAGAGGAGCTAATGGCTGGAGGTACAGCTGAGTTAATCATTAGGAGTTGCTGCCTGGGCATTCAGGACAGGGCAGCGGAAGGCCCAGAGGGAAGGCTGAATTCTGAAGGCAGGCAGCACAGTCAACTGTGATGCTCACATGCTACGTATATGGCATCCACATGAGTTTCTACCATCTTCTTAGCAGTCTTGTACTTTAATACATATTCGAGTGTTTAAATATACAGTAATTAGTTATATCAAATAATCAGGCTGGGGCTGGAGACTGGAGCAGTTCGAGGCATCGGCTGCTCACCTGGAGCTCAGTTCCCAGCACCACATGTCAGCTCAGAGCCATCTGTGATCCTAGGCTAGGGAAAGGAAATGGAACCTAACTCCCTCTGTCGACCTCTAGAGACACCAGGCGTGCAATGGTGCACAGGTGTGCATGCAGGCAAAACACTCACACACCTAAAATAATAAAAAAATAAAAATAAAACAAACAGACCAAGGCACTCTTATTGGCAGTCCTGCTCCAAACAGAGCAGGTAAAATTAGATGTAGCACTTCATGAGCTGTCAGTATTTATTTTAGTTCCAAGGCCACACCTATAATTTTAAAAAATACATTAACTGCACCAAGACAACAAAAGAGAGCTGAAAGAAAGCACAGGATTCAGAATAATTAAGCAGGGGCTGGAGGGACGGCTCTGTGGTTAAAACCACTGTCTGATCTTCCAGAGGTCCCGAGTTCAATTCCCAGCAACCACATGCTGGCTCACGACCATCTATAATGAGATCTGATGCCCTCTTCTGGTGTGCAGGTGTACGTGTAGGTAGAACACTCATACATAAAACAAACAAATTAATCCTTTAAAAAAATAATCCAACTAAACAGAATACGTAAGCGGTGTGTTTTGCTTGCATTCACAGTGTCAAAGGCAAATCTGTGCAGAGCCCAGAGCTTCTTTGATGTGG
Source organism: Acomys percivali (assembly GCA_907169655.1). Classification (NCBI taxonomy): domain Eukaryota; kingdom Metazoa; phylum Chordata; class Mammalia; order Rodentia; family Muridae; genus Acomys; species Acomys percivali. Next base: position 69,583,376 of record OU015745.1, on the reverse strand, counting down.
AGGAGGCTGGACAGCTGACTGAACCTAACAGGGAGAGGAAGCTCTGGTGACCAAGGCTCACCGCTACTCTGTGGTTCCTTTCTTGGACTCCTGTTTCAATTTATAATCCGCCATGGTGGCCTTTTTTTTGTGTCATTGGACAACAGACCTAACGTCACGTCTTCCCCTGGGCATAATGGGTGGCAGGAAGCCACTGCAGAACAGCAGGGCAACGTTTTCAATGTAAGGATCAGCAATTGTCTCCTGTAGTTTCAGAACACCACGGGGTTGCACACCCGCCATTCAAGTCCCAGCCTCACATTTCCATGATTTTCCTAAGGACCCACGACCTTCTTATGACAGAGGGGCTGGAACTGACAGCTCCCAGGAGGCCAGTGCAGGCTCCGAGGCAGACTCCACCAGCGTCGGGATGTCTCACCTAGGCTGACCACCAGCTCACTGTGTCCTCGGGGAAGACAATCCTGAATTTCTGGCCCTCCTGATAATAGTTTCACACATTTGTAAATTTATAAAGGACTGTGGGGTTGTACGCGCCAAGGAAGTGAAGCTTATGCTATATAAATTATAATTAAAATTGTGAGATGTATGTATATTGAATATATGCTCCTCAGACAGTGGTCAACTGAGCCCGAGGAAGGATGTTGGTATTGTGACCAGAATCCCAGGATTTCTTGTTACCTGTCACCTTCAGATGAAACTACCTCTTTCTTCAGCGTGCTGGCAGTCTGAGAAGAGAATGGGTGATTTAAACTGGTTGATTGCTTAATGTTAACTGTTGTAGGGTACCCACCCAAGAAGACTGCTCAGACATGGATCTAATCAAGTAAAAAGTCTTTATTAGCCTGTGACTACACTGGGTGTTTGGAATCCCAATGTCGCCCTGAGCCTTTCTCAGGGTGAGCTTTTAAGCACGAACAAACATGTTCTGGGTTGACATCTTTGAGTTAACAAGAACGGTTAGGCAGAAGCAGGACTGCATAAGCTAAAAAGCAAGGCTAGTACACTTAGAGACTTCCCCAGAATGCTATGGACTTTGATGGATTAGGTCTTTGTTTTCATTTTGGCAGATGGTGCTGTCTTCGTAGAGCCTGAATGGCCCTTCCATCATGGAGTCAGTTGTGCTAAGGGCTGGGACCCTGTTACAGTAACATCCTCAAAATCTGTCTTCAACCTCATTTCTGACTGACAGAGAACACAGAGCAGTGGTTCTCAGCCTGTGGGTTGCCGCCCCCAAAGGAGTTGCATTTCAGATATCTACATAATGATTCATAGAGTAGCAAGATCACAGTTATGAAGTAGCAAAGAAATAATGCTACGGTTGGAGGGCACCAGAGCATGAGGACCTGGGTTGGGGCCACAGCATCAGGAAGGTTGAGCACCACTGAGACCTGTGATGTCTGAGTCTCCCTCCTTATCACCCCTCACTCCTGCCTCCTTCTGTGGGTGTATGGGTGCAGCTATGTCTTTAAATGCAGAGCCAATTAATGCTGATTATCCACCTTGCACTTCTAGGGGCGTCTGGGCTGGAAGAAAAACAACAACAAACTTTCAAAGGCAGAACTCAGCTAGTGTAGCACCAGGCCTGCACTGATTCCTGTTACAGTGCAGAGTGCAAGTGTCTCTTTAATACAGATGTGGGGATGCTCCTGGTTCCTTCCTTTGTGTCTTATCATCACTGCCACTGAGAGAACAAAATAGTTAGAGAAGGATTTTGGCTCCAACATGGTCTAATTCACCAGTAGCAGTTTCCGAACCCCTGGAGACAAAACCTCTTCCAACTGCTAGGTCTTTTATTTAAAATTTTTTTTCTTTATTCTTTAAAAAGCAATTTAAAAGTGAATCACTTGCCAGGCAAGCATGAAGAGTCCCAATCCCTGGAAGCTATGAAAAAGCAAGATGTACTATTGTGAATGTGTGAATCCCAAAGCTCCCATGACAAGGTGAGGTGGAGACAAGAGAATCTCTGGCAGCTCTGGGTAGCTGGCCTGGCTTATGCATCGCTGACAGGACCCTGCCTCAACTAAGGCAGAGGAAGAGACCCACACCCAACCCATCACTCTTGATAACCACATGGATACTACTGCACACACACACACACACACACACACACACACACATGAAATCTTATTGCAGACTTTCCCCCCAGTACCTGAAGGTAGAGTGACCTTCATGAGGAAGAAAGTGATGGAGGAAAAGAAGATAAAAGATGCCAGGCGGGTTGATGGCTTCCTTAAACAAGATCTGTACTCGCCTGTCTACGCCTGTTCTCTCTGCCCGAACATCAAACAAAATCCTAACCACATTTCTTTTCTGTTGCTGTTGTTTTGTCTTAGTCTATATTACATTCACTTACTTGTGTGTTTGTGTGTTTGCAAGCACAGCACAGCACACTTGTATGAATCGGAAGACGACACTCAGGGATCCATTTTTTTTTTTCTTCTGCCACATGATCACAGGGATCCAACATCAGGCAAGTGTTTACCCTCAGAGCTATGTTACTGGCCATTAAACACTATATTTCTGTTCCTCGGAAACCGACAGGCAGGATGTAAGAAAAGTAAAAATGAGAAAAGTATGAGAGGTACAAATAATCATTCAAACAGTGGATTCTGACAGGGGATGGCATGCCAAGGCAAAATGTCCTGCACACATCATCCCAGGAATGGCATTGTCCTTGACACCTTTGCTCAAGGCCCTGGGTACCCATTCTTGAGTTTACTCTTATCACCAAGTTCTACTCAACAACCCATTCGGTGGCCCCCAGTTTGCCCACGAGACGCACGGTCCACGTTCCACACCTCCATTTCCACCTACTCCACCTCACTACCTCTACATCCTGTTCCCCTCACATTCCCAGCGCCCAGTGGCCAAAGGCACTTCATCAATGATGCTCACGCCTTTCTGACCCCCTGAGCACTTTCTCCAGTCTCACTTTAAAACACCTTCATCCTCACATGCTGGGATGAAGGAGCAGCCCTTGATCGTTTTCCTCTTTAGAATAAGCCATACCCTTTCTTTCTGAGTCAATGTGCCTGTTGGACTCTCACGCCCAACTCAGGAAGGGGGTCGCCGCGAGAGAC
>OU015745.1:69508995-69553090 GCA_907169655.1 Acomys percivali | reverse complement strand
TGTGTGTGTGTGAGGAGGCTGGGATGGAGGGCTAGAGGCTGTGTGTGAGGAGGCTGAAGTCCAGGCAGAGAAGAGAAATAGGGCGTGAAGTGGCACTTACTGAGAACCGCTTGAAATGCAAGAACAGGGGGATGAAGAGGCACTGGGTGACACAGCCTCTGCTCCTTCCGACAGAAGAACACCGGAAATCACTGGACATGTTCCTGGGCCTTCTCCCCAAGGCCAGTTCAGTCAACCAAACTCCCATGTATCAGCGCAGCTCCCTGGAGACGAGGACAGGACATGGCAGCAGGCGATGTCATCTTTCTTCCCTTGACTTGTCTCTACTAAACAAAATGCACCTAAATTTTCACACTGCTGCTTTAAAGAGCATACACTTGCTGACAGGGAGAATTCCCAGGATACAAAACAGCTTTAGGGACTGATGACATGTATGCAAAATTACATTTGTTTAATAATAAAAAGATTGAGAAACAAACATAAGGTTATGTGGGAAAAGGTTCGAGTCCAAAGGTATTTCTCCCCATGTAGCACACATAAACATAGATGTGTTTATGTATGTATATATTTATGTGCACATGTGGCTACATGTATATAAATGTATGCATAGGTACAAAAACAAAAACATAATGTGTACACATATGTATATATGCATATGTGCATTGCTAGAGACATAATTCACATACATCTGTTGCATATATATATGTATATATATATATGCACATACATCTCACACATATATACTTCATGAGCAGTGGTAAGCCACCATAAAGGCAACATTTACAGAGAGCTTTGCACTTGATTGGCACTCACTAATGTTTGCTGAATTAGAACAAACCTCTGCCTTGCCCATTCTGATTTTTATCGTTGACCATTGCTCTCAGGAGTTAATGTTTGAACCTGGCCATAAAGAAATCGACAGCCACTGACCTATGGCCTATATTTGAGGAGGAAGAAGCCCCTTATAAAATAGCCAAGCGTGGGTGGCCTGGCAGCTGAGCTGCTGTGGTCAGTTGCGGAAGGAGAGCCTCATCGCCACCATGAACTTCTCCGGCAAGTACCAACTGCAAAGCCAAGAGAACTTTGAGCCCTTCATGAAGGCGATGGGTGAGTGCTGGCTGGGACGCCAAAGCTGATGTAACAGCCATGAGGGTCTACTCTCACCAGAGTTAAGGTCTGATGTTGATGTGGAAGGAGGGGTCCATGTTATACCAAATTGAGGGGTGCTTTAGTGACTCTCCTGGTCTCTTGCTGTGATTCCTACTCTGAAGCAGTGGAAGTGACACTGAGCTAGTGTATGAACTGGATTGAAGTGTGTGTCTGCTGGTACTTTATTTCAAGACCTTGTCCAATCACTCACCCATTCATTCATTCATTTGTTCGTTTTTCTAGCAATCATTGATTCAAAGCCAACCATACCTCAAACACTATGCTTGTACATTCGACTCAACTCCAGAAGCCACAGCAAGTTTGCCTGGCATGGTCCCGCTCTGTGCATCGCCTAATTGTTAGTAGCCCCCTATCACTTCAGGTGTAATTTGATTTGGAAGCTAATCATCCCTGAGAATAAAGTATTCCCACTGCAAGAACAAGGCCACTAAGAAGGAGGGAATTAGGAGCAAGAGCGAGTAAGAAGCAGAAGCCACAGAGGGAAGGGTCCTCTGCCCACATGAAGATCCTTATTACAAATGAATTGGTGGCCTGAGAATGCAGAGTGGTTGGTTGCTTAGCATGCATAAAGCCCTGCATTCCATCCCTAGCACCATACAAGACAAGTATGATGACACATGACTGTAATTCGAGCACTAGTGAGGTGCAAGCAGGAAGGGCAGACACCCAAGGTCATCCACAACTACATCGCTTAGTCTGTAAGAGACCCTGTCTCAAACAATAATAATACTAACCAGCAAAATAGTAGCAGACTGCGGACTTTCTCTATCAGAAGCCAAAAGCCTAACTGCTCACGAGCGGGTCTGCTGTACCGAGGTGTGTACAGTGACCTCCTCTGCTCTTGCAGCCTCTAATCTTTCGTGGTCTCTACCAGGTCTGCCTGATGACCTCATCCAGAAGGGAAAGGATATCAAAGGGGTGTCAGAAATCGTGCACGAAGGCAAGAAAGTCAAGCTCACCATCACCTATGGGCCCAAAGTGGTCCACAACGAGTTCACCTTGGGGGAGGAGTGTGAACTGGAGACCATGACTGGAGAAAAGGTCAAGGTAATGCTGCCTTCCGTTTCCTAAAACCCTGCTGTCGGAGCCCGTGTCACTAAACCCACTTAAGGCAGAGAGTTCTAAGAACCAGTTCCTCATTGTCTTGGGGTTCATAGGCATCTGGGCTCAGGGTGTGAGGGACGTGGAGCACAGAGCAGTATCCTCAGTCTCAGGTCTCCCAGGCACAGAGCTCTCGGCTCGCTCTCAGAGTCTTCCAAGGAAAGCTGGGAACTGGAGCAAATCGGTGTCAGTGAAAATCATCATCCGAGCCAGGGCACTTCACCTTCTCTGGGAGATGGTTCCAGGCAGCAGTGCCAGCTGTCTGTGGGCTGTCTGAACAGTGGACAGGTGACAGCAGAGAGGCTGAGGGTCCTGTCATATGCCCCTCCCTATGGCATCTGTCCTCTGTGCTCCTGCCTTTCCAGGCAGCTTTGTGCCTCAGGCCCAGCAGGAGCCACGTTCTCTCTTCCAGTTGCTCTCATTTCCGCCTATCTTGCATGTCAAGGTCAAGAACCGGAAGAGAGTCTCCCGATCTGCTCGTGTTGAGGGCTGGGGCATCGTGGCTTTTACTGCAGCCCTTTTCCAATGGCCCATTGTAGCCACAGATTTTTAACCTTTAAGTATTTTACTCTTGACTAGATTCTCCCCCCACCTTTTTTTTTCTTCCCTTGATCTCTACCTTGTTTCCTTTCTTCTTATTCTTTTCCGCCTCGGTGTCTTGCCATGTAGCCTAGACTGCCCTCACACTTAGCATCTTTGGGCTCCTGAGTGCTGGATTTACAAGCCTGCGGCATTGTGCCCAGCCAAGGCTATGTTTCTACTTACCACCATCCTTGATGGATAAGGCTTGCAATTAGCACCCCAATAGGAAAGGCTCAATATCCACCAAAGCAAACTGCATCCCTCGGCTGCCGGTCACTGGAGTTTTGCTATCACCTCCCCCCATATGCGTGAGAAATTGGATTTTATGTTTTACTTGAGGAATTTTCCCCCTAGGGGAGAACCTCTTAACTTAGGTAGGCTTAACATTGCCTTTCATTCATAAATCCGCTCTATTTCCACTTAGCACTAGAGAAAGGGAGATGAGCCAGCATGGGATTCATTTTCAGTTGATAATGGAACCAATTTCATTAGCTTTTTTGCCAGGCCTTTCCTCATAGGCCATGATTTCTCTCTCTCTACAGGCAGTGGTAAAGATGGAAGGTGACAACAAAATGGTGACAAGTTTCAAAGGCATGAAGTCCGTGACTGAGCTCAATGGAGACACAATCACCAATGTAAGTTGGCACTCTGGCCTTGCCATGCCATTGTTGTGTGTGTGGGTGGGGGAGGGGTGGAGATATAGAGGGCGAGGGGCAGGTAGTGTGTGTGTGTGTGTGTGTGTGTGTGTGTGTGTGTGTGTGTGTGTGTGTGTGTAGCTATAGAGAGCAAGGGGCAGTTGCATGCTATCGCTCATTCTCCATCTCCTCCTCCAGAGACCCCGACTCTCTGCTTTGCCTCTTGTCCGTGTCTTCTACCACTTGAAAGGCCCTCTTATGTACTATGTAGCTAACAGATATTGTATCAAATCCTTTGAACAACACTTTCCTAAGTGGGGAAAGTAAAGCAGAGCTGGTCAAATGCAGAGTTGGGGTTTCCCTAAGCTGGGCCTGTCTCTTGGGCTCATCTCACAGTTGTCACTACTCAAGCCCTAGAGAAATCTGCTCACATTACACACAGTGAGGATTTGCACTCAGTACAGCTGCAGCCATCTTGTTCTTGCCAAACCATGACTTCAGAATATCAGGGTGACTTCCTGACAGACAGAAGAGCAGGATCGTGGGGAAGGGGGACCCTTCTCTACCTCACCTGGTGTCTAACCCACATCTCCTTACACTGCCACTTTCTGAGCCAGCCATTCCCACCTCCTCTGCTTCTCCCTTCCTTGCCCACTTCCTGCCACTTCCCCTTTTCCCAGCAGTACCCAAACCAGATGGAAAATGCTTGGTGTGCTGAGGCACAGGCAGGATGTGCAGAACACAGCTTCCTTTTCCTATTGCTGCTGGGATAGGGCCTTCCCCATGCCCCCCACCCTCCACAAGCCTCACACTCAGCCTATAGGATGGAAGTCCATCCAATCCAGAGATGTCACCAGACTTTACTGAGTCTGCAGATCTGTCCAGGAGGCCCTGTGCCCCTTGCAGCAGTGCGTCCCGTCAGTGCAAAACTTACATGGGAGGGGGCTCTGTTTGCTCATCGCTGGTCTTACTCTATGATGTCAGAGTGATTAACAGCCACAGCCTTCTGCTTCAGCCACAGAGCCTGCCATCTTCCACAGCTCAGGTGCCTAATAAACATCTCTGCCCTGTTGTCATTGGTGTGGAGTCATACTTCTACCAAGTTTGTGGCCACTAGTGAAGCTTATGGTCCTGGGTATGCACTCCTGTGCAGTCATCCTCAATGCCCGGCTGCTGGTCATTTTTTGTCCCCAGTTTGCAGGGCAATTTGTGGTGTTCCTCCCATAGTCAGGTCTTCCAGCTTTCCTTTGTATGCAGAATGCACTTTAGGGGGCAACAGAAGGCAAACGCCTGTCTAAGTGACACTATCTGGTCAAGTGATCCTCCCCCAACCATGGAGAGGGAGGGCCATCAATCACGAAGCAACATTCAGTCCCCACCATTGCTGCTCACCCCCACAGCAGAGGGGGTGTGCCCAGTGCTCTCATGGGCTTCAGTCACAAGTTTAAGAAGAAAACTATATAGCACCTGCTATGTTCCAGTGTAGCCATGTATATAGGCTTTTGTTCAGCCATATGTAGTTAATGTACAGGAATAAATCTCAATGAGATTTTGGGGCATTGTGCTGGGCTGCTCTGGATCGTCTTCCTATAGCTAACATTGATTCAGGAAACAATTCAGCAGCTGGCAGGACAGCTCTCTACATGAACAACAGACGTAGCAAAAGCCAGCATGGTGTTTTAGAAAAAGTTGTGAACCTTTCCTCCGCTCCTAAAGAAAATGGAACTTTTTAAAGCTGTTTCATGTGTTAGCACATTTGGGGGCCTTTGGGGAGATTCTTGTTTGTTTGCTTGTTTGTTTGTTTTATGATTTGTCATCATGAAAAAGTTTCATCATATCTCTTCTGACTTTCAGACCATGACACTGGGCGACATTGTCTATAAGAGGATCAGCAAGAAAATCTAGACAAAGCTCCATTTCATAGTCTTTACTGTAAAATTAATACAATAAAGTTACTTTTGTTTTCAAAGCATTTCTTCCTTATGGCTTCCCATCGCGGCACTATTGTTTTTTATTTTATTGGTGTGTGTGTTTGTGTGTGTGTGTGTGTGCATGCATGCGTGTGTGTGTGTGTGTGTGTGTGTGTGTATGTGAGTGTGAGTGCACATGCATACATACATGTGTGTGCATGTGCACACTGGGAATTGAACCCAGGCCCTCACACATGTGAGGCATGAGCTCTGTTACTGAGCTAAGTCCCAAGCCCTGTTGTTGTCAGTGATCATCGATCACCTATGATTTTGTAATTATAACCTGTGTCCATCATTCCATCTGCTCAGATCTGTAAACACAGACCTCCACCTCAGGTGTCCCTAGACAGGAACACCAAGGGCGGCTGGATCTGTAGAGTGTCTAGGTTTTCCTGTCAGCCACATGGGCAAGAAGCTGGGCAAGAGGGCACGCCATGGGTCTGAGAGTGTCTCTGCATAAGGACAGGGATTAGGAAGACCCAGTAGTCAAGGGAGGGCCACTTCCATGAGCACAGCCACAAATGGCTCACCACCCACCAGTGAGCGGGCTCTGAAAGGTTGGGCACTCAGCTATCAAATGAGCAACATGTTCTTTTATTGGAGAGCTTAACGTACAGACACAGCACGTGTGGAATTCCACCCACAGCATGGGAAGAAGCAGGAAGAGACTGCTTTGTCCCAGACTGCCAGGAGGTTGCCATGAGTTGAACAGCAGGCAGCAGAATCCCACACGGTGAAGTCCTATTGACCAATAACTCAGAAGGTGACCTTATTTGGAAATATTGCTGCTATCTGGGACCATGGGAAATTGATGAAGGGTTCCTAATTCAATACGGCCAATATCCTTGTTAAAACATCCCTGGGAAGCATCTATCTGAAGGCTGACATAATGCTGACACACACCAAGGACTTCTCAGAAGCCCGTAGAGCCCTGGACCAGATGCTTTCCCAGATCCCTCAGCGGGAATTTGGAATGGGCAACAGTGGATCTCAGACTTCTAGCTTCCAGAGTTGTGAGGTCTGCTGCTTAAGCCTCCCAGTTTGCAGAACAGTTGTGTCTTAGAAGAGATACCATGGCCATGGCATTTTTTTTTTCTAGACAGGGTCTCTCTGTATTAGCTTTTGCTGTCCTAGACTCACTTTGTAGACCCGGCTGGCCTTGAACTCACAGCAATCTGCTTGCCTCTGCCTCCTGAGTGCTGGAATTAAAGATATGCACCACCACGCCCAGCTGACCATGGCATCTCTTAAAAATATTTCATTGGTGTTGACTTATAGTTTCAGAGGTTTAGTCCATTACGATCATGGCAGACATGGTACTGGAGAAGGAGCTGCAAATTTTACATCTTGTTTCAGGACAGCAACAAAACTGTGAGCCACACTGGGCATAGATTGAGTGTAGGAGACCTCAAAGCCCAACCCCGGTTACGTACTTCCTCCTAATAGTGCCACTCCTTATGGGCCAAGCATTCAAACGCATGAGGCTATGGGGGCCGTTCCTACTCAAACCACCACATCCCACTGCCTGACCCTCATAGGCTTGCAGCCATAACACGATGCAAAATGCATTCTAGTCCACGTTCAAAAGTCCCCATAGTTTATTACAGCCTCAACTGTTTAACAGTCCAAAGTTCAAAGTCTCTTCTGAGATTCATGCAATCTCTCTCTGTGTATCTGTCTCTGTCTGTCTTTTTGTCTCTGTCTCTGTCTCTGTCTCTGTCTCTCTCTCTCTCTCTCTCTCTCTCTCTCTCTCTCTCTCTCTCTCTGTGTGTGTGTGTGTGTGTGTGTGTGTGTGTGTTTGTATTTGAGACAGGGTTTCTTTGTATAACCTTGGCTGTCCTGGACTCACTTTGTAGACCAGGCTGGCCTCAAACTCACAGCAATCTGCCTGCCTCTGCCTCCAGAGTGCTAGGATTAAAGGCATGCACCATCCCACCTGGTTTATGCATTCTCTTAACTGTAATCACCTACAACATGAAAAAAAAAAAAAAGCAGGTCACACACTTCCACCATAATGGCACAGGATTATAAAATGAACAAATTATTCTACATATATTGATTAATACATGAAACTATTAAGACAGCAGCTATTCATAAACCAGCTATTTCCCAAATAAAAGACACAGACACTTGTTAGATTCATTATAAGCCTTAAAGCACTAGAGCTGGGCAGATAACCTCTGAGCTATCTTGTCTGCTTCCCATCCAAAATCCCAAATACTTGCACGTATTCTATTTGGCCTGCTTCCCCTTAATCAAGCCAGTTCTCGGAGCAAGCTGCTCTTGGCCACATGCTCCTGGTTACCCCATGGTGACTTCCTGCCTCTACTTCATCTCTATCTTCCTCCTTCTCCTCTCCTTGTGGTCTTCCTGAGACCCTCCCCCAACCCAGGAAAAAAGCAGCCACATTCTTCCCCAAAATATCACAATAACAGTCTCTAGGCCACACACTAATAGTCCTCTCCTCTGGAACCTCTTAAGCCAGGCCCCTATGGTTCAAATCATCCTCAGCTCCCTTGTTTTCCATGTTCCTACTAGTAGGGCCAGCTAAGCCCCATTTAAAGGATTCAACTGCTTCTGTTCAAACCACCACAAACGGCAAGCTAATCCACTTCTCAGACACCACATTCCTGCTCACGTCTGCCACCAGAAGTGTCCTGGCCTGTAGAAGCCTTGATAAAGAGCTAGCAGCTACAGAGGAAAATAAAAACCAATAACACACACACACCAATATTCCAGTCACAGAAATAAATTCTAGACTGAAGAGCTAAATAAATAAATATGAAATGTTGCAAGTAGACATAACAGCAAGACACAATTATGTATGGTTGTAATTCCAGCACTTGGGGGTGAAGGTAGGATTCAGGGTCCTCCTCATCCACACAGGGAGTCTGAGCCTCGGTTAGATGAGCTCCTCCCTCAAACCAAAACAACTGGGAAGTAGAAAGAACAGGAAGACAAGAGATACATGGCAGTGGATAGCTCCAAATATATAAGACTTTCTTCTAAAATCTTAATTGTGTGTGTGTGCCTGTGTGTGCCTGTGTGGAGGTCCCCTCAGAAACTGGAAGGTATTCAGATCCCCTGGAGCTGGAGTCACAGGCAGTTGGGGGCCGCCTAATGTAGTAGCCGGGAATTGAACTGGGGTCCTCTGCAACAGCAGGGCGCACTATTACCTATCATCGAGCCATCTCTCTAGTACTGGATTTCTTACATAAAATGCAAAGGTCGTAAGGAAAAGACAAATAAATTTGACCCCATCATTTATTTAGATTACACATGAAAAAGATAAGGCAAGCATAATTTCCATAAAAGCAGTTCTGTGGGAGAGCACCCTTGTAGCTTATGTAATGAAGGTTATAAAACATAAAACATCCCCCAAATTAAAATAAACTACCAACAAGTCAATGGACAAGCAGGCCAATGACCTTTAACAGGCCACTCCCAACATAAAAGGTGTTTATTTTCACCATAATTATAACTGATGTGGGGAATGTAAGATGAGGTACCCAAATACAAAAGAGCTAGTAAAACCTAACATTGCTTACACCCAAGTTTGTTTGTTTGTGTTTGTTTGTTTGTTTTTTGAGACAGGGTTTCTCTGTGTTGTCTTGGCTGTCCTGAATTTGCTTTGTAGACCAGGCTGGCCTCAAACTAACAGTGATCTGCCTGCCTTTGCCTCCCTGAATATTGGTATTAAAGGTGTGAGCCACCATGCCTGGGTGCTTACATCCAAGTTTGTAAAGACACTGTGAATGGCTCTACCTTCAGTGGTGGAGATATAAACTGATGAAGCCCGTGCTGGATGCTATTTGACAGCATCCCTTAACATTTTCAGTGAAGTCCTTAGCATGCAGCAACACCATTGTGTATCTTCCTGAAGGGATATTGTATATGTGTACAGAAAGCACAAAGGATGTAGCAAGCATAAGTTGAATGTAGTGGTACATTCTGCTGTAATGCCAGCTATCAGGAGGCAGAGACAGGGGGATCCCCCTAAGCTACATAGTGAGACTAGTTCTCAATAAACAAGCAAGGAACCAGATGGGCTGGGATATAGCTCAGTGGTAGAACACCTACCTAACATGCACGCAGCAACAACAGAAAATGGCAACAGATATTCTTTGGCTAGATAAGGCTGAGGAGATTCAGCAGGCAAAGTGCTGTTTCCTTTTTTTTGTTTTTGTTTTTGTTTTTGTTTTTGTTTTTCGAGACAGGGTTTCTCTGTGTAGCCTTGGCTGTCCTGGACTCCCTTTGTAGTCGACTCCCTGGCCTCGAACTCACAGAGATCCGCCTGCCTCTGCCTCCCAAGTGCTGGGATTAAAGGCGTGTGCCACCACCGCCCGGCTAGGCAAAGTGCTTTTATCAGAAGCCTGACAGCCTGACTTCAGATTCCCAGAACCAGCATAAAGCCCAAAACAGTGGCGGAGGCATCTATAGTCTCTGCACCTGCAGAGGAAGAGGTGAAGCAAAGAAGAGAACTCTCAGAAGCTTATGGCCGTTCATGGGCTACCTGTCTCAAACAAGGTAGAGGTGAGAACCAATACTTGAAGTTGTCCTTTGACCTCCACATATGTGCTATAAAATTGCATATGCATGCGCGCGCACACACACACACACACACACACACACACACACACACACAAGGAAAGGAAGAGCAAATAGGGCTGGAGTGATGGACGGCTTAGTGGTTAAGAGCATCTACTGTTCTTGTAGAAGACTGGAGTTTAGTTCCAGCACCCATATAGGGAGGCTCACAATCAACTATAACTCCAACTCCAGGGGATCAGATCCCTCTTCTGGTCTCTGTGTACTTGTATTTACACACATGCACACACATGCACATGCACACACATGCATGTGTGCATTCACACCCACTCAAGCACACACAAATAAATAGGGGGCGAGGAGAGAGGCAAAAAATCGAGAGAGAGTTTAAAATAAAGCCATGCGTGGTGGCACATGCCTTTAATCCCAGCACTCGGGAGGCAGAGGCAGGTGGATTGCTGTGAGTTTGCGGCCAGCTTGGTCTACAAAGTGAGTCTAGGACAGCCAAGGCTACACAGAGAAACCCTGTCTCAAGAAACCTAAAAAATAAAATAAAATAGAACAGATCTTTAGAAAGGAAGAAAAGGGGAATTAGATTAAGTGTGGTAGACTCATGAAATCATCTTCTATAAATGATGATGTCAGTCTAACACAAAGAAAACACATAGAAAAATGTAAGGCAGGTTGGCTTTCAAACTTAATATGTACCTGAAGAAAGCCATGAACGTTTGATCCTCCTGACTTCACCTCGCAAATGCCAGTAACCACCTTGTTCAGCATAAATTACTGAACAATATTGACAATGTAATATCCTTCATGTAAATTGTGCTAAAGCAGGAATTAAAGTTGTCTATGAATAAACATCTCTGGAAGCTGAGGACATAGCCTCTGGGTGATTGGTGCATCAGACAGCAGCAAATGTTTCTGGGATGGGAACAGAATCTGGATTTAAATTTTGATGAATTAAGAAGTATTTGGCTTGAAAATATAGTTGGGCTAATTGACTTTTTATTTTGGATAGTTACAGATCCTGTAAAATCCATAGTACACAGTTCCTTCTCTTGTGGCTTTTTTAAGGAGCCATGAAATGATTTACAAAGCAAATGCCATTCTGGGATTACTGGGGGTGAGGTGGGGTAGGGTGGCCAGTAGAGGGTATACACTGTTTGTTTCTTATCAATTCGCCACGAACTTTAAGTGACCTAGGAAGAAGAAACCTTATTTGAAGAACTGTCTCCATCAGAGTGGACCATGTGCATATCTGTGGGGAACTGTCTTGGCTGATGATTGATGTGGAATTGCACAGCCCACTATGGGTAGCACCATCCCTAGGCAGGCGGCTCTGAGTCATATAAGAAAGCTGGCTGAGCTCAAGCCAGAGAGAGCAAGACAATGAGGAATGTTCCTCCAGGATCTCTGCTTCCATTCCTGCTTCCAGGTTCCAGCCTCAACTTCCTGTCCCAACTTCCTTCAACGATTGACAGTTACTTGGAGGCTGTAAGCTGAAATAAGCCCTTTTATGCCCAAATTGTTTTTTTGTCATAGTGTGTGACACAACAGAATAGGACTAGAACAATGTAATATTCGCAGCATTGACAGAAACTGTCATGACTAATGAAACTAAGCTGAATGCTATATTCAAGGGAAAGAGGCTTGCTTTGTCAGTAAGTGGACAATTAAGTTCTTTGACTCTGAAGCTAGGAAAAAGTTGTTTGAAGGTTTTTCAGCAAAGTTTCTAGGCATCAGATAGAATTCCCTGAAATGAGCTGGGCAGTGGTGGTGCTCACCTTTAAACTCAGCACTATGAAAGCAGAGGCAGGCAGATCTCTGAGATCAAGGCCATCCTGTCTACAGAATGAATTCCAGGATAGCCGGGCCTCCATAGAGAAAACCTGTCTCAAAAACAACAAAAAACAAAGACATTTCCCAAAATGTCTCCTACAGGGCCTTGCACTGAGGCCAGCTCTGGGATGGGAAGGAGTTGTATGCTTTGCTCTGGGAGATGCTGAACTTGGATTTTCTACAGGTGCCCAGAGAACTTAAAGGCTGAACAAACAGCTGTTGATGGTCTCTGCTATTTTTACCTTGGCTGATCCTTTCTTCACACACCCCCCCACACACACTCACACCAGCTTGCCAGGACACATACACTAAGACCCCAGCCCTTTATTCTATCCATTTGATATTTCACCAAGAGGTGGCTCTCAATCCCGTAAGAACACTTTCCTGGCTAATGACCATTCTTAAATATGTCCATAAAACAGTTGCTTCCTTTTTCCTTTCTGTTTTGGTTTTTCTCTTTGTTCTTTTTCTTTATAATTGACTGCATTAGGGTAAAGAAAGGGATTTGAAAGGGTAAAGGAGAGACTCCAACAAAGTCTATGCCTAAGCTTCTGGGTACTTTCAAAAAAGAAAAGCTTTTTATTGATTCTTTGTGAATTTTATATCATGCACTCCAATCCCTGTCCTTTCATAGTTGCCCTTTGCCCTTGCAAGCTCACCCCCAAAACAAAACAAAGAATAAATAAATAAATAAAACAAAACATAAAAAAATCTTGTCATGGAAGCTGTGGTGTGTCACAGTGTATCTCACAGTATACCCTTTTTTCCACACATCTTTACTTGCAAATGTTCATTGCAATGAGCCACTGGGCTGGTTCAAGGCCTCTGGCTTCCGCTACACCATCAATATCAGATCCTCACTGGGACTCTTCTTGGATACTTGTTACCCTGTGTCATGGAGATCCTGCAGCTTTGGATCTACACAACTAGCCCTTTCACATACTCCAGTAGTTAATACATGAGTTAAATGTTTGAAATGGGCCGATTCAAAGCCATGGATCTGTGGCAGCTGAGTTGGTCAGCCTGTCAGGTCTCCCACCCCCACACCTCCAGGACTAGCTTTCCAACACTTCTCTGGCTAGATTACCCAATGCCACCATTGGCAGGAGCCAGGGTTGGCTCTCTTACTATCATGCCCTTGGGGCCAGCTCACCTGAACTGACACCACCAGAGCCAGCTCTGCTGTGCTGCCCCCTTGTAGTGAGGGCTGCTCTCCCAAGTGCTGCCACTGGTGAGGGGCTGGGACAGCTCTCCTGCTCTCACATCCTTGAGACTGGCTCACCCAAGCCACCAGGGACAGATCTACTGTGCAGCCCAAGGGAGGTTCAGGGCCCACTCTTCCAAGTGCTGCACACAGTGAGAGGTGTAGCCAGACCTTCAGAGTGCCACAGCCAGTGAGGAGTGGAGTCAGCTCTGCACAGCCCTTGACCTCAACACGGTCCCAGGTGGCAGCCCAGACCAGGGACATCTGCAGGGTCTTTAGCAGTAACATGAGCCACAGACATCCACACAGACCTCCTGCTGCTGCATGGCAACAGACTCAGACATGGCCCACAGGGGCAGCACAGGCTGTGGCAGGGCAGGCTACTCACAACACAAGTCCTCCCCACCCTCGAGTCTCCAGTCCTGCCTCTCTTCGTGCTGCTCAAACTTCTCTGCTTCTCTTTCTCCTATCTGTCAATCACATGCTTGCACATCATAGTGGCTCCTGCTGTAGCCATGCCACTTGGCAGGTGGGCCTCTGGGCACCCTCTCCCTCCCACGCTGCATGGCATGGAGGCAGCAGTTGTGGGCACTTTTTCATTTAAAAAATGTATTTACTTATTTGTTTTGTTTTTTTCTAGACTGGGTTTCTCCGTGCAATAGCCCTGGCTGTCCTGGAACTCACTTTGTAGACCAGGCTGGCCTCGAACTCACAGAGATCCGCCTGCCTCTGCCTCCCGAGTGCTGGGATTAAAGGCATGTGCAGTTCGGTTTTTATTTACTTGGGGAAATGGGTATGCAGGTGCCTTGTACACTTGTGGAAGCCAGGATAACTTGCGAGAGTCTGTTCTCTCTTCCCATTCTGTGGGACCTGGGGTTGAGCTCAGGTTGTCCAACTTAATGGTGAGAGTGTTTACCCACTGAGCTGTCTCACTGGTCCTGGATCACTTCCAATATACATATTGAGCATTTAAAAAAAAAAGAGGAGAGATAGATTTAAAACTAGGAAGAGAACTCCCAGCTGTGGAGATGGTGATCAGGGTGGGTCCTCAACATGTTTATCAACATCATTAAAGAAGGCCAGTGGTACCAGGTGTGGTGGCACACACCTATAATCCCACCCCTCTCTAGGCAGAGGCAGGCAGAGGCTCTGCAAGTTCAAGGCCAGCCTGGTCTACACAGAGAATTCCAGGACAGTCAGAGCTAGATAGACAGACCCATGTCAGAGAGAAAGAGAGAGAGAAAGAGAGAGAGAGAGAGAGAGAGAGAGAGAGAGGGAGAGGGAGAGAGAGTGCTCCATGGTGGAATGGCAAGGGGCCTGGAGGGCAGTGGAAGAGTAGACCAGAGTAAGAGTGGCAGAGCCCCAGTCTACAGCTCTGAGAGAGATAGAGAAGTGCAAACAGAATAATTAATTTTGAAGAAAACAGAGTTTAGCAAGATGAGAAGAAACAACAATCAACATGGGTGGACAGACAGTGATGGCAAAGGAAGGAAGGTAGGTTCCTTCCTGGCCAGGGCTTGTGTCTTGGAAAGAGAGGAGTGATGGTTTGAATGCACCCATTGGATTCCCAAGGAGAATGTGGATGCTGTCTCTAAGGCTGAGGGGTGGAGCTTGAAATAAGGGTCAGTCTTTTTATAGAAGCTTCTAGAGAAGAACAAATCCTCAAAGAAGAATCGAGGGAAGGTGCCCATGCCTCAGGCCTTGTCTGCTAGACAGGGCTCAAGGGGAGGCTAGGGATCATTCTGGGATGAAAGAGTGGTGATGGAGAAACTAACATTTTTGGTAGAAATAAATAGCAGTTTGTTGGGAATCATGTGACTTCACGATGTTAGAGTTCTGGGGTCAATGGTAGCACAAGGTTTCATAGAAGTTTTGGTGATGCCCCCAACCAAAGTAATTTACTTCATGATCCCTCGCCATGCTGGTGTGATCCCTCGCCATGCTGGTGAGAAAGCTGGGGTCCCAGAAATTAAGAGGTCATCCTTGGGCCTTCATCTCTCAGACAGAAGTCATCTTCTCAGGAAATGAGAGCAAACTAGCCACACTTCTGGCCAGCTCCTGGGCCAGTTGAACTGCCTTCTCTTAAGGGCAGAGCCCCCCAGAGGGTGGACAGGATAAAGGAATTAAGCATAGGAAATAATAGTCACTCACTGGGCCAATGATGAAGCTAATGCAGACTTACCAGGCTGGAAACCCCTACAACCCACTTTTTCTGGGCCCACCATTGCCAGGCATACAGACCCTCGGCTTCACCCTAAAAAGCCTTCCTCACTCCTACTACTCAACAGCATGAAAAACCTCAGCTTTTCTTCAAGTAACCCCCATATCACGAGGACATACAGGCTTGGTGAAAACGACCAGGAAGGGAAAGATCCCTTGTCTGTGTGTTCTCAACTTATTTCTAAAACTGTGCTTCAAGCTCAGGCTAGGAATTGAGAACACAGGTGATCTGAGCAAGGCCCCTGCCTCTTTCTGGGTACCATTTCAAATGGGTTTCAGGTCCCTGAGTAGATCTCAAAGGGCCAAACACAGTCCCAGTCCTTTGTTTATAATATCACACCAGCCTGAGGATACAGGACATCAGCCATGCCAGTCTGCAAAACACTAAACATTCCTAACCACAGAGGAGACCAACAGCCCCATCAGTAGTCACCCTCCCGCACCCACACACATTCACCTCCTCTGAACCCCTCTCTGTAGAGTTCGCCATTGCATTTACTATGACACTGTCTCTTGTTTGTTTACATTTTTCCTTCTAGCCCAATAATATTTGGGGCTTCTTTATTAAGTAAATGGTGGAGACTAGCACCCAACACATATAGCAAGAGTTGGTCTGAGATGAGAGAGAAGCTAAGCTGAGTTGAACTGAACCAAAATGACAGTTGGGGGACACAGGGTAGTAATTTCCCCAACTCCCCAGCCACATTGCCCCCACTCCCCAACAAGGTCTTCATTGCTTCTTATGGAACAGAGCTGGGGCTGGTTCATTGCTGGGCTCAGCCATGACCTGCATGGGCTGGTTGTTGAGGGCGGCCTCCCGCATCTTGTGGTACATGAATTCATTCTGGCGGAACATACGCAGCTCCATCTCTGTCTGCATTCGCATGGCCTGTGGGACACAGATACAGTACTGAAAGTGGCACATCCCCAAGACACGGTCATGACATATCTTTGGATAAATGACCTCTGGTCAGTAAAATTCAACTCTATCCCTTCAGAAACATGTGTGCATGCATGCGTGGTGGGGGTGGGGGAACCACTGTGGACTGACGGTGTTGCTGCTGAATGCCTACCACCACAGAGAGAGGGAGTTGGACCCAGGAGCCAGTAGCTGATAGCCGAAGGATTTTCTCAACAGAGATGGTGTCTTCTTGCTGTCATCTAAGGAGCTGGATCTGAACCGCTGATCCTGAACTCTGTGATGATAGGACCTCAACAAAGAGACTCGGCCACTGCAGCCCCCTTGTTACACCATCCAAGATTTCTGTGCACTTTACAGCAGGTTGGGGAGAGTATAGTGTACAACACACAGTGAAATCTTTGTTCTCTCACGTACCACTCAGGGAAGATGCAGAAAGAGCTACATGTTCAGAGCCTTGGAACGCTGTGGTAAGTAAGATTGACAGAGACTCTGCCTTTGACAAGCTTAGTATACTGGTTATAAAATTTGCCATCTCTGGCCTTACCATCAAACCCCTGGATAACTGTAGACAGAGTACTCCCCTTCCTTGGGCCTCTGTTTTCTTTCATTAATCAAGGGAGTGGGCTAAAGCATTCTAAGTTCCCTTCGGGTCTAGCCGGAAGTCAGTAGACTTCCACAAAGTGGATTTCAGATGAGCCAGGACTCCCATCTCAAGACACTGCCCAGCTTCAGGATGCTACTTACCTCTAAGTCCTTGGTGATAGGGTGGGAGGGCCCGTGGGTCACCAGGAGAATAGCATAGGCTTTACAGATCATCCCGTGCCCCACTTCGATGTTCCCAGCATGCCAGTTGGTCAGCCCTGCCCGCATCACAGCCATGCCCAGTTGGGCATTATTAGGATGGTAAAGCTTCCTGCCGAGACACAGAAAGTAACCATGACCCACCATCCCAACTGTCTTCACATCTACAGCGCAAGACAACCCCTAATGTGCTCTGATGGTTATCACTGTCATCTAGACATTCTTCACTTGAGAGAAGAATCCAGTGAGGAACTTTCTAGATTAGGTTGGCTATGAGTATGTCTGTGGGCAACTGTCTTGAGGACCCATGGATAGCACCAGTCCCTTAGCAGGGGATCCTAAACTTTGCTAAGAGTGGAGAGGATGCTGGACATGGTGGTGCACACCTTTAGTCCCAGCACTCAGGAGGAGGAGACAGGTGGGTCTGTGAGTTCGAGGCCAGCCTGATCTACAAAGCAAGTCCAGGACAGCCAGAGTGGAGAAGACAAATTGAGCACAAGCTTGCATGCATGCATTCTCTCCACCCTTGAGTGTGGATGTGATGCGACTTCAGCTTGGTCTGTACAATAATGGATCGTGACCTGGAATTGTAAACTAAAATAAACCCTTTTGGTTCTAATCCGTATTCTGTCACAGCAAATGGAAATGACACCAAAGCCAGTACTGACTCCCACTAGTCCTATACTAGTGCGGAGGCACTGGTGACCCGTTGTGGAGTATTGAAATACACAGAGCTGACTAATGCCCTACACAGTGAAGCCAGGGGAGCTGAGAATTGGACGTGGACCACCAAACTAAGGCTTCATGGACAAAGAGGGCCACAGCTGTCCTCTGAGCTGAGCATAGGGAGCGAGGTAGTATCTGGAGCACCCCCAGGTCTCAGGTGGAGAATAAAACTTCAGTCTCCCTCTTGGGGCTACCCTGTATTTTCTTCTCCTGCCAGGGCTTCTTCCTAGCATGTTGGACAGTTTGGCTGCAGTTTTAAGGAGCAGCACCCTCCAAAGAAAGGCCTTCTTATGACAACTTCCTCCTCTGACCAGAAACACAAGTTCCTATGCTAATGTGAACACAGAAAACAAGAGAGAACATTGGTGGGGGGAATAAGGGAGCAGCATATTATCAATTACAAGCAAAGATGGCAGATCAGTGAAAACTACATGCATGCATGTGTATATGTCTGTACACAGATTATACTTATGTGTATACATGTACACACATGCACACATGTGCAAAAATATACACATTGCAAATATATTGCTATGGTTTGAATAAGTGCTCAACCCTAAGACCTATGTGTTAAAGGTTTGATCATGAGCTTTTAAAGGGAGAATTTAAAAAAAAAAAAAAAAAAGCTTTCCAAGCACTTAAAATCAAGTTTCATTTAGGAAGATCAAAAGCAGAAGATGTGCTCAGGTGACAAGTATGGAAGTAAAAACAAACTAGAGATGACAACGAGGTTTCATCAGGACCAGTTCTGACTGATCATTGATATTGGAAATACCATGATAAAAAGCTTCATTTGTGACAGGCATGGTGGCACATGCTTTTAATCCCAGCACTTGGGAGGCAGGGACAGGCGGATCTTTGTGAGTTCAAGGCCAGTCTGGTCTGCAAAGTGAGTTCCATGACAGCCAGGGCTGTTAACACAGAGAAACCCTGTCTCGGAAAAACAACAAACAAACAAACGAACAACAACAAAACCCTTCGTTTGTAAGGAGAAGCATAGCCATGGCCATGGCCTGTGGCTGATACCATTTGTGGGTATAAGAGGAAGAACCAAATGTGTGCCATCTCTTTGGCATCCCTGGAAGAGAGGGTTTCCAGAAACTGCCCGAGACTCAGGACCATCACCTACATGTAGCCATCCACCATCCTCCTGGCATAATGTGAGGCCTCCTCGAAGGCCTGCAGGTAGGAGAGGACTTCAGACACAATGCTCAGCAGCCGAAGCACGTAGAGGTTGGTGTCGGCAAACACTGCTTCCTGCTTCCCCAGGCACTCCCGACACAGCTTGACAACCTGGAGGGAGACACAGCTTCATCCATCACCACTATAGCGGAGACCATGCTGGGCTGACAGATGAATCAAGGCAACACTAAACTCACTCTTTGAAAGCTGGAGACATTTCTGACAGAGGGGAAAACCCACGGTCTGAGGTTTGAACTAATAAAACGGTCTGCATGGCTAAGATGTAGGCATGGAAAGGGGTAGAGGCGGGACATAAAGATGACACAACAGCCCGGCGGTGGTGGTGCATGCCTTTAATCCCAGCACTCGGGAGGCAGAGGCAGGAGGATCACTGTGAGTTTGAGGCCAACCTGGTCTACAAAGTGAGTCCACGACAGCCAAGGCTACACAGAGAAACCCTGTCTCGAAAAACAAAAGCAAACAAGATGATACAATGAAATGAGGAATTTTCAGTCAATAGGGAGCAGAGCTGTGGAAACTACATGTGCATGTATGTTTGTATATCAACTTATACACTAAACTTGTGTGCATATGTGTACACATATTCAGACGTATGTGTAGAAACACACAAAGTAAATGTGTTGATATGGTTTGGGTAAGTGCCCACCCCTAAGGCTGAGCCATCAGCCTGTGATGTTAGTGGGGGGTAGAAGTGAAGAGGAGGGAAGCCAGAAGAATGGAGCTCATGGCCCCCAGCAGTCATCCTGGTTCCTTTTTGTTTTGTTTTCTTTTTGGTTTTTCGAGACAGGGTCTCTCTGTGTAGCCTTGGCTGTTCTGGACTCGCTTATGTAGACCAGGCTGGCCTTGAACTCACAGCGATCCGCCTGCCTCTGCCTCCCGAGTGCTGGGATTAAAGGCGTGCGCCACCACACCCGGCTCATCCTGGTTCCTAACACATGCCTTTGTCGTAGCGTCCCTACCATGCATAACACTTGGTTTTCATGTTTTCTTCCTCTCTGGGAGGGGGGGGGGGGGGGGGGGGGGGAGGAGAATGTCTTGGTCACCCTAGTAAGGGCTCATACACGTGCAACAGACAAAGTGGTAAGGGAGGAGGAAAAGAAGAGAAATGAAACAGACATGAAGTAAAATCAACTACCACATTAGCATACCCTAGCGACATCCACACCTGGCTTATTCAAGCTGCTGCGAATGAGCTTGTGGGGGGATGAGGGGGTTGGGAGGTGAGGGCTGGGAGGGCGGGGGGGGGGGGGGGTAAGCCACTGATTCATGGCGCCTTTGTTCTATTTCAGAAGGAATAGCTTCCAGCTTAGAGGGCAAGACACAAGAATAGGTTTCCAACAAGCTGCTGAGATTAATTCAAAGCAACTTCTTCTCAGGTATGGTGCTATATGCTGTGATCCCCATACTCAGGAGGACAGAGAGTTCAAGGCTACCTTACATACAAAGGCCTCGTCTCCAAAAACTAAGCCATGGATGTCTCTGCAAACCACTTGGCTGCACACTGAAATCTTACAGAAACTATGAAACCTTGACACCTAGATTTCTCTTGCAGAGACTTCAGAGAAACTATCCTGGTCAGCGGAGGTATGATTATAGTATACAGCCAGAGAGAAGCCATGAGGGCTTAGGCGCCAAAGTTGAATGCCCAGTGGGCAGCAACAGGGTATAGAAGGCATATGTTCAGCGATGGAAAATAAGCAGGCATCCTCAGTGTCCATTCTTCCATTTCTGATGCCACCTGAGCTGTCACAGGCATTCTCCCAGCCCCTCTGAGCTGTCACAGGCATTCTCCCAGCCCCTCACACATGGATGCAGAAGCTTTTGCTCTTCTGGGCCAGATCTCTTGGGTTGAACAGTCCCTGAGAATACACCTTTAATGAGTGCTAAGAAGGAAGGGCATGAAGAAGAGCAGTCTTCCAGGAAATGGAAGCTACTTAGTGGTCTCTCCTTTTCTCTTCACATGCCTCCCTTATTTCACCCCCTCCCCAACACCATCCTCTATTAAAAGTGCTCTCACCTCATGGTACAAGCCCTCGGAGCGAGCCTTGTCTATTTTTTCCAGTGTATCCTTTGAGGATTGTATCATCTCCTTCACCACTTCCTGGGAGGGCTGGGAGAGAGAGAGAGACATGCAGTTTGAGATCGCTTTGTGGGGCAGCCCATTTTAGATCAGAGTACCTGAACACTGGGAATGTGATTCCATGGCAGGCCACTTGCCTTGCCCAAAGCTCAATCCCACCACTACCAAAAAAGAAGCAGTAGTCAACTATCTCCAAGTACCTGCCAGCTTGGGCATTCCCCGTGATGAATTTATTCAGTGTAATGCAAGAATCAGCCTTCTGCATTCTGAATGTCTCATTTCTTCAAGTGCGCTAAAGATCCCTGTGGCTTTCCCAATTGCCTCTTCATGCTTCTTTCTCTCGCTTTCTTCATTTAAGCTGTTTGTTTTGGAGGACCTCACACGTGAGCACTGTGTTCACATCCTTTCCACCCTTCATCCTACCTCAATCCCTCTCATTGCTCACACACAAGTGTTAAGGATGACCGCTTGGCTTGAATAACTTACCAGGAAGCTCATCTCTGGGGAAGATCGATTCCCCCTCTCTCAGCAGCCATTTGCTGCCTGTAGCTCTTTATCTAGGGGTGGGGCCTTGTAAGAGTCCCCCGTCCACACTGGTGTGTTGACTGTTGTCCTTATACAGGCCTTCTTTTGGCAACCACGCTGTTGAGATTTGATGGGTGTGGCTTCCTGTCATGTCTAGAAGACACTATCTCACAGCAGGCATCCTGGTCCTCTGGCTCTTAGAATCTTTCTGCTCCCCTTTCTGTAACTGTCCCTGAGCCTTGGGTGTAGGGGCTGCATTGCAGGTGTATCCGTTGGAGTTGGTCACTTACCCTCCGCATTTTGACCGGTTGGTTTTGTATTTCTAGCATAGACTGTGCAAAAAGAAGTTTCTTTGTTGAGAAGTGAGAACTACACTTATCTATAAATATAAGGATCAATATGTAGCTGGGCAGTGGTGGTGCACGCCTTTAATCCCAGCAGTTGGGAAGCAGAGGCCAGCCTGGTCTACAAAGAGAGTCCAGGTCAGCCAAGGCTACGCAGAGAAACCATGTCTCAAAACAAACAAACAAACAAACGATTCATTAAGTAGAATACAGTGAGAAGCTGTATTGGTTTAGGAGAGTAATAGGCTCTCCTCTGGGATGCATGACCTCTCTATCCATGGGTAGTTGGCTAAATTCACAGTGCCAGGCGTGAATTCTTTCCTAGCGATTGGGCCTCAAGTCCAACTAGATATTTGCTGTTTACTGCCAACATAAAGTTGACACTGTTCAATCACTGAGGATATCTTGCAGGGACAGTCGTCATTGTGGTTTTTAGGCTTTATGTGTGAATAGAGCTACCCTTTGGTTTTCTCTCTTGGAAGATTGCACAGCACCTTGCAATGCCCTGAGAGCTGGCCCTCGGGAAAGAGGCTTATAGCTCAGTTCCTCCAAGACCTGTTTCTGGTGTGCTATGTCTTCTGCAATAGAGTCTCACCTTCAATGCTGGGAGCTAGCCAAGGGCAATGGCAGTAGTTTTGGGAGTCTCTTGGACATCCCTGCCCAACAGCTCAAAGGGAGGTTTCCTGTACCAGGCAATCTACAGTCTGGGGGGAGAGAATTATCACCCAAAGTAGTTCGGTAACTCCATTTATACTAAATACACACACACACACACACACACACACACACACACACACACACACACGCATTTTAAGTACAGATTTTTAAATATGTTTATGCAACCTGAGCTAGACCTGTCTTGTGTGTGTGTGTGTGTGTGTGTGTGTGTGTGTGTGTCTATGTACATGTGCACAGTTGTGTTCATATGTCTCTAGAGATCAGAAGAATAAATAGGATTCCGTGAAGTTGGAGTCATCCAACATGGGTGTTAGTAATGAAATTTGGGTCTTCTAGAAGAGCAGCAAGTACTCTTACCCACTGAATCACCTCTCCAGCCCCTCTTTACACATCGGTGACCAAGGCTCAGAACCTTGCTATCACCTTGTCCTTGGCAGCATGAGGCAAAGAGGGAAGAGAACAGCATTTGAAGGATGCTTGTACCTGGTCTTGGAAACGTAGCCTTGCAGACTTGAAAGAGAAAAAAAAAAAACCACCTAATCGGGATAAACAGAAAGTGTTCAGAGGTACAACTGAGGGAGGTATTTTATATTTTGTTTTCATTTTCTCATTTAGAGCTTTTGTTTGCATTTCCTAGAGGTTACCGTGCATATAAAGGTGGCAGGAGAATTTCTGGTGCTGACTGGCCAAGGCGCTGCTTACCTACTGGGCTGTGGGAAAGTGTTAGAAGGATAACAGCGAGCTCGGTGTGTGGTGGCTCAGCCCTGTACTTACAGCCTTGGGAGTCTGAGTGGCAAGGGGTAGAAGTTCAAGGGCCTCCATGGCTACACAGCAAGTTAGGCCAGCTGGGGCTTCCTGAGGCACTGTCTCATGCAAATCAAAACAAGCTGAGGCTGAGGGAAACACTAAGTTTAAGTTCTTCCAACTTCCAACAACAGACAAGGAAAATGAGGCCCCGAAGGAAGAACCTTGGCCAAGCCCAGACATTCCGGGTCATACCTGGACTAGAAAACAGGCCACCTCATTTTTTTCTTTTTCCCCTTAATATATTACAATGGCTTAAAAAGAAAGAAAGAAAAGAAAAACGATAGGCTAGCATGGCACAGAACTGCAATCCCAGCCCTTGGGAGGGAGGCCAAGATGGAGGGTGAGGAGTTGGAAACCGGTCCTGGCTAAATAATGAGTTTAAGACCAGCTCAGGCCATGCAACGGGACTTTATCTCAAATTAACTCATTAAAACTACTATAAGTGGGGCTGGAGAGATGGCTCAGAGGTTAAGAGCACTGACTGCTTTTCCAAAGGACCTGAGTTCAATTCCCAGCAACCACATGGTGGCTCACAACCATCTATAATGAGATCTGGTGCCCTCTTCTGGTGCGTGGGCACACATGCAGGCAAAGCCTGTATACATAATAAAAATAAATAAATCAAAAAATACTATCAATGTGTGCATAATCTTTCCTGTCCAAATATTTAAGTTGAGTTACTTTTATTTTTGACTTTATATCTTTAATAAAGAACCAAATTTAAGAGGCCAGCAAGATGGCCCAGTGGGTAAAGGCAGTTGCCACTAAACTTGGCAATCTGAATTTAATCCCTGGGACCCACAAGTTAGGAAAACCAACTCCTAGAAATTGTCCTCTGATCGCCACATCCACACCCATGCTTATGTGATGAATATATACCTGCATACATATGTAATACATGCATACATATGCATATGTACACACACACATACATGTGGTTTGGGTTTTTGTTTAGTTCGCAGGGGCAGTCTGTTTGCTTTTGAGACAGGGTCTCTCTATTATGTAGCCCTGACTGTTCTAGAACTCATTCTGTAGACCAAGCTGGTTGCAAACTCATAGACACCAACCTACTTTTACCTCCCTGAAATTAAAGGCATACCTTACCACACTCAGTCAATAAATGTGATTTAAATGTTTTAAAATAGAAAACCTAACTTAGTGCCTAAAAAATATTAGAAAGATTTTCTTTGAATCCAGTTAGGTTCGAGCAGAAGCCACCAATCTTTTATCAGAGACATGTCGACCTGCGAGGCATCAGCAGATTATCACCATTAGCAGCTGAGCTACAGTGATGGAATACAGCTTAAGTCCCCCGTCACCTTCTGCACTGTGGAAACCCACAAAAATATTGAAAGACTTAAACTACTATATGTTGTAGAATTTTGAAAGGGGAAAAAAGGATCTTTTTTTCCAAGACAGAGTTTCTCTGTGTAGCCTTGGTTGTCCTGGACTCATTTTGTAGACCAGGCTGGCCTAGAACTCACAGCAATCCACCTGCCTCTGCCTCCCAAGTGCTGGGATTAAAGGTGTGCACCACCATACCCAGTGGAAAAAAAGGATCTTGTCTATTTACAAATATATATTTAAATTAAATAGTAACAGTATACAAGTCCTTTGATTTATTTTTTTAAAGAGGTTGTTCCTATAAAAGACATAACCCTTGGCACAAACTATTTTATCTCCTGCATGGGAAAATCGATTAAATGTGTCTGCTCCACCTTTCACTGACCAGATGGTCACAGTTTTCTTCTATTTCTTTCTGCATGGATACTGACTATGCTTGCACACCAACGTGTGCATGCATATCTCTTTTTATAACATGGGAAACAGCCATAATGCTATGAATTGAGTGCCATCCTCTCAAAATCATACATTGAAGTACTAAGCCCCAAGACCGCAGAATGCAGCCTTGCACTCTTTGCAGTAGCATCTTTGCAGATACAGTTACTTAAGTTGAGTCATGTGGAATAAAGTAGGGGTGGATCCCTAAACCCACCTGACTGGTGACCTTACTTAAGATGACCAATGAGCAAAAGGGAAGAGGATATAAAGAGACAGTGGTAGAAGACAGCCTCCGACAAGCTAAGGAGAAACATCTAGAATAGAACCTTCCCTTACAGACTGTCGAAGGTGAGACTGTGGTCCTCAGGCATCAGAAGTGTAAGACTGGTTATACCGAGGTTTAAACTACCCAGCTCAGGGTATGTGGTAAAGCAACTCCAGCAATCTAAGATGTGTACACGACAGCTTTGGGCCCTTGTTTCCCTTGAAGAACATATCTCCCTGCAGAGCTGCATATAGACACCTGCTTCATGCAATTAAATGGGTTAGGGTGTTTTTCTCTGTTTAAACATTTCCGTGCATTGATTTGATGGGGCTTTACACACACACACACACACACACACACACTATTTTATTGCTCCTAACAGCATCACTATGATCTATCTTTATCCATGCATCTTATAGCAAACGTGTAAGTGTCTCTTCTGGGTGGAGTCTTAGAAGTAGAACTTCTTGGAGAAAATTGCTTATAAGACGTAGTATGAATACAAATAAGTTACAAATTATGGGGCAGCCCAGGGATGAGAGAGAGAGAGAGATGCACTGGGGCGGGACCCTAAATATTAATGGAGCCATGAGATAGGTCATGTGACTAGACGCAAGGAATTCACCTGGCCCCTCGGCTCTGACCAGGAACACATTTCCTGCTACACACCAGATACAGAGGGGAACTTATAGGCTCATGTATGTGCATCTCACAGGCACTAATGGAGTAGCAGTTCTGCAGAAACATCCAGTTAACGTCTTGCATACCCCTACTGAGACCTTCTTACTCAGGAAGAGATGAAGCCTTGAAGATAGTTTTTTTCTCACTCTGACTTGACAGCCAGTTATTCTGTACCCTGAGCTTTGCCCCCTTGACAGAATCACAGGTCATGCCCTCTAATGACAGGCAGCCTTTTGACAGAATAATGCCCCCATGCCTGTGCTGACCCCACCCCATTCCTGTATGCTTCAAGGGGGGGAAATGGATGAGCAGAATTTGGCACCTTCTCTGGCTTCTGCTTCTTGTGTCTATGTTATGTAGGTCTAAGTGTCTAAATACTTCACTCGCATTTTTGGCATGAGGCATAACCCTCTACTCTGTCCCCTGGCCGCTCAGCTCCACCCAGCTCAACTGAGTCCTGGCATCGCCTTGGCAAACCTGCCCCATCCATAGCACCCATCTCTACAGAACTACGGAAACCATATCAAAGCCCTTCGCCTATTGGGTTTTGATGTGAAGTTCTCCACCTTACTTAACCTGCACAGGGCCAGGGTGGGAAACGTAATCACGGCCGAGTGCCCTGTGCCAGCCTTTCTATGCCTCGTCCAGTGTTCACGATAGCCATGTAGTCAGGCCATTGCTCTCCTTTCGAGGAAAAGACTGGCTTCTTCAAACTTACCAGCTGGGAACTGCTCGCCCTGCTACGTGCTCCACCCCAGGCTCACTCTGCCCAGCTCCTGGGAAGGCGGCCTCAGAGCCTGAAGCAGGGTGCTGTGTACCTTGGGGTCCTCCTTCACTGCCAGGAAGAGGTCGTCCCTTAGCCCCTTCTGGCAGTGCTCACAGGAGCAGTCAAAGTAGTACTGCCTCTTCAGCTGCCGCCGGCGCTCCTCGCTGAGGTGGAGGAAGTCGATGTAGGACACCGTCAGCTCTTCGCCTTCGGAGATCTTGCCCAGGGCCCGGAGCTCGATTCTGGAGCAAGACAAAGGGGAGTCAACAGAACCAGGGCTGGTTGGCGCTCTCCAGGGCTTCCGGGAACACAGCCTCAATGGCAACAGCTTCCGCGGAGGCTCTGAGAACATGTCCATTCTCTCCAGACTCCAGAACATGTCACAACCCGAAGCAGAGTGTTCGCGCTCAATGTCACATCTGCTTCATTCAGTTAATGTTTCCAGAATTGGTTCCAGAAAGGCCCCGTGAAGGGCCTGGCTTGGTCTTAAAGCCATACACGGCTTCTATGCCTACAGTTCCATACACTTGGCTACTGGTCACCTCCAACAGGTAGGAATAATAAAGATCTAAAAGGATCTCAGTTTGAAGGCTCCACCCTCTGTAACCTACATGTTAAGCTGCTGCCACCTTGGCCCATTCTGTGCTAAACTTTCCAAGCCCCTTTGTCCTTCAAAGCTTCGGTTCAATGGTGCAGGCCTGCATTATGTAGGAAATCCATGCCCACTGAAGACCACCAAAGGAATTTGAATATAAAAAGGCTGTGACTGTTAGCCTGGTGTACTTCTGCGTTTGTTCAAAGATGGTGCTGTGGTTGTTAGTAGCAGTATTTTTTTTTTTTTAATTTCCCCTAGTCTAGACTTGGCCCTCCAGTTACTCAGAAAACTACCCACCTTGCTTTATAATAATAAAGAAGGTGCTGGAATGAAAAGGCCCCTGAACGACTGATGTCCAACCAGCTAAGCCAGCCCAGTGCCTCTCAGCTATGCCTCTCCACCACAAAGTCAGACAGCAAAAGGAGTGCGTGAGGGGGAGGAAGAGGAGAAGGAGAAGGGGGGAGGGGCAAGGCCTGTATGCTCAGTCCTCAGTTGTGTTTCCCTAACACCAACAGCCTGCCTGGAGTCTCACTGCCCAGGGAGTGAGTGGCAAAAAGCAGCAGGCTGGGCAGAAATATTTGGTCCTTACTTCCCAGAAAGATTGTCAGGCATCACGTGAAAGGCAAGACCCCAGCACCCCCAGAAAGGTCCAAATGCACCCCCTTTCATATCTTCTGCCAAGAGAAGGAAGCAACTGCTGAGTGGCGGGGATATGCCAGCCCTGCTATCCAGGTTGGCTACTGAAGGTTCCAATGCCTTTCCTGTAAGTGGAGGATAAGTGTTAATGCGAGGGCTGGGCTGGGGGTGTTCTTGGGTAGGAGAGGGCTTCTGAGCATACAATCCCTGGCTTGGCTAGGATCTCTGGAGAAGTCTGGGAGAGAGAGAGAATGGCTGTGTATAAACACAACTGAACAGAGCCTGGAAAGCCTGAGCACTGCTCTGCTCTTGCTCCTTCACTCCCTCTGAAAGAGGCAGAAAAAATGGGGCACTTTTCATATTCTGTCTTCTACACCTAAACTCTATATTGTACAAAGGAATCTGCATGTTCATGTTACTGATATCTCAACATTAGTTTGCTCTGAGATAGCCACTACACACACACACATACACACACACACACACACACACACACAGCCCAGAAGCCCAGTAGTGAACAGTACAAGGTCAATACTGGCACACTAACTAGACCCAGTATTTCATGAAGTGCCCTGGTCCAAAAAGCCAAAGAATGAGATAAGAGAGTGCAAGGGATGAGGATGATAACCAGAGAGGCACAGGCTCTGTGAGTCTCAGAGGCATCATGGCTAAACACTGACCCGAGGCAAGCTGCCTTCGCAGACACTGGCTGTCTGGTAGACCACAGTTTAAATGTGGTGCTAGAGTTCTGGCATTCCAGGGACACGTCCCTGGAGAGGATGGCCACCTGCTCCTGCTCACTGCTCTGCAGAGAATCCGGATATTTTCAAGCTGTGGAGGACCTTCACTGCACAGAGAAGGCTGCCGACATGAGAGAAATAAGCCATTTCCCTCAAGATCCCAGAGCACTGAGAAGACAGAGCCAAGATTAAAATTTTGGTCCCCTCTGTGCCCTGCAGACTGACAGCTGACGGCTCTCAGCTGCCTCCTGGGTCTGTGACAGACTCAGGGGAGGGTCCTACTAATGTTCTGAAATGTCCTGTGTGAGCCTCTCTTGGGCCAGTGAGGACAGTGGATAGCTAGTGCCTGGGCACAACAGGACAGCAAAGTGGAAGCATTCTCCTACTGAGTGACATGCCCAAACTCCACAGTCTATGTTTTGGTCATGATATTTTGGGGACGATGATCTCCCCACTAGACCTCTTTACAAAGCTAGCCACCATGGTGACATATCATGGTCCCGTGTGAGTCAGGGGCAAACTGGTTAGTATTTTCAGAAACTCAGCTTCCCAAGCAAGATCTCAGGTACATCAGATTATTCAAATAGTCGGGCAGGGGGATGAAAAACAAATGAGTGTGGTACTGCGTGCTATAATCCAAGCACTCTAGAGGGTTATGCATTGGAGGTCAGCCTGAGCTACATAGGAAGTTCAGGGCCAGCCTGGGTTATATACCAAGAAAGAAAGAAAAAGAGAGGGGTTGGGGGCAAGGAAAGAAAGGAGGAGAAAAATGAAAGAGAACAGGGGGAGGAGAGAACACAGGAAGGGAGGGAAAGAGTTTCCAAAAACAAATTAACTTTGTCACTTAAATATAAAAATAGGCCTGTACTCTCAGCTACTCCAAAGACTAAAGACTAAAGCAGAAGTTCAAGGCCTGCCTGGACAACAGGGCTCAAGGCAAGCCCGGGCAAATTAGTGATGGTTTCAAAATAAGAAATAGAAAGTGGGCTGTGGCTATAGCTCAGTGGTAGACTGCTTCTCTGACAGCTGAGGCCTTAGGTTCAATCCCTAGGACTGGAGAGAAGACAGGAGAAGAGGTGTGGAAGTGAGGGAGGAAGAAGAGAGAATCCATAGATCTCCACCCCATTTTACGTTACAGACGCTTCTCAATACACAGCAGGGTGTGTGTCCCCAAAAATTCATGACACGTTGGGACCACCATAAGCATGTATTTAATACTTCTCATACTGAGCATCATGGCTTAGCTTTGCCTGCCTTAAATGTGCCCAGAACACTTTCAGTAGAAGACAGTAGGCAAAACCAGCTAGCACAAAGCCCGTTTTATAGTGAAAGAACAAATGTCTCCCATAGTTTGTTTATCACTATACTAAAGATGAGAAGCATCACAGTTATATCATTACATGTTTGTTATTACCATAAAACATAAAAACTGCTAAGCCAAACCACCGTACATCAGAAACTATCGATCTTCAGAATGCAGGGACTAATCACTGCAGCGTTGGAAAGATGGCTCAGCCGTTAAAGGCTAGGCTCACAAGCAAAAAGATAAGAGTTCGGTTCCCAGCACCCATGGCTGTCTCTCCAACCATAAGGGAAAAAAATCACTACAGAGCTAAGAATTGAGAGCTTAGCCCTGCTCTTTCCTCCACCCAGCTTCCTTGGGCAAATCTGACTCACCCTGGGACTCAGATCCCTTCCACCATCAGTACTCTACTGTTCTACGTGGAGCCAACCAAACTGCAAGCAAGCAACCTATCTGAGGGCTTCTTGCAGGCATTAAGAACACAGCCAGAGCCACAGGGCCTTAGAACCAGCGAGGCGCTGAGAGTTGCTTTTTTTCCCCACTGTTGTTTGTTATTTTTGTTTTGTTTTCAAACAAAGTCTTGTGTAGCCCAGGCTGTCTCAAACTCACTTTGTACCCAGGTTGACTTGGAACTCCTGATTCTCCTACCCTACTGCCCTATGTGCTTTTGACCTCCACAATGCCCAGGACAAAGTCACAAGCAGTATACACTAACACAAATAAGCCAGCTACTCCTGCCCTTCGCTCTAATAATTTTTTAAAAATCCACCTGAAAGGTTTTTAAGCCAAGCCCAAGCAAAAGACCTACGTGGTCATCATTAAGAAAAGCCCAGGGGTCCTGCTCAAACTATGGCACCAGCCAAGGACAATACGTGCAGTAAACTCTGAACCCCTACCCAGATCTAGCCAATGGACAGGACATTCTCCACAGTTGAGTGGAGAGTGGGGACTGACTTTCACACGAACTCTGGTGCCCCATATTTGACTATGTCCCCTGGATGGGGAGGCCTGGTGGCACTCAGAGGAACTATAGCAGGCTACCAAGAAGAGACTTGATACCCTATGAGCATATATAGGGGGAGGAGGTCCCCCTCAGTCACAGTCATAGGGGAAGGGAGTAAGGGGAAAATGGGAGGGAGGGAGGAATGGGAGGATACAAGGGATGAGATAACAGTTGAGATGTAATATGAATAAATTAATAAGATATATGTTAAAAAAAAGAAAGAAAAGGCCAAGAGGCCGGATGCAGTGGCACATGCCTTTAATCCCAGCACATGGGAAGCAAAGGCAGGTGGAGCTCTGTGAGTTTGAGACCAGCCTGTTTTACAAAGAGAGTTCCAGGACAGCCAGGACTATTACATGGAGAAACCTTGTCTCAAAACAAAACAAAACAAAAATAAGAAAGAAAGAGAGAAAACAAAACAAAACAAAACAAAAATAAGAAAGAAAGAGAGAAAAAAAAAAGAAAAGTTCAAGGGCTATGGAATTTCAGATGACGTGAATTTTTATTTCCAGGCCATGATCACTCAAAATGGCTACAGAATAAATTAGTTCTTATTCCCTTTAAGAGGAGAGCTGTGGCTTTTGAATTGATAATTGCTATGCCACAACATGAGGATGATCCACTTTTCACCAGAGGAATCGCCCTTACTGAAGCCAGGTATAGGCATGGACCCACTGAGACCAGACCATCTGTTGTTACTATTAATGAACCAGCTCTCCTCCATCTTATGCTTAAAAGCTGTATTATAGTGAAGACAAACTAGACTCATTCCTGTTTATGATTAAGCCTCTGTTTCTCAAGTACTGGGCGACGCCCCACGTGCAACCTTAGCTACAGATGGTTCTGTACTGCCTGTTCCTGCCTAAACTCTCCAGCCCAGCTATTGGCCATCCATCTCTTTATCTGACCAATCAGAAGACAATGGAGAAAAATGTTTACAAAATACTAAGGCAGTACATGCTTCATAATAATGACACCAAAGTCCAGGCCTGTAACCAGATCTCTGCCAGAACAGAAATCGGCATTTGAAAAATATAAGAACAATCTTCACACAGGGCACAAAAAGATTATTTCTACATAGTTAACGTTACAGGTGCGGCATAGCCCAATACTTGAGAAACAGAGGTTTAATCATAAATGGATTGAATCTGGTTTGTCTTTACTGTAAGATGACTTTTAGGCTTAAGATGGAGGCGAGCTGGTTCTTCAAAACATTCAGTGGGTTTCTTGTTAGAAAAACAGAAACAAAGAAACACAGAACTCATGTTTAACAGGACCCAGCAGTCACAGAACAGACCTGGGAAATTCACCAAGATGCTTGCATATGGGCCTCGATGTAAACCCCAAGGCGTGTTGTTGAGGGGATGCAGCCACGGCTTCCTGTGGTTGTCTTTAACTGCCCCAGGAGACCCTAAGTGGTAGTGACCTTGACCTTAAAGGCCTGTGCCACCACACCCAGCTTCTTCAAAACATTTTTAAAGAACAGTTAAGTCTAAGGTTTTTTTTAAAATTACAGTTGGACTATATATAAATTAAGAGACATGTATCTTCTAAAGATCTCTACTGTTTGCTTTTTGTAATGAGAGTTATAGACAACAAATAGTATGTTTGAAATCTTGGTTTATTAAAATATCTTATGTATGATTACTTTTTTTTACATTTTTAAATGTAATTAATTTATTACAGCTCAATTGTTATTCCCTCACTTGTATCCTCCCATTCCTCCCTCCCTCCCGCTTTCACTCTACTCCCCTCCCCTAGGTCTAAGACCGACCGAGGGGGACCTCGCCCCCGACTAGTATCGTTACTTATATAGACTATCTGTCTACACATGGTTATAGTTTGTTTATTTTTACAAATGTACTTAATGCCAAATTGGCTTATAAGTAAATGCTCATGTAAACTACAGTTGTTAAACTAAAGTTTGCTGAGCTTCATTTTGGCTCATAGTCAAACTAAAACTTTAAGAAACAGAATAATGATAAGTAACAAAATGTATATTTAGTCACTGTGACCACATAGGTAAAACAGAGATAGCAAGTGGCCCTAAATCTTTCTTTGGGACAATTAACCTGAGGGGTTTTTGTTTTTGTTTTTGTCTTTTTAATTTAAGAAATATAAATCTGGATTCAGCAGTTAAGGGCACTGGCTGCTTTTCCATTAAGACCCGGATTCAACCCTCAGCATCCACATGGCTGGTCACAGCTGTCTCTAAGAGAAGATCCGACGCCCTCTTCTGGCCTCTGCATGCAACATGCATGCAAAATGCCCATACACATAAAAACAATAAATAAAAGTTTTAAATCTGTTTTGTTAATTCTGGTCAAGATGTTATCTCCCTGACCTTCATGCCAATTCTGGTTCTACTACATGGTCCCTATTGCTTGAAGATATAAATTAACTTAGATGATTACTCATACTGCAGGTTACACACACATACACACACACACCTGTTTAGAGAGTTATGCCTATTTAGAATATTCCTAACTTAAAGAGTGATTATGAAACTTGTTTTGCTGGACAAATATTTAAATCTATTTATATAATGCTGAGAGCTAAGCAACCCAAGGCTTTCTCAGAGGCCCTGATAAAAGGACAGATGGAGCCCAGCTCTGCATCCTTGGCCAAGGGCAGGTTTAGTGGGGTACAGTCTGGGGCTGGAGTCAGAGTCTCAAAGACTGAAGGTTTCAGTCCCTGGGAACTTGGGTTTTCTCCCTGAAGAGACAGGAGTTGTCAGTCTCAAGGCTCTGTGTGCTGGGTCTATAATGTCCTTGAGATATCCTGTGTTTCCCCTTATGCAATATTGTGATTAGCTTCCTGCTGACTTTGTCCAATTATATGATGCTTTCTGCTGACTCTGTCTATATTTCTCCAACAAACTGTATATAAGGCTCTGCGCTTCTCAGTAAACCTTGTTGATATAAGCCATCGCTTATGCCAGATCACCTGACCCCAGCTTCTTTATCTATCTTCTCATCTTTTTTCTGGTCCTCCCCACTGGGACCCTGTCACTGGGGAATGGCATGTGAGTCCAAGTCAATAAAATTTATTCTAGCCGATAAACAAATAATGTAAAATACTGTAAAAAATTAACTTTAATAATTACAAATGAAAATTAGTTAAAGAGTCTTCAAAAAACAAAAACCCAGATGATTCTATCAACTGGAAGAAAAAAAAGATATCACGCCCTGCGGTGGTGGTGCACGTCTTTAATCCCATCACTCAGGAGGCAGAGGCAGGTGGATCACTGTGAGTTTGAGGCCAGCCTGGTCTACAAAGTGAGTCCAGGACAGCCAAGGCTACACAGAGAAACCCTGTCTCGAAAAACAAATTACATCAAAGACTCCATTCTGATTGAGATGAGGACTGTATCCAGGTACTCCTAGGAGACAGGGAAGCGCCTCACATCGTCTGAGAGCACATTAATGTGGACTTCAACATGCAGCATCGTTCTATCTCCAAGGCCACTGGCAAGCAAGTGCTCCAAGTTACTAAATCTTTCTCTCACTTTTCATATTTCTTACTTATTTTTGTAATTAGATGTTCAAAAATTGCTTATACTATCCATTATTCTACCTAATATATATATTTATTTATTTGTTATTTGGTTTTTGTTTTTTCAAGACAGGGTTTCTCTGTGTGGCCTTGGCTGTTCTGGACTCGCTTTGTAGACCAGGCTGGCCTCGAACTCACAGAGATCTGCCTGCCTCTGCCTCCTGAGTGCTGGGATTAAACGCCTGGCTCCAGATAGATTTTTAAGTGATAAAAGAAATAATTTTGGTTTTAATGAAGTTAAAATATTATGTTCTTTTGTTTGATCATGTTTTTTTTGTTGTGACTATTTACTTACCCTATAACCTACCTTATTCAAAAGTGATGTTTGAAAGATTCAAGTTTTTCATTGTTTTTATAAGAACATATATTATAAATACATAAATACATAAATACATATTCTCATTGTTCAGTATAATTTGGACAAAACAAAACATTTAGTTTCTAAGTTGAACTTTCACTCCATCTGCTCTAGCTAGAGATATCCAAAGATTTGGGTTAACTTTTCTTATCCAAATTACACGAAGGACATCAGTCTCTAATAACAACATTCATGATGGTTTGTACCTTGAGTACTGTTGTTTATTAATTAGTTAGTATCTAAAATGTCCTATAACACAATTAGCCAGGATTAAAATTAATTAAGCAATTTATTTTTTAACTAATAAAAAAGGGACAGTAGTACTACAGTGATTCATTCTAAAGTTCTTTTCTAACAATTTAAACATTGAGTACCAATAACTGTGAATACAGAGGGAACTATATAGTCAATCTCATTAAAATATGGAAACTTTTGTTATTTTAGAAATGTTTGTTTCATCTGTTGCCTTTACTCCAATAGGCCAAACTGTGTTCTTGATTACTTCATTTTAGATATTGTCATCCTATGTCGCATGTCAGTGTTATGTCAGATACAGACAGTGTAAAAAAATTCAGATTTAGATCATGATGGTTAATAGATTTGACATGATCCAGGATCTTCTTTCTTAACATCCTCTGCCGTCTCTTCCTCGGTCCTGCCCCCTACTCAGCCTTGTCTAGGTCAGAGCCTAGCAATGAGCCTTCCTACCTGTGAGGGTACATAATATTTAATAAATAACATATGTCCTCAAATGCACAAATTGTGATGCTTGGTTAATAGGGGGAAATGTGAATAAAAACTCCTGAAAATGGGCTGTCTGCAGAGACTGCCTGGTGGACTTTCAGCACTGTGGAACGGTTGGAATGTTGCGGGTCCAGAGGCTAGTTATCCTATCTCAGGCTGGTTTCAGCCTTCCAGAACAGCCGCTTCTTGCCCACTTCTGTGTCAGAACTCACTATCCTGTGACTTATAGATAGGAACCTCTTAGAACATATTACCTTAGCAGACTATTAGCTTCCACTAGCCCAAAAGCTAAGCGTGTCGTCAGATAGCATCTTGGGCCTACAGAAAAGCTCCCTTCCTCCTGCTGTACTTCCTCTCTGACCAGTGTATCATAAGCTTGCCTTGATCTATGACTTTCCTTGTTCTCTGAAGCTATATAAAAATAAAATAAAATAAAGCAGGACGTGGCAGCACGTTTTTAATCCCAGCACTCGGGAGGCAGAGACAGGTGGATCTCTCTGAGTTGGAGGCCAGCCCGGTCTACAAAGCAAGTCCAGGACAGCCAAGGCTCCACAGAGAAACCTTGTTTCGAAAAACCAAAAAATTAAATTAAATTAAATTAAAACCTTCATTAAACTGCTACCATTGGAACCTGGAATCCAGGACAATCTAACTCTATGTTCCCAGGCCATGGTCACCCAAATGGCTCCAGGATAAACTACCTCTTGTTTCCTTTTTTTTTTTTTTTTTTCTAAGTTCAACTTAAGATTTCGCCTAAGCCACATGTTCATAGTTTTGATCAGTAAAAAGTACACTATGAATACATATTTACCAAAATATCACAGCTCTGGGTGCTTTTAGCTTGGATAAAAAGCTGAGTCTACAGACAAACATACAGTTGGGTTAGTAATGGGCATTCTTATTTTCATGGTAAGCAGAGTTTAAGGAGACAATGTAGTTTGGAGCTGAAAATGAGGAACTAGAAAGGTTCACACTTTGAGGTAAAAGCAAAGAAGCAAGGAGCTAGAGGGAAGGAAGAAAGCAAACAAAATAAAACAAAGGCCAGGCAAGTGGCAAGTAGGTGAGGAGGAAGCAGTGAATTCAAGTACATGAAAGTTGCTATTCAGTGAAGCCAAGACACTGCAGTGCAGGACATGACACATGACAGCAGCCAAGGAGTCAGGAAAGGCTGGTCCCAGGAAGCCAGGCAAGTGAGGGAGATGGGTCAGAGAAACAGGGATGTGTGAGAAGACTGACCCACCTCATCTGCGTGTGAAACATGGATTTCACTGCCTCATGACTGAAAGACAAAACAGACACCCACAAGGAAATCAATACCACTGCAGCCAGACAGTGCACGGCTTTCTGGGCTCACGCAATCAGAGCATTGACAGTCACAACCAACATAGTCCCTTCTAGCCAGGCTCCCCTGCCAGGATGCCACTTGGTATGGTGAAAGCACACTGGACCAGGGTTACAAAATAGGGTTACAGGATTCACTGCTGAACAACTGACTTCCTTTCCCAGGTCCTCAGTGTTCTGTAAGGATGTTTTTACTGTCCCAGTGACAAGCATGAGGGCTAAACAAGCATGGCCTCTGGCTGGCTGTCCTGGGGAGCGTTCTGAATTGCATACGTAGAGTTTACATATTGCTGTGGTTAAACTTGGGCCAATAATACCGTGTCCAGGCTTATTTCCGGTGTAGTAGGCAGATAGGCAGTGACTGTAATGCCCTCTTCTCTTGCACAAAAGCCAACAAACCCAGGGGACACATGGCCACTCACAATTAGTAGATGCAAAGAAGCTACAGCAGATGCCAGAGATGCCCTGGGTCACCGGCACTTACAGAAGGGCCACCGAGAAGCTGTGCGCAGGTAACGGAGACTCCCTGTGCTAAGAGGCTAAACCAGGTCAGCACACCCTCTAAGAACACTTCCTGAGGTCTAGGTCAACTGTCCCTAGAGGCTTAGGCAGAGGAATACGACATGCTAGAAAATATTGGCCCCAGAGTCCAAAATCAGCTTTCCAATTGTTGTCATCTTTGTCAACTCCTTTAGACATGCCAAGGTCAAAACCAGGAAGGGAATAAGAAATCATAGTCTTAGCTATGTTGCCACGTCAAGCTAGTCCTCAGCTGAGACCCAGAAACCACTGACTCTGGCTTCAAGGAAATTTTAGGGATAAATCTGCTATTTGGCGGCTGAAATTGGCCTTTGAGATGTCAAGAGAGAGCATCTTTATGAGTAAAGGCAGTTAGTTCTGGCTTCAGCCCCAGGTCTCCCCAGCATGAGCCATGCACGATCAGGCCCCAGGCTGTTTATTGATCCCTTTCCTTTCATGCCCCACTCCCAAGATCCAAGCTTTCACCCACGTATCTTTGATCTGTGCCTTCCTGGGGGCAAAGGGCTGAGCTCTGAGGACTGCATCACCCAGGTGCCTCTGCTCTTTGACTTCTGGGTGAGGTTGCCCAAGGGGAGGAAAGCAAGGGTGAAGTTAACCCATAATTCCAGCAGCAAATAGCTTCTGTGTAGATGCCATTGTGAGGCACAGCTCAGCACAGGAGCCACAGGCTACAGCAAGAGCTTTCTTGCCTTGTCCTGCTAAGTCTAGGACTAAGTATGCTCAGCACTGGGTGCCTCAGTTCTTGCCTGGTCCTTTTTTTTTTTAAGATGTATTTATTTGTTATTATGTATACAGTGTTCTGTCTGCATGTACAGCTGCAGGACAGAAGAGGGCATCAGATCACATTATAGGTGGTTGTGAGCCACCATGTGGTTGCTGGGAATTGAACTCAGGACCTTTGGAAGAGCAGGTGGTGCCCTTAACCTCTGAGCCATCTCTCCAGTGTGCCTGGTCCCTTCTTGAATCCTGCCCACACACCTGTAAATTGTCCTTTCATTAATTGTTTGAGTAAACTCCCTCAAATGTGTCATGTAATTTCTTATGGAAGCTTAGCTACCATAAGCTCCCACCAGTTACTTGTTTGATGCTTTGGCTCTAGGTAAATAATCCCAGAGTTCAAGTTTCTGAGCAGTAGTTAATGATTATCTAATGCATCTAGGCAGACTTAAAGATCCAGAAATGAGTAGGATAGAGTTCTTCAACATCCACCTCAGTTCCTTCCTCTCCTTACAGGTAGTCTGGAGTGAGACTCTGAGTTGCTGAACATTGGGTATTCATGGTAGTTCAAGTCCAAAAGTTTGACTTTGAGTTTGGTTGAAATCAATCATATAACTGTGTCCGGTCTCCAGTCCCCATTGTGTAAGTCCAGATACAGGGACACTCACTTGCCATTGTTGAATATGACAGTGCAGTTGGGCCAGCAGTCATGGTTCACCAGGCCAAGGTTAGGGAAGATGCCCACACCCACCGCCTGTAGGCCTCTCTGGTCACTGAGGGTGAACCCGTTGCAGTTGATCTACTCAGAGGACAAGAGAAAAGAGTCAGTCAACAAACACAGATCTGGTACAGAAGATCACCCAAGTTGTTAAAAATTTTTGAAAAATAGAGGCCTAAAAAAAAAAGAAAGAGCTGGGTGTGATGGTGCACACCTTTAATCCCAGCACTCGGGAGGCAGAGGCAGGTGGATCGCTGTGAGTTCGAGGCCAGCCTGGACTACAAATTGAGTCAAGGACAGCCAAGGCTACACAGAGAAACCCTGTCTCGAAAAACAAAAACAAACAAAAAAAACAAAAAACAAATAAAATTTTAAAAAAGAAAGAAAGAAAGGAAGGAAGGAAAGAAGGAAGGAAGGAAGGAAGGAAGATAGATAGATAGATAGATAGATAGATAGATAGATAGATAGATAGATAGACAGATAGATAGAGGCCTCACGAATCTGGGAAAGGCACTGGTAGGCATAGGGGACAGAATGTCGGGAAACAATAGGGGTGTGGAGAGAGTGATCAGAATATATTATAAGCATGTGTAGCTGACAATTTTTTAAGAGCCCATTCTCATTCTGAAGATGCTTAGAGTCTACAAACCCTGTTCTGTTTTCTGTGTGACTCCGAATGACCCACAAGATGAGTGCCAAGAGGGGAGCCCCACATTTATCAGAGTCCTCCCACTCTGAAACTTTCAGTAGTTTTAGTCTAGTCAGACCAAAGATGGGAATGTTGGCTCCTCAATTCCATATCTGAGTCTTGGGAGTCCTTTTCAGTATCCATCTAGGCTTAACTCTCCAAGTCCTGGTGTGTGTGTGTGTGTGTGTGTGTGTGTGTGTGTGTGTATCCAGAGCAAATACTCTGCACTAGGAAAGGTGGCACATACCAGTATCCCAGCACTCAGGAGGTGAATATAGTAAGTAGGTTTAGGAATTCAAGGCCAGCCTGGGCTATGTAGTAAGACACCACCAAAAACAAACAAACAAACAACTAAATAAATAAAGCAGGAAAAATGGCATTGTTTTACTTTCCGTCCCTTTCAAACTTCTGACCTTCTCTCCTTAATCTGGCCTGGCTGCTTCTGGAAGCTTCTTAGTTGGATAATACCCAGAGGCATCATGGCCTCTCTACAGTGAGAAATCATACTGGAAGAACCCAGGTTTATTTTAATGGGATCATTAAGGAGTCTGACTCTGGGTTCATAGTAGGTTTCCCTGCTATGTCTGGGAAGCAAGAAGGCAAACTTCATGTCTCCAGCTGCC
The DNA here is from genome assembly GCA_907169655.1 of Acomys percivali. Lineage (NCBI taxonomy): Eukaryota > Metazoa > Chordata > Mammalia > Rodentia > Muridae > Acomys > Acomys percivali. The sequence goes on along the minus strand of OU015745.1, from coordinate 69,512,677 downwards.
TGGGCTAGAGGCCGTTGTCACAGAAACAGAAGTCCCGGTGCAGGGCAGCTTGGGGGTTCCTTCCACCTAAGAAACTCTATGTTCCCTCTGGTGCCCCATTTTTGACCACGTCCCCTGGAAGGGGAGGCCTGGTGGCACTCAGAGGAAGGATAGCAGGCTACCAAGAAGAGACCTGATGCCCTATGAGCATATACAGGGGGAGGAAGTCCCCCTCAGTCACAGACATAGGGGAAAAGTGGGAGGGAGGGAGGGAGGGAGGGAGGGAGGAATGGGAGGATACAAGGGATGGGCTAACAATTGAGATGTAGTATGAAAAAATTAATAAAATATTTTTTTAAAAAAGAAATTCTATGTTCCCAAAGGGAAGAAGGGAAACCAGGAGGAGATGGACATGGAGGTGCCAGAGGGCATGGAAGGCCATACATACCACCCCAAAGATGTGTGAGATGTACTGCATGCTGAACTGCTGGCTCTGTGGTGGCCAGTACTGCAAGAATGTATCCACGTCCACCCGCAGTTCCTTCTGCTCCTCCTCCCCAAAGTGCTCCACGTGGTTTTGCAAGTCATCCACCGACACCAGGCAGCCCTCCGTGAGCCCAGTGCCCTCTCTCTCCACCCGCCACATGATGCGGGCTGCCAGCCTGGGAGGAGAGGGGAGGACAGCATTAGGGGTCGCCTAGACACATCGTTTACTCATTCACTGCCAAATTCACTCATTCAGCAAGCACCAGTGCCTGTTGCACACCAGGCATAGCATCAGACACAGACGCCTATCAAGATGCTTCTTGCCCCATGGAAGATTTCAGTCAACATGATCATTTTAAAGTAGTGCTGAGGGCTATGCAAGAAATAAAATAGAGGGACATGACAGAGCGGCTGGGGAAGGGAAGCTAAGGTCATAGAGTGTATGGCCCAGGAGATACATCTGAGCAGGGCCTGGAACGGACACAGAAGCCGGCTCTAGGGGCTAAAGGAAGAGCAGACATAGTATTCTGTGGCCCAGGGCAAACAGAGCAAGAAAGCCCAGGTGCCTGCAGCATAGAGGACAATGAGTAGAGACAGAAGTAGTTGGACCAAGTCCCAAGGCAGCAGGAGCTAAGTCACATGGGGTCTGGGACACAGAGACATGGAGCACTATGGGGTTTGGGCCTAAATCCTGAGGAAAACAAGGTAAAATGGGATAGGAGAGGACCCTAATGAACTTTGAGCCTGACACAGAGGGGCGTACTTCATCCCAAGAGCTTCCTTGTTAACTTTTGGGTGGTACATTCTCCAAAAAAAAAATGAATTCTGTGTCCCAGAGACTCCTGGTGTCACACTGTCGGCTGCTGACTGGGGACTGGTGGTCCAGGCATGCCTGCTCCTGCAGGGAGCGACTCCTCGTCTTGCTCAGCACAGCGTTTCTTCCTGTTTGGGTCAGAATTATTCTTGGAAGTATGTCCCGATTCTCCAGGTACCTGGGAATCAGAAGGTCTCCACACAAAGCCCACGGCAACATGGGTAAAAATAAGATTCAGGATAAGGTGTGGGAAATATCAGTAGTTTAAATCCTGGGGACATGGTCCCAAGGAGAAGAGAGAACAGTGAGGGACAGATCTTAAGTCAGTAAGAGACATGGTCAACCGGAGCTGTGCAGAGGAAAGAAGTCAGGAAATCAATTCATTCTGGATCTTGATGAAATATGATTCAAGTAGACAGAGAGCAAGGAGCCTGGAGAAACTGATGCGCTTTCATTCTGTAGGTTCCTGAGCGCTCCCAGGAGGTGCAGACTCTATTCTTGATGGTCACACCCTGCATGCCCTGCAAATGCTTTATAGTCTCGCTGTCCCCGCCCACTCTGCTCCCAGGTCAGTCTGGCTTCCTACAGGCCTGCCCACACTGCCAGCAGAGGGAGCTCGCACGCCAGGCCCCAGGTTCCCAGCAACTGCTCCATGTGGGGGTCTGCATCATCACACGGGTGCCTGGGCCGCTGGAAGGGGCACTGGAACGTGAGCTCAGTGCCTGGAAACCTTCTCTTACAAGAGACGCTCGCTGTTAAGCAGCAGCGCGTCTTGTCAGAGCTTCACTTTTAGTCTTGTTCTCTAGAGAAATCAGAAACTCTAGTTTTTTACAACGTGCACTCTTTCAAATTTCAAATTTTGGCGGGTCAATTTTTTAAAAATTAAATATTGAGGAGCTAAGCATAGGCCTCTGTAGGAGCTACAGTTTGGAATCGGTGTTCTAGAAACCAGGGTCCCCCAAGGGCCTAAAGGAGTGAGTGGAATATAGTGCAGGACCTGAGACATTTGCAATCGGCCTGGGGTCCTGAGGCCTGGGGATACTGTCAGCTCTGCCGTCCCATCCTGGCATTCGAACCCCCCTCCCCCGTCCTGGCGTGGGAAATCCCTCTGACCTGATGTTCTCATTGGGCACCTTCCCGTATCTCTTGATGGCGGAACACTCGTTCTTGTGGTTCAGCCAAGCATCTTTCTGGCACGTGCGGTCGCAGTAATGGGCAAACTTGCACTGCCCACAGCGATGGAGCTTCTCCTGCCTCTTGAAGCAGGTGTGGCACACAAAGTTAATGAGGCTGAAAGAGGGGAGAAGAAGACAAAATGAAGAGAGAAGAAGTGCTGGGGCTGCACAGATGGCTCGGCGCTTAAGCTCAGACATTGCTCTTGCAAAAGCCAAGTCTGGTCCCAGCATTTATGCTGGTGTCTCATTGTTACCCGTAACACCAGCTCCAGAGGATCGATGCCTCCGGCCTCAGGGACCACCCACTCTCACACACACATACATACAAACAGAATTTAAAAGATTTTTTTAAATACTTTTTTTTAAAAAAGAAGGGATGCTTTTGACCATATTTTGCTACAAATAACACATAACCACAAACTAGGTAAGTCATAAGGAAAAGAGAGCCAGGGCTGGAGAGATGGCTCAGAGGTTAAGAGCATTGGCTGCTCTTCCAAAGGTCCTGAGTTCAATTCCCAGCAACTACACAGTGGCTCATAACCATCTATAAAGAGATCTGGTGCCCTCTCCTGGCATGCAAGTGTACATGTAGGCAAAATACTATACCTAAATAAATAAATCTAGAAAGAAAGAAGAAAGAAAGAAAAGAGAGCCAGCCTGGCTAATGGCAGACCTGCAATCCCAGCACCCAGAAGGCAAAGGTGGGGGGTGGAAAGTTTGAAGCCAGCCTTAACAATAAGAGGGAGAAAAAAGACAGCGTTACTCTGGGTCACAGTCAAAAGTGCTTGCTAATGAACTAATTCCATCTAGAAGAGACCTTTAGGATGAGACCTTCATTTTGAAGGTCTAACATTCAGGATGATAAAGACCATATTCTGGCCCAGAACTGGAACATGGTCTTCCATCTGCCAGTAATATGCCCTTTTCATATGTGCTGCTATGGTCTGGGTACAGTCTAAGTGTGTCCCTGGGTTGACAATGTGTGCCTTGTAGTTCCCATTTAGAAGTATTAAGAGAGTGGAAATGATTAGACTATGTGTTTTGAGGTAGGTCTTTGGGAGGTAGGGTTAATCATGACCTCAAAGTGGAGCGACTCTCCCATGTACGCATTTGAACTGAGCTTGTAGGTTAGAGGTAGCCTGCTCAGCACGGCAAGGTCCTCGGTTCTATCTGAAGAAGATGAAGAAGAAGAAGAAGAAGAAGAAGAAGAAGAAGAAGAAGAAGAAGA
>OU015745.1:69481582-69495363 GCA_907169655.1 Acomys percivali | reverse complement strand
CACACACACACACACACACACACACACACACACACACACACACACACGAACTGAGAGAGAGAGAGAGAGAGAGAGAGAGAGAGAGAGAGAGAGAGAGAGAAGAGAAGAGAAGAGAGGAGAGAGGGAGAGAGAGGAGAGGGAGAGGAAAGAGAGAGGGAGGGAGGGAGGAAGGGAGGGAGGAAGGGAGGGAGGGAAGGAGGGAGGGAGGGACAGAGAAGGAAAGAGGGAGGGGGAGGGAGAGAGAGAGAGAGAGAGAGAGAGAGAGAGAGAGTCCTCTCCTTGGACGTAATGAACCGCATGCCCTGGTTCACTGCCTTTTCCCTGAAGGTATAGTCCTGAGGAAGGGGGATTTAAGTGCTAGCTAAGCTATCTCTGAAAAGCAGCCCCCACCCCCATGACAGCTGACTCTTCAACTACTCACCCTGCCGTGCTTATCAGAGGTTGTCTTAATTCAAGCCACACAAATGCCAGACGGGTCACTCCAACTGTGGCTCAGGAGATGCTGTCACTCCAATGTAATCACTATGTTGGGGGAGGGTTGTTTTAAATAAAGGCTAAGTACTATTCTAAAACCTTGGTAGTTCCATGTAGACAAGGTAATAGGGACATGAGAATGTAACTTTAACAGATCCCTTTAAAGCTGAGAACAGCAAACCCTCTTCTAGCCGCACGTGCCAAGAAGAACCACTCTGCACCTGTGGACACGGGAAAGCATTTTAATTGCAGGAATGCTTGTATGAGAAGTAGGACCCATCAAATGTATCTTAATTGGAAAAATAGACAGAATGTTGTACATATATTTATTGGGTGGAATATTTACAGCAATTAAAATTAATATCCCATTTAGTTTGTGGATCAATATGGAAAGTGCTACACATAGTTAAAATAAATAGCTCTTTGATGATTTATAAGATGTATTAGGGCTGACAAGATGGCTCAGCAGGTGAAGGTGCCGACTACCAAGGCTGAGGACCTGAGTTCAATCCCTGGGACCACATCAGGGTGAGAGAGAACTGACCCCGGAAGGCTGTTCTCTCACCTCCACGTGCACACAATGGCATGTGCACGCCTACATATAGGAACACACACACAATTTTTAATGTAATAAAAAAATGAAATACCTACAGACTTACTGTCCTCACAAAGATAAGAACAGAAACATTATTTTAGGAAAAAAGCAAGCTCTAATCTGACCCCTGAAACATGATATCATTTCTATAAAAATGAAAAAGACAAACTGTGGCTCTCCAACACGCTCACTGCCAAGCAATGTATGAAAAAGCCTAAGAACATTATGGGGAAAGGTGATTTAAAGTAAAGCACAAATTACTCCTGGGTAGACATTGGCAAGACCCTAATATTTGGAAGTAAATGGACAACTGTTTTACTTATAATTAGAACTAATTTCTTAAGGTTTTAACAAATGTTTATATTCTAACTGGTTTATACAGACTTTTAGCCTCTTTTGTACATCCAGAGGAACTAAAAAGAGGTTTTGTAAGAAAATGTTTCCCGCTGCACCACACCCACCTGCCCACCGCCACTGGCCCCGCCCCTCAGCCAAGTTCTCTGTGAATAGGACAAAGTGTCCAAAGGCCCCTGCTCAGCTTTGCCACTCTGATTGGGTCATAGGAAGCTATAGACTCCTTGCAGAAAAGGAATGCCAACACGTAGCTCTGAGAACTGCAAGCTGAAGGGGTCAGCAAGACGGTTCAGTTGGCAAAGGTGCTTGCTGACAAGCCTGACTTCCTGAGTTCAATCCTCGGAGCCTATGTGCTGGAAGGAGATCCTCTGGCCTCTGCTCACTGTGGCAAGTGTGTGCTCTGCACACATACACCCGTAAGTTAGTGTAATAATTTTAAAATTAAAAGTAAAGGACCCCATGAACCTTATTCCTTCCCTGATGATTTTCGGAGCCAGAATCTGAGAGCTTGGCACCAGTCAAACCAGCAGGGAGGAGGCCACACTCTGCTCCACATACCTGTCAAAAACCACTGCAGAGTAAGCCCGTTCAGCAAAGATGACATCCGCAGCCCAGAACTCCTTCGTGGCCTTCAGACCTCTGCCTTTGCCCTCGGAAGCGAAGACCTCCACATTCTCCATACTGCCTACTGTCATCTCACAGTCAGTGAGGCCGTCGGGGTGAGCAGCTCACACTGAGCCAAGCCTCTTGTCCTTGCTGCTGTTTATACCTCCATCGTCCCAAAGAGCAGGACTATAAATGGACAGGCCACCTCCCCTCCCCAGCTCCCCTCCAGAGCGGGGGACTTCCCCTCCCCCTCCACCACTGTTTCTGGAGGGGAAAAGCAGATAAACCCTGACCTAACAAAGGTCTCGCTCATCGCCCAGAAAAGACGGCAAGACAGAAAATAACCTCGGGCATGTGCGGTCCTGACATGGGACCTCACAGGTTTTGAAGACCTGTTTAAAGATACTCCCTGTGTGTTCTGTGTTCTGAACAGCAGTCATATTCGACTTGAGTTGAAATCAAGAGCACTTGGTCAGTAGGATATTTTTAGCCTCCAGATGCCTCTGCCAAACAAAAGCAGACAACAGCAGTGGACAGAGGAAAGAGGCAAGGTAATAATGGCTGCTCTGGGACCCTTCAGCTGTCAGACAGACTTTCTCAAGTGAGATGGACCCCTTGCCCCACCCCCACCCCAGTTTCTACCCAGAAATAAATAGCAAAAACTAAAATGGGAACTCTTTTTTTTTTAAAAAATATTTATTTATTTATTATTATATATACAGTGCTCTGCCAGAAGAGGGCAGCAGATCTCATTATAGATGTTTGTGAGGCACCATGTGGTTGCTGGGAATTGAACTCAGGACTTTTGGAAGAACAGACAGTGTTCTTAATCTCTGAGCCATCTCTCCAGCCCGAATCCCTGTGAATTGAACACCCACCGCTCCTTGGCCAGCAGACAGATCTCTCCAACGTTATGGGAAAGACCCTTGCAGATACTGCACTGTGGCTCAGCTTAGCATCTGTGTAGTATGTTTAGTTTCTGGGTATGTGTAGATTATAGATGGTTATGGTTCAAGTGTGACCCTCAAAGTTCAAGTGTCAGAAAACATAATTTAATGAAAAAAAAAAACCATAAAAGAAGGAGGATATGACTGCTCTCAAAGTAGAAGGCTTTTACTGTAGATAAAAAGGAGAACTCGGGCAGAGAAGTCCAGGCTGAACGTGGCTGACAAATTAAAGTGGACCATAAAAAAAGAGAATGGCAGGGGCGGAGAGCAGGAGAGGAGCTCCTGACTGATTGAGAGGCGGCATAACCAAAATGCCCGGGCTATATAGAGATCAGGCTGGGGGAGGGATGTGGAAGCCCAGCCCTGGGAGGGAGAGACTTAGGGGAGGGGGAGGGGTAAAAGTTCTCAGAGGAGCCACAGGTACTGAGTGTGACTTGTCCTGGGTTTGAGAGTCAACAGTAATTAGTGCTGCATTCAGGAGAGTCAGCATCACTAAAAATGATTAGCTCATTAGATCTCCACCCTCATAAACCAATTAATCCCATTATCAGGAGAATGGATTCCTGCCTTTTAAAAAGAGGATGAGTTCAGCCTCTCCCCACCGCATCTGTCCATGGAGGACCTTCTTCCTTTCTGTGATCCAGCAAGAAGGTCTTTGTTAGCCTCCAGAATCATAAGCCAATACATTTTTGTTCATTATAAATTATCCAGCTTCTGGCATTCTGTTATAGCAAGCCAAGACATGCTGAGTTACCGAGGACCTCTGCCCTTGATTGTTATGAACGCACAATACAGAAGCACTGAGTCTGCTCCCTCTGCCTGAAGACAGAGCCTATGAAACAAAGGTGGTGCCCTCTGTCTCCCTGGGCTGTCGTGGGTGTGAGACAAGGTGATGCGGGCAAAGACAGCACAGCTCTTGGCGTTTCATAAAGTGCGTTATGCTATTCATTCTGTCATATCCTCTCTAAGTTAATCAGGATGTTCCAGGAGTTCTAATGTATCTTCAGCCAAACTGCCTGCCTCAAAACTCTTTTAAGCCTTGGCCGGGCATGGTGGAGCACACCTGTAATCCCAGCACTTGGGAGGCAGAGGCAGGCAGATTACTGTGAGTTCGAGGCCAGCCTGGTCTACAAAAATGAATCTAGGACAGCCAGGGCTATTACACAGAGAAACCCTGTCTTGAAAAACAAAACAAATAAACAAACAAAAATCAAACCCTCCTTTAAGCTTTGGAAGCCCATCCAACCCCTTTGTCAGACAGCGTCCTGATTCTTGGGACACCAGATCCAGATTGTTGTGGAAGTTTGGTTTCTTTAAAAACTCATTTATGTTATGTAAATATGTTTTTGTTTTAATTCCAGGTGTGGGATATCGAGGCTGTTGCCCTAGTTTGTCCATAGCTGTTTACAGCCTCATGTCCAGCTGTTTCCAGCTGGAAAACACCCTTGTGCAGACACTGAAAGGGTATAAATACAAGAGCACGGAGGGGGTGGGAGGGTGGGGGAAGGATGGGGGGAGGCCTGCGAGAAGAACATTCGGAGAAGACAATCAGAGGAGGAAGAGAAAGCTGCTGCATTTGCTGTTGCTGGCTGAATATTCTGACAACAGAGATTGGACTTGCCCCAAAGAACCCAATGACCCTAAACAGCAGGAAGTAGCCAAAGGGAACTATACCCTCCCTCCTCACTAACCTTCTTTTTCTCCTACCTGGTGTTGGGGTGTTAGAAGGGATTGGGGTGGAGAAGAGAGAAAGAGATATAAGAAACCAAAATAAAAATAGATTTTAAAAGTACACCTACACCAGATAATCTCAGTAATTTCAGATATAGGCTAATGAGCAAAACTCAAAGCATTTGAAATAAGTACCTAAAAAGGTAAACATCAGGGTGGGGTGGGGTGGCACCCACCTGTAATGCCAGCTGCCTCAGCTACTCTTCTATTCCTGTGAACAGACACCATGACCAAGGCAACTTTAAAAGAGAAAGAATATAATATGGGGACTGGCTTGCAGTTTCAGAGAGTGGGTCCACCATCAACATGGCAGGAAGCATTGAAACAGGCAGGCAGGCATGGTGCAGAGCAGTGAGTAGCTGAGAGCTTATATCTCATCTGCAAGATCTAGGCAGGAGGAGAGAGACCAGGCCTGGGATAGGTTCCTGAAACCTCAAAAGCCCATCCCTAGTGACACACCTCTTCCAGTAAGACCACACCTCCTAATCCTTCCCCAACAGTGCACCAACTGGGAAGCAAGCATTCAAACAGGAGCCTCTGGAGGCCACTCTCATCCAAACACCACACCAGCTACTGCAGAGGCGAAGGCAGGTGCATTGTGAGTTTGAGGTCATAGGCTAAACAGCATGACCCTATCTCAGAAGAAGAAGAGGGGGAGAATGAGGAGGAATAGGAAAAAGAATTAAAAGAAAAAAAAAAAAGAGTAAATATCACTGATTTTAAAAGAGTGAAGAAAAAACACACGTGAGTGCGTCCAGTAAGTGGCCTGCATTGACACTGCTCTGTAACTCAGCCTTTTGGACAATGGCTCTGAAGACGATGCTCCGCCTGATGAGGGCTCAGACCTACTCTAGACACTGCACTGCGACATGTTGAGTCTAAGCCACAGTCAAAGAAGAATCTGCGAGACCTGAGGAAAGACAAAGACATCAGACTCTAAGCTTTAGCACTGTCTGTAGCTATTCATCTTATCACAGTACAGCTACGTAGTAGGAAGACATGTGGTCCTTAGGTCCCAGTTCAAATACCCAGAATTATATATGTTATCTGTAGAGTCCACCATGAGGTACATAGAGGGCAGAAACATAATCCAGTTGTGGTATTGGAGGCTTCTGTGGACAGCAATTAAAGTTAAGTGACGCTGTATGGGAGACCTTAATCTGACAGCACTATGGCTTTATAAGAAGAAAGATGTGAGCCAGGTCTGGTGACACACTCCTTTAATCCCAGCACTCGGGGAGGCAGAGGCAATTGGATCTTTGTGAGTTCGAGGCCAGTCTGGTTATAAAGCAAGTCCAGGACAGCCAAGGCTACACATAGAAACCTTGTCTCGAAAAGCAAAAACCAAGAGGAAAGATGTGAGTGGGAATGTTCTGTCTCACAGTGCTATGTCCTACTCTACCCCAAACCTCTGTAGAATGTCCCACCAACAAGAGTACTTTGGCCGGGCATGGTGGCACATGCCTTTAATCCCTGCACTTGGGAGGCAGAGGCAGGCCGATCGCCATGAGTTTGAGGCCAGCCTGGTCTACAAAGCAAGTCCAGGACAGCCAAGATAACATAGAGAAACCCTGTCTCAAAAAAAAAAAAGAAAAGAAAAGAAAAGAAAGAAAGAAAGAAAGAAAGAAAGAAAGAAAGAAAGAAAAGAGGACTTTGCCACATACAGCCACCAGATCATGGACTTCCCAGCCTCTGGAATTATGAATCAAAAAGCATATTCTTGTTTGTTTGTTTGTTTCTGGGTTTTTTTGTTTGTTTGTTTGTTTCTGTTTGGGGGGGTGTTGGTTTTGGGTGTTTTGTTTTGTTGTTGTTGTGTTTTGTTTTGTTTTTTGAGACAGGGTTTCTCTGTGTAGCCCTGGCTGTCCTGGAACTCACTCTACAGACCAGGCTAGCCTCAAACTCAGAGATCTACCTGCCTCTTGTGGGCTGGGATTAAAGGCATGCGCCACCATGCCCAGCAAAAAAGCATATTCTTTATATGTTACATAATCTATGTTATTCACCTGAGGTATCAGAAAATGGGCTGAGACACATGCCAGGAGGAACTTTACAAATGTGACTACATTAATGCTCTTTCAATGAGATTATCCTACATCATCCTAGCCAGACCAGTGTAACCACAGCAATCCTCAGATGAGGAAAGCAGGGGCAGACATGATAACCATGGGGCCGTGGGCCAGGATCACAGAGACACTGTTGATTTCAGAGATGAAGGGAAGGGTCATAAGCCAAAAATCCAAGAGACACATGGAAATTAAAATAGGCAAAAAGGGGATGGAGAGATGGCTCAGAGCACTGCCTATTCTTCCATGGATCCTGAGTTCAATTCCCAGCAACCACATGGTGGCTCACAACCATCTGTAATGTGACCTGATGACCTCTTCTAGTGTGCAGGTGTTCATACAGGCAGAACACTGTATAATAGTAGTAAATAAATAAATAAATCTTTTTTTAAAAAAATAGGCAAAGAAAGAGATTCCCACTTCAGAGCCTCCAAAAATTCAACCCCACTGACAAAGGGAACCCCAAATCTGCTTCTGATCATCAGAACTCTGAGGTGACTATAAAGTTACATTATTTTAAGTCACTAAATTTGCAATAATTTGTAACCTCACCAGTAGGAATCTAACATATCAACATATTACATTAATCATTTCTCATAGAGAATTCCAGGCCAGCCAGGACTACACAGTGAGTCCCTGTCTCAAAACAAAACAAAACAAAAACCAAATCTGAGATGAAATACAGCAAGAATGCCATTTACTATCTCACATCTAAAAACAAACTATTAGCTTAGTCCAACGAAAGCTAATTTACAGTAAGTTAATATGTGTGTGTTACAGATGACGTATGTAAGTGGGCTCATTTTCATATATTTGGGTTACAGTAAGAAGCAGAACGTGGCCAGACCTTTGCACTTCCAAACCTATTTACTAACGTAGTGATAGCTAAGTATGCAGGTGGATTCTTCATTCTGGGTACACAATCGTGCACGGGGAATTGAAGCCGACAGCATGACTTTAAGATGCATCGCTTGGGGCTGGAGAGATGGCTCAGAGGTTAAGAGCACTGTCTGTTCTTCCAAAGGTCCTGAGCTCAATTCCCAGCAACCACATGGTGACTCACAACCATCTACAATGAGATCTGGTGCCCTCTTCTGGCAGGCAAGTACACATGCGAGCAGAATATGTATAAATAATAAAAAAATAAATATTTGAAAAAAAAAGATGCATCTCTTAGTGGAGTGCTGAACAGAAGAAATATAATTGTCCCTTTAGTCAACATTTAAAAATCCAGCATATATATATATATATATATTTATATTTATATTCTTTATGATAACATACAGCATGTGTGTATATATGTATATATATATGATAACATACAGTCTGTGTATATATATATATATTCTCTATGATATATATTCTCTATGATAACATACAGAGTTCTATGAGCTGGAGAGATGGCTCAGAGGTCCTGGGTGCTACACTGCTCTTGCAGAGGACCCTAGTTAGGTTCCTAGCACCTATGTTCTTCGGTCACAACAACTCCTGGGAGATCCTACACCTTTAGCTTCTGAGGGCTCCCAGACTCATATGCACATATCTATACACAGACACCCTTACAAATGTAATATTAAATTAGCAAAAAATAAATATTAAAGAGCAGAGTTGCAAACTCAGGTGGCACTAAATGATTTTTTTTCCAGCTACCTGAAATGTTCCCCTGGTGTTGGAGATGAGCAGAGTCTTCATTGTCTAAGGTAGTCCTTTGCACCCTAGGATACACAGCATCTCTGCCAGCATCAGTAAGACAGTGGGCATTGGCTCCCAGGCTGCTGGTGGGGAGGGGCCAGATATAGGGACTGTTTTGGAGAGACAGATAGATCATCACAAAACCTAGGCATGACTTCAGATACCCGCTGATGCTGATGCTGATGCTGATGCTGATGCTGATGCTGTCTTGCAACAATGCCCAAGATATAGTCCAAGCTGGCTTTAAAAGTGTGATTGTCCTGCATGCAACTCTCAAGTTTCTGGGCTCGCCAGTGTACTAGCACTCCTGTGTAGACAGCCTCCCGATGCAAGAAGGAGTTTGCCTTGCTAACCTGAATTTTGGGTAGAATGTGTTTCCAGAGGCCTGCTGTGGCACTTAACTCCTTGACTGTAGCCATATGTATATACATTGCTGTCCCTTTAAACTGATCACCCTCAAAGGCCTCAGGAGAGAGATTTCTCAGTTGTGTGTTACAATTAATGGAATATGTATGGATACGTATGAAAGTCCAGGAGTAAAAGGGGGAAATTACCAAGACAATTTGTGACAAGTCTTTGGTGTACCTGTACGAATATAGGAATGCTACAGCACCCTGAAAAAACTCCACTGACCTAGCCGCACACCCAGAAAGATTGCCATCTAGTAGCAAATCAAAGAAGCTGCAAGCATTTGCATAGTTTCTACACTTTAGTAAAAAGGACAACCCTTCAACTTCCTTTCTACTTCGTGCCAAAGTTCATTTAGGGCAGAAGTCTTCCAGGACCTTTACAGCTGTGAACTAAAAATACTTTTTACTGTCTTGAATGGTTGGGGGTGGGGATCAAATACATTTTGTGGCAAAATAACTAGATGAAATTCAAATTTCAGTTGCAGTAAATATAACTGCGTCAGAAAAGGAGCATACTCAATTGTTTACATCTCTTCTATAGCTGTATTCCTTCGCACAATGGCAGAGCTGACCGTCTCCCATGGAAAGCATATGACCAGCAGAGCCAAAAGTGCTTACTGTTGATGTTTACTGCAAATGTTTGCCAGCCCCTGCTGAGTCTAATAATAGGGTGCTCAGAATGCTTGGCAACATTAAGCAGACCAGGAAGAGCTCATCGCCTCTGAGTGCACTCACAGGCTTATTCATTCATTCCATAAGCAATGTGACAGACACAAAAAGAACGTCTAGAGACGGGATAAAGACAGTGCTAAGTAAAAAGGGGAATGGCTCTGAAAATAAAAATGAAGGGCTGGAGAGATGTCTCAGAGCACATCAGCTGAGATGTACTGCTTTTTCAAAGGACTTCAGTTAGGTTCCCAACACCCACATGAGACCACTTATAACCAGGGAATTCAGGGAATTTGATGCATCTGAAACACACACACATACACATACACACACAAACACGCACACGTGCACATACTCTCTCCCACACACAAACACACACACATGACTAAGAGCAAATATTTGAGAACACCACATTTCTATTTATTTGCAAGTTTTTATATAATGAAGCATATTTTTTAAAATAAAATAAATAAAATCTTAAAAGGATAGAGGGAAGAGACAAAGTCGCTCACATAAACAGCCCATTATACTCTGACTAGTTACAGCACAGACAAACGTCTCATGTTTTCTCTTGTCCCTGTGTTATTAAAGAAGCATGGATGCAGTGATGGTCGGCCTGCCTGTGTGTGAAGGCTAGGCATCCTTAGGAAGGAGGGGAGTGGCAGTATCTGGGAAAGGAAGAAAATGCAGTATGCTGAGTTACACAATCGTGTCGTATTAACAGGAATGGGGCCTGTGAGATGGCTCAGTCGCTAACGGTGCTTGTCACTGCAGCACTTTGGAGTCAGAGGCAGAAGGATCCTGCTTTCCAGGCCAGCCTGTGAGTGTGACACAGTCTTCAGTCTTAAAAACAACAACAAACACTAGTGGAGTTTTTTAGATCATTCAAGTAATTCCAGCTCTTGAGAGGCTGAGAGCAGAGGGTTGTTCTTGTGAGCTGGGGGTTGATGGGTGCCAGTGGAAATGAAGGGAAGGCAGGCAACTCCAGAATCAGAACTGATCTTTAATCAGGACAGAAGGGCCACAGTTTCTTGGGGAAAGTGAGATGATGTGCAAGTGGCACTGGTGGCCCTGGGGCCTGTTGGCTTTTGTAAGACTGAAACAGGGAAGCTTTGGGGCTGGAAGATTCCATCTGCAGTTCAATTTCCCTTCAGACAGGAACCAGTACACACCAGCCAGGTTGGTATGTGGATCTCCTTATCAGAAGCTGTCGCAGTCATCAGTCAACTCTGAGCTTCTCAGTCCACCTGAGGCATTTAGGTGACTATCCCCTTTCAGTCATTGGTTTGGGACCAGCCTGGGCTAAAGTGAGATCCTAGCATATACTTGGCTTTGTGGGTAAAGGAGTGCTGCCAAGCCCCAGGGCCTGAATTCGACTTCTGGGGTGCATATGATATGAGGAGCCCGACCATCACCCTGCTCCACACAAAATAACTAAAATTATTTTCTATCTAAAATATATATACTTCTACAATATGCTAACTAAAAATAGAAAACTAAACATACTTTAACAGTGCCTGTGTGAGATGTTGTATCTATGTGATAGGAGCATGTATGTGTGTGTTGTATTTTAAGGAAGTAAGTGAGGGCTGGAGAGATGGCTCAGAGGTTAAGAGCACTGCTTGCTCTTCCAAAGGTCCTGAGTTCAGTTGTCAGCAACCACATGGTGGCTCACAACCATCTACAATAAAATCTGGTGCCCTCTTCTGGCTTGCAGGTGTACGTTCAGGCAAAACATGTGAGGGTTGTTTGTTTGTTTGTTTGTTTGTTTTGTTTTGTTTTTCGAGACAAGGTTTCTCTGTGTAGCCTTGGCTGTCCTGGACTTGCTTTGTAGACCATGCTGGCCTCGCACTCTTAGCAATCCACCTGCCCCTGACTCCCAAGTGCTGGGATTAAAGGCGTGCGCCACCACTGCCCGGCAAAACGTTATATGCATATAAATAAATAAATCTAAAAAAAAAAAAAAAAAAAAAAAGAAATTAAGAAAGTGAACACGAACGTAGTGATCTGAGGAAGGGAAACTGTATATAATCAGATGTTCATCCGGTGTGCGTACATTGAGTTGTACTATTTACATACATGCATGACCTGAGAGGAAAGAGAGGAATGTATGGGCTATGCCGGCAATGCACTCAAGCATTAAGAGCAGAACAAGAAAAAGGCAGGTGTGCGTCCTTTAGATACTTTGCCAGTGGATCCGTACATTTTCAGACTCGTTTTAGCTCTCTAGGTGAGCTGTACCGCTAGGCTTCTTCCCTCAAATGTCAAAAAGGAAGGACACCACCTGCTCTTAGAAAACAGAGCCGGGAGCCGGGGCGTGGTGGCGCACGCCTTTAATCCCAGCACTCGGGGAGGCAGAGGCAGGCGGATCTCTGTGAATTCGAGGCCAGCCTGGACTACAAAGTGAGTCCACGACAGCCAAGGCTACACAGAGAAACCCTGTCTCGAAAAACAAAAGCAAACAAGATGATACAATGAAATGAGGAATTTTCAGTCAATAGGGAGCAGAGCTGTGGAAACTACATGTGCATGTATGTTTGTATATCAACTTATACACTAAACTTGTGTGCATATGTGTACACATATTCAGACGTATGTGTAGAAACACACAAAGTAAATGTGTTGATATGGTTTGGGTAAGTGCCCACCCCTAAGGCTGAGCCATCAGCCTGTGATGTTAGTGGGGGGTAGAAGTGAAGAGGAGGGAAGCCAGAAGAATGGAGCTCATGGCCCCCAGCAGTCATCCTGGTTCCTTTTTGTTTTGTTTTCTTTTTGGTTTTTCGAGACAGGGTCTCTCTGTGTAGCCTTGGCTGTTCTGGACTCGCTTATGTAGACCAGGCTGGCCTTGAACTCACAGCGATCCGCCTGCCTCTGCCTCCCGAGTGCTGGGATTAAAGGCGTGCGCCACCACACCCGGCTCATCCTGGTTCCTAACACATGCCTTTGTCGTAGCGTCCCTACCATGCATAACACTTGGTTTTCATGTTTTCTTCCTCTCTGACAGAACCCGGGGGGGGGGGGCGGGGAGGAGAATGTCTTGGTCACCCTAGTAAGGGCTCATACACGTGCAACAGACAAAGTGGTAAGGGAGGAGGAAAAGAAGAGAAATGAAACAGACATGAAGTAAAATCAACTACCACATTAGCATACCCTAGCGACATCCACACCTGGCTTATTCAAGCTGCTGCGAATGAGCTTGTGGGGGGATGAGGGGGTTGGGAGGTGAGGGCTGGGAGGGCGGGGGGGGGGGGGGTAAGCCACTGATTCATGGCGCCTTTGTTCTATTTCAGAAGGAATAGCTTCCAGCTTAGAGGGCAAGACACAAGAATAGGTTTCCAACAAGCTGCTGAGATTAATTCAAAGCAACTTCTTCTCAGGTATGGTGCTATATGCTGTGATCCCCATACTCAGGAGGACAGAGAGTTCAAGGCTACCTTACATACAAAGGCCTCGTCTCCAAAAACTAAGCCATGGATGTCTCTGCAAACCACTTGGCTGCACACTGAAATCTTACAGAAACTATGAAACCTTGACACCTAGATTTCTCTTGCAGAGACTTCAGAGAAACTATCCTGGTCAGCGGAGGTATGATTATAGTATACAGCCAGAGAGAAGCCATGAGGGCTTAGGCGCCAAAGTTGAATGCCCAGTGGGCAGCAACAGGGTATAGAAGGCATATGTTCAGCGATGGAAAATAAGCAGGCATCCTCAGTGTCCATTCTTCCATTTCTGATGCCACCTGAGCTGTCACAGGCATTCTCCCAGCCCCTCTGAGCTGTCACAGGCATTCTCCCAGCCCCTCACACATGGATGCAGAAGCTTTTGCTCTTCTGGGCCAGATCTCTTGGGTTGAACAGTCCCTGAGAATACACCTTTAATGAGTGCTAAGAAGGAAGGGCATGAAGAAGAGCAGTCTTCCAGGAAATGGAAGCTACTTAGTGGTCTCTCCTTTTCTCTTCACATGCCTCCCTTATTTCACCCCCTCCCCAACACCATCCTCTATTAAAAGTGCTCTCACCTCATGGTACAAGCCCTCGGAGCGAGCCTTGTCTATTTTTTCCAGTGTATCCTTTGAGGATTGTATCATCTCCTTCACCACTTCCTGGGAGGGCTGGGAGAGAGAGAGAGACATGCAGTTTGAGATCGCTTTGTGGGGCAGCCCATTTTAGATCAGAGTACCTGAACACTGGGAATGTGATTCCATGGCAGGCCACTTGCCTTGCCCAAAGCTCAATCCCAC
>OU015745.1:69448464-69481182 GCA_907169655.1 Acomys percivali | reverse complement strand
CCCCCCCCCCCCCCCCCCCCCCCCCCCCGCCACCATGGCGCTGGCGCCGTCCAGTCAGCCGCGGGAGGTGGCGGCGACTTCCCCTCAGGAAGTCAGGTCTCCGCCTCCTCCCCCACCCCACCCCGCCTGCTCTGCGGCGGAGGCGGCGGCGGCGGCGGCGGTGTTCCAGCCTCTCCGCCACCTCCACCGCAGCCGCTGACCCCCGGCCGGCGTTGTTGGCGGGGAGGGGGACAGTAGTTGTAGACGCTCGCCCCTACCTCAGAGAAGGTGAGTTCCCGCCCGGCGGCGGGGGCGGCCCGAGCTCCAGCCCTCAACTCCCGCGGCCTGGTGACGGCCGAGCGCCCCGCCCCGCCTGCGAAATGGCGGAGGAGGCCGAGGTCCGAGGGGACCAGGACAAGAGCCGGTCAAGGCAGAGGGCGAGGGAAGCGGGGGTCCCGTGAGGAAGCCCCGTGTGGAAGCGACTCCCCGAGAGGGTGGCAGCCTCGGTCGGGCGGAGTGTGGAGAGCAGATCTCACAGCAGGCTCTACTTAGGGAAAGTTGGGGGACGAGGAAGCTTCTGGGAGGTAGCGTGGGGGCGCACCCAAGTGAGGAGGTGAGGTGGAGGGGACCCCCCTGGAGCGTGTCCAGTCATCTGGACCCCCTGGAAGACAGGTTAGACAAATGTACATACGTACCTTGACGTAGTGATCTGAGCTTTAGTACGTATCGGCCAGCGTGAGATTTGATGCCATACCTACTGACGAGGGGCAAAGCTGAGAGCTGTGTCCTGAATTGCTCTAGGTGACTTGGACCTTAAAAAAAAAAAAAAAAAGACAAGAGAGAGAGAATGTGTAAGGAGAGAAGACCGAGCTGAAGAAGACCGGAGAGGTGAAAAATTCCAATGGGTTAGTCACTGCTTGCTGACTGGGAGTTACGGAAGTTAGGCACCTATCCTCTCCCACAGAGACTGGGAACACAACCTCCGCCACCCTAATTATAATTCAAAGAAATGATTTTATAGGGTATGGGAGACTGCTGAGTTATGGGAAAGAGCCTTTGTTGGGCCCAGTGCTGGAGACCTTTAATCCTCAGCACTGAAGAGGCAAAGGCTGACCATCCTGGTCTTACGTGAGAGAGTTCCTGGCCAGCCAGAGCAGCTTAGTTTGACACTACCTCAGAAGGGGTGAGGAGTGGGGGCTGTTAGTGTTTTAAAGAGTGATTCTATTATGGGTGTAGAACTCCTGAGGCCCTGAGGATGACAAACACAAAGAGACCTGACATCTGGTGAGGGCTAAAATAAACAGTAAATCTGACAGCCAGAGCTTTTCCTTAAAATGGAACTGGGGTGTCCCAGGGACTTGGCCATAGGCCCACCTGTGTTAAACTGTGGTCTTCACTTTATACAGGTGGAGGTTAGGAGAGTGGACGTTGTCACCAACACATTTACCAGAACACAAAAAGCTGTTTACTGTCTCAGTAGAAATGTGAGGTTTTATGGGTACTACACACCTGTGCCTGTGAGATAGGTCTTTAAAGTAGTTTTGGAAATAATTTTAATTTGATCCCCAATGCAGAAAATTTCAGTAAAACAGAAACAGAAAAACACTATTTTTAGTATTTTTGCCTTACATTGCTCCTTGTCTTCCGTGTGGAAGATAACAGAAGACAAAATACTGCAGGAAAATTCAGATTCTATTTTCTAGAATACCTATAAACATAACACTAAAAGTAACTTTTTCCATATCTCTATTTTATATCCTTTCTTACACAGTTCACTTTTTTATGAACCAGGTAGAGTTGGTGCATGCCTCTAATTCCCAGAGGCAGAGGCAGGCAGATCTCTGTGATTTTGAAGGCCAGCCTGGTCTATAGAGTGTTCCAGGACAACCAGAGCTAAAATAGGGAAACCCTGTCTTGAAAAACCTAAACAAACAAAACATTTGTATGGACACTTCCATTCAGTCAGAGTGTTACTAGAAATTGATTACAATCAAATAAGTATCTTTAGCCTATCTTGAGAACTTTTTTAAATCTGAATTTTATGTGTCTAAACCTACCTATCACCAAGTATGCCTGAACAGCTTATAGGTGTCAGCACTGCAGTTCCTTTTAGTTCACAGGACAATTTCAGTGATTCTAATTTGTCCAAAAGACTAAGTGATGATCCATGTAGCAATAACCTCTGTACCACTTAAAGGTGGTAAAAGTGAGACTAGTGAAATAGAAATCTTGCCCAAGAATAGGTTGTATTGTTAGTTTTGGTACAAGTGTATGACCCTGAGACAGTACCACACTTGGTCTTGGGTTACATCATCTACTGAGTTAGGTAATTGGATGAACCCAGTGGTTCTCAACCAAGGATGTGTCTGTCCCAGGCTCCCCATCTTCCATTTATTTGAGAATGTTTAGAGACTTTTTTTTTCTTGTAGCCACTGGACAGAGGAACATAGTAAGCACATGCTAGAGGTAATCTATTTGATAAAGGACAAAGATACCACAACACTGAGGTTCACAAGACAGCCCCCCATATATACAACATAGGATTATCCTACCTAGAGTATCAGTGTTGCCAAGGTTGAGGAACTCAAACTAACCAAACTCTGTAGATTAGATTTAACAGTTTAGACTGAATTTTAGCAGTCTGTTGGTATTCTATGGTATGGTTGGAACAGTAAATCATAGAACATGGAAGTTTGGACTCCTAGTGGCTATTTGGTGACATTCAAAAAAATAAAATCTCTTGAGTTCAGATTGAAATCAGTAAGGGGGGGGGGAGCTTCCTAGTCACTGTTATGAAAGGGTAACTGCCCTTCGGGTTTTAGGCAAGCCTGGTCTATGTATAGGGAAACTGTCCCCCTACACACACCAAAAAAAGTTGGAAGTGGGCATACGACCCATGCCTATAATCCCATTGTTTAAAGGCTGAGGCAGGAGTCTAAGGGCTGCCCTGTGAGACCCTGTCTTCGAAAAAGAGAGTATCGAAATAGTTACATCAAAAAACCAAAACCTTGTAATTTCCAGTTATGGTGGCAGACCAAAAAAAAAAAGATAATGCTTGGAAGTGTGTGTGTGTGTGTGTGTGTGTGTGTGTGTGTGTGTGTGTGTAAACCCCTCCAAAAATTAGAATTACTCTGCTTCCCGTCATAGTTCCTGTCACTCTCAAAATAGAACCAGTAAAACTTTTTGAAACAGGAAGCTGATGAAAAACATTTTTGGGGCCAACCTGATCATATCCTGTCCCAAGAAGAGTCAATATCATTGTGGTCAGTTTATGTGCACTTAATTTGGAATCAAGGGAAGTTGTGAAAAACTGTATTATCTAACCTTTTTAAATTACTGACTTTATAGTCAAATGTAGTTAAGCTACATATTTTTAAACAATCAAAATAAACGCAGAACACTATATCCAAGTCCTTTCTAAACTTAACAGTTTGAGCACACATTTTTAATTCTACATACTGGTGCCAAAGTCAGGCTTAGTTTGAAGATAACCAGCATAAATACAGTTTTTCATTTTTGCAAAAGTTAAAACTATAGATACATGTAACAACCCCCATTCTGTGTATGTCCTTTTCAGTTATTTTCAATAAAATTTAGCTAACATACAATATTGAACTGGAGCTGGGTGTGGTGACCCACTCCTGTAATCCCAGCACTCAGGGAGGCAGAGGCAGGCGATCTCTGGGTTCAAGGCCAGCCTGGTCTACAAAGTGAGTTCAGGTCAGCCAAGGCTAACAAAGAAACCGTGTCTCAAAAAAAGAGTAAGTGAAGTATGTTTCACCTTGTTTCAAACTTGTATCTCTGGCCCAAAATAGTAGATAGAGTTTCTAAGTGAGATTCACTAGGTCATTTCCCACTGTACCCTGTAATATGTACCCTAAGGAATTACATAGTTTTTAAGGCATCCTTCAGGGTACTATGCTTTGTAGATATGGGCAGTATTAACTGTCAGTAATCCTTGGCCTGGGGGACTTGAAGATGAGTTTTCTCCAGGCAGATACATTCAGGGCTTTACTTTTATCTAGATGTCCCCTGTCTTCTACCATTATCCCAGGGAAGGAGCTGAATGGATCATGAGCCAGCCACAGTAATTCCTCCCATAAATTATTTTGCTAATATATATAGGGCTAGTAATAGTAAAATTGAGAGTGTACCATTTTGTAACATTATTCTTTTAATATGCCATGGACATTTCTTCATAACATGTTTTGAGACCATGTCTCAACAGGAATAAAATACCTAACTGGGTGGTGGTGGCACATACCCTTAATCCCTGGAGAAGCAGAGGCACGTGGATCTCTTGGGTTCTGCGATGGGCTGGTCTACAGAGCTAGTTCCAGGACAGCTAGGGCTACACAGAGAAACCCTGTCTTGAAAACCCATTAAATAAATATCCACATATAAAGTAAATTTTGGCACTAAATAAATTGACATTTGTCTTTAGTCCATTTTATATTGATATAGCAGAATACCATACTATTTTAAAAAGATTTCTCACAGTTCCAGAGGTTGGAGGTTTCTTTTTTAAGGTGCCAGCATCTGATGAGGCAAAAGTCTTAAGTGTGGGGAGAGATCAGACGTAAAGCCACAAGCTCCCTTAAGACTGGCATTAATCGGATCTGAAGGCGGCAACCTCATGACCTAAATACTTCCCATTGGACTTCACCTAACACTTGTACTGGGAATAGTTTTTAGCATTCCAACATGGGTTTGGGCTATATACTGCCAAACTAGCAGTGTCCTGCTCATAAACTGGTAAGCATCTGTAAGATAAATTTCAACAGTCAGGTACCTTAGATTTAACTGTAGGCCATGTAAGTATAGTGATTTGGGCAAGACTTATTATGAAAGGAGAAAAGTTAGCCCAGGCCCTAAAAGTTGATATACAACACGAGTAGCCTCGAGTTGTTTTTATGGTCTTACATATTTGGTAAAGTGTATATGGTCACATTTTTACCAACTGAGAGATGGTTGCCTGCTACAGGTAAGGATGGATTGTGGTTCCTTCCTGTGGTTCTCATAGAACTTTAGTGGTATGCAGTCACCCGTACTTATCTGCAGGGGATTAGTTCCAGACCCCCTGCCTCTTGTAACAAAATCTACAAATGTTCAAGTCTAAATCAGCGTGGTTGTGTATAGCCTTTATGTATCTCCTATATACTTGAGTTATCTAGATTACTTGCAATACCCAGTGACCCAGACAGTGTAAATAGTTGTTATACTGTATTGTTTAGGGAATAATGACAAGGAAAATAGTCTTCTTACTCTATAAGCATGATTTTTTTTTTATTAATAGTTTATTGAACAACAACAAAAAAGAATCACTTCTATTATCAGTTACCAGGTTCCTTCTCATTTAGAGTAATATTTTCTGGACCACAAGAAAATGTCACATTCAGGTATAATGGCATACATCTATAATTCCAGGTACTCATGAGGCTGAGGCAGGAAGATTACAAAATTGAGGCCATAAGGCCCGAGAAGTGGCTGGTGGATAAAGGTTCACACCACCATCGGTCTCTGGGACCCACATGATAGAAGGGGAAAGAGCTGACTCCAGCTAGTTGTCTACTGACTTCCACACACCTGCTCTGGCATGTACACTGACAAACACACAATAAACATTAACTTTTTTACATTTGAAAGATTAGCATATTAAATACTAAATCAGGTGTGGTGGTGCACACCTTTAATCCTAGCACTCAGACAGAGGCAGGTGGATCACTATGAGTTCAAGGCCAGAGACAGCCAAGGCTATACAGAGAAACCTTGTCTTCAAAAACAAAAATTAAGCCTACTAAATGTTTTCATATTAAAATTGGTGTTTTCGGCATGGTGATGCATGCCTTAAATCCCAGCAGGGTGGCAGAGGCAAGCAGATGTCTGAGTTCGAGGCCAGCCAGGTCTACAAGAGAAACCCTGTCTCGAAAAACCAAAAAAAGAAAAACAATTTTTAAAAATGGCATTCTCATGAGCAAAAGGCTATAACTATAGTTTTGCAAACAGTTGGAAAATTAAAATTTGAGGTGATAAATGAAATGATACTGCTAACTGAAGACTGAAAACAAAACTTCCTCCAGTGTTTTGCCTTCCTTTCTTTTTTCCATAGATAACAGGAATGAATGCAGACAGGTTTTTTGTTTGTTTTTATAAAAGGCATCTGTGGAGTGGTGCTGCTGTTTGAGTAAGGGATTTTTCATTATGAGATAGGTTAAAAATAAAGAGATTGTATCTTTTGGAAGCTTTGAAACCTAACAGATAAACCTCATCTATGTCATTTTACTTAATTAGTTTAAGAACCCTGTATGATAGATGGTACTGTCCCATCAGTGGATCAGAAAAGGAATGATGTACTGACGTTTTTGGGTAATTAGGGTTTAAACTCAAGTTCTTCTAACTCTGAAGCTCACTTCCCCCAATCTCTTACACTGAATACAGACAGCAGCTTAAGCCCCTAGTAACTCAGCCACCACATTTATACAGTAACCAAAAGAACTCCCAAAACTTGAACAAGAAACTATACGTCTGTATCAAAAGGTTGGGGGAGGGATTGTTACTTGTTTTTTGCATCAGTGTCTTCTACTACAGGAAAGATGACAGACAGTAGCCTTACCTTTGACCGGCTTTTAAGGAGGTTTCAAATCACGGAAATGGAGAGCTGTGGACTGTTAGTAGTCTTCTCAGTCATAGATGAAGATACTGACTCAGATGACACCCGGCTAGCCACAGCAGTGTGTGGGTATGCCTGTATATGAAGTCTCAGTCCCTGCCCAGTTTTCTTTATATAATGTGGCGTCCATTCTCTGTCTGGCCTGTATAATGGTGTCCTGGGTTGGAGGTAGCCATTAAAAATTACTGTCTGTGTGCAGTAGTCTTTTCCTACTCTGGTCTCTTAAATGTTCAGAGACCTGGATAAAGTTGATCTCTTTAGCTCTGGGATCTTGAATGCAAATGTGCTAGGTACACTTATTCTAGTGAAACATGAAGATCAGTTGTGCTATTTGGAAAGACCTCATGTAAGTAGTTCCCATATACACACATGCATTTATTTATTTTGTGTGTAGGTGCATGCCTGCCACAGCACTAAGTGGAGGCCAGGGGACAACTTGGAGTCAGTTCTCACTTTCACACTAGTCCCAGGGATCAGATACAGAACACTGGGCTTGGCCATAAGTGCCCATTACCCACTGAGCCATCTTACCAGCCACCTCATCTAGTTTTATCCATTGTAATCTTGTTTGAAACTACATCTTTTTTTCTTT
Source organism: Acomys percivali (assembly GCA_907169655.1). Taxonomy (NCBI): domain Eukaryota; kingdom Metazoa; phylum Chordata; class Mammalia; order Rodentia; family Muridae; genus Acomys; species Acomys percivali. The sequence continues at coordinate 69,473,941 of OU015745.1, read as the reverse complement.
TTGGTTTTTTGAGACACAGTCTCTCTGTGTAGCCTTGGCTGTCCTGGACTTGCTTTGTAGACCAGGCTGGCCTTGAACTCAGGGAGATCCACCTGCCTCTGCTTCCCTGAGTGCTGGGATTAAAGGCATGCACCACCACCGCCCAACTTGAAACTACATCTTGATCCATATGTGGTTGAGATTAAAGTACTCTAATTATATAGTTTCTTAGCTTCAGGTTGAGGCGACTTGGATTCAGGTCTCAATTCTGCCATTATTGATGAGCAAGTTACTTTGAATCTCTCTCTTAAACCCACAGAATGTCCTGTTTGCCATTTGTGAGAACTAGGTAAAAGAAGGCATTACACTGTGTGTATTCTAATTCTCTAGAAAAGTATCAGATAATCAGTGTTATTTTATGTTGAAAAATTTTAGCTTTTGTAAGATTGTAATTTAGAAAGAAATATTAGTTCACTTTAGAAAGATAAATATAAGTTCAAGAAAATGAAAATCATTCACAACTGTACTCATAAAATGTTAAGTTTCTATTTTTTCCCTGTGTCATCATTTTAGGTATTACTATGTAGACAGCTTCAAACTCAGAGATTATTGTTAGATCCTCTCTTATAAGAAGTTTGGAGGTAGAAAGTGCAAAGCTGTTAGGCCATCTTCATAATGTGATTAGAAATGACCCAAGCATCTTTGGCTTTGCTCTGAGTGGCTGGCTCAATTCCTCATGTTCTGTGATGACTAAAATCCACCTATGGCATCCTTCCAGGAGCGGGAGGGAGATGTCTTCTTCTAGCCCATGTAGCACTTAGGCCTTTTTTTTCTTTTTTTTTGATTGGTTTTGTTTTACCTGGAGTTACCCACATAGCTGTATTTTGCCTAAAAATGGCCAGAAATGTATATTTTTAAAAAGATTTTGTGTTTCTTCATATGTTCAGTCTAGGATCCACAAATAAGAGAAAAGCATATTTGACAAGGTACCTGGCCTATTTCACGTAATACGATGATCTCTAGTTAGCGTTCATTTTCTAGCAAACAACATAGTTCCATTTTTTTTTTTTCAATGCCTGAATAAAATTCTGTTGTGTAGTATATACCACATTTTCTTTATCCATTTATTGATGGATAACTTGATTCTGTAACCTAGCTATTGTGTATAATGCTGTAATAAATATGTATATTCACTTGAGTATTAGAGGCTTATACCCAGAAATGGTAAAGCTGGGTTATACAGCAGTTCTCTTTTGAGTTTGTTTGGGGAGCCTTCATACATGTTTACATTCCTACCAACAATGATAATGCCCCTCTCCACACACACACAAAGTCCTTCATAGCATGTATTGTTGTTTTTTTTTTTAAGATATATTTATTATGTATATGAGTACGCTGTCTTCATGTACACCAGAAGAGGGCATTGGATCATAATATAGATGGTTGTGAGCTACCATGTAGGTGCTGGCAATTGAACTCAGGACCTCTGGAAGAACAGCCAGTGCTCTTAACCAATGAGCCATCTCTCCAGCCCATTAGTATTTTTTCTTTTCTTTTTTTTTTTCCAAGACAAAGTTTTTCTGTGTAGCCATGGCTGCCCTGGACTCACTTTGTAGACCCAACTGGCCTGCCTCTGCCTCCCGAGTTCTGGGATTAAAGATGTGCGCCACCATGCCCGGCATGTATTGCTGTTTTCTTAATGTTAGATATTCTGACTGGGGTGAAACTCAATATAGTTAGGGGTTTTTGGATTAATAGATTACAGACACATGCTAATATACCTTCCTTTACATGCATTTTTGGTATTTGAACTCTGGGTCTTTGTAATTGTGTCACAAACATAGTCACTGAGCCACCAACATAAGGAAAGGGGGCCATGTATGCCATGGTGTGAACATGTGAAAGTTAGAACTGAATTCAACAAGAATCTGTCAGTTCTCTCCTACCATATATGTTATCAAGCTCAGTTCTTTTTTTTTTTTTTTTTTTTTTTTTTTGTTAATCTAGCACAGTTCTTATTACCCACTGAGCTATTGTGATAATGCATTAAAAATTTTTAGTATACTATATTTTGACCATGTTCCTCTTTCCCTCCCCCAAATTCTTCCAGTTCCTTCCTACCTCCCTATCTACCCAACTTCATGTTCTCCCTCCCCTCCCCCACAGAGAGAGAAAAGGGGAGGGGGAGCAAAACAAAAAGTAAGAACAAAAACAAAAACAAAAACATACAGACTTTTTTTGTGTGTTGGCCAACTACTCCTGGTCGGTCTTGGGACTTGCCCTGGAGTTTGGTTGATATGCTTAGATACATTCAATTGGAAAAGACTAGTTTTTCCTTTCCCAGCAGCTGTCAATTACACATAGCTTCTTGGTTAGGGGTGGGACTTTGTGTCTACGCTATCTTTTCAGTGCTGAGACCCTGTCTGGCTTGAACCTATACAGATCTCATGCATGTTGCTACAGTCTGAATTCATATGTGCATCAGTCCTGCTGTGTCTAGGAAACCCTATTTCCTTGAAGTCATCCATCACTTCTGACTCTTAGAATCTGTCTTCTCTTTCACATTGTTCTCTCAGTCTTGAAAATGGGAGTTTAATGAAGACGTCCTATATTAGGACTGAGTTCTCCAAAGTCTGTCACTCTCCACACATTGTCCAGTTGTGAGGCTCTGTGTTGATTCTCATCTACTGCAGGAAGCTCTGATGAAAGTAGAGCAATGCACTGGTCTAAGAATCCAGCCTAATGTGGCCACCGAGGAGTCCCTGGTAGAGAGTGCTTCTATAGGTCATTGGGTGTCGGGAAGGAATGGAGGTGCACTAGAAGGAATGGCTGAAATGAACAAGTGGCAGAAAGCTAGGTGGACCCTTGGTTGGTAACAGGAGGTCCCTAAGGGATGGAGGTAAACTGAGAGACTCCTTTAAGATTAAGTAAATCAGAATGGAGGACAAGAAGGATGATAACAGGAATAATGCATTCTTAGTGAAAACATTTGGGGGGGATTAAATAAAATACTCACTGGGTGTGATGGCACATACCTTTAATCTCAGCTATTGGGAGGCAGAAGCAGATGGATCTCTTGAGTTTAAGGCCGGCCAACTCTACATAATGAGTTCCATGGCAACCAGGGCTGTGTAGAGAGACCCTGTCTCAAACACAAACAAAGCTAAGTTTTTAGTGGCTGGCAAGGTGGTTGAATGGGTAAAAATGCTTGCCTCTGGAGCCTCACATCTTGGTCCCAGAACCAACGTGGCAGGAGGAGAGAACAAGTGGTTTGCTGACCTCTATACATATACACACCTCTACATACACATTTTTTTTAAATTCAGATTAACAACAAAGACGAATTTTGTAGATTTGGTCTGTGCTGGTTATGTAGGTATGAATGTTTAATCTTTGTGAAAAAAATTGTGCTTGGTTTCAGGTGAATGAGAGTTGAATAGTAGACAAAAATAGTTACCTCTCTACTCCGTGGGTTAGCTCCCTGATTGTTTCAGTCTTCGCTTTGTGGAGCACTCATGCTGAAAACTGAAGCCATTAATGGTTGAATATGATCAAATTTCACCATCAAGTTCTCAGCCTGATAACGGTAAGGTTCTACTCATGTATGTGCCATCTGAGATCTTTAGGGACTGGCTTGTCTTACATAGCATAATGTCTCTCCAAGGCTCATCTGCTTTATCCAGTTGTCAATGGATGGATGCTGGGACTGTTTCTACTTTTTATGACTGGTAATGTTTATTATATTAGGTAGCTAGACCATCATTTGCTTTACTCATTTACCTATTGATTTATATTTGGGTGTTTTAGGTCTTTTGGTTGTTGTTGTTGTTGTTATTCCTCTCTGGGTCTATTAAAAAATAAAACTACTATGAACATTCATATTTAAGTCTTGAAAAGACATATATCCCTCTTTTGGGGGTAAATGTCTCTCAGTTGTATTGCCAGGTCATTACATAAATGTGTATGTAACTTAAGAAGCGGCTGAACTGTTTCTGAGTGACTGTCCCTTTTACCATTCCTCCCAGGGAGGTCAAAGTTATAGTTGTTCCAACGCCTCACCAAGCACTGTCAGTCTTTCAGTCTTCCCAATGAATATGTAGTGATCCCTCACTGTGGTTTGAATTAACATTTATTTTATACCTAATAATCTACAACATACATCTTTATCTGGTTTTATTGACCATTTGTATATATGCCCTTCTGAAGTATCAAAATAGTATGCCTTTATTTCATTGTTTATTGTTGCTCTCTTGGTCAGAATTTTTATGCTTCGCAAATTAAAATGATATCTAAGTTTTAGAATTCACCAAAATAGGTTTCAGTTAGACCATTTTTGTTTTGTTTTTTGAGACAGGGTCTCTCTGTGTAGCCTTGGCTGTCTTTGACTCACTTTGTAGACCAGGCTGGCCTCGAACTCACAGTGACCCGCCTGCCTCTGCCTCCCAAGTGCTGGGATTAGAGGTGTGCACCACCACCACCCGGTGGTTTGTACTTCTTAAAGTGAAGGAATATTCAATTGTACATAGGGTTTTTTATGTGTCTTAATATTGTAGAGAAAATAAATCCCCAGAAATGTATTTTAATGTGGGGCAAAGAAAGAGAATCAGGACTAGCTGCTGCTTCCCCTCTACCAAGAAAAACTGAAGTTCCGGTGTGCAGGAGTGTCTGTATGTGTTCTTGACCCTATTGTGTCCATCTCTGCCTGCTCCTTAGTTTCCACTTCATACTTCTCTTCTCAGAGAACAAACACTCAAATTCTAGAATGCCTTATACCAGTCGGAAGCAACAGAGGGGAATCCAAGTGCTGTACAGATGCTGCCGAGTTCTAGTCTATTCCTCATGCCCTGTCCCTAAGAATAGTTCTCATCTTGTAGCTGAGTTTATCATTCCCAGCATTCAAAAATCACTTTATAAACATCACACTCTTTCATTAGTAAACCTTAAGACTACTGTAGTCAGGTAAGTGTGTACATTTGTTTTATTTGAGTAAACAAGATTTTAAAGATTAAATTACTTCCTTGTGGCTCTGTTAGTTAGAAAACAGTAATACAGGAAGCAGGCATCACAGCTTTTGAAATTATCTAACATTTAGATCAGGCCACTGCCGAGACATGTGATTCACACATCCCTATTGCCTTACATTTTTAGCCTTATGAAAACATTTCATGTGTCAGTTCCTTTCTATAACTTTTCTCCCAAATTAGAATACTGAAGTTATTATGAATGATTTTTGAGAATTTGACCATTGTGATACTTGACAAATTTTCAAAATATTTAGCAGTTATTGATGTAAGTTTTAACTTTGGCTTCCATTTGTTATTTTAACCTTTCTAAGAAAAAAAAAAAAAGAATTCTTCAGAACAAAATAATCTAGTATTTTTTTCTTCATTTTCTCTACAGAGAGTCCCTTTTTGTCAACCTAATGAAGCATTCAAACAAGTCATATGACTCTTTTCAAGATGAACTTGAAGATTATATTAAAGTACAGAAAGCCAGAGGCCTAGAGCCAAAGACTTGTTTCAGAAAGATGAGAGGGGACTATTTGGAAAACTGTGGGTACAGAGAAGAGTTTGATTCCAGGCCCAGATATAGAATGTTTGATCAAAGACTCCCATCTGGAAACAACTATTCCTACCCAAGATCATGCAGTAGCTCTCAGACAGAAGACCAGTTACCCCAGTGGTTACCAGCTCACGGCAAGCTGAGACTAGACTCTCTGAGCTACTGCCAGTTTGCCAGGGATGGCTTCTCAGAAAAACAAGGCCCCTTGAACCTTAGTCAGCAAGAATACAATTGTGGCTCATATAGTGTAGAATCTGTAGTTAACAAGCACCTTTGCTCAGGACACAGTACCATCGACCCTCAGGCCAGTCATAGACAAATGCACCAGAAAAGGAAAAGACATCTAGAGGAGAGCAGAGAAAAGCAGGAAGAACGGCCCAAACATGAGAGGAAAAGGAGTTCTGAGGAAATGGAATTAAGTAAACATAGGAGCATCCAAAGAAAGAAAACAAAGGCAGAAATGGAAACTGTACAGGATGGTACAGAAAAGCTTAAGACTAGAAAAGAGAAGAAAAGCCGAGATGTATCCTCTAAGAAAGAAGACCGTAAGCGTAAGAAGGAGAAAAAGGAGCAAGGCGAAGAAAGGACGGAGGAGGAGATGCTCTGGGACCAGTCTATCCTTGGATTTTGAAGCTTCTTAGGTCTCCTGAGGCTCAGCTGAAGTAACAGTCAAGCTTGGTTTTATGCATTCGTGTTCATGTCACTTTGATATGTGGACAGAAGTGTCAACTTCTAACAAAGTGAACATGAAGTGCTTAGTAGGTTGCATTCCAACATGGAGATTTCTTTCCTATTTTCTAAAAGATTTATTAATTTTTCTTAAATATGATAGAGTTTCCTTTTAAGACAGTTGCTCTGCTTCTATTCACCAAATTGCTGTGGTAGTAGAATTATTTTCCTTTGGGAGGTCACTTATTTAAAATTGGTGGATTAACAGACCTTTTGAAATCTATTTCTTGGTTGGGTTTCTTTTAGTTTTGAGTCACATTTTTATGCACACTGGCTTTCTCTATGGAGCAATTTAGATTTCCTTTTTTAGACCTAACTTGCAATATATTTTCTGGGTTGGAAAGTGAAATACATTATAATAATTTTATCTTACATATAGTTTTAAAAGTTTCAGAGTCTTCACAGAAAATCAGTTTATATTCTGAAAATGTTTATAATAATAATAAAAAGTATTTTAACTTCTGGATGTTGCTTTGTGTCAATACTCTGTTCTCCTAGGGATTTTCTTTTGGAACAGGAAAAGCAATAACCACACTTTATATTTTGGAGAGAGAACACCCTAAAAGGTTGTAAAAAGTCCTTACCTGCTATATCAGACCTAACATATTTCATAATAAAAATCTATGGCTCATCATAATTTTCCAAATAAAAGAAAATAATCCTATTATTCTATTCTTGGCAATGCCAAACAAATACTAAGACACAAGGTCTGTGCTTTCTTCCTCAGCCCCCCCCCAGCTGCCCCCCAGAGAGTTTCTCTGTGTAGCCTTGGCTGTCCTGGACTCGATTTGTAGACCAGGCTGGCCTGAAACTCATAGGAATCTGCCTGCCTCTGTCTCCCGAGTGCTGGGATTAAAGGTGTGCGCCACCACACACGGATATTTGCTTTCTTCAAAATGACTCAAAGTCAACAACAATGTAGCCTGAAAATTAACCAACACTAAATATATCTAGCAGCTTCTTTAAAATATTTAATTAAAGTCATAGATATTAAGCAAGAGAAAAATGTAAATATGTAATATTGATTATATTGAAGCCACTATGGCTAGCACAATTGTTTTTAAAGTTTAAGACAAGCCTTTTTCCTAAAATGTGCGCTGTTCTCCAACTCCATTCGATATTGAAACACATTGAAGTATGTAAAACTGGTTGAATCTGAGCCTTCTACATGCACAGAACAGCCTCCACTATGAAGAAACTTTGAGCTAAAATAACAGAAGGAAAAACCCTGGTCAAAAGTTGGGAAGAAAGCTGGGCGGTAGTGGTTCATGCCTTTAGTCCCAGCACTTGGGAGGCAGAAGCAGGTGGGTTTCTGAGTTCAAGGCCAGCCTGATCTACAAAGTGAGTCCAGAACAGTCAAGACTACACAGAGAAACCCTGTCTCAAAAAACAAAAACAAAACCCAAACCAAAAAAAAAAAAATGTCTTAAGTATCATGTTAAAAAAAAAAAAAAAAAAAAACTTAATTCGAAGGGACAATGGTGAGGACAGGAGAGGTTCTGGGGATCAAAAGAGGAGAAGCTGAAATACCACAGACAAGTACAAAGAAAATTGTCAGTTTAGCTCCTGCTCCTCAAGCCAAAGGCGGGTGAGGGGGAGAACTGAAGACCACAAGTATAAGGTAAGCCAGAGAGTCCCAGCCACTCAGTAACATCAGAATACAGACTAACTGGAGGAAAAACTTTCTTAGCAGCTTTAAGTCCGTCAGGAGGATTAGCCTGAAACTTCCCCAAACAAGTCAGCTTTGGAGAAGAAATCAATTACATTGCCCAGAAAAACTTGAGAGTGTTATGCGTGGTCTTGAGAAGTGCCCATCAGCAGTACCTCATTCAGAACTAGTTGAGGGTCAGAAAATAGTGAACAATCACAATTCAAGGTCCCTGCAGATCCATTGCTGCAGTAACAGGGTGGGAGAAAGTCCATGAGGAACAGCTACAGATACAGAGGAATGTCTCTCACAGATCCGGTTGGGAATACAGGCTGTGGGGAGATGAGTAAGGGACATATCATCAATGGTCCCTCTGATGAGAATTAAAACTGGTCACCTGGTTTCACATAAGGGACAGGTCTGAGAGGCTAAGACTAGACTTGCCAAAGGGCTTGCCTCCCATGAGCCCCCTCCATCAAAGAAGTTGGTTTGATTACCTACTCTATTCTGAAGCACCCCAGATGTGTAATGACACATCTTAGACACACAGACTGAAGGCTGCTGGAGTGTGTGCCCTGTTGTCTGCTACAACAAACCTTGGTCTGGACAGTGAGCTGCCGCTTTCACAATGCCTCCAGCAGAAAATACAGCTTTCCTGGGGACATAAATTACCTCATTTTATCTGGGGAGAAATACAGGGCAGGTTGTAGATTGTATGCAATAACCTAGTCCCACTTGGACTTTGGATCCTTCAGCTTAACTGGTAGAGAACACAGGGGATTAAAAGATTCAGCACTTGGGAGGCAGAGATAGGCGGATCACTGTGAGTTCAAGGCCAGCCTGGTCTACAAAGCGAGTCCAGGACAGCCAAGGCTAACACAGAGAGACCCTGTCTTGAAAAAAATTAAAAATTTAAAATTAAAAAAAAAAAAAGATGGCTCAGCAGTTAGGAGCACTTACTGCTCTTGCAGAGGACCTGGGTTTAATTTGCAGTCATGAGGAGTCCCAACAGTCTGTAACTCTAGTCCTAGGGCATTCTAGTCCCTCTTCTGGTCTCTCCAGGTACCAAGAATACACGTACTTCACAGACAAAACAGTCATAGACAATGAGAAGACAAAAGCCTGGAGCCAATGACCCAGTTCCACACAAGCATAGCCTGAAGGCCCACACCAGACACACCCTTAGCACCCACAGAAGTAATGACAGCACAGGTCGTGTGCAGACCTTCAACCTATCAGAACCTTCCCAGGTTGTTCTTACATCCATTGTGGCCCTGCACAGGATTGATTGATTGATTGATTGGTTGATAATTTAAGAAAAAAGAACAATAAGGAGAATAAAGAGACTCAAGTAATCCAGGTTGCCTATGTCACTAAAGATGACCTTAAACACCTGATCTTCTGCCTCCACATGCCAAGTCCTAGAATTACAAGCATGCTCCCCCATGCCCAGCTGGTCATGTGTCTTTATCAGATTTTGGTAGGTTTGGCACTGGTTTTGTAAAATTAATTTGGGGGAGTTCCTTCCCTTTCTGTTTCACAAAAGCATTCTGCGGCTTGGAAAAGCATTCATTGTGATTCTTCAAAGGCCTGGCAAAATTTAACAGTCAATCCATATGACCTAAGCTTTCTTTGTTAGAAAACAAAATTATGTCTGTGCAGGATTTAACCTGCCAGAACATGGTGTATCACACAAAAAAGAAAGCTATTCCAGGCTTGGTGGTGCACGCCTTTAATCCCAGCACTCGGGAGGCAGAGGCAGGCGGATCTCTGTAAATTCAAGGTCAGCCTGGTCTACAAAGTGAGTCCAGGACAGCCAAGGCTACACAGAGAAACCCTGTCTGGGGTGGGGGGTGGGGGTGGGGTGGGGAAGAACATGTCATCTCAAAAAGAGAAACAGCATTCCAAAATAAATCCTCTTTTTACACATCAATAGTGACACTAAGAAAGTCAGGACAATAATCCTATTCAAAATATCCAAAATATCCTTAACAAGAGGAATAATTAGGGCTGGAGAGATGATTCAGAGGTTAAGAGCACTGATTGCTCTTCCAGAGGTCCTGAATTCAATTCCCAATAACCACATGGTGACTCACAACCATCTATAATGTTATCTGATGCCCTCTTCTGGTGGGCAGGCATACATGCAGGGAGAGCAATGTATACATAATAAATAAATAAATCTTTTTTTAAAAAAGAAGAAGTCGGGCATGGTGACACACACCTTTAATCCCAGCCTGGTGTACAAAGTGAGTCCAGGACAGCCAAAGCTATACAGAGAGACCCTGTCTCGAGAAAAAAAAAGAGGAATAATTTCAAGGAAGCGATGGACCTTGTAAAACAGAGCTGGTGAGATGGCGTAGCAGGTAAGAGCCCTTGCCACTATGCCTGACACCCTGAGTTTATTCCTCTGAACCTATAAGGGAGAAGGAGAGACCCAATTTCCCTTCCACAAGTTATCCTCTGACCTTCTCGTGCACTCTATAGGACACACACAAGTGCGTGCGCGCACACACACACAAATGTAAGAAATTTTAATTAAACCATGAAACAGAAGGAAGAAATTGAAAGGAGCTGAGGAGTTGGCTCAGCAGTTAAAGTGTGCTGTTCATACTGCTCTTGAAGATCCAAGCACGGTACCCAGCTCCCACACTCACAAGCTCCCACAACTGCAGCACAAGGGGTCCAGATGCCTTTGACCTCCTCAGACACAGAACTAAAATTAAACTTTTTAAATTAAGAAACTAGAAAATGAAAAGGCCTAGTGTGCTTATGAATTAAGAGAATTAATTTTGTGGGGAAAAAAAGCCATATTCCTCATGTCTACAGATTGAATGCAGCCCCTACCAAAGTATCAACGGCATTCCTCACAGAACTAGAAAAGATGATCCTAAAACTACACATGAGCACAAAAGACCCTGACACAATGCTGAAATATCAAAATACCTCATTTCAAAAGGAGTCATAGTCATAGGGGAAGGGAGTAAGGGGAAAATGGGAGGGAGGGAGGAATGGGAGGATACAAGGGATGGGATAACAATTGAGATGTAATATGAATAAATTAATAAAATATATTTTTTTTAAAAAGGAGTCATAGTAAAAAAAATAGCAATGCTACTAACAGCTGGAAGCAGAGCCAATAGGACAGCCTAGAGCATCTAAGAACACACCTATGCACCTGCAGCCATCGGATTCTTATAAAGGTGCCAAAAACACACAGTGGAAAAAGCACAGTCTCCTTACCACATGGTGCTAGTTAAAACCACAGCTCTTTATAAAAGAGTGGAAACTAGATCCTTACTTTGCACTCTGCTGAAAAAAGCTCAAAATAGATCAAAGGCCTTAATGTAAGACCCCAGAATTCGAAAGTATTTGAGGAAAACATAGGGGAGCTACTTCAAGATCTCAGCAGAGGTAATGATTTCAGAATAGAAATTTATTAGTGGGGGGGGCATGCCTGTAATTGGCAAAAAGGACTACGTTAAATTTTAAAGAATCTGCATAAGGAAGGAAGCCACCCATGAAGTTAACACAAAACCTGCTGAAGGAGGAAATCTTTGTCAGCTATTCATGCCATAGAGGATTAATGACCAGAATATTAAAAGAATTCAAAGCCAAGTGTGCTGGCAACATGCCTTTAATCCCAGTGCTTATAAGGCTAAGGCAGGAAGACTATGCATCTGGGGCCATCCTGAACTACAGAGTTAGATTGTTCTCAAACTAAAATGTTTTTCAACAATAAAAGAATAATTGATTTAACCAATAGGGAACTGATTTGAGAAGTACTTTTCTCTTTTTTTGTTGTTTTTGTTTTGTTTTGTTTTTGTTTTTTGAGACAGGGTTTCTGTGTAGCCTTGGCTATCCTGGACTCACTTTGTAGACCAGACTGGCCTCGAACTCACAGGCAATCCACCTGCCTCTGCCTCCCAAGTGCTGGGGTTAAAGGCGTGCACCACCACGCCCAGCAAGAAACACTTTTCAAAGCCGGGCGTGGTGGCGCACGCCTTTAATCCCAGCACTCGGGAGGCAGAGGCAGGCAGATCGTTGTGAGTTCGAGGCCAGCCTGGTCTACAAAGCGAGTCCAGGACAGCCAAGGCTACACAGAGAAACTCTGTCTCATAAAAAAACCAAAATAATTTTTTTTTTTAAAAAAAGTACTTTTCAAAAGAAATCCAAATGGATAATAGTACATAGGAAAAAAATTCACTATCTTTAGCCATCAGAGAAACACAACTTAAAGTGTCAGTGAGATGCCTTCCAACTTCGGTCAGAATGGTATGGCCAAGGGGACAGAGGAACACACTGGCCTTCCAGAGCTGTGCTTCTAGTCCCTGGACGTAGAAGGTTGAGGCAGAAGGACTGCTGCAGTCTCAAGGTCAACAGTGCTCCACAGTGAGTTCTAGGCCATCCCAGGCTTTAGAATAAGGCCTGTTTCAGAAACTAGTTGCTGGGAAAATGGCTCAGTTGATAAAAGCTCTGGCCAAGAAGCCTGGTAACCCGAGTTCAATCCCAAGGACCCACATGGCATTCACACTCACACTCACACAAGAGTAAATATAATACACTTTCAATTTTATTTTTAATTTCTAAAACTTTATTGTAAAAGAAGTTGGAAAAAAAAATCACACACCAAAATTAACCAGACACGAAGACTATACAACTCAATAAACTTCTATACAACTGGATTAGCCATTTGGGTAGGAGCTGCTTTATAGAGTCACAGTGGAATTTACACTTTCTCTATCAAATACATTTTTTAATTTGTTTGTTGTTCTGAGACAGAGTTTCTCTGTGTAGCCTTGGCTGTCCTGGCCTTGAACTCAAGAGATTTGCCTGCCTCTGCCTCCAGAGTGCTGGGATTAAAAGTATGTGCCACCACCCCTGGTTTATCAAATACATTTTTATACACTTAGCCTCCACCAAAAACAAACAAAATCTTGGCAGAATTAGAACTAGGAAAACAATTACCCTTCTGTCCTCTTTTGTAACTTGTGTTCATTACTTGAATTCAGTTTGTTTGTTTGTTTTTTAAGAAGCCAACGCAAAGATAACTTGGAAATCGAAGGACTATTTTACAGAAAGGAAAAGGATGGGAGGAGAGCAAAAGTGGGGGGGTTTCAAAGGGGGATACTGCCTTGCAGAGACAGCAGCAAGGGGCCAGAACCATGGAAGACAGAAGAACTCTGAAGTAGTGGAGCTACCCTGTGGTCCAGCCACAGTGGGCGAGAGAGCCACTTTTGTTAGACTGCGAAGGAGACACTGCAGTGTTAGAGGGTCACGGTGTCCTGGAATCGCTGCAGTTCAGATTTCCTGAGGCTAGCTCTAGTCTGGCCCTGAGACAATGATAATCTTGGTCAGCAATGGCCAAGGATGGCCACTCATTTATCCTACACTGGCGTGTCTACATTTTGCAGCTAGGGTCTGTTAGGACTACCTCTTTGGACAAGGTAATAATCTTGCCTGAAGACAGTGCTGACTTTGCCTGAGCACAGCCTTGTTCTGAAGTCTAAGTGTCTTGTCACAGCCATCCCTAAAATGGTATCCACAGATAGCACTGAATCAAATTATGATATATTCATAAATGACAATATCACCATGAAAGCCACTAGTTTTTTGTTTGTTTTTGTTTGTTTGATTTTGGTTTTTCGAGAAAGGGTTTCTCTGTGTACTCTTGGCTGTCCTGGAATCACTCTGTAGACCAGGCTGGCCTCAAACTCACAGAGACTCACCTGCCTCTGCCTCCCGAGTACTGGGATTAAAGGCGTGCGCCACCAGCCCAGCACCACTAGATTTTATAATAGTTGATAATTATAATTCAAAAGATGAATTTTAAAAAAATTAACCCTGTAAGATTGATTGCTGGATTTGACAATATTTTGTAAAATACGGCATTAGCGTAGAGAAATTTTAATTCAGAACATGGCTGCTCTGGCAAGAGAGCACCTTCTAGGTCTGTGTGATCTAACTGGAATGCAGACTCACCTTTAATGCTAAGAGACAGAGACAAGCAGATGTGAGTCCAAGACCAGCCTGGTACAGAGCACGTTTCAGGTAAAGGAAAGCTTAGGTCCAGGCTCGGCGGTACCCGCCTTTAATCTCAGCATTTAGGAGGCACGTAGATCTCTGGGTTCTAATCAGTCCTGTTCAGGCAGTCCAGTTGAGGCAGTCCGTGGAGCTGAGTTCGTGGCATTCAGAGGTAGTTTTACTGGGAGAGTTTTGCAGAGACAGGTTGTAGAGAGAACAAGCTAGACACAAGGGAAGACACAACCGGCCAGAGAAGGGGCCAGAAGATCCGCCTGCGACTTCCTCCCAGTGCTGGAATTACAGGTGTGCGCCACCGCGCCCAGCTCGCCAGACAGGTTTGACTAGTGCTGATCTGACGGCATTTCTGTTTTTTGCTCGCAGGCAGGGAACTCAATTGAGGGCGTTCCTCGATCCCTTTAAAGTGCAGGATTGGATTTATTTCCCAGGTGAGCTAGAACTTCTGGTTGAGAAGGCGGAAACGCCAAGAACCCAGACAAAGGAAGGGGCATGACTTCCTGCTTCTGGCGCCCAGCCCAGAAGAGTGATTAGCCGAGCAGCTGAGAACCTGGCGTTCTTCGGAGTTTGCTGTAACTTTGCCAACCCGTCTGAGGCCCTTACTACCGAGGTTCTAGCCAGGTAGACATTAGTGTTTTATGGTACCCAGAGGCTTGTAAGCTTCCACCTGTGTGTGGCAGGTTTTTCTCAGTAAACTACACAAGGTGATGGATCCAGATAAGAACTGACCCAAATGTCTTTCTCATTCACTCTGATGGTTGGCGGCATTTTGGAGCACTAGTAAGGACCATGGCTCAGGTACAAGGGGAGACTGGGAGTGGAAAAGTGGGCTTCTTGGATCTGGGATTCCTAGTGGACCTCAACATGTAGGGAGAGATTAGGGCCTTTCTTCGCTGATTCTTTTGTTGTTGTTTTGGGGTTTTGGTTTTGGTTTTTTTTGTTTGTTTTTTGGTTTTTTTTTTTTTTTTCCGAGATAAGATCTCTCTGTGTAGCCCTGGCTGTCCCGGACTTGCTTTGTAGACCAGGCTGGCCTTGAACTCACAGAAATCCACCTTCCTCTGCCTCCCGAGTGCTGGGATTAAAGGCGTGGGCCACCACGCCCGGCTCAGCAGACACAATTGGATAGGGCAAGGAAACAATGGTGACTAGAGGATCTCTGCTCACGAGGACTTTGGTTGCACGTGTGGGAAGTTAAAACACACCAGGTCTGAAACCGTGCGGGTTCTTTCTCTGTATGAACTGGGTGAGAGAAGTGCCAACAGGAGCAGAGAACTGGGCAAAAAGGAAAAGTTGGAATAGGCTGACCTAGGACTCACTAGCCAGGCTAGCCTTAAACTCAAAACTCCTGCCTCAGCCTCCCTGCTGCTGGGGTTACAGGCGCACACCATCACACCCCGTTCAGAATCAGCTTTACACATCCGGAGGTATGCATTGCACATGGGGAAGCTTTGGGGATGATAATCCGGGAGACAGCAGAGGGATGTCGTGGGGGGGTCATTGAAGCCAAGGTAGCATTCCAACCACACCTTAGGTGAGTAATCTTTTGGTGTGCTTGCTTAGGGACTTTGAATACAAAGGCTCAGAGCCCAGTGTGTTTGTATGTGTCCTTCCGGCCGGAGGGCCTGAACTAGAGGACAGTTGTTTTGAGAAAGCAGGGACTTGAGAAAGTTGTGGGTGACTAGTGAACAGCTGAGCTTCCCTTGGCATGAAGGAGAGAAACCTGGTGGGTTTTGAGCAGATAAGAGGAAACAAAAGGGATTATTCTGAGTGTGGGCTGGGAAACAGCTGTAGTGCGAACCCAAGTAAGAGGTAGTGTCCCCAACCCAGAGTGACCCTGACCCTGGAAAGAGCATTTTGGATGCTGAAAGCGGAGCCAGGTTTTGGGATGTGGTACAAATGTTAGAGTGTTTGTCTGGCATGCACCCAGCCGCAGCCCCCAATAAAACTGGGTGTGGTACATGCTTAGACTTCCAGTCCTCTGGGGTAGAGGCAGGAAAAGGTCATCAAGAGGTTGAAAGCCAGCTCTGGGTTTGTTTGTTTTTTTTTTTTTTTTTCTCTTTTTTCTTTTATTAGAGATTTATTTATTCATATGAATGCTCTGTGTGCATGTACACCTGCAGGCCAGAAGAGGGCACCAGATCTCATTATAGATGGTTGTGAGCCACCATGCGGTTGCTGGGAATTGAACTCAGGACCTCTGGAAGAGCAGCTAGTGCTCTTGACCACTGAACTATCTCTCCAGCTCCCCCAGCTCTGGGTTTATGAAGTCTTATCTCAAAGAGAAAAAGTAAAGCAGCAGTGACGGTGTTGCCTCAAGGCAGGAAAAAAGCAAAAAGCCAAGAACGGCTCTCACTGTGTGAGGACAGATGGGCACTTAGTGATGAGGCACCATCTGTAGGAAGGGCTCCCCCTGACCAGTGAGACCCCCTTTGTGGGCATGACCTGGCGTTTCCTGGGTCTAGGGAGAACTCTGAGCAGAAGAAATGTGGTCTCAACATGATACTTTCTTCTTTTCTCACTTTTTTTTCTCAACTAAGCATTTTCTTGGGCTTTCTATTTTTCTCTAATATTTTCTTTCTAGTGTATGTACAGCATCACTTTGATACAGTACAAAAAGAGTAGGGAGGAAGGACTGACAGCCTAGCTCATCCTGGCTGGGTAAGCACTGGGGAAAGGACCTGAGCTCACGTCTTATGGCCAGTGAGAGAAAGCCTAGAAACCAATTAGGGTGAAAATGATGACTACAGAGTCACAGAGGGTGGCCGCAAGACCTAATAAGCATCACACCAAAGAGAAACGTGATGAGTATGGCTGGAGATGACGGGATCAGATGAATCTGAAACTAATTCTATTGTTGCTTCTTAGAAAAAGGCTCCAAGGTGGGTCAAAGTAAAAGAAGGAAGGCCAAGGGCCTGGCTGGGTGTGGTCACACGAGCCTGTAACCCTATAAGCCCAAGGTGATCTTGTCCCTTGCCCAATTTTTATTCATTTTATTTATTTGGTTGGTTGGTTTTTATGAGACAAGGTCTCTCTCTGTAGCCCTGGCTGTCCTAGAACTCACTCTGTACACCAGGCTGGCCTCAGAGATCAGCCTGCCTCTACCTCCCAAATGCTAGGATTAAAGGTGTGCACCACCAAGCCCAAGTTTGAAAGGGGTGTGCTGGTGACTCCGCTCAGTGAGTAAAGGCTGTTGCTGCCGAGCCTGAAGCCCTGAGTTTGGTCCCACATGGTAGAAGGAAATAGCCAACTCCTCCAAAGTTGTCTTCTGACATGCAGAATAAAAATAAATGCAATAAAAAATTTGAGGTGGGGGGAGTTGAATTGCAGATATACAAAATGTAGGGCAGTACATAAACTCCAAGAATGCCGAGTGGGTAGACAGAATAGACGTGGTGAAGCTTGTGGTGTCTTTATTTTCTGACACTGTCTAAGCCCTACTTAAAGAAGGCCATTAGTAGAGAAAGAAGTGGGCATGGTCATTTGACCTAATGTCACCACGCTCCCTGATCTGCTCTCACCCTCTTCCCAGTAAAACAGCCTGGGCACTTCCTGTTAATCAGGATTGCTTTGCTTTGGGAGGGAGCACTGGAGATTAAACCCTGGACATCCTCATATTCTCCACCGAGCTACACCCCGAGTCGTTGTTTTGCATTTTGGAAGAGGGGGGTGGCGGTCAAAGATTTTGTATTATCCGACCATCATACAAAGCTAGGAGCTCCCATCTGTACCTGGCTCAGAGGAACGCCAGCAAATATATGCAGAAACGTACCGTAAAATAGCAACTTGACTCACAACAAAGGATATTTCCACATATGGAGTTAGGTATTGAAAACAAGACAGTCAAGCCAGCTGACATGAGTACATGACCAGTCTGATTGCTAAGTCATCCTGAAGGGTGGCCTGCTCAAAGAGGCCCTACTAGGATCAGGAGGTGGAGCCTAACCACACCCGTGCCTGTGGAGGCCTGCTGCCTGTGGAGGATGCTGTCTTTTCTCGGGGGCACCTTTGCTTACAGGGCACTCGTCACCTTTCCATACTAACAAAGGACTTCGCTGCCAAAAGCTCACTCTTCTTTCCATATTGAAGGAGCAACTTTTGAGACCACTTGAAAATTCTTCCACCTCAACCAAATCTGACCTCAATTTAAATCTCTCCACAGAAAAACTAAACCCAAAGCCAGGGATGCAGCTCAGTTGGTAGTGTTCTTGATGCCCTGGGTCTGACCTCCGGCACCACTTAAACCAGAGATGGTGGTGGCACGTACCATCAGCCCTTGGGAGATAGAGGCTGGAGGGTCAGAGGTTCAAGGCCATCCTTGTGCACAATGTTCCAGGCAGGGGAGGGGAGGGGAGGGCAAGGGAGGGGAGGGGAGGAGCACTGAGGAGGGAACAGAGCTTAAGTCCCTGGTGGGAACTTCAGTCCTTACATCTGCTTCAGAATTAGGCTGTCAGGTGTCCCCAAGAATGAAGGCCTTGGCCCCAAGGGCTGCCTTCTGGCTTTGAACTATATATCCCATTGCGCACAAAGTATCCAAAACACTGCCACTTCATTAGCTGGACCCAAAGACCACAAATAACCTACATCTAGAGATTTGGTTAAAAATAAAATCACATTTTAAAACTGTTCCAGCATGCCAGGCAGCCCTCTTAATTACACACATCTTTTATGAAATAAATAGAAAGTGGACCTTAACATAGCTGTGCATTGCTTGTCAGGGAGGATGATATATTAAGAAATGTCAAGTGGCAGAGTGCTTGTACTCCAACTGAGACAGCTGTGTGGTCTGTGTGTGTGTGTGTGTGTGTGTGTGTGTGTGTGTGTGTGTGTGTCTCACAGGGCACATGTGAAGGTCAGAAGATAACTTGTAGATCCCAGGGTTTGAATGGAGGTCATCAGGCTTCTCAGCCAGTGCCTTTGCTCACTGGGCCATCTTACTGACCCAGCAGTACAATCTTATGGGACCATCATTGTGTATATGAATTCTGTCCTTGACCAAAATGTTATGTAGCATGTGGCTATTTATTGTTTTGGAAGAAGGAGACTAAATCTCAAGCGAACATGACAAATCTGACTTCACACTTAGCGGTTATAACTGACTATAATAGAGCAACAAGCAGCTCAGGAAGCTAGAACAGCAGGGGTTAGATTGTATGACATATACTGGCACTAACACAGGCTTTCTGTTAGAACAGCCAAGTTACCTTAGCTAAATGGAAAAATAATCATACAGTAAAATTCAGTCAGGTTTTCAGAATAGGCTACCTGTGACTCATTGAATGTTGCTAGTCCTCTTTCTAGTACTTTTTTTTTTTTTTTTTTTTGGACGGGGTGTTGGCTGGCCTGTATGTTGCTGTGCAGACCAAGCTGGCCTTGAGCTCACGAAGATCACCTGCTGGGTGGTCACCTCTCAAGTGCTGAGACTAACAGCCTGCAACAGCATGCCCAGCTTGATTTCAGCTCAGTTTAGTTGCATGATAGTCCCTTTTTGTTTTCCTCTTTAAAGGCATTAATCTTATACATGGATTAGTATTTATAGCAGAGAAAAGTGCCTAGGTAGCACCTGCAGTGTCTGCAGAGGCCAGCAGAGTGCATTGGATCCTCTGGAACTAGAGTTACAGATGGCTGTGAGCTGTCATGTGGGCGCTGTGGCCCTCCTCGAAAGCAGCCAGTGTTTTCAACTGCTGAATCATTTCTTAAGCCCAAATTGTCTGATTTTCAAACCTTCCACAACCATTGATAAACCTCATACCCATTAGACTGTGTTCCATTTGGGCTATGCTGATAGCTCTGACAGAAAAGTAATTGTGGGGCAAATATGAGGACTCAAGTGGTCCCCAGCACCCACGTGAAAAGCTGGGTGTTGTGGCACATGTGTAACCCCAGTGCTGAGGAGGTGGAGACAGAAAACCCCTGGGGACCACTGGCCTGTCACCTTAGCCTAAAGAGCAAGCCCTAGGTCCCATCGAGAGATCCTGTCTCAAAAACCAACCTCCTGAGGATAAAACCTGAGCTTAGCCTCTGGCCAGCACACATACGAATGTACAGAACAAGCAAGTGTGCAGGCGTGCACTCACACACACAACACACTACTATATATTCCATTTATAATATATGTATAGACCCTAACATTTATAGTGATTGCAGACTCATTTACCACTAGCTGTGACAGATGCTTGTAATCCCCGCACTCTGGAGGCAGAGACAGAAGGAACACAAGTTTGAGGCCCGCCTGTTCTACATTGTGAGTTCTAGGCCAGCTAAGGCTACTTAGTGGGACCAAGTCACCATGTTAAAGGGGAAAAAAAAGGCTCAGCAGCTAAGAGGATGCACTGGTCTAGGCGAGGACCCACATTTCGATTCCCAAGTGTCTCAAACCACTCGTCAGCCCCAGGAGGATCTGATACCATTGGGGCCCTTTGTACAAATCCACACTCACACACATATAGATATGATTTAAAGTTTTTTAGGCTTAAAAACCAAACCAAACAAGAACAATAATTTTCCTTCTCCATTATACTTTCTCATCCCCAGTGTATGTCAAAAGTACTCATGGCCAACACCAGTGACTGCACTATTTACTGTATAACAAGTAGCATAACACACTCTCCCTTATGACAGAGAAAATGTCTTCGGTAAAATGATGCGTTAACAGAAGGTCTCCCATTTTCTCTAGAGAAATACATTCATGGTCAGTATGATGGAGAAGCCTCAGACCAACGACTCCTTTCAACATGAGCTTGAAGATTTCATTAGAAAGCAGAAAGCCAGAGGCGTACATCCAAGGCTCTGCTTCAGAAAGACGACAGAGGACTCTGTTCACCAAGACAGAGACCGTGTCAGCCCCGGAGCGCCAATGCTGGGCCTACCACTGCAATCCAGAAGGTACCCGAGATCCTTCACTGCTTATGAAAGGCCAACAGCCGAAAACCCAGTACCTCACTGCCGACAGAGACTGGAATCTCTAAAACATCATCAGGAAAACCTGCCCGTCAGTCAAGATGGAAAGGAGAGGACAAGGTGCCAGGAGGAAGGAAGAGCCACCAGTGAGGAGCCAGGGATGCCCAAGGGGAGACACCACAGAGAGAGGAGTTCACACAGAGAAGACTGGGGTCTCTGCAAAAGGAAGCCCTCAGCAGAGCCAATGGCTACAGAGAAGTGTAAGCAAAGGAAGAAGAAGCGTCATGACGGAAGAGACGCCGCCCAAGGCCGACATCGGTCCCACTGGGAAAAGAAGAGAACGGAAGAGAGGGATTTGTGGGATGAAGCCATCCTGGGCAGTTGCTACTGATGTTTGGGCATTTGGGGTCCCAAAGTCAATGACTTGCTTCTGTTGGTAAGGGTGGATAAAATAAATGATCGCAGAGCAAGCAGACACCAGCTAGCTGCCGCGGTCCGGTGCTGGTAGTGACAGACCTTTCACTGCCCAAGGCCTTTGGCCTATGCTGAAAGATCCAGGGACTTTTCAGCCACAAGCCTGAGGAGTCTGGAGATTTCCTGCTCTGGGCCTGGGGCTGGAGAGGTGGTTTAGTGCTCGGAAGCCCTGGCTGCTCTCCCAGAGGTCCTGAGTTCAATTCTCAGCAACCACATGGTGGCTCACAACCATCTGTAATGGGATCTGATGCCCTCTTCTGGTGTTCATGAGCACAGAGCACTCATGTACATAAAATACAGAAGTAAAGAAATCTTTAAACAACAACAAAACCGAAGCCCTAGCACTTGGCAGCTATTATAACCCTTAGCTCTAAGCAGCAGCAAGCCGGAGCAGGTGGTACCTGGCAGCATTAACAGGCCAGGGCTACAGTTCTGGGGACTGGGGTATTCAGATACCCCAGAAACTCTTCCTGTGACCAGGGCCTGCCTGTCCTTCCATGGCTTTTGTTGGCTCCAGCTTCTACACTCACTTTGTAGACCAGGCTGGCCTCGAACTCGCAGCAATCCTCCTGCCTCTGCCTCCTGAGTGCTGGGATTAAAGGCGTGCACCACCACCGCCCAGCGCTAGATGTTATTAAACAAGACAAATTAATAGATGTATTTGCAAAATATGTACAATTCGTATAAAGCAAAAAGTTTTGTTCTAAAATTCTACAAAGATTAGAATCTTGGAAATAAGCATTAAATAAATACACAGATGCAGTGTCTGGTGGGTGTGGCCTCAGGCGACAGGAAGTGGTTTGGGAGAGGACCGCCCTGCGTGGTAGACCACCCTTCATGGGGGTAGTGCGAGGGTTCTCGGGGCAAAGGTGCTTGCCTGGCTTACCTGAGTTTGATTCCTGGGATCCACACTGTAGAAGTAGACAGTCAACTCCTGTGGTGTGCTGCTTTTATTTAGAATTTTGTTTCATGTGAGACTTTCCCAGGAAATATTTGTAAAGGCAAGAAACTGGTATCCCTTATCCGGTTTTACTGGTTGGTTTTTAGTCTCTTCCAGTCGAGGGCGCTAGAAGGTAACTGTAGAGCATATTCAAGAAACGAGGGCTTTCTTCCCCGCCCTCCTCCTCCCCCACCCTTCCCCCCGCCCCGCCCCCACCCCCCACCCCCCACTCCCACCCCCGCAATAAAAATGAGTTGCTAAGGAGAGTGGCCTATGTGTCTCGGCAAAAGTCTTTTGGTAGACTGTGACCCAGTTCTATTTACAGTGGTTGGGGAAAGGACCCTCAGGCTCCCAGCTCTGAGTTGCAACCCCCTCAGCCTCAGCCGTTGAGCCCCCTAGGCAAGCAAGCCAACCATCACCTGCAGGTCACAGCCACCTGCTTGGTGCTCTTGTGGTTCTCACATTTGAATTTCGACCATACAAAAGGTGGGCCTGGGGGATGGCTCAGTGGGTGAAAACACTTGACAAGCCTGACAACCCGAGTTCAACCCCTCGGTCCCACACGGTGGAAGGATAGAGAGATCAGTTCCTCCAAGTTGCTCTCTGACCTCTACATGTGACATGTGCCCACCTCCTAAACTCCCAACACACAGTAAATAAGCAGAATACAGTTTTTAAAAACATAAATTTAGGGTGGGGCATGGTGGTGCACGCATTTAATCCCACCACTCCGGAGGCAGAGGCAGGCAGATCGCTGTGAGTTCGAGGCCAGCCTGGTCTACAAATCGAGTCCAGGACAGCCAAGGCTACACAGAGAGCCCCTGTCTCAGGAAAAAAAAAAAAAAAACATGAACTTATTTTATCTTGGATTACATCAATAAAAATGTGGAAATTTGTTTTGTTTTGTGATATCCTTATATCTTTGGCTGTGATTCTTACCCCAAAATGGAGCCCTCTTGTACCACGCCCTGCGCTTTTTTGGGTTTTTTTTTTTTGTTTTGTTTTTTTTGTTTTGTTTTTTTTTTGGCTTTTTGTAGACAGGGTTTCTGTGTAGCTTTTGCTGTCCTGGACTCCCTTTGTAGGCTTTGAACTCACAGAGATCCACCTGCCTCTGCTTCCCTGAGTGCTGGGATTATAGATGTGCGTCACCTTGTATTTAATTTTCTCTGCTTAAATTACTGTTGTGGCTTTGGTTTAGCCCTGACTGATAGATGCAATGCTGCCAGACAAACCATTTCCACCAATTAAGAAAACACTGAGGTATTTAGTAGGAACTTTCCAGAAAAATCCAGGCTAGCCTTGTCTAGTCGGGAAGTAATAAGCACTTACTTTGTGGGTAGCTGTTTTAGCTGTGCCTTGTATGATCCAAGCTGCCCAACTTGACTGGAGAGTTGCCACATCAGTATCAGGAAGTGCTGCAGAGCATCGCATAAGCACCACACCTGGGTCAGGAGGGGCACTCTGAGTGGTGCACCGAGGGTAAGCGTTGGCTGGACTCTGCCCACTGAGGCCTGAAACTTCTAGAGATGAGCTCATCCTTATCCTCCCAGAGATCAAAAGAGCCAGAACTGAAAGTGTTGTCTTTATCCAGAATCTATGGCCAAGGTGGAAAGGCGGAGAGCAAGCAGAGGCTCGGGAAAAACAGTCCAAGATCAAGTGAGACCTGGCTCTTGTGGCTGCCCATGCCTGCGTGCTTTGGGGAGACACATGGCTGTGTGCCTTAGGGAGACACTTGTCCTAGGTCCCACTCAGGCTTTTCTACCTCACAGGTGGCTCAGGCTGCAGGACCTGCTGAGGAATTTTTAGCAGATTCCACCAGTTTTTTTTTCCCCCTGGTTCTAATCCAGGTGAGGATCCCAGATTCACAGACGTGCGTGCCTTGATATATCTGTATATAATGGGTATAAAATTGCCAAACAGAGGGGCTAGAGTATGGGTGCCCCTCTTTGGGGCAGGAGTTCACAGGCTCAGATGAAAGGCTTAGACACAGAGCAGAAAAGGGCTGAGAAAAGCCAAAACAAAAAGACTACGGAGCAGGAGGCCTCTTTGTCATGGCAACTACAAATACCTGGTTTTGGGAATTGGGCTCCTTTCTCTCCTAGGTCAACCTGGCTTGGCACTTCAGCATGATGAAGCTAAGGATAAACCAATGGTCTACGTTCAATGTATTTAGCAGAAGGCTGAGTCATGACTATTAATCCGGGTATCAATGTGCAGAACATTAAACAGAGAGACACGCAAACATGCATGGAAGCACATATGTACACACATATTCATATGTAATAGTGATAAACATGGTCATAAATGAATATACACACACACACACTATAGCCTTGAATAAAATGAGTTTTTCTTCATCAGTTCATTAATTTGTTAAATAAAAATCATAGGAGAGGGACTGGAGAGATGAGTCAGTGGTTAAGAACACCAGCTGTGGTGGTATGCGCCTTTAATCCCGGCAGTCAGGAGGCACATCGCTGAGAGTTCGAGGCCAGCCTGGTCCACAAAGCTAGTCCAGGACAGCCAGAACTACACAGAGAAACAGTGTCTTGAAGAAGAAAAAAAAAAAAAAAAAAAGAACACCACCTATTCTTCCAGAGCACCTGGTTCAGTTTCCAGTACCCACATGGCCGTCTGTAGCTCCAGTTCCAGGGCATCTGACACCTTCACATGCAGGCAAAACACCAATTCAAGTAAAGTAAAAAATAAAGAGATATTTTTGAAAAATCATAGAATGGGGCTGGAGAGATGGTTCAGAGGTTAAGAGCATTGTCTGCTCTTCCAGAGGTCCTGAGTTCAATTCCCAGCAACCACATAGTGGCTCACAACCATCTATAATGTGATCTGATGCCCTCTTTTGGCCTGCAGGTGTATGTTCAGGCAGAGCACTATATACATAATAATAAATAAAACACCTTTAAAGAAAAAAGAAAAATCATAGGACATTGTTCTAGACTAAGCTTTTATACTGTGTGTCAGTATAACTGATTAAAAGTAAAAAAATATGCTGGGTGGTGGTGGCGCACACCTTTAGTCCCAGCACTTGAGGCAGAGGTAGTCTCAGATCTCTGAGTTCAAGGCCAGCCTGGTCTACAGAGCCAGTTCCAGGATAGCCAGGACTATACAGAAAAACGCTGTTTTGAAAAATAAGAAACAAAAAGTCAAAAGAGGAGCATGTGGAAAGATGGTCCCGTCAGTGAAGTGTTTGC
>OU015745.1:69412139-69431446 GCA_907169655.1 Acomys percivali | reverse complement strand
CACACACACACACACACACACACACACACACACACACACACACACACACCAGGCAATAGAGTTGCCTGCTCTAAGTCTCAATCTGCAGCCATGACTAATGACACCACTGCTAAAACTAAGAACATACACATTGAGAGTTACCCGAGCCAAGCACCTTTGAAGGTTGCATACAGCTGTGTCCCTTAATGTTGCCAACCGCCCAGAGGATGGGACATTCTATTCCCTCTATGGATGAGAATTAGAGGAGATGAGAAATGATAGGTGAGTGCTTACGATTCTGGTGAAGACAATGTCAGCAGTCTCAGGAACCCTGCATGTACGTACAGACTCTCACTGCCTGGGCACACACACACACACTTAGAGCATTTCTGAGGTGACAGAGAAGCAGTTGTCCTCAGCACTCTTTGCCGAGTTCTATTTATCAAATCCATGCTTGGGGCTTCAGTGAGTAAAGAATCTGGACCCCAGGCCTGGCCAGGCTATCGATCCATCCCTGCCTTCCCCTCCTAAGGCCTCAGCTTTAGTATCTGTTACAAGGCAGGTGCTGGCCCTGCCTCTACTTCTCCGAGGCTGCAGCTTCATGAATTAAATGACCATATGCAGAAGTCCATGGCAAACCATAGAGATGGTTTTCCATTTTCTAAGAATCATCTAAATAAGAGGAAATAAGTACATTTTATTGAGCCCAATTTATCAAAGCGGTATTCGCACTCCAACAGTTGACCTATTTGCATACATGGCATTTGATATGCATACAGCATATCTGTGTTCAGACCAGCCACACTGGCAGTAAGAATTCATCTCTTGCGGTAGAAAGGGGTCACTGTGTGTTCTCTCAGGCCAGTGGTTGGCTATAACTTTCTCCAGCTCAACCCAGGACTGGGCCTCTCACTGTTTTGTTTTCTATTTAGCTGGGGCCTGAAAGTCACAAAGGTGCCCCAGGCATCCTCAGAAGTTAGGGCCCTCAGCCTAAGGAGGCACAGACACAACTGGGGATAGTGCCAGAGTTATAGAAAAACAGCAGAGGCAACAAAAACAGAGCGAGGTCTCCATGGCCTCCCTAGCAAGGAAGTTTATTGATTCATATTCTGAAACATGGAATTCTGTGGGGCTGGGGGGGCTATGTTTGTTTTATCATTGTTCGTTTGTCTTGTTTTTTGTTGTTGTTGTTGTTGCTTGTTTTTGCTTTTGAGTCCCATCCTTTCCCAGCACTTCAGGATAAGAGAAGGTGGATGGTAATTTTTCCATCTCTACCTATCCTGGCTGCCATATTTCCAAATCCTGTGTACTGTCCACCAGCCCAGCAACAGCTGTGTCTTCCCAAAGTTCATTCCTGGATACAATCTCCCCAGTGACAGGACACTGGAGCCTGAGCTACCTGTGTGGCTGAAAGGTCCCAGTGCTTTAGATGAGAAATTTGAATAGTGTATCGAGTGTTGGGGGAACACAGGTCTTGTCCAGGCCCTCAAGCACATGATGGGTTCCAAGGAGCTGTCCCTCTGACAGAGAGAGAGAGAGAGAGAGAGAGAGAGAGAGAGAGAAGAGAGAGAGATAGTTCGAACTCCCTGACTCGGACCAGGCTGCTGCTCCCAGCCAAGGCACTGGAGGCTACAGCTAGCTCCCATTCCCAGGCTGAGCAGCTGAGACACACTCTGCTTCCTTGAGTGTAAGATGAAGCAAATGGACTTAGTTTAGGGGCTATGAGCATTTAAAGAACGTAGCACCCAGCAGGTCCAGACTCTCAGACCTTGTCACTGCTATCGGCTGTCACTTTACAAAAGATCCTTGGTGCCAAGGGTCAAAAGACCTGCAGTGACCTAATGTGGTTAATGTTCTGTCATGGGTGGCGTAGGAAATGGTTTTTTGTTTGTCCGACTGTTTGTTTTTCTAGCCCCTCTCCTACTGCTGTGCTGAAATAAGTACGCAGGAGACCCGTTTCATTGGCCAACAAAGACAAAGGGTAGACCGTTTCAGAGTCTCTCTGCTCAGTGCATCATCCCCACTGTCCTCTCCTACTCCTTTCCCAACCCCACCCCCACCCCGAGTGTGAGACTATGGATCAAAATTGAGGAGAGGAGGGGCCATCCAGGAAAAGAAGAAGGACCCAGAGCACTTACTGAGTCTCTCAATTGGTGTTGCTCCTGGAGGAGGGGCCGAGCATCTCCTTCCTGTGGGCTCACTCCACTGCCTTAGGGATTTGCAAGGAGGCTTAGAGATTGGTCATACTAAAGGACCAAGGGATCTTTTTTCTTTTGTTTTTTGAGACAGGGTTTCTCCACACAATCCTGGCTGTTGGGGAACTCATGTAGATGAGGTGAGCCTCCTTGGACCCAGAGAGATGCCACCACACCCAGATGGACTAAGTATAGGCGACCCAAGGTCTTCTGTCAATCACAGTCACACCTACTGCATACTTTGCTAGGCACACTGCTCCCTTAATTCTCACAAGTACAAGTCATCTTCCATTTTTTGAAACAGATTTCTCTATATAGCCCTGGCAGTCCTGGAACTAGCTCTGTAGACCAAGCTGGCTTCAAAGTCAGAGATCTGCCCGCCTCTGACTCCAGAGTGCTGGGATTAAAGGTGTGCAGCACCACTTGGCAGAAGTCATCTTCTCTACAGCACATGGACTTAGGCCAGGCTGCACAGCTATTAACTATGGCCACACGGCTCTGCTCATGTCTGGTGGCACCATAGTCTTTCTCCAGGATACCCGGCTAATCCCCACCCATATGTTCTCCACTCATCTAAGAACTGAGAAATCAGAGGTAAATTCTTGTGCTCAGTGGCCTGAAGTCCTGTGACAGCCAAGGGAACAATCACGAGGTCATCAGTGCCTTGAAGGAAGGCACAGTCTGCCTGTCAGTCCTGCTGCTTACCTGGCTAAGATATGGGTCTCGCTTCTTTCTATAGTTGATGTCCTTCCTACACCTGCCCCGACCAGCAAGAA
This sequence comes from Acomys percivali, assembly GCA_907169655.1. Taxonomy (NCBI): domain Eukaryota; kingdom Metazoa; phylum Chordata; class Mammalia; order Rodentia; family Muridae; genus Acomys; species Acomys percivali. The sequence continues at coordinate 69,428,496 of OU015745.1, read as the reverse complement.
GACTATTGTCAAGAAGAAACAGTGCCCGCTCCCCAGCCCAAAGACCCAGAAGGGTAAGTTTTCCATTATTGTACCCATGGAAGAAAGGGGCAGCTTTCCACTTTCCCTTCCTCCCTCCCCTTCTTTCTCTTGCCTGCCTTCCTTCCTTCCTTCCTGACTTCCTTCCTGCCTTCCTTCCTCTCTCCCTTGTACAAACACTTGCCAAGTCTTGCCTCTGTAGCCTATTTCTCTAGCCCTAAACTGGTGTCAGTAAAAGGGGTGTTGAGTATGACGGCAACTCACAGTCAAATGAGGCCACACCCACAAATCATCACAGAATAAGACTTAAGGAAAATACATCTACCCAAACCCTGCACACAGGTGCTCACAGCAGCACAATCCACCATAGCCAAAAAACGTGGGCACAACCCAGATGTTCCCCAACTGACGTACAGGCTAACAAGACAGGAGGCAAGTAATACAAGGGCACATAAAGAATAAGGTACTGGGCTCACAGATGGTCTGAATAGTAGCGGCACTTGCTGCCAAGCCTAATTGTGTTCAGTCCCTGAGAGTCACGCGGTAGAAGGAGAAAACTGACCCCTGCACGTTCTTCCATGGCTAATGGTACTAAAATGCCCATACCATATGCCTACTCACTCAACCAGCCAATGAATGTAAGTTAAAAAAAAAAAAAGAATTAAATACTGATAGTTCACACCTATAACCCAAACACTCAGGAAGCTGAGGAAAGATCTCAAGTTCAAAGTCAGCCTGTGCTATTGGGGGGCAGGGGGAAGGGGGCGCAGTGGTATACCTGGTCTACAGAGCAAGTCCAGGACAGCCAAGGCTACACAAAAAAAACTCCATCTTGAAAAACAGAGAGAGAGAGAGAGAGAGAGAGAGAGAGAGAGAGAGAGAGAGAGAGAGAGAGAGAGAAAGGTGGTGGCACACATTTGTAATCCCAGAATTTAGCAGATAGATGCAAGAGGATCAGGAGTTCAAAGTTATCCTCAATTATTATGTCACATTTAAAACTAGCTTGGGCTATGTAAGGCCCTGTCTCAAATGCCACCAGCCAAAAAAGAAAATACTGATACATGCTTAAGTGTGAATGAAGCTTGAAAATTCACAGTAAAGGGTCAGTTGCAAAAAAACAAACAACACACTTTAGCCAGGTAGGGTAGCACGCGCCTCTAATGCCAGGACTCAGAGGCAGAGGCAGGCAGATCTCTGTGAGTTCAAGGCCAGCCTGGTCTACAAAGTGAGTCCCAGGCTAGCCAAGGCTACATAGTGAACCCTGTCTTGACCATAGATGAACAGCTGCCTGAAGGGAGAGCATTGGGCATAATAATGAGGAAGTCTCAAGCAGTACAGAGTTGCTTTTTCTGGAACTCTCAAAATATCCCAGAGTCAGATGGTGTGATAGCTTCATACCCCTCAAAGTGTGCTGTAAGTTTTAGCTGAGGCATGATTTTCCCATGTAGACCCAAGACGCCTGGAACTGTTTAACCCAGGCTAATCTCAAATTCATAATCCCTCTACCTTAGACTCACAGGTTCTGGGATTATAGGCATGTACACCCTGCTCAAAATTATATACCTTAAGCAGGTGGAGTTTCTGGTTTGCAAATCATATCACAATTAAGCTGTCAACAAACAGTCCAAAGGACCAGCCCTTCACTCTTTTCCAGCTTTGATGTCTAACAGAGGGCTTAACACACGCGAATGAGTGAGCACCGGGCATCACAGCTGGAGTAGGCACATGTGTACTTCCTTTAAAGCCATTAGCGCAAATGTATTTCTGGAAAGATACTGACTTCAACCCCCAAAAGTAACTGGTGACAAACGGAAAGTTCCACATCTGCCACTGCCCAGAGAGCAAACCACAATACCAGGCCAGGGTTGCCCACTGCAGCATACAAAGGCCCCAGCAGAGGTGCTCCCCAGTGCAGCTTGACTTCACTGCAGCATACAAAGGCCCCAACGGGAGGTGCTCCCCTAGGGACTAGGAGATGGGGAGGAGACTGCCTCCCGAGGTCACTGTGGAGAGAAAATTGGAACCTGCCTGGTTTGGTGCTTTATGCCTGTCACCCCAACACCTGGGAGGTTGAGGCAAGAGGAACAGGAATGTAAGGTCATCCTCAGCTATGATACAAGTTGGAGGCCAGCTGGGGCCAAATGAGACCCTGTCTCAAACAAATCAAAGCACTAACCGATAGAGAAAGCTTAAACCCATGAGCAGAAAGGTAAAGTCTTACTGAATATGAAACAGAAGACAGAGTGACTTCATTTTATTACATACTATGCCTGGCTCTGCACCTTAGCCCTTCAGGGAGATGAACTGTGGGGCTGATCTGAGAACATTGGAGAAGGACCTAGGACATTAAATATGAGCCCTGCAGCTTAAAAAGCAAACAAGAACTAGACAAGTGCACAGATACCTCACTCACAGAAGAACAGTCGTGTGAGCGGCTAATGTAAGCACATTAACTAGAGCCCACCCAGACCCCGGACTGGAGTGAAGTCAATCTCCCTCTCTCTCCCATGAAGACACAATGGACTGACAAAAACTGAAACCCCACCAACATGGGCCAATAAGGTGCACCATGGGCGGAGGCATCTGGCAGCCTACTATAACTAAAACGGGGCACATCTGTAGTTCCCGTTTTTAGCTTCTGCCTCAGGAAGACACCTGCATATAGAAATGTGCCAGAATGTTCTCTGAGGAGCTGTTTATAAAAAGTAACACATAGGGAACAGCCCAGATTCCCACTGGTAGCTAAATCCAGGGGCATCCCCAAGACTGCCTATGACTCTGCTGGGCAAAGATGTGCTGGCATGATTAAAGAGGGGGGAGGGATGCGTTTGCAGGGGGGAAATGGCTACAGTACAATCCATTGTACTATAAACAGAGAAAACGAAGGGGCCGGGATATAGCATGCACAGACCCCTGGGTTCAATCCCTAGCCCTGCATAAACGGTTATAGTGGCCCACAAGTATAATCCCAGCACTTGGCACACGAAGGCAGGAGAACCAGAAGTTCAAGACCATCCTTGGCCACAGTGAATTACACACCAGCCTGGAATACAGGAAACCTTATCTTTACATCAAAAAAACTAAGACAGCAGTTAGGGAGATGGCTTTTCAGGCTAGGGTGCTTGCTACAAACGTGAGGGGGCCCTGAGTTTGAGTCGCGAGCACCCACATAAGAGGCAACCCAGCTTTGGGGGTGGAGCAGACACAGGAGAACCTCTGGGGTTTGCTGGTCTCCAGGCTTGTGCCAGGTTTAGTGAGAGACACTGTCTCAAGGGACTGGTGCAGAAAGTGACAGAGCAGGACACGTCATTCTCCTCTGGTCTCCACACCCGCACTCAGGTACACACACACACAGTATGCACACTCACATACATGTATATAAACAGTGAAAACTGTGTGTTTAGATGCAAAAGGAAAGATTGTGAGATTGTCAGTGCTGGTCTGTGAACATTCTAACTGCGTGTAAAATACGATGAAAATATTTTGTGATATTCAAATAAAGGCCTTTTTTAATGAATAGTAAAATCGTATTACTAGGTATGAGATGTGTTTAGTCTCTTTGAACATAGACAACTCCTGAGTTTTATTAACATTTAAAAAATATAGGCATGGTGGCAATGCCTGTAATCCCAGCACTCAGGGAGGCAGAGGCCGACCGGATCTCTGTGAGTTCAAAGCCAGCCTGGACATCCAAGGCTACACAGAGAAAACCTGTCTTGAAAAAATAGATAGATAGATAGATAGATAGATAGATAGATAGATAGATAGATAGATACATATAACATGAATATATATATGTTTACCTCAGTTATATTTAAGTGAATTTAAAAAACAAACCAGAAGGAAATGTGCTAAAAATGCAACCAGAGAGGCTGCCTCCTGGGAGGGGAGTCACATAGACCTCAGTGAGCTCTAGGACAGCCAAGGCTACAAAATGAAGGCCACATAGTGAGACTCTGTGTCAAAAAACAAGTGTGCCAACCAGTGACACCCTCTGGGAGGAGGGGCTGCTCCTTGCCGTGTCTGCATCAATGTTGATTGTGTGTGTCATGTGTGTCTTTTTCAGGCCCGAGGTGTGGTCTCCTTACCCTCAGCCTGCTGGTGGCCGGCATCCTGGTTCTGCTGGTGTCCCTGAGTGTGGCCATCCACTTTCACTGTGAGTCGATGCCTACTGGACATTGAAGGGCCCCCATTTTGCTGCCGGAGGTTTACCTAGGCAAACTTTGTTCACTAAGGCAGCAGAGAAGATGGCAAATTTACCCCCAACAAACCTTGTGGCTCTCCAAGCAGATCTTTCTGGTTTTGAGGGACTTGTAGAGGAGTGCAGGGACTTGAACCCAGAGCATATTAGATGCTGTCTACTAGTGAGACACCCAGCTTCCCCGCCCCCTGTGCCCCACCCCCACCCCCCACTCCCATCCCAAGGAGCCCAATGTGAGACTCCTCCTGTGTCTGCAGTCAGACAAAGCCTGGGGTCTGAGTCCACTGAGGCTGTTCCTTTCTTAATGATCGATCTTGGCCTCTGTGGCGTAGAACACTGTCTACCTAGCAGGGCTGCTATCTATAAATGTCCTCAGGCCCCGTGTGCTGGGTGCAGGGGGGCCTGTGGCAGTAGAGATGAGAGCCCTGTGCCCAAAAGAGCTCACCTGTGGCCTTTAAATGCTGTTCCTAGAAGTCCCCACCGTCCCCGACCCCCGCTCAGTGGCACTGCAGGGAGACTCACCAGCCTGATGCCCTTAGGTCCCTCTGTTCCCCAGGCTCGGCAGACACTGGCCTCATGAGATGAGCAGGAAAGGTAAGCAGAGGCCTGGACAGCCCTGCTCACTGACTTCTGCCACCTTGAGTGCCTCCCCTTTCCTCCCAGGGCATCTATAAAGAGAACAAGGGAGCAGCTGGGACACCAACTGGATCAGTGGCTCTTAACTTTCCCAGGCTGCAGATTCCTTTGGATTTTGGACAGCTGCGAGCTCCCACCCCAGAGAGCTGCAGCTGAGGGCAGGAATGCTTTGGTACACTGCTGTTCTCACACTCAAGTCTGTGTATCCATTCTAAGAACCCCAGGAGTCTGGCCGAGCCTGGTGCACACACCTGAAATGCTAGTACTTAAAAGGTAAAAATAGAAGGCCAACTTTGGCTACATAGTGAATTTGAGGTTTGAGGCCAGCCTGGGCCACCTAAGACCCTGTTCCAAAAGCAAATAAAAGCATCCTATGGGAATTAACACAATGCACTCCTCTTTCTTCCCTGCATCCTGGAAGGAGTGCATGTGAGCTGCTTTGGTCGCTTTCTAAGTTCTGGTGCAGTCGGCTGCCAAAGGCAACAGTCTTTGTTTTGCACTATTGAGATTTGAACCTAAGACCTTGTGTACCACCACTGTGCTAGGGCCCCTCTCTCCAAGAAAGCTTGTTTATTGTTCAAACTGGAGTAGAGGAACTGCATTAAAACTCTGGCACTGGCTGGGCGTGGTGGCGCTCGCCTTTAATCCCAGCACTTAGGAGGCAGAGGCAGGTGGATCGCTGTGAGTTCGAGGCCAGCCTGGTCTACAGAGCGAGTCCAGGACAACCAAGGCTACACAGAGAAACCCTGTCTCAAAAAAAACCAAAAACCAAAAACTAAAACTAAAACGAAACTCTAGCACTGGCTACACAGCTTTTGGCAAGTTACTGGACAACTCATGTGCTCTGAGCCTCATGAGCTTCCACGCATGAGATGATATCAGGGTAAGAGAATCTAGTAGCAAGCATGAGGTTGCTAAAATGTGGGATGAATGAATTAAAATATTTTAAACATACATAAGCAAACAACAACAGAAGTGTGAAATGTGAAGGATTTGGGACCCACCCCGGCACCCCAGATGAAGTCATGGGGGCTGGCTAACCCTGCTGTCTTCCTCTTGGGCTCCGAGTCTTGATGCTGGTGCTTAGCAACCAGCGCTGACTTGCCTCTTCCTGCTGTGCTCTTCTAGGCCTTCGGAGGAAAGCCCGAATTCGCTTCATGAAACAGTAAGTGCTGTTCTCCAAATGGGGCCTGAGGGTGTGGATGACTTGGCAGCGTGTTGGCCTAGCAATCTCTAGTACCACCATGTAAACCAAGTATTGTGGTTTATTCCCGTGATCCCAGCACTAGGAGGCGAATTAGAAATTCAAAGTCAGAGGGTGTGGTGGTGCCCATCATTAATCCCAATACTCAGGAGGCAGAAGCCAGCTGGCGGATCTCTGTGAGGCCAGCCTGGGCTACATAGTGAGACCCTGTCTAAAAAAAAGAAATGAAGTTGAAAGTCTTCTTCAGCTACTTAGTGAGTACAAGGCCAGCCTAGGCTATGGACCATATCTCAGAAATAACTAACCAGCTATATACATTTTAAAATAGATGAGAAAAAGGTCAGTCCACTCCATCTTTCAGTTCTTAGAAAGAGCCAGAGGCTTGTACAAGACAGAGGCTGCGGGTGTTCCTGAAAAAGACTCCATCCCTAGGCTCGGACAAGGTTCTTAAATCTGATTTGTTGCTGTTGATTGGAGACTGGGCCTCCCCACTTGTCTCAAGCTTGCTCTTTGCCAAGGCTGACTTTTAACTCCTGGCCCTCCTACCTCCACCTCCTGCATGCTGGGGCTACATGCATGGACCTCCATGCCTGGTGTGTGAGTGCTGAAATCAAGCTCGGGTCTTGGTGCACACAGGTGAGAGTTCTAATGACGGAGCCACATGCCCAGCCCTCGGATTTGATATTTTTTTCCTCTTCAGCACAGAGGGTGTTTCCCATATGCCTGCCATACATATCAATTAGATCCTTAGAACACACACACACACACACACACACACACACACACACACACTAAAGACCTTGTCTCCAAATGAAAGAGAACAATAGAGCCTTGTGCTCAAGGGAGAGACAGGTCTAGATCTGAATTGACCGCAAACATCTTGACCCACTGAGCCATCTCGCCAGCTCCATCAGCTCTATTTTACGGGCAAATGGCAATTATAGTTTGGATGGCTAGCAGATTCTACTTTGTGGGCAGGAATTGGGTACCACCCTAGAGCATCTAAAACTAGACTTCCAGAGAATTCTGTGCCTTTGTGGGCTTTTGTGAGAGGCAGCCTAACCCTGGCACTCCCTATGATTTGTCCCAACATGTCCTCTGGTTATTTTCTGTTCCCCTGTGACGTGACAATGACAGTTTTGAAGACACCTGGAGATGGAGCCCTGAGATTTGGCACCCAGGAGTTCTATGGACCAGTAAGGCAGAGAGAGCACACAGCATATGGGGTGGGGGTGAGGGGAAAGAAACCTGAGCCCTCCTCTTTGCATAGGGCAGCTCTGCTCACATCTATGGTCTGTTTTTACATTTACTAATAAAATGTGCTGATTGGCAAGGTGGAGAGGTGAGGAAAAAGGATCAGAAGTTCAAGATCATAGCCAGGGTTGGAGAAATGGCTCAGGGGTTAAGAGCACTGTCTGCTTTCCCAGAGGTCCTGAGTTCAATTCCCAGCAACAACATGGTGGCTCACAACCTTCTATAATGTGATCTAAAGCACTCTTCTGGCCTGGAGGTATACATGCAGGCAGAGCACTGTATACATAATAAATAAATACATCTTTAAAAAAAAAAACAAAGATCATAGTCAGTTTTTCTTAAAAAGAAAAAAAATGTAATTTAGCCAGGCTTGGCAGTGCAGACCTTTAATCTGGGCATTTGGGAGGCAGAGGCAGAGACAGGCAGATCTCCTGTGAATTTGAGGCCAGCCTGGTCCATATAGCAAGACCCAGGGATATGTAATGAGACCCTGTTTCAAAACACCAAAAGAAAGTACTTCAAAGAAAATGTTTATAGGTTTATTTACTTGAGGATTTTTGTGTTCGTGTGGTTTTTGGGACAAGATCTCAAAGGCTGGCCTTGAGCTCATCTTAAAATCCTGGTCCTCCCTTCAGTATGCCCAATTGGTTTGTGGCTTTGAACCCTTTAAAAACCTCTCTGGTTTTGTTGTTATGGTCCAGGTATGGACACAACAGTCCCCGGGCCTCACACATCAGCTGTTAGCAAACCCTAATTTCTTTATTTTGCGTATACATGTGCATTGTGGCAGGTCAGAATAACTGGTACTGACTATTGAACTCAGATCATCAGACTGAGCAAGCACCCTACCCACTGAGCCATCCTACTGGTACCAAAACTTGAGGGGCTTTGAGCTATTTTTTTTGTGAGTATGTGTTGTTTTGTTGTAGTTTGGAGTTCATTGGTTTTTGCGTTTTGGCTTGGCTTTGTTTTTTGCCTTTAATTTTTTAAATGGTAGAAATGGGCCCTAAAAGCTGGGCACAGTGGCACACACCTATAATCCCAGCACTCAGGGAAGCAGAGGCAGGTGGATCTCTGTGAGTTCAAGACCAGCCTGGTCTACAAAGTGAGTCCAGGACAGACAAGGCTACTTAAAACCATCCTAACATAAAGCTCTGGGCCCCTGCTACATCTTCTGTCCGCCATTTGCTTCCTCTACAAGAAATGCAGTGTCACTGGCCTGAAAATAAGAGTCTTACAACTTGCTTTGGCTTTCCAGATTTCACAAGTGATCAGCGCCCACAAAACCAACAACCTGCTACAAAAGGACAGTGCCAGCACTCTGTAAAAAGCAAGATCTGAACTAATGAGAGAGGGGACACACCACCGGGGAGAGCCCTCGCCCTTGCTCAAGCTGCCTGCTTTGAACTGCTGCAAATCCTGTCTGCGGACCGCAGGCAGGGGAACCACTTGATTGTTCACCTGGAGTCTCACAGAGAAAGCCCCAGAATCCAGAGCCACTTCCACAGTGTGCGGAAGAACCAAGAATTCCCACCGTGGCACTCCAGGGGATTTGTACCCTTCTTGGACTGGACCCTGGATGGTGGCCCTCCACCCACGTCTTTGTAAGCTTTTGGTAGGGCAGCATTATTAGCCCTTTGAGGTCTCATTGGAGAGAATTTGGAGGCCAAGCCCATGTCATCCCAGAGAAAACTGCCCATTCTCATGCAAACAGCCGCCTTGGCTGTCAGCAGCCACCTTTGTCTCTCAGGCCTTCCTCTGGGTCATGAGGCCGACCTCTGCTTCATCACCTAACTGGAAATTTCTTAAGCTTCACTTCTCTCTCATGGCGTGTACGTTTCTTCTCTTACTCTCTGCCCTTTTTATGAAAAATGTCTTGTCTGTAAAATAAAGTCCTGTGTCAAAGACACAAGCGGTTTCTGTGGCATCCAAGGATAGCCCTGCTACAGCAAGAGTATTGACTTTAGTCAAAGAAAAGCAACAAGGCTTGGGAGTGTAGAGCACTCGCCTGAAAGTGCAAAGTCCTGGGTTCAGTCGATAGCATGGTGGGGGGAGGGTTGGGGCAGTGGTGAGGAAGGGGGGAAGGTGGAGGGAGCGGGGGAGAGGTTGGGGGAGTGAGTTCATTTTCTGTGTTCTCATCTTATGTCTAAAACCCTGATTTGGCTACATAATGTGCCCATAACTTGAATTGTGCATAAAGAAGTTAGGAAGAACCCAGGACTCACAATACCAGTCTTGCTGCCTTGGAGCCAACACATACATGCGTGCACACACACACACACACACACACACACACACACACACACACACACACACTCCCAAGCGCTTTCATCCACAGTGATACTAGAAGCTCTTTTGATAGAAAAGACCAGGTGTCTGTCCCGCCGTTGAAGGGCTTCGGAGTCTGCTAGCAAAAAGAAGAGTGGGTTTTCTTTTCTTTTCTTTTTTAAATCCATCCATCCATCTTTCTTTTGTTTATTTATTTATAAGACAGAGCTTCACTATGTAGTTATGGCTTGCCTAAAACAGTATGTAAATGAAGCTGGCCTCAAACTTATTGAGCTTTACCTGCCTCTGGCTCCTCAGTGCTGGGATTAAAGGCTTGAACCCTATACTTGGCGATTTTTAAAATATTTTATTTATTACCTATGTGTGTGTATCAATAGTGAGGCTGAGACCCAGGCTGAGTGCAGCTTCTGCTCCCTGAAGGCTCAGACCCACCCAGTCCGCAGCGGAAGGAAGAGCCCACCTCAAGGTCGCTCATCCCACCTCAGGCTGTGACTCTCCTTGCTTCTGTCTCTGCAATTGTATTTGCTTGTTTACAAGTTCAGGTGGAGCTGGGCTGGCAGGAGTGGGCTGGAGGTGTGCTGTGCAGCTGGCAGCTGCTAAGCTAACTCAGCTGCCAAGGGTTGGGGGCTGCGGTGAGGAAGTCTGCACTGAGCCACTGATTGTTGTACCAGAGAGGGAACGGAGCTGTCACTACTGCCTAAAGGTCTTTAATATATACATTATGCTACCATGTTGGGCCGGGCCTTCACTTTAAACAGGCCACATGCCAAGCACAAAGAAAAACACATTGAATTGTTCCTTGTTGTTCGGCTTGGTAGCCTAAAAGTGGAAACACTCAAAGGCCCAACAAAAATGATTTCAAAATTCTGGGTCCAACACCCAGCATGGTTAAAAAAAAAATGGGGACTTAGGGTGGGGGATGAGGAACTAGTTAGATGAATTATGGTCCAGCTTTATAAGTGTGTTTATGCCACTGCTAAGAAATGTGTTAGCTGGACGCCTTTAATCCCAGCACTCAGGAGACAAAGCGGTGGATCTCTGTGAGTTCAAGGCCAGCAGGGCCATGTGGTATGACCTTGTCTCAAAGTATATATATTTTAAAATACTTAAGAAAAAGAAAATATCATCCCTCTGTTCTACAAATTGGATTTTTCCCCCTAATAACTTACAGAAGCCTCCAAGCACAGTTCTGCTTTATACGCATAGAAAAGGACCTTTAAGAATTTACTCCAAGAGAAAACTCTTCAAAACTGTGCTAGGACGCTGGAGTGTCGCCCTCCACAGTGGGTGACTTGCAGGTGGGATTCGGAGGGGACGGCTCAGCTCCATCTAGGGGGCAGGCCACTGAGAGTTTGACCACACCCCGGTGAGTATATAGATAACACAAATTAGACTTGTTTTGCTTTGTTTTGGGTTATTTTGTTTTTCTGCTGGGATTAAGTGAGAAGGGTGAAGGAAAAGAGAGGAAAGGACTGCGATGCAAATGTGATAGGAATGTGTGATGTGAACTCTGCAAAGAATCAATAAAAAATTATGTTGGGGGGGTGGGGGAAAGAATTTACTCCAAGAGATAGCTCAGTGGTCACAAACACTGGCTGCTCTTCCAAAAGACGCAGGTTCAGAGTTCAGCTTCTAAGTGGTGGCTCGTAGCAATCTGTAACTCAAGTTCCAGGTGGATTCAATGCCCTCGTCTGGCCTCTACAAACACCAGGTATGCAAGTGGGTCACAGATATTCATGCAGGCAAAAGACCATATACATAAAAATATTTTTTTAATAATTTACTTTAAGCTGTTGCTGGCAGTAACATTGGAGACCTTCCATTTCTTCTTTGTTGAACCATAATCTAGAGTGGGGTAGCTCAGACTGCACAGTGCTTATCTGGCATGCACGAAGCTCTGGGTTCAATCCCTCCCACCTCACAAACCCTATGAAGTGGCACATGCCTGTAATCTCAGCACTCAGGAAGTTGAGGCAGGAGGACCAGAGGTGGAAGGTCATCTTTGGCTGCACAATAAATTTGAGGCCTCATCTCAAAATAAAAAAATGAAAATAAAAACCCCAAGTATAGAACACTGCAAACATGAGTGAAGTGAGTATTTGATCTGTTTGTCATGTGGACTTGTGCTTTCACATATTAATTTTATGGTGGTGGAGACAAATTTAGGAAAAGACCCACTGTTATTGTAAAAAAAAAAATTACAATATTCAAATACAAGCAATTCTTCCATAAGTGTAGCATAAAAATTACTGTAGTGTGTCTGTGGCCACAGCATGGCAGGCCCCGCCCTTGCAGCCTAAATGGCTTTGGCTGTCCAACAAAAAACCCCTGTAAGCAGCGTTCTAGAATGCTAATAGTGGCCCCTCTCCGCTCCTTCGTGGCTCTGGAGTGACAATAGCAAGTCGGAGCATCTAGAAAGAGCACCAGTGTCCCCTTCAGAGAAAAGCAGCTGCAGGTGCCCTGCCCCACAGGCCTACTCACGGGAGGAGAGGGGGCTCCTGCGCCCCAGGCCTACCCACGGGAGGAGAGGGGGCTCCCACACCAGCCCTCTCTTTCATCCTTACTCATCGCGCCCCCAACCGCAGCAGCCCCTCCGCACCTCTAGGAAGTGGGCGGCGTGTTTTCAGAAAGAGAGTCCCCAGCTCCCGTGGGCTGCCGAAGCAAATCTGAACCTATCACCCAGTCAAAGAGAAAGAGAGAAACAGCCCTGGGGTCACAGGCCTCTCCAGGTGACAAAGGACAAAGAGATTTCCTCAGCGTTTCTTGGGAACCCTCCTCAGCTTGTCACAGACACTCCTCAGGATATGAGTCATTGCTTCCTGGAATCATCCCATAACGTAATGCATGGACGCAGATCTGAATCTGTATTCTCAAAATCTGGGGTACTCAGACGTATGTATGACACCTCTGAATTTTTAGGTGTTTAGTTGTTGTTGCTGCTGCTGCTGCTGCTGCTGCTGGTGTTTTGATTTATTGTCCTTTTGAGACTGGGTCTCTTGTGTTCCAGGACAACACCTTGCTCTGTATTCTCGAAGGTCACTGAACTGCTAACTCTCCGTCCCCCACCCTCCACCTCCCAAGCACTGTTTAAAGGAGCATGCCACCATACCTGACCATTTTGCTTTGAGACAGGCTGTTCCTTGAGGGGGGACTGAGCCCTCTTCCTTGGCAATCTTGGTACTAGATCACTTATTGGGGTCACCTCCTTGCCCGGCTCTCCCTGTGTATGGTTCAGGAGGACAACACGGGAAAGATAAAGCTAGCAGGGCTTTGTTAACAGGCACTTAGCAAGAAGACTCCTCAGTCTTTTTTCACCAGCCAAAGCCACAGCCTATACAAACCCACAGGTTTTTTATTTTTTGTTTTCCTATCATGTGTTCACATGGACAGTGTTCCTAAGCCTTAGTGCACAAAACTAAGCAAGGAAACCAATTAAAACAGCATTTAGAGGTCTTTACTCTCCCAACAGCAGATTCTCCTGAACTGAGTGAGCCAGAGGATGCCCCTCCTGACTGCGCCCCCCCATGCTGCCCTTCCCACAGCTCTCCATCTGAGACCATCAGATACCTGGAAATGCTCAATCTACCCAGAATAGGTGGCACTAACTTAGTGATCATAGGAAGAACACAAGCTCAGTGGCACAGCTGTCAATGGAGCGCGTGTACCCCGGCCCTGAACTGACGTTTATGGTGGACTTTGACTCAAGGCCAGCACTGCATGACTCTGAGAGTAACCTGCCTGGAGGTCGCACTGGCTACCCCTTAGTATCAATCCTGGACAAATGAACAGAAAAAAAATTACAGAGCGGGATGACCTGAGGCAGAAGGCATAAATTGGCTTCAAGAAGTCACAAGAGCCTCTCACAGGAGATTTTGTGAAGGTCTCTGTGGTTGGGTGGGGGTAAAGCTATGAGGGAAGAACTGAGCGGGTGTGGGCCCACCTTCCCCAACACTCCCCTCCCCAGGACCTCTAGCATCCTGTGAGCCTCAAGCTGGCTGCTGAGGCCATGACCCCTGTGCTCCACCCTCACTCTTACCACAGGCTTCTCCCACCCTTGGGAAACAGTGGAAAAGTCAACCATCACAGCGCTCTGCCTGCCTTTAAGTCTGACCGAGAGAGAGAAGGGGAGTTGGAGTTGGCCCTCCTTCGTCCAGCACTCAACCTGAAGCTGCACTGCTGCTTAAATTCAGACACGCGGAAGTAGAATGATTTCCACAGGCAAGCAGGCTGTGTGGAAGGCCTTTTATCGGTTCTCTGTCCCCATACCTGATGATCTGCCTTGTGCTATAGGGGCCAACAGAGACAAGAACAAAGACTTGGCTGGGAAGAGCTTACCCAGCACACAGAGGAGTCATCATGGGAGAGGCAATATGTCTGTCCGGCCTTTAGCTGTAGAATTTGAGGGTGAGCGCGTCTGTGCACACTCTGAGAGAGGCAAGCGAGGGCAGGGTGGGATCCAGGCACAGTTTTCCTGTACCAATTGCTGATTCTCATAAACGCTGACCCCTCAGTGAACAGTTAGATGTCAGCCTGGCCAGTCTTGGTGGGCGTTAATTTCAAACACACCCGGTCTCCTCTCCTCTCCTTTTAGGATCCAATGTCTATCAAGACATCCCCAAATATCATGAACCAATGGTGAGAGTCCTTCATTGCATACAGGTCATAAGGCATAATGATCGAAGTTCCATCACTGGGACACACAACGTGGAAGGAGAGGACAGGTTCCTGAAAGTTGTCCTTTGTGGAGTGCACAAGTATATAACACACACACACACACACACATGCACACACACAGACTAGATAGGTAGATAGATAGATAGATAGATAGATAGATAGATAGATAGATAGATAAAAAAATAGGTAGATAAACTGGTCATGGTGGCACACGCCTTTAATCCCAGCACTGTGGGAAGCAGAAGGCAGATCTCTGTGAGTTAGAGGCCAGCCTGGTCTACAGGACAGCCAGAGCTACACAGAGAAAAAAAAAAATAGGTAGGTAGGTAGATAGATAGATAGATAGATAGATAGATAGATAGATAGATAGATAGATGATAGATTTAAAATTTTTTAAATGAAAAGGCAAGATTGCCAGGGTGGACAGCCTTCAACTTCCGTTGGTTGGATTTACTTTCTTTTGGCTTTGGGATAGCATACATTCAGTAGAAACAGAACTTTGAGTTTTTGACTTCTGATCATTCCCTGGTTAGTTAGATGCAGTGTGATAACCCTCTTCAAAAGCAGAGCAGCAACAGCAGGCTGCGGCTCACAATGAGCCACATGGGCAAACAGCGCTTCCCCAGTGCAGAGCACCTCTGAACCTGGGCGGGTGTTTGGCAGGCTGGGAAGATTCAAAGCCTTTTCAACCTAGGATGTTTTCAAGTCGGGATACGTCAATTGCAACATAAAAGAGCACCAAGGAGCAACTAGGGAGGAAAAGTGAGCTTCAGAAAATGTATGACCCTGTTTTTATAAAGAACTTGATCACGTACAGGAAACAGAACGCTGAGCAACCCGGCCATGTGTCTAGAATCTGCAGGAAAGGCAGATACCACCGGGACAGGATACTCACCTCAAGGCCACACAATGTATCAGTAAAAAGAAATTTTTCCTCTGCAAAAAGAGACTTAATTTCATTTAAGTAGCAAGAAATATTTATTTTTAAATTATTCCTTTTTTATTTTCATTAACTAGCTTAAATTAGAATGAATTTTTAAAAATCTAACAATGTTATTTGTTTCTTGTACGCTCTAATTCCAAAGCCGATCAGAGGTGGCTCACAAAGCCAGGGACAAAAGGAGCTGTAAGACTGAGGCAGAGAGCCAGGGACTGGCCCGATGGCCTGAATCTAGCCACTTCACCAGCTGAGCCACACCCCCAGCTTTTGACACAATGGGGGAGGATATTGTCTCCCATAAATCCTGTTGGGGACAATATCCCACACTAAAAGCAAACTCACAGCCAGCAAAGACTGACTGCGCCAAAGTCATGAACTGCTAGCTAAGAACTCAGCAGAGCAGCTAAGCTCCTTGACACTGGTTTGGACAATGTCGCAGCTATGATAACAAAAGACCAAACATGGGCTAGAGATGGCTCAGTAGGTAAGAGCACTGGCTGGTCTTCCAGACGTCCTGAGTTCAATTTCCAGCAACCACAGGGTGGCTCACAACCATCTATAATGAGATCTAATGCCCTCTTCTGGCCTGCAGGTGTACATGCACACAGAGCACTGTATACATAATAAATAAATAAATAAATAAATAAATAAATAAATAAATAAATAAATATTTTTTTTTAAAGCCCAGACAATAACAATGAAAAGAAATAGGAAGATGCTATTTCACAGTCAAAGGCTCATCAGCTAACAGAAGACAGCAAAATGTTTGTCAATCACAATCTGATGAGAGTTGATGATCCCCAAATTATAAAGCTTAATGACAAAAACTAATAGTTATAATAACTTGATTTTCAAATTTCAGAAAGCAAGCCTGAGGGTATAGGTCGATTGAGAGAGGGCTTGCCCAGTACACACACTATTCTAGGTCAGAGCTGCAGCTCTGCATAAAAACGAGTGTTAGGGAGCGCACTTCTGAGATTAGCACTATAAAGGTGGATGCAGGAAGATTGGGAGCCCAAAGTCACCCTCAGCTACGTAAACAAGCTCAAGGCAGCCTGCTCTACATGAGACTTTGTCTCAATACACACACACATACACACACACACACACACACACACACACACACACACACACACACACA
>OU015745.1:69392601-69402601 GCA_907169655.1 Acomys percivali | reverse complement strand
TCCTTCCAGTTTTGAGTACTAACCCCTCACTGGATCCTTTGCAGCTAATCTCTCCCATCCTGCAGACGGCCTCCTCATCACAGTCACCATCAAAAGCCAATTCACTTGTCCGTTTTTGGTTTTGTTGCCAGGGTTCTGTGGATTATACTCAAAAAATATTTCCCATTTTTGTATCTTGAATTTTTGTTTATTTTAGTGTGTATGTGTGGTGTGTGTGTATGTGTGGTGTGTGTGGTGTGTGTGTGTGTGTGCGCGCGCACCTGTGTGGAGTCCAGAAGATAACTGTATGGTGTTGGTTCTCTTTTCCCCTTTTTGTGGATTCTGGGAATCAAAGCCAGGTCACCAGGCCTATGCAGCAAGCACCTTCACCCGGCGAGCCATCTCACTGACTTCCCCCCCCACACACACACACAGCTCCCTGTGCCCCCAAAACAAGTTTTTTTCTCTGTAGCCTTGGCTGTCCTGGACTCCCTCTATAGACCAGGCTGGCCTTGAACTCAGCAATCCACCTGCTTCTGCCTCCCTGAGCACTGGGACTAAAGGCATGTGCCACCGCTCGTGGCTAACTTGCAGCTTTTTAATATCTGCTATCAGATTGCTTTCTGGGATACTACCGCTCCCTCCCACAGTGTCATCCTTTCCCATGTTGTGCTGCAAGTGTCATCGCCTTCTCAGCTCCCATATTACTCTGAGATTGTCACATCTTTCCCTCCATTATTTGAAATGACCAAATATGCATTGTACAAAGTAACAGGTTTCCTTATGGGATTTTTATGTTTGCATCATGTCCCTTGATCGTCAAACCCTCCGTGACCCAGTCTTTATCCTCATATATCCCATTGCATTTCCCTGTTATATAATTCCCCTTTAAAAAACACTATAGATTCCATACGCTGACACAAACACAGGGCACTAGCTTCCTAAGTTTGGCTTATTCCTTTTAACATGATGATGTCCAGCTCCATCCATTTTCAGGAAATTGATGTAATGTCACTCTTCTCTATGACTGAATAGCATTCTACTGTGCACACATGGACCACATCTCCTCATCTGCTGATGTGCATCTACATGGGATCCACATCTTAGCTATTGAAAAGTTGCACCACACACATTGCTGTGTGTGTTAAACTGTTAGTGGTCTTCACAGTGGCTGACAGCTTTCATTTCTGTTAATAAAAAGGGCTCATTTCCACCATATTCTGGACAGAACTTGCTTGTTTTCTTTTTTTTTTTTAATTTACTTTAATTTTATTTTATGTGCATTGGCGTGGGGTGTCAGGTCCCTTGGAATTGGAATTACAGACAGTTGTGAGCTGCCATGTGGGTGCTGGGAATTGAACCCGGGTCCTTTAAGAAGAGCAGACAGTGTTCTTAACCACTGAGCCATCTCTCCAGCCCTTGCTTGTTTTCTTTTGCCAGTTTGAAAATTAGATTTATTTATTCAGCATGTGTGAGAATGTGTGCGTGGTCTACATGTGGAGTCAGAGGACAATTTGTGAGACTTGGTGCTCTCCTTCTACAGTGTGGGCCCCAAGGCTGGACATCAGGCTTGACAGAAAGCACCTTTATTGGCTGAGCCATCTTCCCTGTCCTTTCTCCCTTTCTTTCATTTCTTTCTTTCCTTTTCTGATTTCTTTGGAAATTTTCCTCTTTCCTTCTTTTCTTTTCCTTTCTTTCTCTCTTTTTCTTGAGGTAGACTCTCTATGTAGCCCTGGTTGTCACTATGCTTACTATGTAGACCTGGCTGGCCCCATATCACAGAGACCTGCCCACATTTGCCTCCCACGTACTGAGATTAAATGCATGAGCCACCATGCCTGGCCCCTTGTAATGAAATCCATAGTGATAAGTAAGATGGAGTCTTAATGCAGCTTTGATGGGATTTCTGGATAAGTGTTCGTTTCCCAAGTGAGCGCCCTTTACCTTAAGTACACCAACTCATATTTATGGAGCTAACGCAGAGGGTTTGTACTTTTATACTGTGAACATTGCAGGAACTCAAACCCCAGGACCCCAAAATGCTGCCCTCCTTTGTGATATGCCCAGGGACAAATCAGGGCAAGACATGAATAGTGAGGAGCAGCTGAGCCCAACATTGGAGAGGCAAGGGCTCGGGCCGAGCTTCGGACAGAGCCGCAGGTAGAACATCAGCCTTCCTGTGAGAAACAGTGCTGGAAAAGCCCACCAGAAGGGCAGCAGACAGAGAATAGAGGTTTTCCAACAAGCCCAGCCAGCCAAGGACTCACTACTTACAGCGAGCTGTGTACATGGGGGCTACCCCTGTCACCCACGGCTGAGCTGAGGTCTTGCTAAAAGCGAAACTGGTTTTTAGAGGGTTCTGGAGGCGTTTGCTACAGGAGAGCAGATGTTCCATTGCAGGGTCCACACAGCTTCACACAGAGCCTCTGCTCGTTTTCAGCTTCTGAGGCCCCTCGGTTGCCTCTGCTACCTCTAGACGTTTCTGAGGTTACAGTAAGCCACAGCATGTTCCAGTCTAGGTGGAAGCAATCTGAAACCCAATGTGAGTGTGACTCGAGTGGGCCAGAACAGACCTCCTGGACTTCCTGGGCACAGTGCAGCCAAGAACAGTGAAGTCTGCAGGCTTCACGGTCGCAGCCTTGCCCAGGGAGTTGCTTGCTTTCCTCCCAACAAAATAAGATAGACATCAGTGAGTCGTTCAGCAGATGAGGAACAGGATCAGAGAGGCTTGGGGCATGCTGGAAATCACACAGCATCCATAAACTGCAGAGCTGGGATTCACCCCCAGTGTCCTGAGCTGACACATTAACCTATGAGTGTCATGTGACAGAGCTCAGTAGTCCATAAGCAAGCTTCATGAATGTGGCAAAAGGAATCTGGGAGAAGGCTAGTGTAGCCTTATGAAAACTTGGAGTTACTGTACTTGAGGGTGATAAGACAAAAATATAGTCAATCCATTCAAGAATCTGTAACTCAGAGTGGATACAGTCAGAGAGAGTCAGAGGCAGAATGGGCTGCATAAGACACAGTGGCTGGAGAGAGAAGGGGGAGAGAGAGAGGGAGGGAGGGAGAGAAAGAGGGAGGGAAAGAGTAGGAGAGAGGAAGAGACAGGGAGGGGAAGAGAGAGGGAGGGGGAGGAAGGGAGGGGGGGGAGGGAGGGAGGGAGAGACAGAGGAGGAGGTGGGCTAGGGAGATGCACTTGCCACTCAGGAGTGAGGACCAGAGTTCAGGTCTTCAGAATCGTAAATGTTGAGTGGACCTTGTGGCCTAACTGTAAAACAGAAGCAGGATCCCCGGCAAGATCCACCTCAGCGCATAAGGTTGAGGAGTCATCGAGGATGATTCCTGACTTCACACACACACACTCTGGGGGAAAAACAAAACAAAACAAAACAGAAAAAAGTCATTTTAAAAAGACACAAAGGTCCTCTTCTGGGGATGGTGCTTAGAGGCACTCAAAATGGCCCAGCGTTTGACATACCGTCGTAGGCTCTCCTACAATACAGACTCTAACAAAACTAGGCTGTCTCGAACCCTCGGCAACAGAATTGTTTACCTGTACACCAAGAAGGTTGGGAAAGCACCGAAATTGGCATGCGGTGTGTGCCCAGGCAGACTGCAAGGGGTTCGTACTGTGAGGCCTAACGTCCTGATGAGACTGTCCAAGCAAAGAAATAGGTCAGCAGGGCCTACAGTGGCTCCATGTGTGCCAAGTGTGTCTGAGACAGGATCAAGCGGGCTTTCCTTATTGAGGAGCAGAAAATCGTTGTGAAGGCACAAGCAAAGAGTCAAAAAGCAAAATAAATATGTAGCTTTTTTAAGTAATAAAAGTCAAGGCTTGGTAAAAAAAAAAAAAAAAAAGACACAAAAGTATAAATCACAGAGATATAATTAAGTGACACCAGATGGGTTTGTTGTTTTTTAAGAATATAGTGTGACTGGGGCTGTAGCTCAGTAGGTCAAACATGCATGGAGCCCAGAGTCCATCCCCAGGGCTGGTTTATGTGACGTAGGGCATGGAATCAGGCAAGCTGAGCCAGAGCCCCAGACTCTAAGCCCTTGTGTTACTTTTTACTTGACACAAACCTTCAAGGTTTGTCCAAGCTAGTCCTGAACTCTCTGTATAATCCCAGGCAGGCCTTGAACCTGCCATCCTTCTGCCTTGGTCTCCCTTTTGGCTAGGACAGCGCCACTAGCCCTGGGTGAAACATCCTTTAACCCAAATAGCAAGGCCCACCTTTGTGCATTCCACACTGGCATTCAGCTTGATTAGGCATGGTGTTAAAATTGAGTGTGACACCTCAGTCACCAAGCCTCTGGGTGTGTCCTTGTTCCCAAAGAGCTGTGGCTGGGGAGGGAAGCCCCGTTCTAAATGTGCACCAAAGTCCGGAACCAGAGAAAAGAACGGAACTGGCAGCATGCTCACCTCCCCTGCCTCCCGCTGCAGACCCCTGCCACCTCCCCTGCCTCCCGCTGCAGACCCCTTCCACCTCCCCTGCCTCCCGCTGCAGACCTCTCCCACTTCCCCTGCCTCCTGCTGCAGACCCCTCCCACTTCCCCTGCCTCCTGCTGCAGACCCCTGCCACCTCCCCTGCCCCCTGCTGCAGACCCCTCCTACTTCCCCTGCCTCCTGCTGCAGACCCCTCCCACTTCCCCTCCCTCCTGCTGCAGACCCCTTCCACCTCCCCCACCCTGACAGACCATGCCTTCAAACTCAGCCCAAACACAGGCCCTTTCCTTAAATGGCACTTGTCAGGAAAGATGCCTAAGAGCCCAATGGAGACAGGAAAAGGCCCTTTCTGTCCCGAGTGTCCTTTCTCCCTGCTGGGTACATCACAATAGGCAAGTCTGAGTGTGGTCTTCTAAGGAAAAGTTAGAAAAAACAGGGTTTTAAATGCATCTGGACTCTAAGCCCACTGAATGTTCTAGTCCCAGTGCAATATCTTTGCCTGTAAACTACAAACATTTGTTAAGAAAACTTGCTGGGTGGTGGTGGCACACCTTTAATCCCAGCACTCTGGAGGCAGAGGCAGGTGGATCTTTGTAAGTTTGAGGCCAGCCTGGCCTATAGAGTGAGTTCCAGGACATCCAGGACTACACAGAGAAACCATCTCGAGAAAGAAAAAACAAAAATCAACAACAACGGCTTTCTCAGAAATTAACAGCTCTAATAAATGAAATTAAAAACAACAACAACCACATAGCACCAGTGAGCTGCTGGGCAGGAAATGGCACTTGCTGCCAAGCTTGGTAGAAGAAAAGAACCAACTCCCACAAGCTGTCCTCTGACCGTCAATGAGTGCTCACACATATGAATAAATAGATAGGGTTTTTTTTTAAAAAAATAGAAGATAACTATTTGTTCTAGTATACAAAATTTCATACCCAATCACTCAGGCAAAACTATGCCTAAAGTTATTTACTAAACCAGTCATCAATCAAAAACCTCAGATTCCAAAAAACAAATACACCTACAACCTCAGACTACAAAGAAACAAAGCTATATACAAAAGAAGATGTAAGCAAGAGTGCAGTGAATCACTCCATGGGTAGAAAGAAAAGTGGATTGGGGATCCAACTGGCAAGGCTACGGGGGGGGGGGGGGGGGGCAGGCAGAAGCAAAATGGCAGAAAAGCAAGTGGATGTTCTGTGGCAGCCAATAGGGCGGGGTCCTTGAGCTAAGTCAGGCTGTCCAATTGACTCAGAACGAGATGTCCCAGGTAGTTGACCTTTGTGGGCAGACTAACGAAGGTTTCTGGTCAATGGAAAGCTGCCTTATGAGATCTGCTTTTCTTTCTTTTTTTTTTTTTTTAAGATTTACTTATTATTTATACAGTATTCTGCCCACACGTGTGCCTGCCCACCACAAGAAGGCACCAGATCTCGTTACAGGTGGTTGTGAGTCACCGTGTGGTTGCTGGGAATTGAACTCGGGACCTTCGGAAGAACAGATGGTGCTCTTAACCTCTGAGCCATCTCTCCAGCCCGAGATCTGCTTTTCTAGTAAAAAGAAAAATACCTTTAGGCTTCTGTTAACTGGCCAGTCCTTCTGTTTGGGACATTGTCACCAGCACTGGCCTTCGGGAGGGGGGGTTGCTTTGGACCTAACAGGAGGGAGAAATCTATCCACTTGGAAATTTTAAACTTATTTTTAATAACTCTTGGAATAGCTACCAAATACAGAAACCACAGATTATTTCAAATTCACTATATCATAACAAAAACACAGATATGACCTGAATGCCCACCTAATTAAGCAAAATTAATGAAATAGTACTCAAATATTCCCATGAGTTTCAGGAAGACAGTTGTAAATACTGGCTAAAAAATGTGATATAAGTTTTGGTTTGGTTTTTTGTGTTTTGCTTTTTAAAGCAGGCCGGAAACTGAAATATTCACCCCCAACGGTTCCCTGTAACTCTTCTCAGATCAGTCCCATGTCCTTACTCCACCAGTTTCATGTCTGCTTTTTCAGAGTTCAATTTGTGTCAACTTCGGTCTCATTTTTTATTGTAGTTGGATGTTGAGAATTCCCCCATTATTCCCCACCCCAACTCCAAATTGCCAATACGGATCCAACATGGCCCCAGTAGGGCTGATCTCGCTTTTATCCGAGACCGATTACTGGCATGGTAGACACTGGGTAACTGGGTAGAACACTTTTTTCCTGGACTTTTGTAACCTTCGTATCCTACAGCACCCACACCCCTTTCCTGTCTCCTTTAAAGGAACAATGTTAACCTGGGCATGGTGGCACATGCCTACAATCCCAGCACTTGATCCAGCAAGAGATCAGGAGTTCAAGACCAATCTCGGCTACATAGAGTTCAAGGCCAGCCCGCATTATTTTACATAGTCCCTCAAGAGAAAAAGGTTGGCCTGGATCTTCTCTGAATTCACCCCCAACGCCATATTCTAGACCTTTAACCCCCTAATCCATCGGGACTCTCAGGTGATGCCTCCCTTTTCTCCCACCCCGCCCCCTACTCTTGAGTCGCAGCTTCTGCCTTAGGCTGCACGCTGTGCACTGCGCTCACTGTGCAGCTTCAGACTGCCAGGACCTGGCTTGTGCACTGCCCCCTCGCGATGGGGTAAGTGCTTGGGGTTCCGCTCTGGGCCTTCCTATGAAGAGCAAAAATGAATTCCTGTTCCATAGAGGAGGGGGATCTAGGCTCTGCATCAACCGAGGTGGGTATTTTAAACTCTGCCAAGGCTAGACCTCATGAACTTTCAAGCTCCTCTGTCTGGCAGTTGTAAACATACCTCATCTTCCCAGCCAACGGGCCCGGTATTTAGTAGCCAAGATCCCTATCTTCCACCTGGCTGACTAGCCTCTTACCCTTTCTTGGCTCCACATTTGGTCTGCCAAGGCACTGGTTTGTTTGTTGTTGTGTTTGTTTGTTTTTACTGTGGCTTGGGTAGCCAGTCTTATCTCTTGCAAGGTTTGGAGCCCTCTGGCTGAGCTAAGAGCAGCTAAGGGCAGCCGCGCACCTCACTGTGTCATCACGTTTTCTTTCTTGTAGCTGTCGCCTTTGCTCCTGTGCCCCTCAGCACAGATGACCACAAATCACATGAGTGACCAGCACAGACCCAGCCAGCTGCAAACATCCACATCTCCGCACGCTGCTCTGAAGAAACCACTTCTCAAGAACTGACTCTGACATGAACTCTGGTGCCCCATATTTGACCACTTCCCCTTGGTGGGGAGGCTTGGTGGCGCTCAGGGAAAGGACAAGCAGGCTACCCGGATGAGACCTGATAGGCTGTGACTATATGATGGGGGAAGAGGTCCCCTTCTGTCACAGACCTAGGGGAGAGTAAAAGGGTGGAAGAGAAAGCGAAGGAGGAATGGGAGGCTACAAGGGAAGGGATAACCATTCAGATGTAATCTGAATAAATTAATAAAAAAGAAAGAAAGCCTTTTCCCTCCACCCCAACCAAAAGAGGAAGGAGCCTAGCAACCAGGGGGGCAGAAGCGAGTAGCCCCTGGACCTTCCTCTTCTTCGTTCTCATCACCAGAGTTTCTCTCTTTCTAACTTCCTCTCTCCGGGTCCCCCAGAGAAGAAATACGCTGTGTGAGTAGTGGAACCAGAGTTCACCTTCCCTGCGTCCCCATCACTGCACCCTCAGTCTCACACAGCTCACCTCACAGGACAGACTTGCTCAGATCCCTTCAGAAAGTCACTAGGGCTTGACTCTCACCAAGCAGGAGGTCACAGCTTGTGGAAGGAGGAAGGGAAGTATCTGTGCTTGAAGTAAGGTTGCCGTCTGTCTCCTTGGCCTGCGCCCCAGTAAAGCAGCTTAGGCAACAAGAATAATGTTTCCACTGACTTTTGAAAGTTTCAATTCCAAGTAAATGGTTTCAAGGAGGACTTACCTCCCATACAACAACAACAACAACAACAACAAAGACAGCAAACAAGAGAGAAGGGGCTGGGGAGACAGTGTGTGTGTGTGTGTGTGTGTGTGTGTGTGTGTGTGTGTGTGTGCGCGCGCGCGCGTGCGTGCGCTTTTCCTGGTGGTGTTTTGCCACAGCTGTTAGTTGGCAGAATTCAGGACAGCTATCAAACTAAAAGGAAAGTTGAAAATTCATCTGGTTGTGGAAATTAGTGATAACACTTGGTAGGAAAGAAATCAGATTCACTAAACAGCAATAAAATTCTTCCTCTTTCAGCTGGTCATGGTGGGACAAACTTGTAATCTCAACACCATGCAAGTTCTAGGACAACCTGGGCAACAGAGTAAGAAGATTAAAAATAATAATAATAAAATTTTTAAAATGGAAAAAAAACCCAAATTTCTATGTTAAGAGATTTGAATATAGAAGGTGTATCCACATTCAAATATACATCTAGTATACGAAGATTCCTCACATTCCCTGTTGAGACTCCACCAAGCTCTGGGCAAAGGGTTCAAAGAGGTACTTTGTGCAAGAGGAAGGTTGCATTACCAGTAGACAAGTGGCAATTTGTTCAGTTTATACCTTAGCAAACTGGGGAGGTGCAAGTTCAGAAAGCAAATACCAACCGTCTAACTAGCTTCAGCCATCAACTCAACACAACCTGTACGCACCTGCAAAGAGGGACCAGAAATTGAAAAATGGCCTTCATCAGATTAGCCAGTAGGCACTTTTGGGGGCATTGTCTTTTTTGGTTTTGGTTTTTCGAGACAAGGTTTCTCTTTGTAGCCTTGGCTGTCCTAGACTCCCTTTGGAGACCAGGCTGGCCTCGAACTCACAGCGATTTGCCTGCCTCTGCCTCCTGAGTGCTAGGATTAAAGGCCCGGCAAAGGGGCATTATCTTGATTGACTGACGATTGATGTGGGAGGGCCCAGCGCACCATAGCCAGCACCATGCCTAGGCAGGGGGCATCTAGGCTGTATAAGAAAGTGAGCAGGACCAAGAAACTTGATACCCTATGAGCATATACAGGGGGAGGAGGTCCCCGTCAGTCACGGTCTTAGGGGAGGGGAGTAAGGGGAAAATGGGAGAGAGGCAGGAATGGGAGGATACAAGGGATGGGAGAACAATTGAGATGTAATATGAGTAAATTAATAAAATATATTTTAAAAAGAAAAAAGAAAAGAAAGTGAGCAGGACTTAGACCAGAGAGCGAACCTTCAAGCAGCACTCCTCCACTGTTTCTGTGTCAAGTCCCTGCCTTGACTTCCCTCTGTGACCTGGAAGTGTAAGCCAAATGAGCTCTTTTCCTCTTCAAGTTGCTTTTGGTCATAATGCAATGAGGGCGCCAACACACACAGAACTGAAGGACGGAAAGAACCGAGCGCTGAGCCGCATGTTGGTAAGGTATTCACCCGCAGCTCGTAGGAGTGTAAGCCAATACCACTTGCTTTGGAGGGAAACTTACCTACAGGTCCTGGAGGGGAAGAGACGTTTCAGGTGACGTGTTCTTCCCCAGGTTGATAAGCTCCTCAAGCCATTCGCTCAGTTTCCAACCAAAAGTGTTTGTGTGTGTGTGTGTGTGTGTGTGTGTGTGTGTGTGTGTGTGTGTGTGTGTGTGT
>OU015745.1:69327777-69392591 GCA_907169655.1 Acomys percivali | reverse complement strand
CCCCCCCCAGTTAAAACGGAGTTTCATACCGTGGTGGTGCACACCTTTAATCCCAGCACTCAGGAGGCAAAGGCAGGCAGATTGCTGTGAGTTTGAGGCCAGCCTGGTCTACAAAGCAAGTCCAGGACAGCCAAGGCTACACAGAGACCCCGTCTCGGAAAAAAAAAAAAAATGGAGTTTCATGCAGTCCAGGCTGGTCTTGAGCTTTCTATGTAGCCAAGGATGGCCTTGAACTTCTAATCTTCTGGCTTCCATCTCTCCGCTCCTGGGATTACAGGCGTGTGCTGCCATCCCAGTTCATACGACGCTAAGGATCAAACATAGGGCTTTGTGTATCCCAAGCAAGTGACCCTCTTCACTTAGCTACAGCCCTAGTGTGAGAAAAAGTCTATATTTAAACCCTAAGTAACACATGCAAGGATGTTGCTCATAGTTTGATGGTAATAGAAGAAGAAAATCAAAACCAGCCTTAAAGATCTGTTTTAAAAAAAGGGGGGGATGGATAGACAAACAGTGGCAGTTGCCTCGGAGCCCAATTGGTTTTGTATTCCTCTTGCCTCAAACTTGAAAGCGTATGCAGCCACTTATTCATATATTTTAATAAAATGATTTGTAGCAAGATACCCATAAGGTCTTCAACGTTTTGAACCTGGATAGTTAAATAGCGAACAGATCCACCCAGTTCCACAGATGGCCACAGTCTTCCAGGAAGCACATCTTAGCTTGCAAAAGTGAAACTCTGCCCTACTGAGTGGTAACTCGCCACCCCACGCGCTGATTGGCAGCTATCCTCCTATCTTCCATCTGATGTTGACCACACTGGAGCCATAAGGAATTCACTCATCTCTTATGAGTGGTGCATATCAAGGCTCAACCATACTGAAGCACACATCTGAAACCCCTCCTATCTTAAAGCTGAGCAGTAGTGTTTATATTTATTTTATGTGTATGAGTGTTTCGCCTGAATGTATGTAGGTGCACCTCATGCATGCCTGGTGCCCTTGGATGCCAGAAGAAGACACCGGTATCCCAGACCTGGGGTAACCGATGGTTATAAGGCACCACATGAGGGCTGGGGACCAAGCCTTTGCTCTTAACTGTTGAGGCGTCCTCCAGCTCCTGGGACTGCAGTTCACTGTGTGTGCACATGCTATCTTCTGCTTGTCTGTCCACCTAGGCATGGACATTGCTTTCACAGTTTAGCTCTTGTGATGCTGCTGCTATTAGACTTGTTTTTAGCTTGACAAAAAACAGTTTCTCATCACCCAAAAGGACCTATTTCCAATATAAACATTGTTATTTTTAAATGAATCCTCAAGAGCAGCCTTGTTTCCCACAAGCAACACTCTGTCCTTTGTTTGTTTGTTTGTTTGTTTGTTTGTTTGTTTGTTTACAGGGTCTCTCTGTGTAGCTTTGGCTGTCCTGGACTCACTTTATAGACCAGGCTGGCCTCGAACTCACAGAAATCGGCCTGCCTCTGCCTCCCCCAAGTGCTAGATCACAGGTGTGCTCCACCGTGCCCATCCAGTATGCTGGTCTTACTTCAACCATCATTCATTTTAAAAAACAGAAGAATATGTCTTTCACTTTGGTAAGTTTTTCACTACTCTTTTTATCTCCTTGAATATACAATTAAAAAATATTTTATGTATTTATTTTGAGTGTTCTATCTGCATTTGCACCTGCAGGCCAGAAGAGGGCATCAGAGTTGAGTATAGATGGTTGTGAGCCACTATGTAGTGCTGAGAATTGAACTCCGGACGTCTGGAAGAGCCGACAGTGCTCTTATTCACTGAGCCATCTCTTCAACCTGAATATACAATTTTTCAAAAATGTTTTGTGGCCAGGCCTGGCGCCACACGCCTTTAATCCCAGCACTCAGAGGCAGAGGCAGGCAGATCGCTGTGAGCTCAAGGCCAGCTTCGTCTACAAAGCAAGTTCAGGACAGCCAAGGCTACAAAGAGAAACCCTGTCTCAAAAAAAAAAAAAATGTTTTTGCGACAGAATCTCATGCATCCTGTATTAGATTCAACTATGTGATATAACTAAGAAGAGACTGATACTTCTGTCTCAGCCTCCCAAGTGTTGAGATTACAGATGTGCACCACCATGTCCAACTCTGAACGTAGAAGTCTACTTTTATGGGATATGTCTTTATGATAAAAAAAATCACACCATAAGCATATAGTTACAATTTTAATGTCCTGTAATCATACCTTTCTCTCTTTCTTTCCTTTGGAAAGGATTTTTTTTTTTTTCCTGGCTTACAGCTTGGGTGAGTACATTCCACCTTGGTAAGGAAACCATAGCAGCATGAAACAGAGGCTGGACAGTCACGTTGCATCCACAGTCAGGAGGCTGAGTGTGACCAAGAAGTAGGGACAGGCTGTAAGACCCCCAAGGCCTTCCAAAGTGCAGCACTTCCTCCAGCAAGGCTCCACCTCCTAAAATCTCCACGGCCTTCACAAAGGAAGTACCACCACCAAGGCACCAAATGCTCAAACCAGTGAGCTTGTGGGGAACATGTCATATTCAAACCACAGCACCTCCACAGAACTGGCTGACACCTAAAGATCCGCTTGATATGTAGGAAGTATCTCATCTATCTGGTGTTAAAACAAGTGCTCTTAACATCTGGGTTTTCTCCCTGGTCCTTATTTTCTGAGACAGGTCTCATTATGTAGCTCTGACTAACTGCAAATTCACAAAGATCCACCTGCCTCCACCTGCTCAGTGCTGGGATTATAAGATGTGACATTCCATGCCCAGCCAGTAAAAATTTAAAGCAAAATAACTAGCAATATCTCTGTCATCCTAAGATATGTATGCTCAAGGACCAGGTGACACAGAGCGGGACATGCATGGTCTTCATAGCTTGGAACTGGGAATAGTGAGAAAGATAATTCCAACAGGAAAGCTGCCTCCTCATTGATCTGAGTCTTTGTTTGAGTTTGCCTTGTTTTGTTGAGGTGGGCTTTCGTATGTTTCAGGCTAACCTTGAACTCGGCTAGAAGCTGAGGATGACTTTGAACTCCTGATTCTCCTGCTTCTACTTTTAATGTGCTAGAATTTATAGCTGTGCACTACAATACATTGCTTGAGCTGAGTCTTGAGGAAGAGTTTGCCAAGAGAGACTAGGACATGCGATGGCAGAATGGCTACCAAGCCTAGGAGGAGTGAGGACGTCAAATAGGAAAGAGAGCAGAGATGGGGCCATGGGACAAGTGTTGCAGGGCCTAACAGGCAGCACACAGGAGCAGCCATGTTCTCCTAGGGATCGTGGGAAGCCCTTTTGGTCCCATGTACTGAACTAACAGGATTAGATTTTTCCCTGGAAGAGACCAAAATAAAATTAGGTTGATCACTTCAGAAACCATTACAAAGATCCAGGCTAGGTCTAAAAGCAACCTAGTTGAACTTGGAGGGGTCCCAGGTAGGGGAATGTAGAAATGAAAGAAGCAAGGTTGTTCTTTTTATGTATGTATATATCTATGTATGAATATGTGTATGTATGCATGCATGTACATATATATGTATGCATAAATATGTGCTCACAGATATGCATACATGCATATGTATGTATCTCTGTATGTGTATATGTATGTGTGCATGTATATGTGTTTGTGCATGTATATATATGTATGTATGCATGCATGAATGTGTATATGCTGTCTTTGTTAGGGTTTCTATTGCTGCAACAAAACACCAAGACCAAAAAGCAAATTGGAGAGGAAGGAGTTTATTCCACTTACACTGCCAGATCATCGTCCATCACTGGAGGATGTCAGATACAGGAACTCAAGCAGGCCTGGGACCTGGAGTCTGGAGCAGAGAGACTGATGCAGAGGCCGTGGAGGGGTGCTGCTTACTGGCTTGCTCAGCCTGCCTTCTTATAGGACCCAGGACCACTAGCCCAGGAATGTCGCCACCCACATGCTGGGTCTTCCCTGCCCCCAAGCTCATTGATCACTAATTAAGAAAATGCCTTAGAGCTGTATCTCATGGAAGCATTTCTCAACTGAGGCTCCTCTGTCTGTCTGTCTGTCTGTCTGTCTGTCTGTCTGTCTGTCTCTGTGTATGTGTGTGTGTGTGTGTGTGTGTGCAGGTGTGTGCACACGCGCATGTATAAAGTATTTTGGGTGTAGAGCTGAGGACTGAACTCAGGATCTCACATGTGCTAAGCGAGCACTCTACCCTTGAGCCAAAGACTATCCTGAGTCCTTGACAGGAATTTTAATTTTCTTTCTTTTGTTTTCATTTTTAAATTTTTAATTTGTTCACTTTACTTCTCAACTATAGCCCTCTCCTTGTCTCTCCTCAGTCACCCCTTCCCTCATCCCCCCTCCCCTAGTCCTCAGAAAGGGGGAGCCCTCCTCCCCTATCATCTGACCTCAGCCTATCAAGCCTGTCTGTATCCTCTTCCTCTGTGGACTGGCAAGGCCGCCTCACCAGGGTGAAGTGATCAGTGAGTGGGCGCCAGAGTCCATGTCAGAAGTAGCCCCTACTCCCCATATTGTGAGACCCAGGAGGAAACTGTGCTGCCTATCTACTACATCTGAGCAGAGGGTCTAGGTCCTCACCATATGTGATACCCCCAACCCTTGTTTGTTGGCTCCATTGGTCTCCTTGCGGAGTTCCTGTCCACTCCAGGTCCTTCTATCCCCCAACTCTTCCATAAGACTCCCTGAAGTCTACCCCAAAGTTTGACTGTGAGTCTCAACATCTGCTTTGATTCCCCGCTGGGTGGAGTTTTTCAGAGGACCTCTGTGGTAGGCTCCCTCCCTGTTCCTTCTCTTCAACCACTTATGTCTATTCTGTTTGCCCTTCTGATTGAGAATTAAGCATCCTCCCTAGGGTCTTTCTTGTTATTTAGCTTCTTTAGGTCTGTGTACTGTAGTGTGGTTGTCTTGTATTATGTAGCTAATATCCACTGTAAGTGAGTATATACCATGTGTATCTTTCTGGGTCTGGCTTACCTCACTCAGGATGATCGTTTCTAGTTCCATCCATTTATTGACAGGCATTTTCCAGTAAATTATTGCTTATTCTTCATGAAAGTCATACATGTATACAATGTTATTTCAATATTGTCATCACCACTCTCATCCTTCAACTCCACTCAGATCCCTCCATCACCTTCTCCTAACTTCATGTACTCTCTTTTTTCTTTTTTTAAATAATCCATTGAGTCTAATTAATGCTGCCCATATGCACATGGCGTGGAGCCATCATCCAATGGAGCACGGTCAACCTACCAGGGACCACGCCCCTAAAGAAAATTGACTCTCCCTCTCCTGGCAGCCATCAGTTGCCAACAGCACCTGCACTAGCTGAGGGGCCTCAAGCAAGTGCCCCTCCCCCATTCCGCTGGAGTGTTGACTTGATCTTCTCCAAGTCTTGGGCAGCCACAGCTGCGGTGAGCTCTGAACAGGGTTCTCAAAAGGAGAGCTATAAATGGCCAAAAAGATTGTTTTTAGTCATCACAGGAAGATAAATTAAAGAAAGGTGAGTTTTCAGATCATGTTGGAATCCTGAAAAGGTAGGTTTTAACACCAGGGAAAGGCTGGCTCAGGAACAGAATAGATGAACTTGCCAGTGAAAGTCAAGGTGAGCAAGCAAAAAGCAAAAAGCTTCCTTCTTCCACATTCTTTGATATGGGCTTTACCAGAAGGTGTGGCCCAGATTCAGCATGGAGCTCCCACTTCAAATAGTCCAACCTAGAAAAACCCCTCACAAGTGTGCCCAGCTACTTGAATTTAGTTATCTATCACAGCCAGCTACACTATCCTTGGGAACATACCCAAAGGATGATACACATCCTCCTGTAGAGACATTTGCTTATCCATGCTCTATTCCTAGTAGCTAAGACTTGGGAACAGTCTAGCTGTCCATCAACTGATGAATGGGTGAAAATGCACTATCTGTACACAATGGAGTTTTACAGATAAATGCAGCTCTCCGCCCTAATCAGAGAAACTAATACAGTGAGAGAAGGTTAACACAGAGACCCATGACCTGTCAAAGCACAGAAAATAAGTGTCCGAGGAGTTCCCAGCCATAAATGAGACCCAAATGCCACACCCTCCCTGCAAGGCTCAGGGGCTGTCATGGAAGAGGAGGAGAAAAGATCCTAAGAGTCAGAGGTTGCAGGAACGGTGTCCTCTAGACATAACATGACCTCTTGACAGGTATCTGCGAGTGAGATAAGGCAAGGTCCTTCCTGACAGCTCCCACGTTGCCTGTTACATCTCTGCAGACCGGAACAGACGTGGGAAGCAACAGTCTGCAGACCGGAACAGACGTGGGAAGCAACAGTCTGCAGACTGGAATGGACGTGGGAAGCAACAGTCTGCAGACCAGAGCAGACGAGGGAAGCAATAGTCTGCAGACCAGAACGGCCGAGGGAAGCAACAGTCTACAGACCGGAACGGACAAGGGAAGCAACAGTCTGAAGACTGGAACAGACGTGGGAAGCAACAGTCTGCAGACCAGAACGGACAAGGGAAACAACAGTCTGCAGACCGGAACAGACGAGGGAAGCAACAGTCTGAAGACCGGAACGGACGTGGGAAGCAACAGACAGCTTCAGAGCCAAGATTCCAGGTCGTCTCTGCTGTCCGTGGCACAGAACCCTGATGGAGATTGATGACAACTGTCTTTCTCACTGCTGTAATTCTGACTTGCATAACTTAAATTTTTTTCACTCTCATGTTTTAAGAACACATGGACAAAGCTCGCTTAAGGGTGCTTTAGTTTCCTTTCTATTGTTGTGATAAAACACCATGACCAAAGCAATTTATAGAGGAGAGTGTTTATTTGGGGATTAAAGTTCGGGGGCGGGGATAGGAGTCCACCATCACCGTCATGTTGGGAATCATAGTGGTGGGTGGGCAGGCACGACACTGGAGCTGTAACTGAGAGCTCACATCCTGATCCATAAAGAGGAAGGAGAAAAAGGACACACTGGGAAATCTCTTGTAACACCAAAGCCTTCACCCAGTGACACACCTTCTCCAGCACAACCCCTCCTCCTAATCCTTCTCAAACAGTTCCACCATTGGATGACCAAGTACTCAAACAGAGGATGCTATGGGGTCACTGTCATTCACACCAGCATCAGAGGCTACTGTTATCTCTTCTGTCCGTCATATCTTAAGAAATAAAGAGCCAGCTATGGTGGTGCATACCTTTTCTCTCAACGCTGGTGAGACAGAGGCAGGCAGATCTCTGACAATTTGAGCCTAGACTTGTCTACATAGTCACTGAGTTCCAGGCAAGCCAGGGCTACATAGTAAGAACTTGTCCTTTAACAGTGGGAGGGGCTGGGTGTAGTGGCTCACATCTTTAATGCCAGCCCTTGGAAGACAGAGGCAGGCGGATCTTTGTGAGTTTGAAGCCAACCTGGTCTACACAGAAAGTCCAGGACAGCTACATAGAGAAACCTTGTCTCAAAAAACCAAAATAAATAAAAATAAATAAATAAATAAATAAATAAAAGTGGGAGGAGACATACTTATGTGACAGAGTACAGTCCTTGTCTTTGCGCCATCTCTTTCCTTGAACTACCCCATGTGAGTACCACAGGATGGGTGCAGGAGACCAGTTGCTGTGATGGGCAAGCCCAAGCCCAGCCTGCACACCTGGGCTACAGAGAGCAAGCATCTCAGAACATGTGCAGTCACATCAGCTCTGCTGCCTGCTCCAGGGCGGATGTCACTGTGGTTAACATTGAGAACCCACCGGCTTCTGCGAAAAATATTATTGGGGTCACAGAACCTCTTTGGTGGGTTTGGCATGTTGCGTTTCCTTCTCCTCCCATGGTGCTCTGTGCTAGGGGAATGGCACCCTTGTGGCTGAGTTTTCTCAGCTGCAAGACTTGAAGACCCCTGCACTAGCTACAGCTCACTTCACGGAGATTGAAATGGAATGAATATTTTCACCCCAAATCCACCCATCATGGTACTTGGGGACCTGGTTCTGAAGATCCACATAACTGAAGGTTGACTGTGGCCCTCTCTAAAAAGGCATACTTTCGTGTCTTCCCGTCCTCTTTCATATTCTTCTGTGAGCATCCTCCTGTAGGAAGACGTGCAGTGACCAAGTCAAATTGGAAACTGTCACAAGATTTCTTGTGTGGGTAACCTAAACCTACCTTCTCCCTTGGAGTCTTCATTCATATAACTTAAGAGAAGCACACACGCACACACACACATACACACAGCCATATGCACACAAATATACACATACTATATACACATATACACTATATGTGCATACACACACACACAGAGTCATGCATATACACTTGCTGGTCAGCACAAAAAGCTTTTTCCTTCCCTAAGTCCCTCATCTCTTCCATCTGGATGCATTATGAGAGACACCAGTGAGGTAGTTGCAAGGGTGCCTGCTGCCAACCCTGACAACTTAAATTCAACCCCGAAGGCCTATATACTAGGTAGAGGAAACTGACCCGCATAAGTTGTGCTATGACGTATAATGCTGAGGCACATGAATGTACACACACACTAAATAAATAAATGTATTTTTAAAAATTAAAAGTGTTATGTGAGCTTTATGATTTCAGTGTTACAGTGTTACAGGAATAATGTGTCTCTCCATAAAATAACCTAGATGGTGCAGTAATTACATAAGATGGGAAACTGCTTAAAAGCCCACAGTCATAGAACTAAACTGTGCAGCAGCTATGTGGAATGCATCCATGTAAAAGAATGAGTGGCTCTACAACTATTAGTGTGAAAAGTTTCTCTTCTGCTATCATGTAAGAAAATTGAAAATATACATTCGTCATACTAGCCTAGTAACACGTAATCTGAAATTATAAGGAAACATCTGCGCACAGACAGCATCTAAGAGACAGAGCCAACTGTTACCGTGCTTTTATCTGAAGAACTGAGTGCAATGAGGAGAGATGAGAGAGAGCCTTTCTCTGTGCTCCTTCTTATTCTGTCTGGCATTTAAAAATTTACAGTTGTAAAAAAAAAATTACAGTTGTTTATAGTGTGCATGTGGTTAGTATGTCTGTGTGGGGGTGCAAGAGTGTGGGGTGGCAGGTGCTCATGTACAAGTGTGGAGGCCCAAAGCAGAAAGCTTTCACTGCTCTCCACTTTATATACTGAGATAGGGTCTCTCAGATGAACCCGAAGCTCTCTGAGTCTGCTGGTCTAGCCATCTCTCCAGCCCCTTTATCTAACATTTTTTTCAAGAATTTACATAACTCCAGCCAGAGTGGTGGCGCACACCTATAATCCCAGCACTCGGGAGGCAGAGGTAGGCGGATCGTTGTGAGTTTGAGGCCAGCCTGGTCTACAAAGCGAGTCCAGGACAGTCAAGGCTACACAGAGAGACCCTGTCTTGAAAAACAAACCAAAACAAAAAATCAAAACAAACAAATACAAAAAGTTATACCTATTTTTAAAAAGCACCATGGGCTGGAGAGATGGCTCAGAGGTTAAGACTGCTTTTCCAAAGGTCCTGAGTTCAATTCCCAGCAACCACAGGGTGGCTCACAACCATCTACAATGAGATCTGGCGCCCTCTTCTGCTACGCAGAAGTACATGCAGGCGAAATACTGTATACATAATCAATAAATCTTTAGGGGAAAAAAGGTCAGTAACCAGAGAGAGAGAGAGAGAGAGAGAGGGAATAAAGCCTATAAGACAAAATAGAAACTAAAAAAAAAAAAAAAGAACATGTAAGTCTTGTTATTTAAAAAGCCACTGTAGAGCTGATGTGATGGTTCAGTAGGTGCCGAGCTTGCCATGAGTGCCTGGTCACCTGAATTCAGTCCCCAGGACCTATGTAAATGAAGAAAAAAGTAGGGAAGTGACTCCAAAAAGTTGCCCTGTGATTTCTGCACTCATGCTGTGGCATGTATGTGCCCCCCACCACACACACATCACACACAATAATAATAAAAGTATGCTTTAAACAACTGTAAATATAAAATGTTAGAATAAGCATTTGACTGTTCTAACAGTAAGAAGCATTGAAACCAAGCAGGATTTTGTTGTTGTTGTTGTTATTTATTTATTTATTTATTGGTTTTTTGAGACAGGGTTTCTCTGTGTAGCCTTGGCTCTCCTAGACTCGCTTTGTAGACCAGGTTGGCCTCGAACTCACAGGAATCCGCCCCCTCTGCCTCCCGAGTGCTGGGATTAAAGGCGTGCGCAACCACCATGCCCGGCACCAAGCCATTTTTAAAAGCCCATCCAATACTTGTTTGCATGTATCAGCCACGTTGAGCTCAGCAGCTCAAGCCTGTAATCCTAGCACTGAAGCAATTGAGTCACCATAAACTCAGGGCCTGCCTGAACTCCAAAGTAAGTTCTAGGCCAGCTTGAGCTACAGAGTTGAGATCTTGTCATCAGACAAAAACAACAACAAAAAGCAAACCTCTTCAGCGGAGTGCAGTTAGGATGTGACATCAAAGGCCCACACCATCCAACACTCGCTTGTGTGAACTGGACATGGTGTCTCAAGCCTGTGTTACCAGCAGTCTGGAGACTGCTTGCCGGGCAACTTGCCTCAAACTAGAATCCGACAGTAGCATGTAAAGTGCACCCAGTCTGGGATTCTAAATAGGAAAACACTACGAAGTGGAAAACCCCTAGAAAATCAAGGGGAACACACATCCCCAAAACTCGCAGCTTTCAGGATGTAATGGGCAAGAAGGAATGAAGTGTGTGTGTTCCGGAGACCAAGAAGAGTAAGAACCCGCACCCAAGATTCACCCAGGACACGTACATGCACACAGGCAGGAGAGAAATGGGGTCCAAGCCCCACAGCGTGAGCACTGCTACTCACCAGGCAGAGAGCAGCTGGGGCTCAGAAACAAAGAGGAGTTTCCTTTGTATGTAATGAGGGAAACATCTGTCTGGGAGGGCGCGGCTGCAGGTGCATGGCAAAGCCAGGGACGGCAGCTTAGGTGGAGCCAGCGCCTACCCCAGGGCTAGTGCCCAACCACATCAGGGAGTCAGGTGTATTCAACCAGCTATGCAGGCAGATTGTCTGGACAAGAGTGGTGGTCAAAGTAGGGGGCAGGTTCATCCCGGTGGAGGGAGTTTGGTGTGGAGGCTGTTGCCGTGGTTCTGAGAAGTGATGCTGCGACTGCATGGTGAGTTTTGCCCCTGGGAATGAGGCCAGGGAAGGGTACTGTCAGCAGCTAAGAGTGCCGTCTGAGGTTCCAGGTGAACCTCCCCCTTGCGAGGCCCCTTGACGGAAGGTGAAGGCCCTTCTGGTTAGCGTCTAGTCTGCTTTTCTGGAATTGCTGTAAAGTCTTTTTCCACGCAACCTCCAGTCCTCATTGTACAGGCAAAAAAGCACAATGGAGTATAAGAGACACTATTGCCAGCAGAAGTGGGAGAGCAGGAGGATCTAGAGTTCAAGGCCAGCCTCTGCCACAGAGTGAATTTGAGGCAAGCTTGGGCTACCCCAAGACCCTGTCTAAAATAAAAAGGAAAGAGTGGGCACTCCCCTCCCTTTCTGCCCTGTCACTCTCATTTTATTTTATTAAGACTACTGTTTCTCCTTTCTCGTTCAGCCATTCTCAGCAATAGCGCGATTCCCAGGGGACCTGTTCCCAAGCGGTTTTTGCTCCCAGCTGCTGTGCAAGGCTCCATCTCTGAGTTCCCAGGCCCCTGGAAAGTGATAACCTCAAAAGGGGGGCTAGCACCCTTCAATGGGGCCTTCAAGTGACATCATATCCTCAAAAGCGAAATCAGCTCTGTCGGAAGGCGTCTAAGGGTGCAGTTTCCTCACCCATCACACCCCACTGTTCCTGGGCCCCTCCCCCTAGCGCCCTAGCTTGACCTAAGGTGCTGGTGAGGAGCACACCATGGACTTACTGGTTACCTGCTTTGTGTCGCTGACCCTGCTGCTGGGTGAGTTGATGATCCCGGGAAGGGGAGGGGCTGGGGCACATTGAGGGTTGGGGAGCCCCCACCCCACCCCATCCTCTTTACCTGGCACTCGCAGAAGTCGCCGGGATCCAGGAGATGTTCCAAATGTCGCCAATGAAATTGGACGCCCAACTTGGCCAGAAGATGGAGCTGACATGTGAAGTACGGCAGTCAACCACCGTGCAAGGATGCTCTTGGCTATTTCAGAGTCGCAGCTCCACCATCCCTAAACCCACCTTCATAGCATATACCTCCATGAGCCGCTTCAAGCTGGGCGAAAAGGTGGATGAGAAGTTGTTCTCTGCCCGGAAGAGTGGCAGCAAGTACATCCTCATCCTGAGCGAGTTCCGCGCAGAGCACGAAGGCTATTACTTCTGCACTGCCACCAGCAACTCGATGCTGTACTTCAGTCCTCTCGTGCCGGTCTTTCTGCCAGGTCTGGACACCGAGGTCCCTTCTCCTTGGGTGACAGGGGTCACATCTGAAATCTTTTACAGACAGAGGCCCTCCCCTCCTCTTAAATTTCTTGAGGTCCCTTGGGGGCTACTTCCACACCGTTCCCATTTCACAGACCAGAAAACTGGTGCCCAGTGGGATTGGAAGGGACTCTTAATGGCCTGGATCTGGGATAGAGTTTAGATCCGTGTGTGTGTGTGTGTGTGTGTGTGTGTGTGTGTGTGTGTGTGTGTGTTTCTGTTAGCTTAGGGGTGCGGGGGGGGGGTAGAGCCCCGGTATTGGCTCCAGCTTTGGGTTGGTGGAGGGCCAGGGATGTTAAGCTGCTGTTCCAAGTATACTGGCCCAAAGTCACTCTTGGCTCCACGTGCGCGCAAGCAGGGGACTCCTTCCTCTAGCAGAAAGCCAGGAAGAGGCTCCCTCTTGGGTAAAAAAGGCTAAGTGGGGAAAGAGCTGGTCCGTTCACAACACCGGCCTGACTCTCAGGCACCCTGTTGCTCTTTCAGGGCCGGTCACCACCATATCAGTGAGGAGATCACCCACACCAGTCCCCCCTATCGGGACAACCCGGCCCCTGCGACCAGGAACTTGCCGACCCGCGGCAGGTGGCTCAGGTTAGGTGGCCTCATAGTCTGTGACTGGGGTGGGCAGACAGCCGCGGGGGCGGCGGAGGGGGGGGTGTGAGGCGGTTACTTGCCAAGGAAAATCCTGATCCTGGAGGGAGACCTGGACAAGGCGAAGTGCTGGGGGCGGGGCGGGGCCTGTCCCAGCGGGCTTCTAAATGTCACCCACTCGGATCTTGTCAGTGGAGTGGAAGGGACTGGATTTCGCCTGTGATATCTACATCTGGGCACCCTTGGCCGGAATCTGCGGGGTCCTTCTGTTATCCCTGGTCATCACTCTCATCTGCTGCCACAGTAAGTGCTGGAGAGTCCCCACTGAGAGGAGTCGGCCTCACACCGGTGCTGTGTGCTCGCTCCAGATAGCTCCAGATAGAGATGAAGGTCAGGTTGGGGTGGGGGGGCTCCAGCTGCCCTACAGGACCACAGGACCGGTGCAACAGGTTCTTTACTGAAGGCCAGAGACAGGCAGGCCACCCCGCCCTCCCCCTCCTGCTTTTTCCACCTTCTGGTAACTTCAGAACGCAGAACTCTATTCCAGGACTTGCCTGGAGCAGCTAAATCTGTAGCTAGCACAGCCTAGATGGTGTAACCCCAACCCCACCTCCACCCCCACCCCCACCCCACCCCACCTCCAGGGAGAGTGCCAATGTAGCCCTGAGATCTGATAGGATCCTCTGCCTCTCTCCATTTGGAAGTGCTTGGGACTGCAGGCATAAGCCACCAAACCAAATTGAAAGTGTTTTACTTTTAACCTGAAACTTAGGTCAGGGTCAGGAAAGTAGTGTGCACTCCAACTCTGAAGAGTTATGTTCCTCAAATGCCTGGAGTAGACAAAGTCATTGAAAAGGCCTCTGGCAACTGTCAGAGGGCATTCACTCTCCCTTCTGCCTTGTCTAGGGAACCGAAGGCGTGTTTGCAAATGTTCCAGGTGAGTAAAGTCTCTGAACGCTAGGCCTGCTCACCCTGGGCAGCCATGGTCCCAGAGGCATGACAGGTGGACAGGTGGTTTGGGAATCTTTCCCAGAGAGAGGTCATGGCAGTGAAGTCCTGGGTGGCAGAGGACAAGGAGTCAGCCAGTCCCTCAACAAGGACAAACAGAAAGCTGGTAAGGTATTGGAATTCATTCCTGAGAAAAAGAAGGAAGCACCACGAAGGGTTGGAGGGAGAACGGTGAGCCTGATGTGTTATGGGGGATTTGCTCAGGCCATAAAGGCAAAGCCTGCCAAGGGGGTTCATTCTTTTTATGCCCTGGGGTGTACTTGGCTGCATCTGCAAGACAACCACTTAGCCTTACTTTTTCTGCCTCTTGTCCTAAAATCCGGGAGCTATGCAAATTAGCTCCCTAGGCATTCCCTGGTCTGAGTCTCAGCTAAAAGGCAGGGAGGTTCTGGAGGAGCCACTTGGGTCTCTTACCTAGTACTGAAAGAGCACCTATGTTTAGTGTGACTTTGAGTTTCAGCAGTCTGCTTGGCTGAGGGTGTAGCTCACACCCTTCTGGGTCCTCCGTTAGAGGGGGGTATGGGGATAAGACTCTGCCATTCCTGGGAGAAGCCTAACTGGGCTGAGATCCTGCCTGAGAGTTGTGTGACCTAAGGCAGGTTCTCCAGCCTCTCCTGAGCAGTGCAGCCCCTTTGTATTAGGAGCTGCGAGGGCTGAAGACCAGGGTAGGCGAGATCATTCAACCATTCACGCTCGCACCCTAAGGACAAGTTCTCAGAGCCATCAAAAACTGAGGAAGGTGTGTGTGTGTGTGTGTGTGTATGTGTGTGTGCACGTGCGTGAGCACTACAATAAAGAATCTGTGCTACAATGATGGTTGGTCTTCTCCTGCCTCTCTTTCAGGCCCATGGTCAGGCAGGGAGGCAAGCCCAGCCCTTCAGGGAAATTTGTGTAAACCGGTGACAGGGAGCGGCAACTACGTGACTTCAGGGATCTCTTCTTGCGAGAAATGGAGCCCTCCTTTTCCAATATCTGGGGTGCATTGTTCTCTGTGTTGTTTTAGTGGGGGTGAGGTGGGGACATCCCTTTTTTCTTTATGAATTCACTTGGGTACAAAATAAAAACTATATAACGTCTACAGGACACAAGAGTAGCAGCACCATCGTCTGCATATGCACAGCAAGGTAAAGAGCAGCTAGGAACACCAAAGCTAGCTCAGTTCTCAGGGTCACCACTTCATGATCTGGATCCCTGTCTGCCCATCATAGAGAAGAGGCTGAAGGTCAGCAGGGAACAGCAGGAGAGAACCCACGCTGGCTGGTGCAGGGATCTTGCTCTCTGTTCAGGGATGTGCCCTTAGTGGCAAGCTTGTGCCTCTAACCACAAGGAAGTGAGCAGTGTGCACCTGTGTTCTGCTCAGCCCTGGCCATGAGCATCGGATGTCACACAGCAGTCCCTCCCCTACAGCCCCAGGGAGTACTAGAATGGCTCCACACCCTGGTGGGCAGCACACCTAGAATTCTGAAGTGGACGCACTCATCTATTATGATTAGAAATGGCAGAGATAGGATCCTAAAAACGTTAGTAAAAGACCCCGATATCTTCGGCACCCCCCTTTCTCTCTCCAATACTCAATGGCTACTCAGAAATCATTCCCGATTTGCTGTTAGCTTAATAGGATTTTCAGGACAAATTGATAACCATTACCCTAATGAAAAATGGGTTTCTGTGTCCCCTGCCCCATCCCCGTTTCAGTGGCTGCCACTCTGGGTCTGAGTTTTTCCTCAGGGTATTCAGGCACCTGTGCACAGCGCACTGGACTAGCAGAAATGAGGCTTAGCCAGTAAAGATGGCTTAGTCAGGACAAACACACTTCTCTGGAGACAGTTTTCAGTGAAACAGCTCTTTATTGGGGTGGTGCTATATAAGCCTTGGGGAGTGGGTAGGAGTTTTGGGGGTGAGTGTACATTATTGGTTGGGACAAGGAGCTGGGAATGCTTCATTTGCATGGAGAGGAATTCCAGGTGCTCACTAGACATGCCCTTATAGAGAAGGAATTTAACCTGAAACCTGGCTATTGGGTTACATGGCCATCTCAAGGGCAGTAGAGCTAAGAGCTTACATGTGCCACGATGCGCAGGCCCAGAGCAGGGAGGAAGCACTCCTTACTCCTGTTAGTCCTATGATTTTCAGGGTTTAGACACCTCACTCTTGCTCCCACCCCAAGTCACATGGCTTTCCTGGCTCCACACTATACCACCTGGATGCATAGTTCCAAATGTACTTGGGAAGGACCTACACTGTTTCTGACACTGCTACCAGACACAGGCCCCAAGACACATGCCATAGGAAACCAAAGTCTAGAGATGAGTGTTGGGCAGAAAGGCCACAGAATAAAGGAGCTTTGTTCATAACTTAGCTTCCCCACTCCTGGGACTTACCAGGGGTCACAAACGCTGGAATAATAAGGGAGGTGGGTTAAACAGAGGGATGGACATTCCTATCTTTTCAGCAAGGAATTCCTGAAGCCATGTGTCACTTTTTACAAAGACGAGTGTTCTGCCTGCATGGATGTGCACCACATATGCCTGGCGCCTGAGGTCAGAAGAGGGCATCAGATCTCTTTGAACTAGAGTTTATGGATGGCTGAGAGCCACCCTGTGGTTGCTCCTCTGTAAGAGCAGCAAGTGCTCTTAATCACCGAGCCATCTCTCCAGGCTCTTTTCTCCTCACTGCTGCCATGGCCTGTGTTTAGCTACAGTGATTGGTGGATGTCATTAACCTTCAGTGAGAGTTGGCAGGGGGGAAAAAACTGCCACTCAGTATCCATTTCCCCTATGGGGTAGCCAGGGTCGTTGCATACCAAGCTAGAGGGATAAGTGTGGCCAGGTCAGACGGGTATGACGTAGGACCTTGGTCCTTGCTGAGTGTGCAGGCAAAGAACACACACCTGGGAACAGCTTTGGAGAACTGGTTTATTGGGGGGGGGGTGAGGTTCCATTTATGGGGGGGTGGCCACACACACAAACCTTTATAGCAGAACAGGGCAGGGGTGTTAGAAGATACTTCATCTGCAGACTCAAGGGCTGCAGGGTCTGGGGCAATAGACCTTTATGGAGTGTCAGGGCAATAAATTCTGAATGGTTGGGGGAACGGGTTTTGTGGCGCCAGGTTGGGAGGGGAAGGTAGCTAACTCTTGCCATCCTCATGTTGGAGGGTCCTGGAGCTGAAGCTTCCCTCAACCCTTTCCCCCACAGCCCTGGGCCATTACTGTCCCACAAGAAAACAAGCAAGTCTAGCATGCATGAAGCCTGTATTGTAACAGCATCGGGCATTTCTCAAATGATCAGCATGTCGGTGTGTGGAGGCAAATAGAATCTGGCCCAACACAGAGGTTAATGCGCCAAAGGAAATAGATACAATATGAAGAAGGTATTTTAATCAGCTTCAGTCACCGTCAGATGCCTGCAGCTCCAAGGGAAGAGCATTTCAGCACACGTCCTTCACCTAAAGCAGCTTTGGCTACTGTCATCAACGTGGCAAACATTATCTACAGAGTTGGAAGTTGCTAAGACATTGCCTAGACATACATATACCACCACCAGCAGTTTTTAAGTCAACTAAGGCATAGAGTTTATTTAGCACTTTTTTTCTCAATGATACTATACTGGTTAGTTCTTGTCAATGTGAAGAGGAAACCTCAATCAAGGTTTGCCTCCAACAGACTGACCTGCGGGCAAGGTGCTTTTGGTCATGGTGTTTGTAACAGCAATAGAAAAAACAAACAAACAAAAAAACCTAGGACAGAAACACAAACTAAGGGAAACCAAAATTATGGTGGCACCAAGATTTTGCTCTGAAAGACCACCCAATAGCCAGGCTGCCTCTAGAGGTTCTTTCAGGCTACTTCATGAGACAAGATTTTTCTTTAGTAACAATCTCAGTCTCTTTAAAAACTAGGCTAAATGGCTGGGGGTGGGGGTGGATGGTGATGCACCTT
Organism: Acomys percivali; assembly: GCA_907169655.1. Classification (NCBI taxonomy): domain Eukaryota; kingdom Metazoa; phylum Chordata; class Mammalia; order Rodentia; family Muridae; genus Acomys; species Acomys percivali. Next base: position 69,374,657 of record OU015745.1, on the reverse strand, counting down.
TAATCCCAGTACTCGGCAGGCAGATCCCTGAGTTCATGGCCAGCCTAGTCTGCGGAGCAAATCCAGGACAGCCAAGGCTACATAGGGAAACCCTGTCTCAAAAAACCAAAACTAGGCAAAATGAACACAAATAAATTCTGTACAGATAGATGGCCTTAGTTTCTCTCTAAGGCCAGACGATGCAGCCTCTGCTTGGCCAGCAGTGCTGAGGTGCACTGTCCCCAGCGACTTGTTCTGCTCTGGACAAAGCACAGGATGGGATGAGGGACAGCAACCTGCAAATACCTCAAGGCCCAGAAGGTGCCTAGCCACCCGCTTTTCTCACACTGCTGGTGGTAAGAGGCTGGCAGACACCCTCTTCCGCTCCCTCCATGCAGATGCAGACACAGGCTTTCTCCTCTCAGTGAGAGCCTCCACATCCCACCTCTACTTCTGTCACCTGGCAAGTTCACAAACTGGCTCCACAAAACACTTCTTAAATGTGCAATTCTTTAATTTTAAAAAATAGACATGGGAGAAGCCAAGTGTTTTACATAGTAATACACACACATTAACAAAGCGTTTCTTATAGTTTTCCAAAACTCTTATTATATCAGTCCAAAATTTATAAATTAAACATATCAGAATTTTTAAGTTAAAATGAAATCCCTGAAACTACTGGATATGTTAGACTTCCCCCTCCCCAGAAATTAAATGAGCAGAGAGTATCAGTCTGATTTGTTAATAAGGTTTATTGTTACCTTTATTGCCTATAATCTAGAAGATGCAATTTTATTGTGCCTTTGCAAACAGGATACATCTCTTAAAAAACTGATCAAAAATTTCCATACATATAGCTCTATATGATAGATTACAGTGCAACACTATTCATAATTATAGAAACACCATAGAACCAGGAGCATGGGGTAAGCCAAAGGAATACAATCCTGAGCCATCTGAGCAAGATGATCTGGTGAATCCTTAGTGTAGGTTAGAAAACATGGTGAAGAGATACATGCACGCTGCAGTCATGAGTACAACACGGCCAACAGCGGGAGCTTGCTACCTGTGGGGTGGTGGTCAGTTTCCACACATGCACACTCACGCACACTCCTGTTCCTTCTGCTTCCCTCCCATGCCCGGTACATTCACTCCAGCCCCTTCCCGAAAGAAATGTTCAGGCACTAAATCCTACAGGACCCCATACCACCTGGCTGTGAGTAGTTTAAGACAGGTACTAGAAAAGTGTAGGTGTCCACCCAGGCCACGGAGCCAAGCACGTGCTGTAAGGGAGTCTAGCTGCTTTTGCCTCTTTGGAAGTAAACGAAGCATATGCCTGCTACAGCCTTAAAATGTCTTTAAAAACAAAACTTTCTCTTGCTACATCTTAAAGTAAAATCCAACAGTGGAAAATTCACCCTAAAACTAAATGCCTCATCTGCTACTAAAATACATTTGCCACTCTGTTTTTGGTATCTACTCAATTGTAAATCAGTATGAAAAGTTCATGAAGCTTGTACCTGCTTATGGGAAACACTGCAGTACCACGTACCCTGTCAGCTGGCAGCCTTACGAGGCACCACGCCTACGGGTATGTGATCCTGGCCACATGTTCCCTCTGTGTGTTCCCCAAGACCACAGTATTCTAGTGTTACCAAAGATAACGGTACGGACAGTTCAATGGTGAGAAGTATTTGGTTTGTCTACACCACACACATCCTACAGAAGAACCAGAACAAACCATGTCTCCCCTGAAGATAATCTGAGTCTGCTGACTAAACAGACTGACAGTGCAGCTGTCAGTCCATTGAATGAGAGGCTGAGCAGGGGAAACCAGAGGGCTCATGTAGTCTGCCAGCAGCTTGTGTTATGCAGATAACCCAAGAGCTCTTAGCTTTTGATACCCACTGTCCCAAAGACTGATACCACTGAGGTGGGAACATACAACACACAGCTGTGCAGCCTGTGGGGCTGGCAACCTGCAGAGGAAGATGGGGGGTCCTCAACCCCACATGATTTGGTGTGGGTTTAATGTCTCCCTACATATTAGCTGCTGTGGGAAAAGTAAAAGGAAAAACTTACTTCGTAACTTTCTTATTTTCAATTAAATGCTCACACACTCACAAAATACTTACTCTATGAATATGAGGTGGCTCTTTTTCTTCAAATTTTTTAAAAATAAAGAGGCACCAATACCCGTTCATTTATGTATTAAAAGTCTCGTATAATCATCAATAAAACAGAAACTGCATCTGTAACGATCACACAAGAGAAAAAGATCAACACCAACCCTAGCCACTGTGGAGAGGCTCTGGTGACACCAGCATCTACAGATTGGCTACTAAGGTTTTATTGGTTTAGCCGAGTCCCAAGGCTGCCTCTGTCCACAACCAGAAAAGGAAACGGCTCTCCAAGAAACTGTTGTGCGACTGTTTGCAATGCCTGCTACCTGTGTGACTGACAATCGTCGTCTCTAGCATTACCTTCTCTAATAAGGCTCAAAGACACAGACGACATCCTCCTGCCTGTGAGCTTGACACCGGTGACGGCATGATCAGATGCCACTCTAAGGAAGCTCTTGAGTATAAGCATCCCAACACTGGACACTTCAGCATCTTTGGTCAAGGTCTGCCCTTTTCAAACCCGCCTCTGCTGCAGTCAGGCTCTCACAGATAAAGTCCACACATTAAAGATGAGCTCAAGACGTCATTCTCATGGTAAACTGTAAGATCAAGGTTCAGTTTTGGGGCCCTTGTCCGGCCTGCTCACAGAGGAAGCTGTAAGGTCAAACGCTTGTTAAAGCTCCTTCTTTTTAAGTTTCATGAGCGTCACAACAGACTGCCAATGAGACTCCCAGCACCAGGAGGACCAGGCAAAGCCTTTGTCCTTAAAATGGCCTGAGCCAACTATGTGAAGGGTCTTGCTTCCAAAACTATTTTCCACCAGCCTCAAGGGCATGTCTATATGACACAAAGTTTACATGAAGTCTAAATGTCATGTAGACATTTGAGGTGGGAAGGTCAAAATAAGTTATGGGGGGGAAAAACCTAAAAACTAAATTTGGCTTAGAAATAACCAAGTTTAGGGAGAAAAAAAAAAAAAGTCTGGCACTCTAGAATTTAATTCAAAGGAAAAAAAAACCAAACCAAACCAAAACAAAACCCATAGCAAATGAGTTTACACCCTCAACAGGATACTGCCTGGCACTATGCCTTTTCTCCCGCAGTCTAGAAGCATCTCTGCTCTTCTTTCACTGCTTCACGGGGCATGAGGGACTTTACATAGCATGCCAACAATGGCGTGGGAGTCATTGGGAGCCAGGCTGAGTTTGAACAAAGCATGCACTCTGAGCTGGACCAACCACGACCCCAGCTAACCTACACAGCACACGGTAGCCATCCACGTGAAACTGACCACATGGTCATTTCACAGGCTTTCCCTGCAGTGTTATTCTTTCCCTTCACAGGTAACCGCCAGCTCTCCTAGGTAAACGTGTCAGAGAGACCGTCCAGGCTAGTGTGCCACTGTGAATGCTGGAACTCCTACACACCTCAGCACCAAAGCGATCATCCCCACCCCTGTAGAACAACCATCTGCAGTTTAACACAGGGACAGTCACGGTTCTTGTTGCCGCTGTGTCTACAATTTTTTCATTTTTTTTCATGACTGTTGATGTTCAGATCTATATCAGATGAAATAAAGTTGTGAGATATTTGGTGATTTCCGCACAGCACTCTTCAAGATGAAGTATTTTGTGGGTTTAAGTCAGAATTATGTCCACAGAAGTCTTTTCCACGTAGTTCCTCGTATGAGAATAACTCTTACGCATGGCTCTTTCTGGGCAGTGCATTAAATGAAGATACCTCACAAAAGAAAAGATCATTATCTGTGGCCATTTGATTCATATACAGGTTCACAGTCAGTGAGCTGGGACACGGCAGAGGGGAGGCATACCGTGTACTAACTCAACACAGACAGCAGCAAACGAGATCCACGGACAGGAAGCTGCTAGCGTCATCCTTAAGACCTGGCGTGAGGAGCCTGGCAGCTGCGCTGAGAACTGCAACATGCTTCTTCCCTTCCACACACACACGGCTTTACGCTGGTGCACATATTTATACACACATGCACAACACTGCGTGTCTGTGTCGGTAAACGAATGTGATACCCAGCCCAGTTTTACAGGCAGATTTCAAAGGGCAGGAGGCTAGGACTGAAAGCAACACCCTAACTTCAGAACTCCATTTATTTAAAAAAGCACCTCTTGGTAATAAAAGAAAAAAACAAAACAAAACAGTACTATCTCTTTCATTCTCACACCAGCCTGATAAATCCGTGATGGGACTGTAAGCAGGCAGCCTGCTGGGCTACAGGCAGAATTCGAATGCACGCGGCTGACTTTGAAGCAGGAGCTGGAGCAGAGAAAAACATCAAAAAGCAATGCAAATCTGGGATTTATCACAGCTGTCTTTCCTAAGCCAAAAAAGAAAAATACAACAAAAAAAGCAAATTTGTTTTATAACCACAATTCAATCTGTCAAACTCCTATGAATAATTTTCATTTAATTATGTATACATAACAAGAAAGAAAGTTCTTTCACAAACACTCTCAAGCTTACAATTATCAAGAAAACGACAGAAGTAAAAGCAGGAGGAATATTAGATACATATCAGGAAGGTCAACTTCTGTTTCTGCTTTTAAGTTAAAATAAAAAAATCCCTATATAGTAAGTACAAAAACCTGCACTGAATGACAGCAACTGCTGGTGTATTTACTTGATCAGAAACGAAGACCAAGAGTAGATAGAGCCTATGCGACACCGTGGAGCGCTCCCTCGTGCGCCTAGCGGGCCGGCAGCTCCGGAGCATAGCTCATAAACGGGGCAGTCCGTGGGTAGCTGCAGTCAATGGAACACTCTTGTTTCAAACGTACCCATAATTTTGTTTCACTTACAAATTGCAAACAAACTCATTTCTTCAGAAAAATATCTGTTTGGCATCTCCTGGACTCTGTTCCATTGGGCAATACGGACATTTTAATCTAAACACAAAACAGAAAAGACTGAGTCAAGGAACAGCATCATCACTGAGCACCGCATTCCTACCTAAGTATCCAGAGTGCATCTTAATACCTGCACACACAGCTGCCATGTGGGCAAAAGCACAGCTTAACTGTTTATTTTGCCTGGAGGATTAACTATTAACCAGCCAGGCTTGGGAGGGCCCCAAAAAATAACACCTAAATCAGATCTCAACCCCAAAGCCCCTTCAATACTTAGTAATTGATGAAAAAAGTGTGCAGGTTAAATAAAGGCAATTTTTTGAAAACTGGTTCCTGAGTTTCAGAAGTAAATCTAATCTCCCCCCACCAAGGTTTACAAGCACCTGACCCTAAGTGAACTTCAAATGTGTGGACTGTATAACCGATTGATGCCCACATGGAGAGTGGCCCACATGCCCCTCAGTGACAATGAACACTAGCTCCATGTGAACAGGGCCACCAGTGGCCATACGGTTTCCGTGTGGCCTGGGAAGGGTATAAACAGCTTCTTTCAGGCAACAGACCTCGCAGGGAAGGGTCTTCTCACAATGGGGCCAGAGCCAACATCAGTGAAGACTACCCCAACTGCCAAGGCTAGAACACCTTTGATACCTATTTCTTTAAGTTGGGCTCATTAACTGTAAAAATTACAAATGTCTATGCACTTTGTACCATGATTACACTGGTAGGAATCCATCACATGTGGATAACACATTTTTTTTCCTTCCTTCTCAATCTACAATAGCTATTGTTCTAAAAGCCCATTACTGCTAGGTGTGGTGGCATACACCTTTAATCCCAGCAGAAAAAAAGGATTTGAGTGTAAGGTCAGCACTGTACTTAATAGAAAACTGGCTAAGTAACTGTATTTCCATACTGCAAAGCAGTCTACCTTGGGGGGAGGGGGAGCAGGCTGAGACAATCTCTCGTGGCTCAGGATCACCCCTCTAACCTGCTATGTAGATGAGGATGAGGTTGAACTCTGGGCCCTCCTGTCTCCCCCACTGAAGTGCTAGGATTATAAGCATGTACCACCATGCCATGCTACTCTGTAATTTTAACAACAACAACAAAGGGCTCGTTTGCAACATATAAAAATAACCTCGAAATAACTCCCTCAGTGAGAAGGGAAAGCACAGGATAGAAGGACATATACACATAGTAGAAAACGCTTAAAACCTTGGAGGGAGGAGGTACACACCCAAAGAATTAGAGCACACTTGTAAATCTCATCATCAAATCCCTGAGCAGGTTACACTAACCAGAGATTAGGTGTAAAGCACTTCCTATGAATAGTTAAGAAACTCATTTCTAAATCTAGCTATGGCTGAGCATGGTGGTGCGGACAGACGTCTGAGTTTGAGGTTGGCCCAGTCTACACACCAGCCAGGGCTACACAGAGAAACCTGTTTCAGAAGCCTAAAAATGAATGAATGAGCGAATGTACGTTTGGTTTTAGCTGTATTCATTTGCTTTATCTTAGCTTCCCGCAAGATGATTGATTTCATGTTGAAGAAGTCACATACTTACTTGCTACCATTAAACATTTTATTCAGGGCATCTCTTGATATAATATGGCCACAAACCAACTTCATGGGTGGATTGTTATCTGTTGTTTGCTGACGAAGAATGGGACAGGCAAATATGGAGTGATACCAGCACTTTTTACCAAGGTCCACTTCAATCTGTTCCAAAAAGAAACATGTACAAAGGCTAGTTCAATTTCTGGTCTACAAAACTACACTACTATATTTTTAACAAATTCTGAGGTCTGAGAGAATCAAACATGACACTTCTGAAGTTAATTATCTTTTTTGGTGGTACCAGGCAGCAAACTAACAGCTTGGTCCTTGAGTGGCCACCACTAAGCCACATCCCTGGCCTGAATACCTTGAAAATGTATCAGACAGACACTAAGAAACCACCAGACCTCCAACTGTTCTGTAGGTAGCACCTGCTTAAGTGACAAACCCAGTGCAATAGCACCTCCATGGGCAAGTCCAATACAGTTATCATCTGTGTGAGCTTCAGATCTGAGTTTCCTATGTAATTTGTGTGAAACGCTCCAGAGAAAACCTGAAGTAGGGAAGTAAACCAAGTCACACACATTCACACACCCAGCGGTGGGCGTCTAATGGAGGACTTCCCATATAGCTAGGCAACCTTCAGGCCAGCACCCCATCCTACCTCCTGACACCCATACCCTGTGCACGTGCTTTTTTTTCTTCCTTTCCCCTTCCTGCTTCTCTCTCCCTCTCTCTGCTTTTTGAGATAGGATCTCAGTAAGTTGCCCAGGAAGGTCTTGAATTTGTGGTCCTCCTGCCTCAGCCTGCCATGCCTGGCATTACAGGCTTCTGTCACCAATTCCAATGAAGCCAAATCTCAACATATCTTCTGTGATGTGTACATTAAAGTTCATGGCATTGCATCAGTATTGTGTTTTTGCCACAAGTAAATTATATAAAAGCTTGAAACTATCTAATATAGAGTAGCTGCTGCACACCAGAGCCTCCACAAATACATCTTTTTCCTTCCTTCTCAATCTACAATAGCTATTGTTCTAAAAGCCCATTACTGGTGTGTGGTGGCACACACCTTTACTGCCAGCAGAGAAAAGGGATTTGAGTGTGAGGTCAGCTATACAAATTCCTTGCCAGCCAGGGACACAAAGACTTAAGTCTATTAACAAGGTTCTTTAAGGAAAACTGACAAAGGGGAGGGGAGGAGCAGAGTCCAAACTACAGCACCACAAAAACGGTGGGATACACCTGTAACCCAGTGTCCAGGAGGGTCAGAGGATACCCAAACTGCACTACTTAGTAAAAGTATGCAAAAACAAACAAACAAACAAAAAACAAAACCCAAAACCAAGTTCTACAAAGCAATGCTGAGGAAAGCTTACCAACTACTACTTGCTTGCTGCTTCTCATTGTCAGCTGGAATACTACAGGTCACTCTACTTCAGTACGCAAATTTCAGAGATGCTCACAGCACAACCATAAAGTGCCAGAAGCTGGGCACTTGCTTAAGGAATCGAGTTCTCTCATGTGCTCAAACAGAGCAGAGCGCTGCTTATGCCCTGACCGTGTGTGGAGCTGGGAGGCACCTGTGCCTTTAATTACAGACCATCTTCAACAAGCTCTTGAAGTTGGTGCAACCAATTGACAGACAGGCTTACAGCTGAAAGAACAAGGTGACTGCAGGCAAACCTGTGTGCAGGTGTGAAAGAAGCTTAGTGCAGCCCTCTGGGGTCTGTGACATAATTGTGTCAGAAATGGTAAGTGTAGATTAAAGTTTTGGTGTCCACTGTTAGAGGTGCCAGAGGAAACACACACAATAAACTGTGCACCTCACATCATACTCATCATGGCAGCCATAATGTGTCTGTTACCTCTACACTTCAGTAGCCCACAAAGAAAAAGGGGCCTCCTTTTACAAATAAAGTACTGCCCACAAGTATGCTCACAACAGAACTGTATGCTAATAGAATGCACAACTCTCCCCACGTCTGAGACCTGAGTTCATGAGCTTGCAACTGCAACCTGAAGTCAAAATGTTGGATACAGTCCTCCAGTGTCTCCGAAAGACACCATGCCCCTCATAGCAACTGTCTTGTTTAGTTTTTATTGTTCAGACAGGGTTTTACTATGAGGCCTGACTCCTTGGAACTCACTATACAGGCTAGACTGGCCTCAAACTTACCAAGATCTGCATGCCTCTGCCTTCTGAGTGCTGGAATTAGTATGCATCTTATAAATATTTTTATTTTAATTAGTTAACTGACTTGTTCCATTTTTGGAGTGGTGCTGGAGGCTGGACCCAAAGCCTCAAGCCTGCTAGGCAAACTGTCTGCCTCTGAGCTATACCCTCAACCTTGCTTTTCACTCAGGTTATGTGCATTAAAAATCAAAACAAAACAAAACCAGCAAAACCTGTTGAATGGCCACAACAGTTAAATGGTATAATGAGCACTTTTAATTCTTAAAACATCCATCTTCTATGACAGGAAAGGTAAATAAACTGTCAACAGAACTCACAGGTAATTCGTCTTTCTGGTTCCAAACTCCAGTACACTGCCTCTGCTCAATCACAGCTTTGATATTAATTAGTGCGGGCAGTGCCACACAACCTGCTGAGAAACTGAGGGCAAAAGAGGAAGCATCAGTGCCAACTCCAAGGATGCTACACGCACAGAGCCTGGAAAGTGGACAGGGTACGGTGGTCCCAGCCCTCAGATATGGTTCCTGTAGTTACGATAATATAATCCCCTTTACAATCAAACCCAAGCCCCTAGTGCTACCACATAAACCTAACCTAACCAGTAATAGGAGAAATGAAGAAAAAGAGCAAACTTTAAAAGATAGTTTTTTGACAGGTGGTTTAATTTCCACTTAATTCCTCAGTAATTAAAACAACAACAACAACGGGCTTTGCGTGTGAGAAGAGGAGCACCACCATGATAAGCCAATGACTCTCATCAGCTCCAGGAAGGCTGAGGAATACGAGGACTACATGCCGCTGCGCCTCCAGACACGGCTCTCTATGCCTCCATGTTTAAAGGAGAAGAAATACTTCGGCACCTATCTTCTCTCTGAGCATGATTATGTAACGTTATATGGATTAAACCTTCCAAAGTTTTCCCTCCAGTTTAAAATTTAAAAAAAAAAAAAAAAAACCACAGTCTCATCATCAATCTCATCAGAAAAGCCGTTACAAGCTTAGAACCAAAAAATTTCAATTTTAGTCTGTAAAATCTTGACCTTCATCATTGGGTCAAAAGACACACATACTTGGCATCACTGGTTTCCTTGAATGTGACAAGCTTACTTCATTCACTTGTAAAAATTAACCGTCAAAACCCAGAATGTGAGTAACTGTGGTTTTTGTTTTTGTGAATTCTGTCACTTATGTTAGAAATTAAAACGTACTGATTAGTTTATTAAGATCACAATAAACATGCTAGAGTGTCTGTTGCAAATTAGTTCAAGTGGAAACTGTATGCTGCAACAAGACAGTTCATAACTCAACACACAGGTGCTTTCTCCCAAGACGAGCATCATACTGTGTTGTAAAACTAAATGCTTTATGCAAATGCCTTATTGTGTCACAAAGAATGCTAAAAAGATATACAACCAAACATCAACTTAAAACTCACTTCCATTTCTGCACCATTTATGCAAGTATCAGCAGTGGAAAAGGGTTTTGGACTCCCTGGTTCTAGGTCACACTTGGCAAACTGCTGCCCTAAAACTGTGTCACTGCCAACTGTGGTAAACCCAAGTGTCAACTATACACATCTCCAGAAAGACAACATAACTATTGGTTTAATCATAGAGGCATTAGGAAAAGCTGCCCAAGCAAAGTCCCATTTCAGAGTAACCAGGGCCCTTTACTGCACCTGACACTGAGAGGAGACTCCACAGAGAGCCCCAGGAGGGCACAGGCATCCCGTGTAAAGATGTCACAGATGTCAGCCCACTGGTTTGCATCAAGTAGGTGAACATACGGTGAATTCTCAATGCCTTGTCTCAGGTACACGAGGCTTCCCATCAACACCTGAATGTCTAGAAGAAAAAGCATCCGCAAAATGGAAGTGTACACAGTCGTATCTGAAACAGCATACTTGTGAATAATGGTTGAGAAAGCTAATGTATCTTATCCTAAAGTAATGTAAACATCTGGTCCCCAAGCCTAAGTGCAAAGTCTCTCCCCCTAAACTAAGGGCACAGCATGGAATGGGTGAGCAAAGGGAAGCACGGAATGCCACGCTTGCCGAAGAAGTACTCACGCTGACATGACAGCATCCTTACATTATGGAGTCCCTAATTCTGCAAAGTCTCTGGCTTCAGTGCTGTGCTGCTGCTCTAGTGTTACCAGTTATCCCAACAGTGTTAGTAACTAGCAAGTGTGTATGACGGACACAAGTGATGGCTATTGGCTCCTTCCAAACACTAACCCAAGCCATGCTGGTGGTGCTCGTGTGTATTCCTAACATTCTGGAGGCTGACACAAGAGGATCACACATCTGAGAGCAGCCTGGGCCACACAGAGGGACTGTACTCTCCCCACCTTCCCCATGCTCCCTCTGAAAAGTACAAAAAAAAAGCTATCTGACTCCAGACTTACCTTTTTGATGATTTAGGGCAAATGGCTGGAAATTTTTCGCATATTGTAAGGCTTCTCGCTGATTTGTAGTTCCACCCATTAACAAGCTAATAAAATACAGTCGGTGTAGCTTAAATTCCAAGGAGCTGTTTTGGGCTATGAGCATTTCTCGGTTTGATACTGCCCACCTAAAAACAGAAAAGAATTTTTAAAGTAATCAAGGGCATGAACAAGGTTTTTTAAAAACTGGTTGAAATCTACCATGAGAAAAGGGGGTCTGGCCTGCCATCTAGTGGCAGGCTGTGGCAGCATCAACCATTAGATGCATGAACAAAGGAAAACATACTAAGTTAGAATGGTAATTACTTTTTTTTTAAGGTTTAGTATTATATATACAGTGCTCCGCCTGCATGTGCACCTGCAGGCCAGAAGAGGGCATCAGATCACATCATAGATGGCTGTGAGCCACCATGTGGAAGCTGGGAATTGAACTCAGGACCTCTGGAAGGGCAGCCAGTGCTCTTAACCTCTGAGCCATCTCTCCAGCCCTCTCCAGCCATTAATTACTTCTTTAATAAGGTATTATAGTAAAACTGGCTCTGGTATGTCACATAATACATTTGGATTTGAAGAAGGCCACCAATATTCTGAAGTTTAACTCTTGAGATTCACCTAGATTGCATAGAGCCACCCTTTTCCCTATTAAACCAGCGTATTTGTAGATTAATCAAAATTCTGAAGGAAGAACCTCTGACTTTTTAAATTATACTCTCCCACTTATTTATGCTTTCATTCTTTACTGGAAGCACTCATCATGACCTTCACGGGGAAGTCCGAGGACAGCACATGAAAGCACTTCTTTCCCTCCACCATGTGGTGGAGGGCACTGAACCCAGGCGAGGCTTGGTGAAAGCTTTTACCTACTGCCCTACTTCCCCATGAACGTGGAATCTCTTATGTTTAAATCCTGGTCAGACTTTATGCTACTAAGTTTAGCATTAAAGCCAGCAAACACGGTGAAGGAGTGCTTGTTAAACATATACAGAAAGAAGGGCCTGGGTTCAAACCCCAGTACTGCAACAACACAAACACAGAAAAGCAGCAAACAGATATTTTTCAAGGTTCTTGCAGCCTTTTAAAAGATTTATTTCTATTGTAAGTGTGTGTTTTGTCCCCTCAAGGGCCAAAAGAGGGCATTGGATCTCCCAGAACAGGAGTTTCAGACCGTTTTAATCTGCCATGTGAGTGCTGTGATCCAAGTCCAGGTCTTCTGGAAGATCAACAAATAACCAATATTATGTCCACAAATGTCAAAAAGATTTGTATAGGAGGCTGGAGAGATGGCTCAGAGGTTAGGAGCACTGGCTGCCCTTCCAGAGGTCCTGAGTTCAATTCCTAGCAACCACATGGTGGCTCACAACCATCTATAATGAGATCTGATGCCCTTTTCTGGCCTGCAGGTGTACATGCAGGCAGAGCACTGAATCCATAATAATAAATAAATCTTTACATAAAATATTTGTATAGATAGTTACTAAGGGAAAGAACAGTATTCTGTTCTAAAACTCTGAAGTACCGTGAGAGAGGAGGCACCAGCAGCACCATCAGGGACTAAGTCAGCTTCAAGTGGAACTACCATGTTGATAAAAACAGACATGCACAGGCCAGCTGTTAAAACCAAGTCTCACAAATGTGACAAGGAAGCTTCACTGCTCATGTGGACATTTTTCAACTAACCCAATTCACCTAGGACCACTGGAATCTGAACCACATATGGATATAAAATTTGAGTAACTCTGGCTGGGAATACATTTCTGTGGTAGAGTGCTTGCTCAGAATGCACAAGAACGCAGGCTCAATCTCCAGCACCATGGGGAAGGGAGGACAAAATAAAGGCAACATGAAATCTGAGCAACTTATTACACTGTACGCAACAGCCCCTTCCTGAGCTAACAATTTCCTGGCAGCACTCTTGTCCTTGTCTCAAGTTGCCTAACACTAATCAGTGAATGACAATTTGAGTGGATGAAACAAAAATCAAAATTAACAAACAGACAAAAAAGAAAATTGTTCCACCAACTTTTAACATTTAGAGTGCACATTAGGCAAATTCAAATTTTTTTATAAAAGTAAAGGTTTTTAATCCAAAGCAGAAGTAAATGTGCCAACCACATACATTTACCCTTTTGACTTTGTTCATGCTAAACAATCAGCACTGAAGGGATAACATGCGTGTGGTTTTTAATGGGATTGGCTGATCATGCTTAACATTATATATTCTAAGTCCATGCATTTTCCTGAAAATTTCATAACTTCACCTTTCTTTAGAACTGAATAATATTCCATTATATGTGTAATGTACTTTCATTATCCATTTATCTGTTAGACAAGGCTGGTCCATTTTCTAGCTATGGTGATAAGCATGAAGGTGTACATAAGCCTGTGGGCGCACATAAGCCTGTCGGCGCGGGGCTCTATGTGTATGCCCAGCTGTGGGATTCAGGCTTTAAATAAGTTTACACATTTGTGTTGGACCATAGTTCTTTTGGGACACAGCCCAAGGACAGTGTCGGCTTTCTGTTCACAGTTCGGGACTGAAGCTACTATGCCTGGGCTTTTGCTTTACACCACAGCTTCCTATAGGTTGAGGGCTCATATTAGCATCACTTTGCTGTTGTTAAAGGACATGTAAATGTCACAACCCTTTAGCCATTGCATTCTCCAAATGAGGAAACCTTTGGGCCTCTTTCATAAACACCCCCCCCCCAATACTGGTACTTATTGACGTCAGTGTCTGCTCACACTGACTCACCCAGCAAGCTCTAGTCTGCTTAGTCTGTGACAAGGCTTGTAGAGTTAAGGCTCTGTATGAATAATATCCATCGCCCCGTAGATAACAACATGATTTCACTCCCATGGCTAGCTCTCTCCCAGGAGTCTACTCTACTGCTCCCTCTCCTCTCCTGAATCTGCCGCTTGGGATGGGTGTCTATTTCTGCTAACAAACGCCTCTGGCCACGCCTCACAGCATGCACTCTTCACCCTTTCCCAGCATGCTAAAGACTACAAATACCTCCCTTTCTAGACTTTCTCAGGAGGACTTGCTCCATGCTTCCTTTTTTCCCTTCTTGGGAATGACTAACAAAACTCAGCCCTATAGGTAGGGGCTTAATGGGAGCTATTAATAGTACAATAATACAATCCAAATGCCTTTAAAATTCATAGAACGGCAAATGCCACAAAAACTAATTCAGGAAAAAAAAAGTTAGCAGTTTCATAACTTCACTGTGGTATGATCAGCCCTCTTGATGTGGCCTCAGCTTCTCACTCGCCTGCTCGGCCTTTCCTCCTGCCCCATCTGTGTCCGGCCAACCCAGCCCATAACAGCATTCTCGGCCAGGGATCCTCATTGTCACAGCTAACTAGGATCCAAAGCATGAACACCCACCCCAAAGACAGGACCAGTTGGCTACATCAAGAAACACCTCCACTATCCTAGCCCCAAACACATGCATCAACAGCGGAGACAGCAAACAAACAAGCAAACAAACCTATGGCAATAGGCCCCGAGAAATGCAATTTAATTGACAGACAAGCCGGGGCTTCAAAATTCCAACTATCAGTATGTTAAAGAGGGTATGAATAAATGCCTCAACAAAGACCATGAAAATACAAACAGAATGAAATGAAAACATGTACATAGAAAACAGAATCACTAAAGAGAACTCAAATAATAAGAAAGTCAAACAAAAGCCTCAGAGGTAAGCCTCGCCAACAGATTACAAGACATGGACGAGAGAGAATTTCAGGTCTTGAGGACAAAGCAGAAGAAATGAATAACTCAGTCAAAAAAAAAAAAATGCTAAATTCAAAAAGATCCAGGCACAAAACACACAGGAAATCTGAGACACTATGAAAACAGTAAATCTATAAATAGTAAGAAGAAGCAAGAGAAGAAACCTGTGTCAAAGGCAAGTAAGATAATTTTTAACAAAAGAAGAAAATTGGCCCATCTAAAGAAGAAGGCATCTGTCAAAGTAGAAACACACAAAACACCAAATAGATAGGACCAGAAAAGAAATGTCCCATGGCACATAAGAAACAAAACACTAAACATAGAGGAAAAACGTTCTCAAAAGAAAGAAAGAAGCCGGGCGGTGGTGGCACACATCTTTAATCCCAGCACTCAGGAGGAGGTAGAGGCCAGCCTACTCTACAGAGTGAGTCCAGGACAGCCAAGGCTACACAGAGAAAAAAGAAAGAAAGAAAGAAAGAAAGAAAGAAAGAAAGAAAGAAAGAAAGAAAGAAAGAAAGAAAGAAAGAAAGGAAGGAAGAAAAAAGGTGCAAGGGATAAAGAATAAATCACATATACAGGCAGGCGTGACTTCTTAATGGAGACTATGAAAACCCAAAGGACCTGGGCAAATGGGTCTATAAACTAAGAGACCACAGACGCCAGCCTAGGCTTCTATACCTACTCTAATTATCACTCACAATTGACAAAGAAAAAAACATTCCATAATAAAACTAAATTTAAGCAATTTCTGTCTAACAATCCAGATCTACAGATTGCACTAGAAGGAAAACCTCAGTCGGCTGAGGTTTAACTACATTCAAGGAGACCAAAGAATAAATAACCCCAGAAGAAAAGATCAAAAAGAGTGTGTGGGCAAACAACCCACATTGTAACAACAAACCAGAGTCAATAAATACTGATTGCTCTCAAAAATCAATGGCCTCAACTGCCCCCAATAAAAAGACACAGACTAACAGACTGGAGTAGAAAACAGGATGGAGGGCTGGAGAAACGGCTCTGCGGTTAAAAGCACTTGTTGCTCTTGCGGAGGACCTGGGTTTGATTCTCAGCACCCACATGGTGGTCACAACCATCAGTAACTCCAGTTCCAGGGGATCCAGTGCCCTCTTCTGACCTCCATGGGCACCACCAAACACGTACACGGTGCACAGGCACACAGGCAAGTAAAACACACAAAATAAAATGAATAAATCAAAAAGGAGGAATGGAAAAAACCATTTCAAGCAAATAAACCCAAGAAGCAGCAGGTGTGGCTATTTTGATATCTGATGAAACAGACTTCAAAATCAACCTAATCAAAGAGTTAGGGAAAGACATTTTATACTCATGAAAGGGAAAAAAGCCACCAAGAGGATGTGGCAATTCTGAACATCTGCACCCAACACAAAGGAACCCAAGTTCATAAAAGAAACACCTCTACAAAACAAACCATTAACTATTTTTTTCTTAAAGGACTCATAGTCATACGTGGTGGCACATGCCTGTAATCCCAGCACTAAGGAGGCTAACGTCAGCATGAGCCACACCATATTAGTTAGAAATTGTGTTTCAAAAAGAACAGGGGGGAGGCGAAGAGGGAGCCTGGAGCATAACACATGTCTGTCTACTTAAACCACAAACAAGCTGGCTACCCACCCCAGTACTTAGGAGGCAGAAGCAGGACAATCAGAAACTCAAGGCTAACCCAAGCTATCTAAGACCCGCATAGGAACAGAAATATTAAAGCAAAATAATAACACACACCTCTCTCTCTGCTTTTCCTTAGGAACAGGCTTGGAACTTCCTATAGCCTTTCACCAGCAGTAAATTTAAAATGGTTGTTATCACCTCAAATGTTTTCTCTTTCTTTCCAGGCTCCCTACCCCATCATTTTCTGTAAGCCTGTCACCTAGCACCTCATCACACTGTATTCTGAGACAGAAAGTCCACACTGGCCTCTAACTTCTCAATGTAAGAGGATGGCCTCGAACTCCTGACCTTGCCTTCATCTTCCAAGTGCTGGGATTGCAGGTGTAAGCACCATATCCCACTCTTCGTAACTAGCTTCTCTTTAATTAAAGTGTTCTTCCTCCATCACAGCGTATAGGCAGAATTAGTTTTAAATGGATCACCTTTCTTTTTCTGTCTTCTCAGAATTAAGGCCAATTAATTGGGTAAGAAGAAGAAAATCAAACTCTAGTGGGAAAAAAACCCAACTTGCTCAACCTTGATGCCCTTCTCCTGTGCCCTCAGGAGAACTGTGTTTTCTCTGTGTCTACTGAGAGCCGCCTGAAACGAAAGGCTGCACACCTGTGAGAAGCTGTGAACTGAAGAAAAAGAAATGACCACCAGAAACTATTTAAAATTTAAAAAATACTGTATGTGTATGGATGTTTTTTGGGTACCTGTGCATGCCTGGTTCTGAAAGAGGCCAGAAGAGGGAGCTAAATCCCCTGGACTGGGGCTACTGAAGGTTTCAGTCACCATGTGGGTGCCAATAATTGAATCCAGATCCTCTGGAAAAGCAAGTGAGTTCTAACTTGTCAACCATCTTTCCAACCACAACTAGAAATTAATCCTATACCCTCAAGTTTGTAATTCCAATCTCTGATCATCAGGTGGAGTTTATTCATTCATACTATAGTTTCTCTTACATTTGATGAGGATTTTCTTATCCATAAGACCATTAATCAAACACTGAATCATGAAAGCATCAAGGCAGTTTCATCTCATATCTTTCTGACTTTTCTTTGCACTCCTACCTAATTTCTGGCCTGGGGAGACTCAGTAGTAGCCTGCCTAGTACCGTTGATAGGCTGTCCCATATAAAACCTTTCTGAAATATAAACTAAGACATCATTTCCCCCTCTTATAATTTATTTTTATTTTATGTGAATTGTTGTTTTGCCTGCATTGTATGTCTGCATGAGGGTGTCAGTTCTTGGTGTTACAGTTATGAGCTGTCTTGTGGGTGGCTGAGAGTTGAACTCTGGTCCACTGGAAGAACACTGGTGCTTTTAACTGCTGAGTCATCACCCTTCATTTTCCTGCCCCGCCCTCCTTTTCGAGACAAGGTTTCTTCTCTGTGTCACCTTGGCTGTCCTACACTCACTTTGTAGACAAGGTTGGCCTCGAACTCACAGGGATCTGCCTGCCTCTGCCTCCCAAGTGCTGGGCTTAACTCCTGGCTTCATTTCCTCTCTTATGTGAAGAATTCTGCAATCTTTACTTTTCTCTCTTTCTCTTTATATGCCACTTGGTTATTTTTGATTCCTCAAGTTGTACGTGGATGGTCTGCACTAAGAAGAGGTAGTAGGGAATGCTCTCACAGGAACTGGGAAATCATGTTATGGTCTAAGATGGTCGGTTAGTAGTGATCGCTAAGATGCCCTGAGACTCAAAAGGGTAAGTAAAACTCAGGTATAACCTCAAACAAAATACTAAGCAGCTAGTTTAGACTTAGACAGACAGACAGACAGACAGATACACACACACACACACATACACACACACACACGTGGGGGGAGATGATGTAGAGCAGTATACAACCATATGTAAAATTGACACATACAATATATACCACTGAAGACTATGGATGCACAAGAAAAAGTTAGTGGTGACTCCATATGTTGTGAGAGACTGGGTGACGTACAGACAGGGAGGGAGATTCCTCACTGTATTTTTACTTTAGTGTATCTTTTGATTTAAAAAACAAAACAACAAAACTCTCATCCATGTATTACCTCTTTGGAATAATCAACGTTAACCCTAAACTCAAACATAAAGGTTTCATATAAAATAAAGACTTAATAATGTAATGGTTTTTTTGGTTTTTTTTTTTTTTTGAGACAGGGTTTCTCTGTGTAGCCTTGGCTGTCCTGGACTCCCTTTGTAGACCAGGCTGGCTTCAAACTCACAGCGATCCGCCTGCCTCTGCCTCCCGAGTGCTGGGATTAAATGCATGCGCCACCACCACCCGGCAATAATGTAATGTTTTTGAAGCGAGGCCAGCATCAGGATTTTAACTTGTAAATATTAAAAAATTTCTTCAATAATCTCTTGTTCTGTTTCCACAGCCATGGAGCACAAATTAAACCATCTTCCACTTGTAGCTGCCTATGAGCTAGTCTCAGAGCTAGACAATCCACAGAGGAGGAGGAAGGGGAAGGGGAGGAAGAAGAAACTATTTCTAAGACTATAAAGCTGATGTCAGATCCCAGCTGTTTCAAAGTGACCAAGGTGATGTTCTTTCTGATGCTTCAGCTTCTCTGGACACAACCCTTTGCTTCTGAATGTCAGTTACTGGCTTAACTCCAAAGACAGGACAGTTTCCAACTACTTAGCATTTCCTTCTCCAAAAGGAAAAGTTGTGAGTTCACAGCTCACACTAAGGCTAAAGCAGTGTGCACAGTCAGCACAGTCACACAGTAAGCAATTAATACAAGTTAGGTGAACACCCTAACAAGCAAACGAAGATATGAATGCTTCCCCGAAGGACAACTAATCACTGCAGAGCTGGGAACTCAACATACTTTTGTATCTGGGCTCCCTCACTCTTCTTTACCTAAGAGTACATGCCAAATTTTGCAAATAAAAAGTTATAGATGCTTGGTTAAATTTATCTCCTAGGTATGTCACAATTAAGAACAAATCCTCTCAAAACACAAAACATGCCAAAAATGTTGTCGCAGCGCTTGGGATACAAAGAAAACAGAAAAAAAAAAAAGAAAAAAAAAAAAACAAGCAACAACAACAGAAGTTCAAGACTAGCCACTGCTATAAATAATACCCCCTCTCAAAAACCAAAATATAATCAATAATCCCTATAACTGCTATACAAAGGCAACACACACCTTACAAAGACACACAGTTAAAAATAGATTTAGAACCAAGATCACTTATATTTTTAATTTACACAGAAATCATATAACACACATTAACACAAGAATCCTCTACCTGTTCGTATGGGCTAGTTCCAGAAATATACAGTTATTTTAAAAAATAACTGATCAAAATAGATTAATAAGGTAATTTCCACCCCAACCCAAAATACAAATACTACATGGGTTATCCTCAACCATTAACACTGATTTCAAATATTCTAAGTATTAAAACACCAAGATACTACTTTGATTATCTTGGTTTTTTTTTTTAAATCTTCACTTTATGTTATTTATTATAAATATCCTGGTAATCTTCACACTAAAAATTTTACATGGGACAAATAACTTGCTCCCTCTTTTGTGTGACCCATGCCAAGACCAAGCACTTTACATTTTTAAAGTTAAAAAAATAAGAAAATATGACAAAAATCTCACGTAACCCACAAAACCTATAATACTTATAATTTGGCCGTCTGTGCAAAAGTCTGTCAACTGTCTTCGTGATTTTTCTCCTGTTGTGAAGAGACACCATGACCAAGGCAACTTGTAAAATAAAGCTGCTTACAGTGTCAGAGGGTGAACTCATGGCCGTCATGGCACGGATCGAGGCAGCAGATAGGCAGGAACTGAACGACCACCCCCAGTGACAGACAAGCCTCCTACAAAAAGGCCCACGACTCCCGCAGCAACACACCTCCTGATCCTCAAATGTATGATGGTGGATGTTTTTGTGCACAGTGTATTCAAATGCTGATTTCTGCACTCAGAGATCTGGTTGCAGGCCAGACACTGGCACTGCCATTTCTAAGAAGCACCTCTTGTCTCGATGTTGTGTAAAAATTGTTCTCCATCACCTCTGATTGGTCAATAAGGAGCTGAACAGCCTATCGATGGAAGGAGAGTTAAGGCGGGCCTCGCAATCCCAGGAGTCCCAGGTGTGGAGCAGGAGTGGCCAGGGCAAGACTAGTGTGGGGCCTGTGGCTAGGAAACAGGCCAGGCCAGCACAGTCAGGTTAGAATGGATGAGTATCTGCCCAGCCACAGTGTCTGGCGCTTATTAATAAATATAACAGGTCTCCATGTCATTATTTGGGGGCTAGAGCAAGTGTAGCAAAAACCATTTAATTTAACATATGTAGCCTATAGAGGCCATTGTTATTCAACCCACACACCAACCCTGTTCTAACAATTACTCAGGTATATTTTGGATAACTCAAGTAAATGACATGTTCAAAGTAAATCATCAAAATCCATAGTAATTCATTTGTGCATTACCCTGGGTTTAATCCATCGCCCCATGAACACCCAAGCATAGCGATCTGGGTCCGGGGCATGATTCAGCCAGTTACTGTGTCTGCTGGCTTGCTACAGGGGCCTGATGACTGGAGTTCAGTCCCTAGAACCCACAGTGGAAGAAAGAACTTACTCCCAAAGTTGTCCTCTGACCTCCACACATGCACTGTGGCACCCATGAGCCTGCATTCTCTTATCTTTGACACACGTTCTGCCCCTCCACACGCATGAGTGCGTGTGTGCCTGTGTCTCACACACAGATATTTTTTTTCTGTTCATGAATATCACTTAAATCATCTCTCAGGATGACAGCACAGTACCCAGCACATTACGGAAGCACAAGTATCACATAAAGATTGCCAAATCAACAGTGTTTCAGTTCTAATACCCAAAGAGCCGTCGCAGCACAGACAAGGAAACCCTTTCTCTTCTGGAAACATGTTCACCTGTTAAGTTCAGCAGCTGCCATGTTCCAGTAACTGTAGAGCCCATATTTCACTTGGTTAAAAGAAATGCCACTGTTCTTTCTCAAATCCTCTGAAGTCTACCCCAGGTAAAACAGACCTTTCTACATAGCTCACATGTGTTTCACATATAAACTTTCTAACAGAGGTTCCCTCACAGTACCTAAGAATAACTTACTCAAGAGCAGGCCTCAGAACTCTGACTTTTAATGCTTCTAATATTCGATTTAACTCCACAAATGGTTCTTTCTGACTTGGGTCCACAGACAGACCCGATTCCTAGAAGAGAAAGAAAAACAAACAAAACTCTTTAGTATATTCATTCACAGAGGAAAAAGCTGACCTAGACTTTAAAACGCAGGGCTGTCAATGGTCATTTTCTTTTAGCATATACTTCTATGGCAGAAACAGAGACTGTGCTTTTGTCGAATCCGAGCTGAGCACACAATCGTGGGCTACAGCTGGGTGTGGGTGTGGCTCAGCACATTCAGGCCGATGCGCACACACGCGCTCTTCCTTAGGATGCACGGTGAAGCTGCAGAGCTACAAGGAGTCTGAGCGCTTACGAGGCAGGAGTCGTGAGCCTCTCCTGCTACTTCTCTTTCTGCACAAGAAAAAGAGATCTTTTGTGAAGCTGTTATCTTGAGGTTGTTATCTGAAAACAAGCCAATCTTCAATGATAACCTGTAAGATTCATATGGAGGGACGGGGACACACACGCCCCTCTTAAAAGGTACAAAGAAAGACCCAAGTACCATTTATTTAAATTGTTGCAAATAGAAAAGGCTTGGATTATAGACTGGTTTATGATTCACTTTAAATTATTTTCTCTTTTGAGTTCTTCATTTTTAAAATAAGAAATGCAACAGAACGGAGTTTGGAGATAGGAACATGAGAATGACCAGCAGCTCTGTCAACAGGCTCCCACGGCCTGGGCACACTCCCTGACTCTGCGCGCACGCACACGCACACGCTCACGCACACGCACGCACACACACACACACACACCCCGGGTGAGACAACAGTGACTGCTGCTTGAGTGCAGCAGAAAGGAGAAGCAGCCTGTGGTTTGGAGGAGACACACAGTACACACAGCAGCTGCCACAGCCTCATGTGCGCCTATCTAACAGACAGGAGATGAGCAACGCCCACCTCAAGAAAATTTCAGTTTGAAATTAATCTGATATAGTTTTACTAGGTCAGAAAAGCAAACATTAATATCTTTGTTTCTTTCCTCTTCTCTGTTATATTAACATTCTCTATCAAAAGAAAACAGGAGCAGGTTAAATGGCATGCCAGTAACTGTAGCGCTGGGGAGGCTGGAACAGCCAGCCCCAGCCACACAGGAAAGTAGTGTCACTTTTGATACTCTGATTCATGACTAGGAACCAACCTACCAGCTTCAGAATAAAGAAACAACAATTTGGATGTGAAACTTTAGTTTCAAAATTCAGGTTAAAACTGCAGCACTAAGAACTTAGTAATTTCCTAGCCAAATGACTTAGCCATGGTACTTAAGATATTACAACGCTATATACAGTTGGAGGTACATACAAGGTCCCATCTGCAGACCATGGAGCTCCACAGCACTGCCCCGTTTGCCTGACCTGCGCCTCGGCGGCACGTGCTTACCTGGCAGAGCTCCTCGGCTACATCCAGCATTCCTTGTCGGAAGAAGTGCTCCACCATCACCTCATTGAGAAGCCGTTGGCTGTCCGCCTGCCAGCAGCCATCTATCCCCACACTGCTAATGTCAGAATCAAAATTCTGGAGGGAAAATGCAAAAGAATGCGTTCACTCAGGGGAATTACTGCTACAATAAACAAGAACATTAAAAAACTTGGGAAAATTGATAGATTTAACACTGAATTCAGTGAAACTGAAATCAATAAACCAATTTTTTTCTGGTTATTATACTATAGCAATATTTTCAGAAGCATTCTATCATCTGTTAAAAGCATGCTCAATACAGGAATGTCTGTAAGGTGACGGAGAGAAACACACACACACACACACACACACCCCTCCATCAACACAGGAGTGCTAAATAAACCAAGGCACAACACATCAACTGCAGTTCCGCGGCTGGGACTGAGGAGACAAGCGGTGCAAAGGGCAGTTCACCATTACTAGGCCTACACTTGCCTGAGCTATGGCTACAGTGTGACCCCTCAGAGCACAGTACAGATTCTCAAAACTGAAATAAGGTACACTAGCTACTTAGACGTGCAACCCAGACAACTGCGGCGGGGCGGCGGTGGGCGGGGCGGCGGTGGGCGGGGAGCTTTAATTCAGAACATGGCTGCTCTGGCAGGAGATCATGTCTAAAGCCTTCTAGGTCTGTGGATCCAACTGGAATACAAACACTTATTTAATCCAGAAAAGAGAGGCAAACAGATCTGAGTTCAAGGCCCACCTGGTATAGATCAAGTATCAGGTAAAGAGAAGCTTAGGTCCAGGCGTGGTGGCACACGCCTTTAATCCCAAACAATGAAGGTGAAGTTAGTTTGTAGAAGGAAGCAGCCATGTTTGAAAGTGATGTCTAATTGAGTAGCAGAAAAAGTGACAAATCAGAGAAAGATTTGATAAAATAGGATATACTAAACTGAGAACAGAAAGGAAAGGGAAGCTTAAGGGGGCAGCACAGAGAATGAGGAAAGGAGGAGGCAGTGAGTTTGACAGCGAGAGGCCGAATGAGAGAACAAGCTGACACAGGAGAAGACAGAAGGAGCCAGGGAATGAGAAGGAGCCAGGTAGAAAAGATTGCCGGAGTTAGTTTAAGGCCAAACAGAGCAATTCAGAGGCCAAGAGAAAAGCCAGATTGAATAAATCAGCTGGGAGAGGAGTTTGAGCCAGCTGAGGTGGACCAGCCAGCCCAGAGCTCAGTAAGAAGAAAGAGTGAGCTTCGCTGGGGCAGTGATGGCGCACAAGTTTAATCCCGCACTCAGGAGGCAGAGGTAGGTGGATCTATGAGTTTGAGGCCAGCCTGGTCTACTGAGCTCCAGGACAGCCAAGGCTACAAAGAGAAACCTTACCTCGAAAAGTACAAAAGGGGGGGGGGCATGGGGCGTGAAAGAAAGAGTGAGCTTATTAAGCAGTAAGTCTTAGGCCTAGGTTAGTCTGCAGAGGCAGGCAGATCTCTAAGTTCCAGGCCAGTCTAGTCTACAGAACTACTTCCAGGAAAGAAAAAAATCTGCCTCAAAAAACAAACAAACAAACAAAAAGAGTGAAGAAAGAACAAATCTGTGTCGTGGTCTCAAGATTTTCTGTCGAGTTTTCTTTTGCCTTCCTTGCCTTGCATAAGAGCATTATCCTTTACTAAGTCTCTATTGCTTAAATGTTTAAAACTACACAACATCACCTGGATATAACTGAAACCACAATTCTAGGGAACCATTGCTTAACTAGCCCAACCAATATATACTAGTTTATATAATATAAAAAACAGACTAAGGAAATTTGCAACAGCAATGCAAACAACCTATTATTTACAATGACCAAGAAGGTGCTATTTTCCAAAATTGAGCACATTTTCCCATAGTGATCTTTCCTGTTTTCAGGTGTCAATGCAGGAGTCCAAGTAAATTCATCAAAAATCTGGAATCACTCGGGCAAAATGAAAGCCAAAACCACCGGACTATTATGTCTTAATTTTACTTTTATTGTAATAGGACTTTTATTTACTCTTTGACAATTCCATGCATGTATATAATATATCTGCATCACATCAATCCCACCCACTCTCTCACTGTACTGCTGGACCACTTCTTCCTAGTAAGTGCCCTCCTACTTTATGACTCAGGAGTTTAACGGGGGTTACTGTGTGAACATGACAGTGGGGCTATTTATTGGAATGTAGACAATTTAACAGTGAAGAAAAATGACTCTCCTTCCTCTGGAAGCCATTAAGTGCCAGAAGCTCCTCAGCTAGGAGGGCCACAGGAGCCGCCCCTACGATTATTTCCTAATAGAATCTCTTGTATTAGAACTTAACCTAACCAGTGGAAAACCACAAATATCCTAATGCTAAAGCAATGCACACAAGAACTTACTGGTCCACAGCACAAGGAACCACAATCACCTATAAAATTTTTGAGTTTTGGAGATAGAGGTTGAAAAGAAAGAAGGAGATATAGAAATGTACAGGGAAGATAGAACACAAAGTAGACTAGTGAATCTACTCAACTTAATGCCTCAATTGTCACTCACAAGATTATTTTTAATTCGCTGGTATAGAATTTTGTATATAGATGCAAAATAAGTTTAATTCTAGATACAGTGGTATAGAATTCAAATGTAATTATTATTCTTCACATACTCTGTGTGTGTGTGTGTGTGCACTCTAATATGAGGTATTGTACCCATATAACTCAATTACAATACAAGGTTTACTTCCAATACTTCGAAAGTGCTAAAAGTAAATTTAAATATTTTTTGAAAGTTTTTGAGTTTTACTTCTACTTATCAGATTCTACATTTGAGAGTTGACTCATGGCAGACCACCGAAACTTTTAAACAAAGAAATTTATATTTTTGTGCTGTCTGTAACAACCAGAACACTGGAGTGGTGGTATTTTGCTTTTCTTCTGGACTAAACTAGAAATCCACAGAATAATGGGGCTATTTTACTCCCCCAAAGGCCATTCAAATAAATAAAACAATGATGTAATTTACTTCAAACTCAGAATCTGCCTATAATTCTCCACATGCCTAAGCTTATACTAAGCAGTAACCACCCTGACTGAGTTACACCCCTCACTGATCTGTGAACAAACACAGCCCCAGGGTGCTAGTCTAATAATTACTTCTCAGTCTTATCAACCTCCTATAAATTTCTCATCAGGTATTTAATTCCCAAGGAAAGAAAACAATCATGAAAAATAAAAATGCTTCCAAAGATTTTTTTCCAAAAATATTTTTCACTTAATATATATTATCAGTTTGCTTGTTTTTTGAAAACCCGGTCTTATGTAGCCCAGGCTAACATCAATCACACTACGTAATAAAAGGTGATCTTAAGCTGGCACATGCCTTTTAATTCCAGCACTCGGGAGACAGAGGCAGGCGGATCGCTGTGGGTTCGAGGCCAGCCTAGTCTACAAAGTGAGTCCAGGACAGCCAAGGCTACACAGAGAAACTGTCTCGGAACCCGGCCCCGCCAAAAGATGATCTTTTACATAAATTTTACATAAAGTCTTGGGAGCCAGATGCTGGAGTAAAGCCTGCTAGCTGAGAGGCAGAGAAAGCACCCCAGCTGACCTTCCCCTCAACCGAGGTCCGAAAAAGAGAAAAAGGAACCTCTCCCTCTCCACACCATCTCAAAAGCCGCTCAAAAATCAATGGCCCTCTCCTACTTCCTGGGCACCTCTCTATCTGTCCTCCTGTCTGCCTCTTACTACGTCCCCTCCCTGTCAACTGGTTGCCTGTCCGCCTCTTGACTTTATTTACTCCTGTCTTGGATTAAAGGTGTGCGCTAGGGCCGAGCTACACAACTAGAAACAGGGTTTTCCACTAACCAACACAATCGCGGGTTTACAGTGTGATCAAATATCCCGCAACATTTATACCCCTGACCTCCTATCTCCCGCCCACATGCAGACTATGATTACACACACACACCATGTCTAGCATATTATCAGTTTTAATAGTTACTGCTGAATGACTACAGGTCCCAGATTCTCCTTAGGACTACAGAGGTCACTTCTGCCCACAGGCATTTTGACCATCCACACCTGTGGGCTATGAAGATGTCCCCTTGTCGTGAATAAACATGACCCGCTTAGGGTCAGACCAAGCCTCTCTTTATACAGCTGCTTTTAAAATAATGTATCAGTTACCACCAACAGTATCTTCTCAAATAATAAAATTCTTTGGGTAATTAATTTCCTTGAGATACATACCAAAAAAATAAATGTGGATTACTGAGAAGACTTTTAACAGTCCAGTATTTAAACAATGTTATGGAGTTTTACAAGGATGCCCTTTACTTTCTTAAAACTTACTATGGTAGCTGGGCGTGGTGGCGCACGCCTTTAATCTCAGCACTTGGGAGGCAGAGGCAGGCGGATCGCTGTGAGTTCGAGGCCAGCCTGGTCTACAAAGTGAGTCCAAGACAGTCAAGGCTACACAGAGAAACCCTGTCTCGAAAAAACAAAAAACAAAAACAAACAAAAACAAAACAAAAAAACTTACTATGGTTACTAGTACATGGGTAAGAAAAAACGGAACAGCCCTTACAGTAGGAACTTTATAACTTTATGAAACTTTATAACATAGCTGCTCATCTTGGAAAGCAAACAGGAACAATGCATGTTTCTGAGCTCTCTTCTACCACTGAGCTTTCACTTTAAACAACTAAGGAAGACAGAAAAACATTTCACAGTTTATGTTCTGATTGCATGTAATAAAAATGAAAGCCAAAATTATGAATGGATGTTGAGGGGATGCAAAGCAAGTCAACTCCCTTTGTTATAATGCAAGTTCTTACTCACTATTGCATCAGAGCTGGCACTCCTTCCAGCTTCTGGTTACTAGGTGACCAAACACATTTACATGGCTACCCAGGAAATCAGCAGCACTGTAAGCCAGCAGAGGCACTAATGTAAAGACACACCTGATTACTAATAGCAGCATGGGTGTGCGTTTTCCTTTCATATTCTTAAAGCAATAAGAATCAACTACACACATCACCTGGAAAGCAGAGGCCAGAGGATCTTGAGTTCAAAGTCAGCCTGGGTTACACAACAAAACCCTGTTTCAAACTAAAACCCAAAAAATATGCCAGGTATGGTGGCACACGCCTTAATTCCGGCACTTGGAAGGCTCAGGTTGGCAGATCTCTGAGTTGAAGGCCAGCCTGGTCTACAGAGTGAGTCCAGGACAGCCAAGGCCACCCAGAGAGACCCTGTCTTGAAAACAGTGAAGAAAGGAGAGCCCTGGCGTTGCGCTCTTATACAAGAAGGAGGGACTCAAACAACCAAAAAAGGAAAAGCCAAGTGCAGGATGCAATAAAGCTTAGAAAAAAGAAAGGGACAATGTTGTTTGCACTGTTGAGTGTGGGTGGCCTGGGTGGAAGGGTGTTCACAACTCCTCCGAGAGCTCCCATGGGGGCGGCAGCAGGCTTTCTGAGGCAGGAAAGGTGTCTGGTGTTCACAGAGCAGTTGGCTGAAGCAGGAATAGACCCCAAAGACAGCCCCATGGGAGCTCTCCTTTCCTGCCTCAGATGGCCTGCTGCCACTGCCCAGGGAGCTGTCCATGAGGACGATCTTTCCTGCTTCAGCCTTCACAATGGACTCTTTGTAAATTTTGTACACATTTTAAACTTTATTAACCCTCAAGGCAGAAAACTGGCCCAACCTGCCCACCCCCACTCCCCATAACTTCTGAAACTGCCATCTCTAGCCCCTCAGTAGGACTCATTAGATGAGAAGTCTGGACAAACATCCACCAGGCCCTGACCTTCCCCCAGCTCAGGCTTGAAATCCCACCAATCCACACTCTGGAAATCCCTGCCCCAGAAAGCTCCACCCCCTAAGAAACTCTATACAAACACCTCAGACAGGGAGGCAGGCAACGGGAAGGAGTTGGTTGAGGCAGGAATAGTCACTAGGGACAGCTTCCACTGAGGCACCAATAGGAGCTGCCACCATTTTGTCTCCACAGCTCCAGGGAAGGCAGGAGGGACCCACTGCCCTGAGGCAGGAGGAGGACTGACAGGGAGAGTGGCTTTAAATTTTAGTGGCCTGATGCTCCAGGGCTAACTAAACATAGCTCTTGGGGGTGGTGATACTGGGGGGTGAAGGACTGAATGGAGTGAGGACAATGGGCTTCCCACAGCTTGGGGAAGGTATGCTGTCCCAAGGCTGGGGTGGGGGTAGTGTTAGGCACAGAGAAACCCTAAACAGGGGAGCAAGAAGAGAGAGCAAGCAAGCCCTGGTAGAGGCGCCAAGCTGGCCGAGGCTGCTGAGGCAGTGGTGGCAGCCTCAATCCCGCTGCTGAGCAGCAGCAGCCGAATCCCTACAGACAGCTCACTAAATCTGGAGAAGCAAAAAAATACTTCATCATGAAGCCATGAGACCTAAACAGCACATGTACGCTATCTCTTTAGCCATCTTATGAATACAATCAAATAGGCTCAAAGACCGTTTTTCATTACTCTCCTAAATACAGTCACACATAAATCACAGGTACTGAGCAGTCCAATGGTAAAACAGTATCTGCTTTAATTCCAAAGTGCCAACTCTCCATCTACTCTGAAGAAATCCTGGCATATGAGCCCACCGATAGGTTACTGTTGCACCCACGAGGAACTGGTTTTCTTTCTCCACATCTAGTTAGTCTGGGTTAGGAAGGAGAGACTCCTAACAGAGTAAGAACACCTGGACTGGGAGAAGACGGCTACCTTCAAACTCAACTCACAAAGATTACATTCAGAAAAGTATGGATGGAAGCAAACCCTCCAAGTGAAAAGACAAACCATCCAAGAGGAAAACTATGAACAAAAGAACACAAAATTCATAAGAAGTCATCCTAGGCCGGGCGTAGCAGCACAGGCCTATAATCCCAGCACTGGGAGGCAGAGGCAGGTGGATCACTGTGAGTTCGAGGCCAGCCTGGTCTACAAAGTGGGTCCAGACACCCAAGGCTACACAGAGAAACCCTGTCTCAAAAAAACCAAACAAAAAAAGAAAAAGAAAAAGTCATCCTAATGATCACATGAGAAAAGATGCTCCACTTCAAAAGATAGGAAAGGTGAAGTGAGTATGACCAAATACTATTCACAACCACCTGATTAATTTTCAAAGGTTTTGAAATCTGGCAATTGCAAATGTGATGAGAAATGAGGGAACAAGACTGTCACATATGTGGGGCGGTGGTGGCGCACGCCTTTAATCCCAGCACTTGGGAGGCAGATCTCCATGAGTTCGAGGCCAGCCTGATCTACAGAGCGAGTTCAGGACAGCTAGAGCTGTTACACAGAGAAACCCTGTCTCAAAAAACAAAACAAAAGAGTAAGACTGTCACACCTGCTGAGCAGGACTGTAAACTGGTGTAAACCCTAAGGGACAACCTGGCAGCACCCTGTAAAGCTGGTAGTAAGGTGCAAGACCCGAGGAAAGAAGTGTGTACTGGGCATATACCAGACGCTGTGGCTGGGGAGTGAACTTGGCAGGGTAGCGTCATCACCAGCGTAGGGGGAACTCTAGACGCCAACACTATCTTCTGTGACACCCCATCACTTCCTCCGTACAACACCCATGCTTGTACCTCTGCTTTGGCTTTCAATGTTAAAAGACTCATACCGGTCAATTTTTACTGTATAAGCACAAAGACATACTAAGCCACACTACACACTGAGCCTCTATGAAGATAAACAGTTCCACAGCCTCCTGCCTGTTTCTCCCCTATCCCTCAAGGACTGCTCACCTCAGTCTGATGCTCCATTGTCTCTTGTTAGAACAGAACAGAGAAATGTCAGAGACTTACTTTCCCAAAGACAGCAAACACCTTTTCACATTCTACAAGGAAAGGAGAGAGATTCCTATGCATTCGGCAGGCGCTCCAAAGGCATTAAAAACATCACATCTTCCAAGAAATCCTAGTTGGAAAAGGTACTTTCAAGTCTCAGATCTGGGTTTTAATCTCAACTCTCTGCATTTGCTCACTGGCTCTAACATAAACATCAATTTTCATATCCATACTCAGGACAGCAGTTTTTGGGATTCAAATTAAGTTAAACAGTTGTTCAAGAAGATGTCAATAGCTGAGCAATGGTGGCACACGCCTTTAATCCCAGCACCTGGGAGGCAGAGACAGGTGGATCCCTGTGAGTTCGAGGCCAGACTAGTCTACAGAGTGCGTCTAGGATAGCCAAGGCTACACAGTGAAATCCTGTCTCAAAAAACCGCCACCAACAACAAAAAGCTGTCAATAACATAAACAAAATGTTCTTCCAGTAACTATGTAACATGTAAAAGGTGAATCTCAGTTGGCCCTTCCCAACAATTCTGACGCCACATTTAAAATAATCTCCACTAGAAAACACAAAATTTTGTTCGTTGAGACAGGGTTTCTCTGTGTGTAGCCTTGGCTGTCCTGGGCTCACTTTGTAGATCAGGCTGGCCTCAAACTCAAGAGATCCTCCTGCCTCTGCCTCCCTGAGTGCTAGAACTACAGGAGTGTGCGCCATTGCGCCCAGCTGAAAACACCCACTTTAAAAGTTTTATTAGTGTTGCTGTTGTATATACGATATGGCTGTGAAAACAGGTGGATACATGAGTGCCACGGCATATATAAGGAGGGCAAAGGGCAGCTTGCAGGAGGAAATCAGCTCTTTTTTCCCAACATGAATTCCAGAGATCAAATTCAGGCCACCAGGCTTGTTCATTTTGCACTTTTAGCTACTGAGCCATTAGAAAATGTTAAACAAAAACCAAGCCAGGCCAGGTGGTGCACACCTGTAACCCTAGCCACTCTGGGGGCAGAGGCAGGCCTGTCTCAAAACAAAACAAAACAAATTCACCAGGCAGTGGTAGTGCACACCGTTAATCCCAACAGTCAGGAGGCAGAGGCAGGTGGATCTCTGAATGCGAGGCCAACCTGGTCTTACAAAGTGAGTTCTAGGACACCCAGGTTGACACAGAGAGAAACTCTGTCTTGAAGGGAAAAAAAAAATTTAACTCAAAAATCACTTAAACTGGGTGTGGTAATAAATCTGTTTAATCCCAGAACCTGGAAAGTAGAGGGAGGAGGGGGACCCTGAGGAGTTCAAGGCCAGCCCAGGTTACACAGCTGAGACTGTATCTTAAAATAACACGAACACCAACACTTGAATCCAGTTATAGCCTAGACATGGTTGTACTGTTTACTGTACAGGTCTGCTTGTGGCTTATGGCTCTTGGCCTAACGTGCCATAAGTGCTAAACCAAGCATTTCATCTTCAATCTTCCTGATCAGGTAAAGTGGAAATCCTCCAGTCCAGAGGAATCCTCTGAGGCCTGGCTACCAAGCTCTAGGCTTTCTTTTGTGTCCTGTACTATAATTCAATAAATGGTTATCATCTGTATAATGTAGCTTCATTCAGTTTGGAACAGGATTTTATTTTCTTTTTTAATTTAGGCTTATAACCCAGAGCAGATAATGTAATATGACAGATGGCAGAGAAAGCAGGCTAAGAGGGACAGAGGCAGTGTGGTTCCACATTAGTGCTCAGTGGGCAAGGAGCCACAGATCACCTGGTTAGGATGCTGGATTCAGATAAAGACTTCTTTTTACGCAAGCAAGCTGGATTTAAGCAAAGTGGTGGGAGGAGGGACAGCTTCAGAGATGTTCCCTCCTCTTTTGGCACCTGTTCTTTGTCTCCCACTTCAGACCAGATTCCTTCCAGGACCATTAATACTTTCTAACCTCATATCCTCCCAGACTCCCCACCCTAATTAGGGTTACTATTGCTGTGAGGAACACTATGTATGACCAAAGCAAGTGGGGGGGTGGGATGGTTTATTTGGCTTACACCTTCACACTTCACACCACAGTTTATCATCAAAGTCAGTCAGGACAAAACTCAAAACAGGGCAGGAACCAGACAGCAGGAGCTGATACAGAGGCCAGGGAAGCGTGCTCTGCATGGCTTGCTCAACCAGCCCAGCAGTGGCTGGACGTCACTAATTAAGAAAATGCCCTGCAGGCTTGCCTGAAGCTTCATCTTATGGAGGCATCTTCTAAATTGAGGTGCCCTCCTCTCAGATGACTACAGCTTGTGTCAAGCTGACATAAAACCAGTCAGCACACTCCATGCCCTAAGGCTCTAATGAAAAAAACAAACCTGAGAGGGAAAACTCTGAAAATTTCCACAGCAGTGTACACACCCAGCTGGGAAAGAGCCATCCTCAGAACAAGCACTGTGACCCAAGCGGCCAAGAAACAGACTATAGCACTCCTACTGAAACCAAGCCATTTCAAAAGCAACAATTTCCATCTTGACCAAAGGTCAAAATACTTTACTGCACCTTAATAAATTTCAGCATGGCAGAATGCAGTATTTTTTATTAATATTCTTAGTTACTTGAGGTAGGGACTAATGTGGTATATCTTCCTTACTTTTTAATCGCCATTTCCTCTTTATAATTTTGTCAGCTATCAATTCCCTTTCACTAATTCTAAAAACCTTTCCAATATACAAATTACAATTGTACTTCAGAACTCAACTTAGCTTTTTCTTCTTAATCAGAGACAATTATCTACTTTTCTTAATTTCCTTGTTTCTTTTGTTTTTTGTTGTTGTTTTTCGAGACAGGGTTTCCTCTGTGTAGCCTTGTCTATCCTAGACTCACTTTGTAGACCAGGCTGGCCTCGAACTCACAGCGATCCACCTGCCTCTGCCTCCTGAGTGCTGGGATTAAAGGTGTGTGCCACCACACCTGGCTCTTGTTCCTCTTCTTTATAACACTTCTCTACAACAGAAGGATGCACTCATCACACACTACAACTTTAGTCTATATTCAGCCTCACCCACTGCTTTAAGCTAAATGAGATCTAATTGTGTTACAGCCATTCCTGAAACCAGTCATACTGACATAAAAGGCAGTTCCAACTGATTATCTTAACTATTTAAAGCATATTAATTATTTCACTTTTTATACTGTCATTCTTTAAGATCAGCAGTTTGCTTCCCCAATGTTAGCTGCTCCACCTAGTGGCAGAAAACCAGTTGTGCAACACAGAAACTTTAACCATCATTTCACCCCAACAGCCCTGATTTCACGTAAAGTTTAAGAACAAATTCTCAGTTGGAAACACTTTGCACACCTCGGTCTGCCCTCCAGCTGCATGCTGTTTCCTCCTAAGTAAATGAGAACAACATACTAGCATCATGAGACATTTAACTCATGTAAAGCACTCAGCTACCACCTCCCCACCCCTGACTACTATTATTTTCATCCTATACACACCAAGCTAATCCTCCCCTGCTTTCACCACCTTCTGTGTTTCCTTTTGGTCACCTGCTGGATAAAATTCAGATGAAATTCGTAGTCCCTCAATCTTTACCAACCTGATCTTTCTTCAGTCTCAGGAAGAGAACTTACACTAACCAAGACAGTCCTTCAATCTTTAACATGTGTTGCTCTTTTATCTATCCTAATAGAAAATCGTGCTTCATCCCTTTCTTCTTCCAAGCCATATTTAAGATACTAACTCTGCAAACCTAGATTAGCTAAAAGTACAATCTTTCCTTTACGGTTCCACAAACACCCTTCACATAGCCCTAAACAGAATTTCTAAAAAGTAGGGGGTTGAAAATTAAAAACAGGGCAACACGCCATTTGTTTTTGTTTTTGTTTTTTTTTAATGAGTGAATTAAACTAAAACTACAACAAAACAAAAACCACAGTACCCAAGGGCTAAAATACTTTAATAGCCAACACAGTAAAGTAAAAACGTAAAGGTTTTTATATTCTCAATAATAAAAAGCTAGAACATTCCTTTGATAATACAAACTTCTTTCTGCTTACATTTTCAGGGAATAAAAGAATTTAATACTAAAAAGAAAAGCAAAACAAAATCCTCTTAAAACATTAAAGGTAAAAAATTACCACTTAGGGCTTTAAAGATATAGTAAAGTTTCTCACTCACCCCTACCCACTTGTCAAACATCCTAAGCATAGAGAAATACACACTACAAGTGACACAGGCTTTTAGAAGAAAGGAGATTAACCTCAGGTGGCTGTCTGTGACTTTACACTACCATCCCCTCAAGTCTTCTGAGAAAGGAACCATCGATTACCTTGCAGGCTTCCACTGCAGACTAGAACTGTCCCAGGTCTTACTTGTACAAATACACACACATGCCTAGTTGATGATGTCTGTCTGGTCCAACCTTTAACTGTGCCTTTCCCTTTAAGAAAAGCCATAATTGAGTTTCCTCTATGCTGTTCCAAAACCGTATGTTTTTAATCTGTAGAAATTACATTCTCATTCCCGTTCATACAGTTTAATAGTCTATTGTTCACTTTAGACTGTTCACTGTTAAGTATGCTTTTTAAAACAGTAAATCCAGCCCAATCCCAGAAGTCAACTGTTTCCCTGTCACCTTGCAAAGGGGGGAGCATGTGCCCATAAAATGGCACTCATAGGCAGCTAGACAGCATTCCCTCTGTTGTTCAGGGCAGCCTGCCCTACAGTCCTTGGACCACAATGGTTTCAGCTTTATCATAGTTACTCACCACCATTATCTGAATGTCATCACCCTGATGAAGAGCTTCCCAGAGCTTGCATACATTTGTGAATCAAGTTAAGTGTGTCGGACTTAACAAGCAAGCAGAGTCTTATGTAATAACAGCCTGCAGACATTCCTGATGTATACATGAAGCCTCTTCACAATACCTAGGAAGATGGAGTCGGAAACCATAGGAAACCAGCTTCCTCTCCAGGCAACACAGTGGATGCCAAAAATACAGGGAGTATGTGCTGAAAGATGCCTGAAAGCTGAGCCGTACTATCTAAGCCTTCCTCTGTGGCTCTGAGCTACAGCAAGTATTTAGAGTATCTATGAACTGCTGCAGTTTTCTATGCTGGATGAAAAGACTCTATGTAATCAGAACCCTGATTTAGGCACCACTAAGCCTAGCCTTTCAATATTTTTACTCTATACAATAATTTTTAACAGTGGGACTGCTTATGAGTTTCTTGGACATACTTTTCAGATTACAGCAGCCTCTATGTTATGTTGCCATCACTGTACATATAGGTTAAGTGACTCAGGCATGTTCAGGAGGTATGCTTGCTACAAATTCTCCACTAAAATTCTCCCACCTCTTTTCAAAAGTTTATAATATATAGTATAAGCAGAAATGGCTATGGCCAGTCACACTCTCCTAACAGGTGGAATAGACAGTTCCTCTTAAGCTTCATCAGGGCTGCCCATGGGTAAAACAGCTTCAGTGCTAAAAATGGAAAACCGCTTATGAGTCAACTACTAAGCCAAGGATGGCTTATTCGAAAATGTCAGAAGGAAAAAAAAAAATCACCCAACAAAAGTGGCTTGCCTGGCTCCCTAGCTACCAAATCTTGACTAGAAGACAACAATAAAGAACAGCAGCCAGCCTGCCCACAGGAAGGCAAGGGCCAGGCCAGGCGGGAGGGGCAGATTCACCAGGGTATTATTGTAATCATGCCACAGCACAGCCAGGTCACAGCCAGGGGCGCACTCAGGAAGCAGCACAGCTTATTCCTATAAACAAACTCCCACACAGTGGTGTACAATTTTTCTGCAATTTTATTCATCAGGACAGTAAATGGAACAGTAAAGCTACAAAGGAAATAATTTCA
This sequence comes from Acomys percivali, assembly GCA_907169655.1. Classification (NCBI taxonomy): domain Eukaryota; kingdom Metazoa; phylum Chordata; class Mammalia; order Rodentia; family Muridae; genus Acomys; species Acomys percivali. The sequence continues at coordinate 69,337,770 of OU015745.1, read as the reverse complement.
TTGCTTTATTTTTATTTCTGTTTCTCGAACGACACCAACAGGGAACTTTAATAAGGACAATACAGTAAACAAGACCTGCAAAGGTTATTAGAAACAAAGAAGAAAGGAATGGCACAAAGTAATTCAAGAAAGCAAAGGGTGTGAAAATGCTGGTAAAGGAAGAATGTTAGAAACACAAAACAGTTCCCTCTGACTGGTGGGGGCTCATTAGCTAAGAGTACTTTCTGCCGATCCTAATGACCTGAATTTGAAGCAAGGGGCCTGCATGGTAGAAAAAGAAAACTGACTGTCGAGTTCTCTTCTGACCTCCATTTGCATGCACACACACACACATACAGACATGTAACCAGTTGCTAAAATCAAATTAAAAAACAAAAAACAACTTCTTTGATTCCATACCTTATCAATGGCTTTTCCAACTCGAGAAACACTGCTATGGATGTCTTTGTGGTCAGAGGCCAACTTCTGGACAGTGTCCTTTATTCTTTTGCAGCACTGTGTTAGAACAAGTGAAAGTGTCCCTGATAATTCAGCATCTTGACCTATTTAAAAAAAAAAAAAAAAAAGAATTTTGGTCTCACTAAAGCAAAGTCCATAAAGACAAGAAAAATCAGTATTTTTTTGAAGCCAATAGCCCGAGTCATAAGTATCGTTTTTCAACAATAAGAAACTACTGAATTTATTTATTTTTAGAAATTAAAATTTTACTGTGAAACAAACTATTTTCACAATATCATTACCATCATGCTGGATCTACTCATGTCTAAGTGATCCACTACGAGGGAGGTTAGAAAGCAGTGGAGCAGCACTCAAGTACCCTTGCCCTGCAACTTACCTGCTGGTTCAAGACCCAACCACCACAGTAAGGCAAATGAGACAGCGTGACAAAACATCATTGCTGTAAGGGGCACAATGAACGGACGTAAGTAGCTTGGGAGGAAAGGAAGCAACACCGTGAGTCCCAGTGCAGTTACATGGCAGGTAATGCCCGTAACCTCAGCACACAGGTGAGCTAAGGCAAAAGGTCACGATTGTGAGGCCAACCTGGGCAGCCTCACACAGAATACACACACCTAGAATACTGGCAGAACAGCCAACAGGCCACTGTGTCTAATGATGACTTCTGGCTGGGGAAACAGCAGAAACAGATCTAAAAGACAACTGACTCCTGCTTTTTGTAGGCTCATTTTTGTGCTGTAAAGACTGATTTTTCACTATGAGTGACAGAAAGAATGAGCCACTACAATGTCTTAAGCAGAGAAGGTGGACATTTTAACATGACCACTCTGATTGGCAAGAGGAGTGCAAGAACAGACTCCAGACAGTAAGCTGGGAAGCTGCGGAGCAACCCAACTGACAGCTGGCAGTGGCTTGGCCTATACTGTTTGACTGGTCAGGAGGAGGGGAAGCCTCACCGCTGCCTCAAAGGTTTTAAACTGAACCAGGTACAAAGACGGTGTTGCCAGCCAGTGAGATGAAACAGACAAGGATGAGCACGTCTGAGAAGCAGGAAAGATAGAAGCTAAGCAGGCACTTGTTAAACTGGAGGTGCTGCCCAGGGCACACGGGAGATGACTGGGTGTGCAGGCCTGGAGCTCAAGATCAGAGTCAAAACTAGAGAGACACATTTGAACAACTGCAGCATACAAATGATTGCTAAGCTATGAAACTAAACAAAAGCACAACACAGGTCTGCACAAGTGGAGAAAGGCAGATAGGAAGGAGAACCTAAACAGACTAAGCAGACTTCTCAAGTCTAACTGATGGGAGGAAAATCAAGTATGGTGCTGGGGAAACCTAGTGAGACTAAAGGAAACGTGTCAAGGTACAAGGAATAAACAATCGTGTTAAAAACACTGCTAAGTCAAGTGAGCTGTAACTGAACACTGGCCACGGGATTTATAGCACAGAGGTCACACTCACATGAGTAGATTCTCTGAAGTTTCAAGAAACCCTTCAAGGTTGCAGACCGTGGAAAGGAATACAGTAGTGAAGCAGCCACCGAGGCGTGAACAAGCAGTACTCACGGTGTCCAATCAGGACTGGGCAGCCCAGGCGGAAACACCCTCATCTCTAAACACAATCACAAACTTTAAGCCAGACAACTGCAACTTCTAACATAAAGTGTCTACCCTGCTCCTTTGCAGCAGAGAGGGGCATCTGGTCAGCACACCCAGCCGTGTGCTGCTCCTCTGCCTCCACACGCAACCTTTCTGCACACTCACCTCCTCTGAACCCCTCCTCACCCCTGCTCTCTCCTGCATTCCTCTGGCCAACATTTGTCTCAACTGTCCCCAAGGTGAGTCAAGGCTCTTACTGCAAATTATATATGTAACCAACCTTGTAAGAAAACAAATTTATTCTGGATCTTGGATTAGCCAATGGTTTTTTAAACATGACATCAAAAGCATAAGCAACTAAAAGAAAATAACTAACTGTGACCTCATTAAAATTAAAAGTTTTGGTGCTGGTGTGCCTGTGGTCCCAGCACTTGTAAAGTAGAATTAAAATCAAGAGTTCAAAGCTAGCCTTGGCCACATGAAACTGTGTCAGGAAGCTGGGGGGCGGGGGGGAGAACAGAATGGGAGAGAATATTTATAAATCATACTCTTAATATGTCAAGAACAAAGCTAAATTTACAAGGAAACACAATGTATCAGATGGGGTGTGACTCGGCGGTGGGCCATCTGCCTGGCTTGTGTTAAGGTTAATGGGTACCATCCTCAATACAGCAAAACAATAAGACAAAAACACACTCTTCCAACCCAACAACAGCATGACAATTCAATTTAAAATGACCCGAAATGGAGGTAGGTGGATGGCTTACAGTTAAGCACTTGCTACACAAACTTGAGGACCACCATCTCCCATATAAAAAGCGAGATGCAGCAGCACACACCTGTAACCCCAGTGCCAGGGAGGCGGAGACTGAAGGGTCCCTGGGGGTTGCTAGGCAGATAGTGTAACTGAATGAGTGAGCTCCAGGTTCAGTCAGAGAGCTGAGGCCATGAAGATGGGTCAGTAGCAATGTCCCACCTTTATGATGAAAGGCAAGAGGCTTCATACAGCATTCTCACACACACTCCTGCAGTTCAGCAATGCCTATCTGGAAGCTCAAGAAATTATTATGGGATAACCTAAAGGAAAGCCCTGTTCAGAGAGGATCCACTAAGGTATTTTCAAATGAATTCAGCAGAAAGCAGTCAAAGGTAAAAACAGGCTTGAAAACCTCTAACATGGCCAGACTCTCAGAGACAAGATCAAGTTCTACGCCCTAATGGGAGTCTTAAATGTTTTTCTGCTCTTTCCATGGAAACACACCTGCTTCTAGAACTCTCCTGTGAAGAAATTTAATTAATTTACTTGCTAGATATAAAAAGGAAATAATACGACAACCATCTTCACCTTAACTAAAGTAGAGCCCAGGGGCTGGAGAGATGGCTCAGTGGCTAAGAGCCCTGACTGCTCTTGCAGAGGTCATGAGTTCAATTCCCAGCAACCACACGGTGGCTCACAATCATCTATAATGTGACCTGATGCCCTCTTCTGGCCTGCAGGGGTACAAGCAGGCAGAGCACTGTACGAGAGAGAGAGAGAGAGAGAGAGAGAGAGAGAGAGAGAGAGAGAGAGAGAGAGGGAGAGAGAAGGTCCACTGGTGGCCACTTGTCACACAGGATAAATTTCCTGAACCCCATATGCATGCACAACAAATGAGGCGCTGCCAGCATCCCAGTGACACGTCTAACATGACTTCATTAAATGTGCATGAAATGTGCATGAGCATTAATTAGTATATTAAGCCAAGCAAACCATCACACACAATGGGTGAGTTAAAAAATCATTTCTGCTCAGGACACAGAGGCAGGGGAACCTGTGAGTTTGAGGTCAGCCTGGTCTACAGGACAGCCAGAACTACAAGAGAAACCCTGTCTCGAAAAAAAAGAAAGAAAGAAAATCATTTTGTAACTGTAGGGTGCAGCTCAGTGACAAGGCACTTGCCTAGCATATAATATTCTCACTACAAAGGGGGGGGGGATTCTTAAAACCCCTTAAATGTAACAGAATAGCACCTTTAAAATGAGCTACCACACCTGGCCAGCACCTTTTATTTCAGAAATAGATTTTTCAGAAACTTAAGTCAGGGCCTCCTCCAAAACCAGACAATCACCAACTGAACTAGACCTAATGAATCGCCATGTTTCTGTGATACCTAGCTAAGAGTCCAGGGCTCCCTGCAGACTTCCACTTCAGGATTTATGTCTGCTAGCTTTATAGAAACTATGTTAGAAAAATGTCTGTTTCACCATTGTCCTGTGCTTCGCAGTCAGGGTTTTACTCTTCGTTGCAAATAACCGTGTACCATTCCCATAACATTAACTGAAGAACAGGAAGCACAGCGCCTAGGCCTAACATTCAGCCATGGTGACTGACATGTCACTGGCATGTAATAACTTGTTTTGATGGTAGTGGAGGCAGTTTTGTTTTGCTTTTTGAGACAGGGTCTTGTTTTATAACCCAGACTGGCCCCAAACTCACATTCCTCCTGATTCTATCTCCAAAGTACTAGGATTATAAAGGGTGCATCATAACACCTGGCTCAATAATCCTTTATAGAATGAATATAAAAATAAATTTAACATTAGAGTCTCAATTTCAAGTCCAGTATAAGAGACTCTGTTTGCAGTTTCACAAACAGCAGTTTGCAGGTCCTCTGGCTTCTTATAGAACGTTTAGTGCCTCCTATAGAACAGCACTGTGGCCTACCTTTTCCAAATCCCACATAAGCCAGAAATAATGGTACAGTGCCCCCTCTCCCTGTGAGCTCACAAAGAATATCCCACAGAACCTTCACAGGCATGCATGCGTCACACATTCCTTCTCTCTCTTCCCTATCTCCTCTAGAACTATTAGCTTATGTGTGCACACACTCTCACTTCCAAATACGGCACAGCAAGCCCCTTGCTCCTCTACAGTCATACGTTCTCTCTCTCTTCCCAACACCTGCTACTACCACACAGCAGGAATTTACATGTATGTATTCTGACATAAGCCATTTCTGAATTAGCGTCTTCATTTGTAAAATAAAAATACTTCAAGTTATGTTAAAGATACATAGACACCCATCTCAATTTCCGTTTATCAAAGAGCATCGCAGGCTGGCGAAATAGCTCGGTTTGTAAAGGTGCTTGCTGCCTGATGACTCTGACCCATGGAACTCACATAAAGGTGGGAAAGAGCTGACTCCAAGTCATCCTTTCATCAACACATGTATATGTAAACGCATGCACGCACACACACACACACACACAGAGAAATTAGTAATTTTCTTCAAAACAGTACTTCCTAATATCTAAACATAGTAAATATCTTAAAGAGATATCTCACAAAGCTAATTATAAATGTTCTAGTTATAGCCTGGTTTTGATAAACTACCAGTGCACATTTAGTATTTCCTACCATTTATTTGTTCTATACTTCCCCTTACTCTCACAAAGCTAAGAAACCCATGTGGCCAACTGCAGGTATATTCACTCCAATTTTGACCCATCTAAATTCAATCAAATCAAACTGACAACTGACAAAACGACATTTAAATTCCTACCCAGTGTTTGAATTCTCAAATTTGTTTGATGCGTATTTTCATATGAGATGGGTGTGATGCTAAACTACTGTACAAGCACACGCTGTTAAAAGCACAGCTGGCAATGAACAGCATCCAAACACAGAAGACTGGACATCTGCTCATCAGCTAACAATAAAAGTTCTACTTAGGTCTATAAGGGAGCTTAAAGGTGTCAATGTCCCATCAAGTACACGCTGCCCAGTAGTCATATTAGATGAGACCCTTTATAGTTGAGAACATTATTAAACCTGAGCAGAAAAAAAACACAAAAAGGTACTGTTAATACCCAAGAAAGTTATGACTATGCCTATATGCCTATAACCAAAATATTTTGGTAAAAATGAACTGTAAGATTTCCTAGATATCACAACCCCTATTTATATATTTTTATGAATATGTTAGAGGCAGAAAATACATATTAACTTATATATTACATATACTGCATTTGAGCTCTTCTAAGTTATTTTTACAAAATGGACAAATCTTAAAAGAATTAAATAGGAAACAAGTTATGATGCAGAGAAACAAACTCCATTTAGAAAACATAATACTAACTACACCTAAATGAAAACCCAGACCTCATAAATTTGCATTTCAGAATTCAATAAAAATTAGCTCCTAAAAATTAAGACAAAATAAACCAACAACTGCACAGGGCTGGAATGTAAAGAGTAATTACTCAACATACACAAAGTCTTAGGTTCAACCCCAAGCACGGGGATGGAGAGTCATTCGCTTGTGTTACTAGCCCTGGCGTGGAGGTGGGTAGCGAAGGACAGCCGTAAGTCAAGTCATCCTAGGTTGCCTAGCAAGTTCCAGTCGGGCCTAGTTATGAGACTGCCTATGGATGGACGGTCGGACGGACTATAAATAGGTAAATACATAAATAGATAGATGGGCAGATGAAAAGATAGAGATAAATGTTTAGAATATGAATCCAAACAAGTCGAAAGAATACTAGGTATCAAGAAGACTAGAGGGGGCTATTTTTATGGTATCCCATTCTTTTAGAAAAAAATTTTTGGAAACCTTTTATTTTTGTTTGTTTGTTTATTTATTTTTGTTTTTTCGAGACAAGGTCTTACTGTGTGGCTCTAGCTATCCTAGAACTCACTATGTAGATGAGGGTGGCCTTGAACTCACAAATGCTGAGACTAAAGGTGTGTGAGACTAAAGACTCCCAGCTTAGAGTCTCAGTATTTAAAAATAAAATGAGAAACACTCCAACAGCCTCATTTTTTTAATTATAGAAAAAGGGAGGAATGTTAGGATTCTGCTTCAGGCCGCCTACTTGTGATGGCGTTGCCTACCTCCCATTGGGCGTGGCCCTGCCCAAGACTGTAAAAGGCCAAACTCTCCTCATGGCTTTCTTCCTACCTCCCTCTCTTCTCTGCCTCTGTCTCTCTGTTTCTCTCTCTAGTTCCCCTCCCACCTTTCCTTCTCTCTCCATGCTCATATAATAAACCTCATATAATATAAAAAATAAATAAAAATTTAAAAAATAAAAAAATGAAACCAAAACAAAATTCCAAAAATGTCAAAAGGGGGGAAACTATGGCATTTAGATTCAATTAATATTTGAGTGTCAAGCCTTGGCTAGCAGTGTTCCCTAACATTACTAGTTTCTAAATAGCTTAAGAGTTTTAGCCGGGCGTGGTGGCACACACCTTTAATCCCAGCACTCAGGAGGCAGAGGCAGGCGGATCGCTGTGAGTCCCAGGTCAGCCTGGTCTACAAAGTGAGTCCAGGACAGCCAGGGCTACGCTGAGAAACCCTGTGTGTTGGGGGTAGGAAGAAGCACTGTCCTAAACAGACTTCTTTTTCTACCACTCACCAGTTTGTGGTCTACAAAGATGATCTTGCATTACAAGGCATTGTTTTTGCTAAAACTCATGCCAGTCTCATCTCCCTAATTAGACATAATATTCATAGGTACTTGTCCTTTGTAACTTATCTAAGATAGGCTATCTCTGGGATATTCCTGACCTGTGTTACTATCCAGAATTAGAAGACACCTAAGAGATAAAATGATCTTAGAAATGATTTTATTTATATCAAACATCAAACAAGTCCCCAACGGTGCATGAGCTAAGACCCACTGAAGCCCACTGCTGCAGGATGCTTGATTCCGCTGTGATCCCTGAAACTGTGCACTGTAAAACCCTGTCTTCTATTTAATGTGGTTGAGCCCTAACACACACCTTTAATTCAAGAACTGTGTTTATTGTAAAACAGGTGATTAAGGTATCGTCCAGCCAGCCCTAGCACACACCTTTAATCCAGGAGCTATCTGTACACAGGAAGTTAACCCCAGGTCAAGAGGCGGAGCAAGAATCCAGCTAATGGGGATTAAAGAGTAGGAGGGACTTTGGGGTATTTAAAACAGTGGAGAAGTAGAAGGTACTCCTGGGCTTTTAGTTTTTAGCTCTTGAGCTCCTTGGCCTTTAGCGTTCTGAGCTCTGAGCTAGGAAGCCTTTGGCCTCGAGTTTTTTGGCCTTTTCCTTCTGGGCTGTGAGCTGAGCTAGAGAGCCCTCTGGGCCTTTTCCACAGGCGTGTGAGCCAAGGAGGAAGGGCAGCTGGGTTCTTTCTCTGCCTCTCTGAGCTCCCAGGTTTTCACTCCAGCATCTGGCTCCTGAGCTTTTATTGGTAAAATAGAACATTTGGGGTTTTCATGTAATCAACAGCTTACAGACAAGGTCATTTTAACAGCTCAGTACTTAGAATTATATGAACACAGTAGGACACAAGGTTAAAGCTGGGCAGCAAAGGTTGGGCTAGTGACCAACACTTCCAGGGAACACTACGGTTGATTTAACAAAGAGTTCTTCCATTTTCATCATCTTATGATATGGGCAATGTGCCTTTCTCAAGCTCCTCTTGTGAAGAATGGGACACCGTGGCTCTGTAACTCCAGACAAGGCAGGATGAGCAGCGCACAAGGTGACCGGGACCACAAACTCCACTCTGGTTACTGATTAAGGAGAACGGACACAAAACAAAAAAGGAATATTGGGAAATTTTGCTGGCCATGTTCCTGTCTTTTGAGCTCAACTGGCCATCTTTATCTCTATGTGGGAAAAACTTCTCTGAAAATTCAAGTAATCATGGAATGCATACGTAAATGACAGAAGACACTTTCTGATGGCATCTTTTGTATCTTAGGAGCCAGCCTTGCTTAACTGGAGTCTATTTAGTCATATGTCAAGACTTTTCACTTTAAATTAAAATTCTTATGCCACCTGAAACTCAAACAATACTGGATAACACACAAATCTAAATGAACAATGTTCCAAATAACGAAGAATTGTCTCCTCCATAAGCCTAGGTGGGACTGGCTAGCCAAAGCTAAATCCGCTTCTAAGCTCAACTGGAAACACACTGACCTTTTATTTCCCTACTTAAAATAGCCCGAGTAGCTTGGCAACCCATCTATTCTGCTTTTACTCTGCTTGAACAAAGGTACAGCTATCCACCCAAATTTTTATTTATGGCCCATTCAAATGCCACTTGCCACACTAGATGTAAGTGTAGACCACACAGCACTCAATTCAAAGCTCAGAAGTCACTCTTCTCAAGAATATCTTACTAATATTTAGCACAATCTCAACAAATGGGCCCTGTTTATGTGATCTAACCCGAGTTAACTAAAAAGTAAAGCTAAATGAATCTAACAGGCCCTAACTAATTACGTCTGCCTGTAATTTACACTTGACAAAGGCAGGTCCCACTTAGCATGCAACACTTCTATATACAAATATGCATACTTTTCTATATGTATTTGTAATATACAAAACTCAGTTCCTAAAATGGAAGCTTCTACAAAAACATTCAATCTTCAATCTTTGGTTTCTGTCTACTAATACAATAGTATATTATACCTAAATAGTTTACATTTAGACCTTGGTGGTCTAAGTGTGAATTTAAAATGTCATATCCATATTTTTTCATACTCACTTGCCTAATTACACTCTCAGACTTATTAAAACAAGGAAGAGCTTTAACACTCATTAACCAAATGTTCAGCTATTTTCTGACTCACTATTAAGATCATATAGGAGTCATAGTTTAAGTTTCAAAATTACAAACACACACACACACACACACACACACACACACATGCACAGTTTTAAGATGCTACTCTAAGGGCGGGCAAGAAGGCTCAGCTAAAGGCTTGCTGCCAAGCCTGATGACCTAGGTTTGATTCCTGGAACCCACATGATGGAAACAGAGAACTGACTCCTCCAAGTTATCCTGTGCCGCCTGTGTGACACTCTCCTACACCTATACACACATCTCAAATAAATAAATAGATGCAATGGGTTGCTTAAGATTTTTTTATGTGTTCATTACTCCACATACAATAGTGTCCT
>OU015745.1:69310088-69322777 GCA_907169655.1 Acomys percivali | reverse complement strand
ACCCGGCGCCGCGTCCCGCGCCCTCCGCCCCCCGGCTCGCCGCGTTCGGCCGCCCCCCGCCCCGGCGGCGCCGCCGATTGTTTTTGTTTTCACGAGAACCGGCCGATGACCTGGTTCTCCCGGGCGGCACCAAGAGCCGCGGCCCGGGAGGGGGTCGAGCCTCCCTCACGAGCGGAGGAGGAGGAGGAGGCGGCGCGGGCCGTACCAAGCGCGGGCTCAGCGCGGGGTGCGGTGGGGGAGCGACCGGGCGAGCGCGGGCGGAGGGACGCGCCGGCGTTCGGAAGGTGCGGGCCGCACCACGCGGGAGGCGGGGGAGGGAGCGGCGCGCCGAGGGCGGAGGGAGCGGCGCGCCGAGGGCGGAGCGAGCGGCGCAATTGGCCCGCGCGGCTGAACTGGGAACTTTAGCCGGAGCGTCAGCTTCGCGGCCGGTAAACAAGAGGGTGGAAACCGTCCCCGGCCGCCCCGCCCAGAAGCGGACGGCCGACCAATGGACGCAAGACGAGACGGACGCCGTCCAATCCCTGGCCGAGGCGTAAAGCTACAGCCAATCCGGGCTGAGGGGCCAAACCAACGTGGTCGCTGTTGGAGGGGGGGCGGCTTGGGGAGCGGAGCGGAGAGCTTCTCCTCCCGGGAAGCCGCCGGGGGAAACCAGACAGAAACAGACAGGGCGGTTTTCTGCAGGACTTCGCCCCAATCGTAATTTGCGTTATCTCCGCATGACACCTTGACCAAAGTTCCGGCACCGAGGCCCGCCTCCCGGGACGGAAGGCAGTCAGTCCGGCCGCCTCCTGGCGGAGGGCCCGGGTGGGGTCGCTCACCCGGTGGAAGGTGGCGGCTCTTATAGGGATGGCTGGCGTCCAGCGTTCCCTAGCGCGCTTCGCCGACGCCCCTCGGCCTGCGAGTGGCCTTCCCTGTCACTTTGTGCACGTGCCGGGCGTCTTGGCTGTGGTCGCGAATATGCGTGGGCGAGCTGAGCCACCTGGCCCTTGCTCTTGCCCTTACCTTGGCTCGGGGCTTTGCCCTGCTTTACCACGGGTTCTGGCCTTGGCCTGTGCCCTCTTGCTAACTAGGCTTCTTACCTCGCTAGCTTTTCGCCAAGAGGCCTCACAGCCTCTGCACTTGCCCAATAGCTGGGCTGGGGCTGGGAGAGTCCACTTTTCCTGGTCCTGAAATTCCCAGCCAGTTTATCTGCTATATCATCCTCACCTCCACCATGATTGTGTCACCTCTGCCTCCCCGAATTTTCTCCACCAGTCCACAGTTTATCTTATTTTTTCCCCCACATCACTTGTCAAAGTCTGAAATAATAATTGTTTGGAGTTTTGTTTGCACCACTTAAACTGTGAAGGACGACCCCTTTTGTTGTGCCCTGTTTGTTACCGTGGTGGACAGTCTGTTTTCCTTTAATTAAGGTAGTAATTTTTTTTTGAAGTTCAATTTCCGTTTTTAGAATGTGGACCCAAGTGAGAGGAAAATAGACTTCCGTGGGTGGTTAGCCTAATGGGATAATATATGTGATGGCCTGCTAAGATAACCGCTGCTGGGTATTTGCGAGCCCCAGCTGTTGGTATTTCTACCCCTCATCACGCCATTTGCTCTTAACCCTCCTTCTTGGCAGATGGCCCTGATCCCTGCTTCTTGAAGATAAAAGCCGTTTAGCTCCAGCAACCTTGCCATTCTCCTCAAAAGGTTTTCTTAGCTACCATCCATTTTGTGAAAGTGCCCAGGCACCCGAGGGAACAAAAAAGACCGTCTTCTTTTCTAAAGCAAGCCCAAGGGCACCTGGCGTCACCTTCCTGCTGTCTGGATCGCCTTTGCCGTGCTATGCTTTGGTTCTTCCTTCCTGCGTCGGGACTGGAACGGACCTTAGCCCGATGTCTGAGCAACCTTCACTTGACCCCTCTGAAGCTGTCTCCTTCTGTCTTTAGCTGCCACACTGCCCAGACAAATCTGCACCTGTTCCTCCCCCTTGTCAAAGATCTCCTTGATAATCTCAGTCACCGTCACTACCCCACCACCCTTTTTTTTCCTCTTCTTTTCCTCTCCTTTTTTCTAGAGGTTCTTAGGAGATAATCCATGCGAGGCCTTCAACATAATGCCTGGCGTAGGTATGAGCTATTATTAGCCACCATTCAAAAGCAACAATGACTCTTCGTTAACCGCAGCTTCAGATCCAGTGAGCTGTATGATGCCGAGTGTTACCTGTCTGGGCCCCATCCCAGCTGAGCACAGCACATTCCTGTCCCACCCTATACTGTTTACATATCATAAGCGTTCAAATTTGTCTCTTCTAGTAACAGGACAAATTGTATATAGTGATAATGCCTGAGCCTGCATATATATATATATATACCAACTCCATGTAGCTACTTAAGTTAAAATTTATTTGAAGTAAAAATTGTGCCTTCACTGTACTATCCGTACTTTAGACTGTAAGCTAACCATAAGTAATGGCTACTGTGCTAGTCAGTACAGAATGACCATTTCCCTGCCTATTGAAGGTTCTAATAGCTGACTGAGACCGTGAAAACAGTAAAATCACTTGAATTTCACCCAGCACCACGCGCACTCTGCCCACGTTTCTAGCTGACTACAACTTTCATACTGGCCCAGCTAATTGTCAACTTGACAAGGTTAGTTATTCATAAACAGGACCCTCAAGTGGAAAAAATCAAAATCGTCCATCAGATGCCTATAAACAAGCCTGGTGGACTTTTATTTTATTTTGTCGATTAATGATTGACGTGGGAAAGACCAGCCCACAAAGAGTCGGTAGGTAGTCCTAAGGTGTCTAAGAAAGTAAGCGGAGCAAGCCAGTGATCAGCATTCCTCCATGGCCGCTGTTTCAGTTCCTGCCTTGAGCTCATGCGGACTCCCCTCAGCAGTGCTGTAAACTGACATAAACCTGAAGGGCTGGAGAGACCCCATTCTTAGATGTGTAACTCATTTTGCTGAATGCCATTTGCCATAGATTCACCTTAGTTACAGGAAATGTTAGTTAAGCCTGCTTGAGCTTAAACAGATAACCTGCAGCTGCCACATCCTGGACTAAATTCTTTCTTGATCATCTCCTGGACTTCTGGTTGGACCGCTTTAAAGGGAGCCTAATCCCTCACCATCAGGCTTCCCAGCCTGAGCTGAGACCCTAGCTGGCTAGAAGCGCTCCCTTGGTGAATAAAGTTGCTTCTGACTTACTTTTTATTCCAGCAGTCCTGTCCCAACATACTCCAGTTTGAATCAAGCCACCATCTTGAGGCTTAGCTCTCGGTTTCCCAGAGGGCTTATTAGACTTGCCGGGAAAAGCTGCTGGAAAAAGGGCAACCAATCAGCAACTGCCCCAGCATCTGGCCTAGGGCTAAACTAGATAAGAGGTAACCATGAATTCCCTAAGGTCTGAACCAATGAGACACATGCCAGTACCCCTGACCATGAACCCAACCAATCTTAACAAAGGTCGAATGACCATGGCTAGAAATTCCCTAATTGGCTTTAAAAGGAGCCTACGAGCTCCCCTGGGGTCGCCATTTTGTGTGCGCGTTCGACCTCTGCATGCTTGGCTGTTTCTGCTCTTTGCCTTTGAGTCTGGGGTCTTCCTTCAGCAATTCTCGGACCCTTACAAACCCTTTTCTCCCCAGGTTGCTTTGGTTGTGCTTTCTTACAGCAATGAAAACCTTCTCTAAGGCCTTCTTTACCTAGCGGCATTAGTAGGCCCCACATCAGAGCTGACTTCTTTACCTTCTCTTCCTGTTAAAGAGAAAAGGTGCTCTCAGGTGTTTGTTAAAGGGAAGCAGTAAGTTAGGCGAGAGGCAGCTTCAAGCTTGAGCGGAGAGGACCAGAGACTTTAATGTTCCATTTCCACATGGGTCTTCTCACCCAGCTTATAACTGTGTTAAGCTTAAACACTGAATTCTCAAAGAAGGATCTTTAGAAGCAAGAAGTACCGTGGGAGCTGAAGAGGTGGCTCGGGGGTAACAGCACTCGCTTCTCTGGAGAAGGACCTGGTTCCGTCCGGCAGCTGCTGCTTTAGCTCCACGGCATCTGATTCTCTCTTCAGGCCTCTGCAGGTACTGAACTTACAGGGCCGAGTGCATTCACTGAAAAATAAAGTGAAGCTTTAAAAGAAAAGAGGATTATAGATTTGAACTAAAACGTACCTCATGTATTGTTCGTGTATTGATGGCTTGACCCCTATCTGGCTTCAGAATTTTGGAAGTTTCTGGAAATGGTAGGATACGTCGCTTCATTGGAGGAAGAAGGTCCCGAAGGTGAGCCTTTGAAAGTTACATTCATTCCAATCCCTTCCTTGATTTTGAATTTTTCACCCATATGAAGTGAAGAACCTTCTACGTTACACATGTCTGCCACTGTGGTGTTCTTCCTAGCAGGTGGCACAGCAAACCCAGATGGAGCGTTCTGAAACCACCACCAGGGCCAATCGCTTCCCTTTTAAGTTGTCATCGTGATGATGAAAGTAACTAATACTGGAGAGAGGGGGACAGGGGAAGGGTTAGGGAGGGAGTAATTTCCTTCACACTCCTTCACAGAGCTAAATTAATATTGTCATTTCTATGTCCCATCACTGATTTTTTTTTTTTTTGTAAGTGTTTGTCCTTCCACACCTGTTCAGATCCTAGAAGGTCAGGCAACTTCTCACTGGTTGGTTGTAACAAAGAGCTGAAGGCCAGCAGAAGGTGGAGGGTGGAAAGAGGGAAGCTGGGAGAAAGAAACCAATGCAGGAGTTTCCGAGGCCTACTCAAGAGGGACCCGATGGGCATCATGTGAACAAGAGAGAGAGAGGTAAAAGAGCTAGCCATGTGAAGCTGGGCATGGTGGCACACGCTGTTAGTCCCAGCACTGGGGAGGCAAAGGCAGGTGGATCGCTGTGAGTTCAAGGCTAACCTGGTCTACAAAGCGAGTCCAGGACAGCCAGCTCCACACAGAGAACCCCTGTCTCGAAAAACCAAAAAAACTAGCCATGTGGCAGGCAGATTGTGGGTAGAATAGTTGGATCAAGTCTACATGGTAGCTGGAAGTCTGCCCAGCTGAAAGCCTAAGTTTTAATGGTGTCTTGTTTATACTGCTGGTGGGTCCACAAAAGCACCACTACCACCACTACCATCCACCCTTGCTACACTCCAGAGAAGCCACAAATTATTTTTCTAAAATTTTTGCTTTTTTCCCCCCACCCATAACAAGAAATTTACACACATACACACACACTAAGGAAAACCCATTGCAGTGTTGGCATCGCATTCTGTTCAGTATAGAGAATTTTTTCAGTTTTTCTGGACTTTGCTCTGGTCCTCCCCACAAACCTAAATTTGATTCTCTGTGGCATGTTAATAAGCATTAACTAAAAAGTAAAGAAGAGTTAGGGTGTCACTCGGTAGGAAGACACAGGCAGGCATAAGAGCCTACATTTTATCCCTGCACCAGGCTAAAGAAAAGGAATGGTGTGTGGTGGTTAATATGGGCTGTCAGTTTGGCAGGATCTAGAAAGTCTTGGAGCATGCCTGTAAGGAGCATCTAAATTAGGTATGGGAAGACACCACCACCACTACCAAGTGTGATCGGGCACCATAGGGCAGCAGCATTGTATCTACCTCCAGGGGTGGTCACCATGTGACGAGCCCCTTTACCCTGCTGCCGCCATGGCTTTCCTACTCTATGGCAGCACTTTTTAATTGCTGAGCCAAAATACACCATTGCTTGCATTGCTTTGGTCAATGTTTTGGTGCAGCAACAATGCAATTAACTAATATGAAGTCTCTTGATCAAAATAAATATTAATTTTAAGAAAACTAGAAATACAAATAAGAAAACAAAACTTCCCAGAAATCCCAAGACCTGGGCTGGGGAGTGGGGGCTGTTGGAAGAACAGCTTTAGGATGAATTATGAATTTCCCTGTCTTTTTTTTTTTTTTTTTTAAGCCTTGACTGTCCTGGACTTGCTTTGTAGACCAGGCTGGCCTTGAACTCGCAGCGATCCACCTGCCTCTGCCTCCTGAGTGCTGGGACTAAAGGCGTGCGCCACCACGCCCGGCTCCCTGCTTATTCTTATATAGACACCTCTGTGTGCATTTTTACCAAAGAGAGATTTCATCATATTTACTGCTTGATTTTATTGTTGAGAAGTGGTCTCCTGTATCCCAGGCTGGACTCAAATTCATTATGTAGCCAAACATGAACTTGAACTCCTGAACTTCCTGTGTGTACATCCCACGTGCTGGCACTGCTGGGATTCCAGATGTGTGCCACCACCACAGATTCCATTTGGTATCTGGGGCTTTGTGCATTCTGCCAACTGAGCTACACTCCCAACTCCGTTTCTCTGTTTTATAAATCGCATTTGTTGTCCAGTAACAACAAAAAGAACCAGAGCTTTAGCATTTTTTTTAACTTTATGCATTTTAAATAACGACTTTGCCCTGGGGAGCCGGTGCAGAGACTAAAGCACCTGCTGTCCACGCTTGAGTGCTGAGCTGGGTGCCCACAGCCCACACACAGCTGGCTGCAGTAGTGGGCACTTGTACGGGGTATGGGAGGTAGAGACAGGAGGATACCTAGAAGCTCATGGGATAGTTAGCCTGGTGCACTCCATGGCAAACCACACAACCACTGCCTCAGGCAAGTTAGAAGGTGAGGACTGATACCCAAGGTTGTCCCCTGGATCTACATGTGCCATGACATGTGCAGGCCCTCACTCGTACATCATACGCAACATTTTAAGACAGAAACAAAATGTCCTGGATTCTTGTCAACCTAACATAAGCTAGAGTTATCTGGGAAGAGGAACCTCAGCTGAGAAAAGGCCTCTATCAGATTGCCTGTAGGTAAGCCTTGCTTAGTGATTGGTCCAGGAGAGCCCAGATCATTGAGGGTGGTGCCACCTCTGGACAGGGGATTCTGCGGTGTCTAAGAAAATAGGCCGATCAAGCTATGGAGAGCAAGCAGCACTCCCCCCTGGCCTCTGCTTCAGTTCCTGCCTCTGGTTCCTGTCTTGAGTTCTTGCGCTGACATCCCTCAACAATGGACTACGGTGGGGAGTTTTAAGAGGAAATAGGGACTGGAGAGATGGCTCAGAGGTTAAGAACACTGACTGCCCTTCCAGAGGTCCTGAGTTCAATTCCCAGCAACCACAAAGTGGCTCACAACCATCTATAATGTGATCTAACGCCCTCTTCTGGCCTACAGGTGTACATGCAGGCAGAACAATATACAAAATAAATCTTTCTGGCTGGGCATGGTGGCGAATGCCTTTAATCCCAGCACTCGGGAGGCAAAGGCAGGCGGATCGCTGTGAGTGCAAGGCCAGCCTAGTCTACAAAGCGAGTCTAGGACAGCCAAGACTATACAGAGAAACCCTGTCTCAATAAAATAAAATAAAATAAAAGAGGAAATAGACCTTTTTCTTCTCAAGTTGGCTCCAGTCATGACCTTTAGCACAGCAATAGAAGGCAAACTAGGATACAAAAGAACAGATAGATTAATTCTTAGAATCTGGAAACCAGATAAAAACAAGATCAAAAAAAGAAACCCTGAATTTCATCTCTCAAAATTGAGAAATATTTTTAAAAGCTTACTTCCTTAAAAAATATTTCTGTGCAAAATGCGCTTTGAGATAAAGCTAAGAAAGACCCTGACTGTGATTGTGAAAATGAACCAGCGAGGTGTTCATCGACCTTGGAGTAAGTGCCTCGCTTTAGTTCACAGCTAGCAGGAAAAGGCGAACTGACAAAATGTGCTATTAAGAAATACTGAATCGTGAAAAAAAAATATTCCTCTTCAACATTTCACAAAATCAACTTTCATCATATTCATGTCTGGATGTTAGGAAGACCAGCTTCAGCAGGGAATGAAGCTGAAGGCCTCGTGGCATGTGTGGACAACGGGAATGCTTTCTGCTCTTTGTATCCACTGTGTCAGGTGGGACACACTGACATTTGCCAGCTGGGTGAATAACGTTTGTTTGCATCATGACCTACTCTCTGGGATCAGTGGGCAGTGCAGAAAATAACCTGTGTCCCTCTTCCTGCTCCATTGATGTTATCAGGGTTAGCCTGTCCACCGCAGACAAGCTCTTACAGCAGCACCGTCACTGCTTTTCAGGCCACAGAGGTTCTAATCTGGTTGCCATACAAATATGGTACTGTCCTTTAGACCTCTGGTGAGGATGGTGCCTGGTACCTGGTAATCACCCACTGGGGGCATTTATGCAGTGTGGACCTGTTCCTTTAGGTTCTATTGGTCTGATTGATTTTTTTTCTTTCTGTAATCTGAATGTTTCAGTCTCCTGACTGCTTTTTGTGTGTGTACGCTTTACTAGGTAGAGTAGGAAGGTGCTGACACTTAGAGTAATTCCTCCAGATCCTCCAGGCCTCAGTTTCCTTATCTATAAAATGGATAACCTAAAAGAGGTGAACTGTCTGTTCGTTCCAGGCAACTGTAAATAACAGAGATGCCAATGCTTATTAAGTACCACGAGATGCTGCGCATGAGATAGGGATGGGAAGTTGCATCCTCCCTGCTGTCGAAAGCTTTGAGTTAGAATCATGACTTCCTCACCATGGGAATATAGTGAAGTTGCAGGTGAGTTGTTTGTCCTAATAACAGCTACCATTTACAGGGTACTTAAAATATGAAATGCGCTCCATTTTAAATATGGGACTATCTCAGACTATAGAGCTGTTAGCATTTGAGAGCACTTAATGTTCTTGCAAAGGATTTGATTCCTAGCGTCAATATCAGGTGGCTCACAACTGCCTGTAACTCCAGTTCCAGGAGATCTGACATTCTCTGGCCTCCTTGGGTACCTGCACATATGGTACATATAAACTGACAAAGACAACACACACACACACACAAAAGCATGCACAAATAAATAAAAATGACAAGAATATGAAATTACCTCAAGCAATCATTCAAAGCAAGTAGTTTTCCTATTTTATTAGTTTGGTTTTTTTTTTCCAGACAGAGTTTCTCTGTTTAGCCTTGGCTGTCCTGGACTCACTTTGTAGACCGGGCTGGCCTTGAACTCACAGCGATCCACCTGCCTCTGCCTCCCGAGTGCTGGGATTAAAGGTGTGCGCCACTATGCCCAGCCTTAGTTTTCCTATTTTAATTCCCATTTTACAGATGAAGAGAGTGAAGCATAGAGAGGTTAATTCAAGATTACAAGGTAGGGGCTGGGGAGAGATGGCTGTTAGTAAAGTGCTTGCTATGCATAGCACGAGGGCCTCGGTCCATATCCCTAAAGACCATACAAAAAGTGCGGGGGATCCATTTTATTCCTCTCTCTCCAGACTTTCTCTTCATCCTCCTGCACCTCCTCCTCCCACCCTTCCTCCACTTCCTGGTGACTCCTGGTGCAGACCCCCAGCCTCCCAGTTCTTTTCTGCTGCCTCGGCCTTTCATACTAGAATATCTTCATTCTCTTGTGTCATCCAAACCCCACAGACGCGCTCTCTCCCAGGGACCCCACAGCCATCGCACCCACAGACGCGCTATCCCCCAGGGACCCCACAGCCACCGCACCCACAAATAAACTCTCTCCCAGGGACCCCACAGCCACCACACCCACAGACGCACTCTCCTCCAGGAACCCCACAGCCACTGCACCCACAGATGCACTCCCTCCCAGGGACCCCACAGCCACCGCACTTTCCTAGGATCCAGAGAGGGCAACGGCAACCAGACACTGGAACACAGCTCCCCAAACACAAGACCGGACATCTACACCAAGCCGCACCTCAAACATGTAACTCCATAGACCCAGATCAGAGACCCAACAAACACAAACATGAACAGCCAGGACAACATGTCCCCTCCAGAAACAAGCAACCCTATCGCTGTAAGTTCTGAGAAATGCACTTTAGCTGACACACACAAGGTCCTTAAAATACCAGTTGTTAGTATGTTAAAGGAACTTAAAGGGAGTTATGAATAAATGCCTCAATGGAGGCATCTGACCTCAAAGGAGGTCTAACAAATACCTCAGGGGTAAGCCTCACCAATAGATCACACCAAATCTAAGAATAGAGACAGGAGAAGAAACCCAGGTCAAAGGCACAGAAAATGTTTTCAACAGACTACTAGTAGAAAAATTTCCCAATCAAAGAGATGCCAGAGTAGGGCAAGAGATGCTACAAGAAGCATACAAAACACCAATAGACTGGACTAGAAAAGAAATTCCCTATAACACATAACAATCAAAACATTAAACATACAGAAAAAAAAGATATTAAAAGCTGCTCAAGAGAGCCAGATGAGGTGGCAGTCGGTGAGGCAGAGGCAGAGGCAGGTGTGAGTCCAGGACACACAGAGAAACTCTGTCTCAAAAACTGAAATAAATAAACTCTTAAAGACAAAGTATTTAGGGGGGAAAGAGCTGCAAGGGGGGAGGGGAGGCAGGCACAGATGTGGTGGGTACACCTTTAATCCCAGCACTTGGAGGGCAGAGGCAGGAGGATCTTTGTGAGTCCGAGGTCAGCCTGGACTACAAAGCTAGTTCAGGACAGCCAGGGCTACACAGTGAAACCCTGTCTTGGAAAAAAAAAAGCTGCAAAGGAAAAAGACCAAGTCACATATAAAGGCAGGCCCACTAGAATAACACCTGACTATTCAGTGGAGATTCTGAAAACCAGGAGGGCCTGGACAGATATTCTACAAACTCTGAGAGACTACAGGTGCCAGCCCAGGTTACTACACATAGCAAACTTATCACTAACAATTGACAGAGAAAGAAAAACATTGCATAATAAAACTAAATTTAAGCAATTTCTATCTACCAATCCAGATCTACAGAAGGCACTAGAAGGAAAACCTCAGTCTGCAGAGGTTAACTACATCCAAGAAGATACAAGAAATAAATAATCCCATAAGAGTAAATCAAAAGGCAAGGGCAGGACAAAAACCCACATCAAAACAACAAACAACAGGAGTCAATAACCACTTCTCATCGATAACTCTCAACATCAATGGTCTCAGTAGCCTAATAGAAAGACTCAGACCAACATATGGGATTGGAGAACAGAAAAATTCCTCACCATCAAGGATAGCATCACCTCAGGGTAGACGGATACAAAGGCATACCAAACAAATAGACCCAAGGAGCAACCTGGTGTCCATTTTAATATCTGACAAAATAGACTTCAAACCAAAATTAATCTGAAGATATAAGAAAGGACACTATATACTTACTAAAAGAAAAATACACCAAGAGGCTATTGCAATTCTAAACATCTGTGCAGCAAACACAAGGGCACCCAAATCCTTTTTTAAAAACCTACAACATCTAACACCATATACGAACCCTCACATAGTGATAGTGGGTAATTTCAATACCTCATTATTGCCAATAAACAGGTCATCCAGACAAAAACTAAACAGAGAAACACTGGAGTTAAATAAGGTCATAAATCAAATAGACCTAGCAGACATCTATAGAGCATTCCACCCAAACACTGTAAAATATAACTTCTATCTCTGTGAGTTCAAGGCCAGCCTGGTCTACAGAGAGAGTTCCAGGACAGCCAAGGCTACCTGTCTCAAAACAAGCAAACTAACTAACTAACTAACTAAAATAAATAATAAAAAAAAGAATATACCTTCTTCTCAGTAGCTCATGAAACTTTCTCCAAAGTTAGCCGCATACTAGGACACAAAGCAAGTCTCAACAGATGGGAAAAAAAAAAAATGTGAAGTAATACCCTGTCTTTTCCCTGACCACCACTGACTAGTCAGAGCTGGATTATCAACAACAGAAACAACAGAAAGTTTAATGTTTCATCATTAATTTTATTTATTTAGTGTTTTTAAAAATTATTTTACTTATTTACTCTACATCCCAATCACAGCTTCCCCTCCCTCCTCTCTCCCAGTCCCTCCCCTCGCATCCCCTCTCCTCATCTCCCCCTCCCAGGGGTATCAACCCTCCTCGGCAGATCTAGTTGCAGTAGGACTAGATACATCATATCCTATTGAGGCTGGACAAAGCAGCCCAGTTAGAGGAAAGGGACCCAAAGGCAGGCAACAATCAGAGGCAGCCCCTGCTCCCGCTGTCATGTACTCCTGCTGCACTTCTAGGGGGCTTAGTACTGTCCCAAACATGCCTTCTGGTTGGTGGTTCAGTCTCTGTGAGGCCCCATGGGCCCGGTTAGTTGGTTCTGTAGGTTTTCTTGCGGCGTCCTTGACTTCTCTGATTCCTTCAATTCTTCCTCCCTCTATTCCACAAGATCTCCTGAGCTCTGCCTGATGTTTGGCTGTGGATCTCTGCATCTCTTTCTGTCATCTGCTGGGTGAGGCCTCTCAGAGGACAGTTATGCTAGGCAGGGGTGGGCTTGCTCTCATGGCATGGGTCTCAAGTTGGGCAAGTCACTGGTCGGCCATTCCCTCAATCTCTCCTCCATCCTTATCCCTGTGTATCTTGTAGGCCTGGCAAATTGTGGGTGGAAGTTTTTGTGGGTGGGATGGTGTCACCACCCTGTATTGAAGGTGTTGCCTGGTTACAGGTGATGGCTGTTTCAGATTCCATATCCCCTACTGTTAGGAGTTTTAACTAGACCCACCCGCATTGAATCCTGGGAGTTTCCCTTGTCCCAGTTTTCTAGCTCCTCTCAGAGATGACCCACCTCCTGGTTGGTTCCAGTTGTCTCTCCCACTGTCCTCCCCAAGCTTAATCCCTCCTGCTC
>OU015745.1:69293514-69310078 GCA_907169655.1 Acomys percivali | reverse complement strand
TGTGAGGGTGTCAGATCTTGGAGTTACAGACAGTTGTGAGCTGCCATGTGGGTGCTGAGAGTTGAACCTGGGTCCTTTGGAAGAGCAGGCAGTGCTCTTAACCACTGAGCCATCTCTCCAGCCCCCCTAATATCCTCTTATAAGTAAGTACATACCATGTGTGTCTTTCTGGGTCTGGGTTACCTCACTCAGGATGATATTTTCTAGTTCCATCTATTTGCCTGCAAATTGCATGATATCCTTGTTTTCAATAGCTAAGTAATATTCCATTTTGTAAATGAACCACATTTTCTTTATCCATCATCTCCAGTTGTTAGATTTCTAGGTTGTTTCCAGTTTCTGGGTATTACAAATAAAGCAGCTATGAACTTAGTTGAGCAGATATCCTTGTTGTATGATTGGGCATCTCTTGGTATATGCCCAGGAGTGATAAAGTTGAGTCTTGAGGTAGAGGTATTCCCTATTTTCTGAGAAACCACCAAACTGGTTTCCAAAGTGGTTGTACAAGTTTGCATTCCAACCAGCAATGAAGGAGTGTTCCCTGTGCTCCACATCCTCAACTGCATGTGCTATGACTTGAGTTTTTGATCTTAGCCATTCTGACAGGTGTAAGATGGAACCTCAGAGTCATTTTGATTTGCATTTTCCTGATGCCTAAGAACAATGAGCATTTCTTTTAAGTGCTTCTCAGCCATTCTAGATTGCTCTGGTGAGAATTCTCAGTTTAGCTCTGTACTCCATTTTTTAATTGGGTTATTTGGTTTGTTGGTGTTTAATTTCTTGAGTTCTTTATATATTTTAGATATTAACCCTCTGTTAGATGTAGGATTAGTGACTTTTTTTTTTTTTTGAGACAGAGTTTCTCTGTGTAGCCCTGGCTGTCCTGGACTTGCTTTGTAGACCAGGCTGGCCTCGAACTCACAGCAATCCGCCTGCCTCTGCCTCCCGAGTGCTGGGATTAAAGGCGTGCGCCACCACGCCCGACTTGGTATCTTCTTCAGAGACTTGAAATTCCTGTCATTCAGGTCTTTCATTTGCTTAGTCAGAGTTACATCAAGATATTTTATATTATTTGTGGCTATTGTGAAGGGTGTTGTTTTCCTGTTTTATTTCTCAGCCCATTTATTATTCACATAAAGAAGAGCTACTAGCCAGGCCAAGGTGGTGCATGCCTTTAATCCCAGCACTCGGGAGACAGAGGCAGGCGGATTGCTGTGAGTTCAAGGCCAGCCTGGTCTACAAAATGAGTCCAGGACAGCCAAGGCTACACATGGAAACCCTGTCTTGAAAAAACCAAAAAATGAAAATTAAAAAAAAAAGAAGGGCTACTAATTTTATTTTAGTTAATTTTATATCCAGCCACTTTGCTCAAGGTGTTTATCAGCTGTAGGAGTTCTCTGGTAGAATTTTGTGGGTCACTTATGTACTCTATCATATCATCTGTGAATATCCATACTTTGATTTCTTCCTTTCTAATTTGTATCCCCTTGATTTCCGTTAGTTGGCTCATTGTTCTAGCTAGAACTTCAAGTACTATATTGAAGCGATGTGTAGAGAGTGGGCAGCCTTGTCCTGTCCCTGATTTCAATGGAATTGCTTTAAGTTTCTCTCCATTTTATTTGACGTTGGCTATTACCTTGCTGTATACTGTCTTTATTGTGTTTAGGTATGTGCCTTGTATCCCAGATCTCTCCAAGACTTTTAACATGAAAGGTTGTTGGGTTTTGTCAAAGGTTCTTTCAGCATCTAATGAGATGATCCTGTGGTTTTTTTCTTTTAATTTGCTTATATGGTGGATTACATTGATGGGTTTTCATATGTTGAGTCATCCCTGCATCCCTGGGATGAAGCCTACTTAATCATAATGGATGAGGCTTTTGATGTGTTTTTGGATTCCGTTTGTGCGTAAGTTATTGAGTATTTTTGCAATGTTCATAAGGGAAATTGGCCTGAAATTCTTTTTCTTTGTTCAGTCTTTGTTTAGTTTAGGTATCAAGGTGACTGTGGCATCATAGAATGAGTTTGGCAATGTTTCTTCTGTTTCTAGTTGTTTTAAATGACATTTTCAATCATTCTATTTTACCAGTAAAGACACAGGCGGTAGATGTTGGGGTGGAAACCTGCTAGCTCAGAGAGGCCGAGAAAGCAGCCAGCTGGTCTTCCTATTCAGCTCACATCCCAGTAGAAAAGGCCCAAAATCCCAGCTGACAGCCCAAGAGGAAAGGCTAAAAAACCCAAGAGCAAAGACTTGCTAGCTCAAAGGTCAAAAAACCCAAGAAGCTAAAAGGCCAAGGAGCTCAAGAGCTCAAGAGCTAAAAGCTAAAAACACCTTCTGCTAGCTGGATGTGGTGGTGCACACCTTTAATCCCAGCACTTGGGAGACAGAGGAAGGCAGATGGATGTGAGTTTGAGGCCAGTCTGGTCTACAGTGAGTTCAAAGCTACACAGAGAAACCCTGTCTCGAAAAACTAAAACTAAAACAAGCAAACAAAAAACAAAAACCCTTTATTAAATCCTGTGTACAGAAAGCTCTTTGATTAAAGGAGCGTGCTAGGGCTGACTGAATCATACCTTAATTACCTGTTTACAAGAAACAGAAAGTTCTTGAATTAAAGGTGTATGTTAGGGCTCAACCACACCAAACAAGAGACAGATGTTAATAGATCACAGTCTCAGGGATCACAATGGGATCAAACATCCTGCAACAGTTTCTATTTTGTGGAATAGTTTAAGGAGTATTGGTATTAGTTCTTCTTTGAAAGTCGAGTAGAATTCTGTGTTAAAACCACCTGACCCTGGGCTTTTTTGGTTTGGAGACTTTTAATAACTGCTCTATTTATTTAGAGCTTCTGGGTCTATTTAAGTTGTTTTCCTGATCTTAATTTAACTTTAGTAAGTGTTATGTATCAGGAAAATTATCCATTTCATTTAGATTTTCCAAATTTGTGGAGTATGGGTTTTTGATGTAATACCTAATGATTCTTTGGATTTCCTCAGTATATGTGGTTATGTCCCCCACCCTCTTTTTAAAAAAGTTTTATTTATCTATTATTATTATACAGTATTCTCCCCCCAATGTGTGACTGCATGCCAGAAGAGGACAAAAGATCTCATTGTAGATGACTGTGAGCCACCATGTGGTTGCTGGGAATTGAATTCAGCACCTTAAGACAGTACTCTTAACCTTTGAGCCATCTCTCCAGCCCTATATCCCTTTTTTATTTCTGATTTTGTTAAATTGGATATTCTCTCTCTGCCTCTTAGTTAGTTTGGCTAAGGATTTTCCTATCTTGTTGAGTTTCTCAAAGAAACAGCTTTAGTTTCATTGATTCTTTGTATTGTTCTTTTTGTTTCTAATTAATTTATTTCAGTCTGGAATTTGATTATTTCCTGCCATCTACTCCTTGTGGGTGTGTTTGCTTCTTTTTGTTCTAGAGCATTCAGGTGCACTGTTAAGTTGATAGTATGAGATCTCTCTAATTTTCTTATGAAGGCACTTAGTGCTATGAACTTTCCTCTTAGCACTGCTTTCATTGTGTTTGGGCATGTTGTGCCTTCACTTTCATTGAATTCTAGAAAGTCTTTAGTTTATTTATTTCTTCCCTGTACATCTTCCCTGACCCAGTAGTCATTGAGTAGAGAGTTGGTCAGTTTCCAGGAGCTTGTTGATTTTCTGTTGTTGTTGAAATCCAGTTTTAATCCAGGGTGATATAAGATACAAGGGGTTATTTCAATTTTCTTGTATATGTTGAGGCTTGCTTTGGGCGTGAGGATATGGTCAATTTTGGAGAAGGTTTCATGAGGTGCAGAGAAGAAGGTATATTCTTTTTGTTTGGGTAAAATGTTCTTTAGATATCAGTTAGATCTAATTAATTCATAATGTCTGTTAGTTTCATTTTTTTGTTGTTGTTGTTTATATTCTGTTTTGTTGACCTGGGCATTGGTGAGAGTGGGGCATTGAAGTTTCCCACTATTAGTGTGTGGAGTTCTATATGTAATTTAAGCTTTGGTAATGTTTCTTTTACAAATGTGTGTACCCTTGCATTTGAGGCATATGTATTCAGAATTGAGATGTCATCATGGTAGCTTTTTCCTTGATGAGTATGAAGTGTCCTTTTCCATCTCTTTTGATTAATTTTAGTTGAAAGTTTATTTATTATATATTAGAATCGCTACTACAGCTGGCTTCTTGGGTCCATTGGCTTGGAAAAACTTTTTTCAGCCCTTTACTCTGAGGAAATATCTATCTTTGGTTGTGGTGTTTCTTGTATGCAGCAGAATGATGGCTCCTGTTTTCAGACATTCTGTTAGTCTTTTTATAGGAGAATTAAGTCCACTGATGTTGAGAGATATTAATGACCAATGATTGTTAATTTCTGTTATTTTGATGTTAGTGGTAGTGGTGGTAGTAGTAGTAGTAGTAGTAGTAGTAGTGTGTGTGTGTGTGTGTGTGTGTGTGTGTGTTTCTCATTCTATGGAAACAAAGGAAAGCTTAAAAACTCAATGGAAACTGAACAAATCAGCATTTAATGAAAATCAGATCAAGGCAAAAATCAAAAACGAAATTACATGTTTTGGAACTGAAGTCACTGTGAACGCAGTGTTCATAACTCTTAAGTTTGAATATTAAAAAATTTTATGAGTAATTTACTGACACACTTGAGAGCTCCAGAACAAGAGAAAATGGCAAGAAATAATCAAACTCAGGGCTGAAATCAATGAAATAGAAACAGATAAACAAACAAAACTTAAAAGCAATCAAGGAAAGAAAAACTTGCTTCTTTGAGAAAATCAACTAGAGTGACAAAGTCTTAGCCAAATTAACCAAAAGACAGAGAGAGAAGATCAAAATTAATAAAATTAGAGATGAAAAGAGGGACATGCATGCATGTGTGAAGGTGTGTCTCTGTATATTTGATTATTTATTGCTCAGCTGGCAGAGAGTTAAGTACTAGCCTACAAGCCAGATCTTGGTATTATTATTTCTATGGACCATCATAGTCTCATATTTTGTAAATACTTCTTCCTCATAGGCCTATTGGGTATAATAAAGACCTGACAGCCTATAGCCGGGCGGGAAGTAGGGGACAGAATTTCTGGGAGGAGACTTTGGGAGGAAGAAAGCAAAGGTGGGAGGTTTGCCAGCAGGATACGGAAGTGGACTGAAATGAACAAGAGCAGAGAGGGAAAGAACTAGCTACGTGGGATAAGTTAGGTGGGTTAGCTGAGAGTCTGCCCAGAAAAAGGCCTAAGCTTTTAAATATTAAAAAGCCTCCATGTCATTATTTGTACTACTGGCAGGTCTCAGATATCTGACTATAGGGACATTACCACAGACATTAAGGAAATACAGAGACTTATAAGGACATACTCCAAAAATCTGTACTCCACCAACTTGATCAGCTCATTAGATACAGAAAAGGCCTTTGACAAAACCCAGCATCTCTTCAGGATAAAACTCCTGGAGAGACCAGGGCATGGTGGCACATGCCTTTAATCCCAGCACTGGAAGGCAAAGTCAGGCTGATCTCTGGTAGCTTGAGGCCAGCCTGGTCTACAAAGTGAGTCCAGGACAGCCAGGACTGTCACACAGAAAAAGACTGTCTTTAGGGGGTGAGGTAGGGAGTCCTGGAGAGACCACTAGTACAAGGTCATCCTCAGCACAGTAAAGGCGACTCCCCGCAAGCTCAAGCTCACAGACAACATTAACCTAAATGATACCAAACTAAGCAGATAGTTATCAAAGAAGAAGCACAAATGGTTGAAAAACACTTAAAGAAATCTTCAACATCTTTAGCCATCATGGAAATGCAAATTAAAGCTACTCTGAGATTTCTTGTCATCTTACACCAGTCAGAATTGCCAAGCTCAATAAAACAAAAGCTCATGCTAAAGAGAATGTAGGATAAGGGAAAACACTCATCCATGGCTGGTGGGGTACAAACTTAGAACAGCCACTTTGGAAATCAGTGTGGCGTTCCTTAGGAGTCTGGGAATCTTGGGTATGGACCAAAAGGACATTGCCTCCTACCAGAGACCTGTTCAACCACATCCATCGATGCACTACACAAAATATCGAGAAATCGGAAGCCAGAAGACAAATGTACATTTTTCTCTTATTCTGGTTGTTAGCTTTTGAGCTTGTGATTTGTGTGCTACAATCAAAACAAAACAAAACAAAATAAAACAAAACAAAACAAAACAAACCAGAGATTGGGTACCAATAAGGGGCCAGAGATGATCTCCCACGGAAAGGGTAGCAGAATACAGTGTTTTGGAAAGATAAAGGGGGGGGGGACTAGAATATGGACATTAAATAGGAAGGAAAATGGGAGAAAAGGGTAAAAGGGAGAATATGGGTAGGGATAACCAACACTAAAGGCCACTTGAAAAACTGTATATAAACTTACTATTGTAGCAACTTCCTAAAATACATACATATATGAAAGGAATCTAAATGGAGCCACCAAACAGCAGAGGAGACATATCTTAAACAACCAAGTAAAACCTGCAGTGCTAGGAATGAGTTCTATCTTGTTGAGTCATTGGTCAGATGGCCCCATGGAAACTCCCAAACATCACAGGACATTGCCGAAGCTAGCGATTACTTTCCACAACCTGATGGTAATAACTAACTGCTGAAGACAACACTTTTTTTTTTCTTTTTGAGACAGAGTTTCTCTGTGTAGCCTTGGATGTCCTGAAACTCACTCTGTAGTCCAGGCTGGCCTCGAACTCATGGAGGTCCGCCTGCCTCTGCCTCCCAAGTGCTGGGCTTAAAGGCATGTGTCATCACCGCCCGGCTTTGACAACACTTAACTTATGTCCTTCAACATGGAGAAGTTCAGCCAGTGCCTTGCTAGAAGCTTCGTCCTACTGACTAGTGGTCATGGTATCAGAAGGCAGGCACTCTAATACCCAAGGAGAAATGTAATCACGCGGCTACACACCCTGCAGCTTACAACAATGGCAAGCTTGTGAGGTATACTGGTGCAACAATGGCACAAATGTTATAGGGAGCTACCAACCACATTTTTCCAGATAGCCCGTGGATTCAAGGCCCACTCCATGAAACGAAACCCATACATGACCCTGCTAAATGGGTAAGAAACAGAGGCAAGGCGTCTATGGGAAAAATCTACCTCTATTATTCTGCTAAAGAAACATAACTTCATTATGGGGGGGAGCAGACAGGGTTTCTCTATGTAGCCATGGCTGATCTGGAACTCGCTCTGTAGACCAGGCCGGTCTTGAACTCACAGCAATCCTCCCGCTTCTGCCTCCCAGAGTGCTGGGATTACTGGCCTGCACCACCATGTCCAGCTGGAACATAACTTCAAAATGACTCCTAATGACATAGTGCTATTCCTGTAGACCAATGCCTCACTCAACCTACATCAAAGGTGAAATAGGTGACAATTAACATAAAAACCCACAACTGGACAGTGTGAAGACAGTGAGATAGAACACTCAGTCTTAAATGGGATGTTTCCATCAAGCCCCTTCCCCTTTAAGGGATGAAGAGGAGGAGAGACGGAAAGATTATAAAAGCCAGAGGAGGTGCATGACTCCAAGGAAAGTCTCTCAGACACAACAAGGCTGATGCACATATTAACTCACAGAGACGGTAGAAGCCCATATAAGACCTGCACAGACTCAAACCACACAGGGTTTCTGCACTGAGATGATGTGGAATAGGGGCTTTGAGGTTTTTATTTTTAAGATTTATTTATTTATTATGTATATAATGTTCTGTCTGCATGGCAGAAGAGGGCATTAGATCACATTATAGATGGTTGTGAGGCACCATGTGGTTGCTGGGAATTGAACTCAGGACCTCTGGAGGAGAAGGAGACAGTGTTCTTAACCTCTGAGCCGTCTCTCCAGCCCAAGGGCTTTGAGGCCTTAAATAATCAAGCTACACTTCGTGTGAGACACATCCAGTCTCCTCCTTGCTGCCTGCAGATCCAGATGTAGAACTCTCAGCTCCTCTCCAGCACCACGTCTGCCTGGATGCTGCCATGCTTCCCGCCATGATGATAGTGGACTAGACCTTGGAAACTGTAAGGCATCCTTAATTAAACATTTTCCTTTATAAGAACTGCCTTGATCATGGTGTCCAGTCACAAGCAATAAAACCCTAACTAAGAGAGAAGTGAACATAGAGTCCCACCTCTAAGTGAGGAGTTCTCAGTGATTGATAGCTACTGGCAAAGGGAAAAGAGTCTTGTCCAGTGTAGCCTCACTGGGCTCATTAACGACACTTCAGGACAGGTCCCATGCCTGGAATAGCTGGCCCACACAAAAGGAGCTCAGTGGTAATTTTGTGGACTTTTTGTTTCATTTTGCTTTGTTTTTTTTTTTAATCTTATTAGTCTTTGTTTTAATTTTTTATGCTTTTGTGTGTGGAGGAATATTGTTTCTTTTTTGTTTGCTTTTGTTCCCTTTTTTTTGAAAGAGAGAAGAGGAACATGAATTTGTGGGGTAGAGATCAGGGGAGGATCTTAGGGAAATTGGGGAAGAGGAAAACATTGTCAAAATATTTTGTATGATTTTTTTTTCAAAAATAAAAAGTATAGGGTAGTCAAGTGCATCTGTAATTCAGGCACTGGATGGATACAGATAGATTCCTGGCGCTCATTGGCCGTGTGGTCTAACCAAATTGGTGATCTCCAGGTTTTGTGAGAGATCATGTTTCAAAAACTAGGAAGTAATTGAGGAATATGCCCTGTGTCAACTTTTCCCTTTATGCATACACAAATGCATGTGAACCTGCACACACACATATTCAGACACACACACACACACACACACACACACACACACAGAGAGAGAGAGAGAGAGAGAGAGAGAGAGAGAGAGAGAGAGAGAGAGATTACACTGCTAATAAAAATCGTGAAGTTAGAATTTGAGTTCACATCTCTCAGAGAGATGGCTACCTCAAGAAAGCAAATGTTTGTATGTATTTGTAAAACATGTGCTCTCCAAACTTTACCCAAACTTTACCCAAACTTTACCCAAACTTTACCCAAAGTTGTACGGTCTTGTGATAACAACACAGAGCTAAAACTCAAAATTACAACTCCAGTTTTGAACCTTAGGTAAGAACAATAAGCAAACTAAGCCTTAATTAGGACAAACACCCCAAGCCCCTACGCCAGTTAGTTTGTAACTTTAGTCTCCCACTGTCAGTTTCTGTCTCTTCCTGTGAGGATGCCTTGCATAGCCTCACACTCATAGAATAAGTTGCTGTTTCTCCTCATGGCTCCACATACTCTCTGTTCTTAATGCCAATTGCCCTGGTGATATGTATATAATATGTATATATCCAACCCAAGTTCACTTTCTTTTTTTTTTTAATTTATTTATTTATTATTATGTATACAATGCTCTGCCTGCATGTACACCTGCAGGCCAGAAGAGGGCACCAGATCACATTATGGATGGTTGTGAGCCACCATGTAGTTGCTGGGAATTGAACTCAGGACCTCTGAAAGAGCAGTCAGTGCTCTTAACCCCTGAGCCATCTCTCCAGCCCCCAAATTCACTTTCAAATATCACTATAGCACTTCGGTAGTAGAATGAGTACTTTATAATGGCTTTTATGACTCCTTATGGTGATACACCACTGTAATCTTGACACTCAAGAGGCAGAGGCCAAGGGTTACACAAAGTTCAAGGTCAGCCTGAGATTCACAGAAAGTTCCAGACCAGCCAGAACCAGATGAATAAACCAACAAACAAATAGCGCGCGCGCACACACACGCGCGCACAAACACACACACACACACACACACACACACCCCATGAAACAAGAGTAGCAAGACTTTACAAAGTGAGACAAGGGGCTGGGGAGGTGGCTCAGTGGTTGATTGGAAGCACTGGCTGCTCTTCCAGAGAACCCAGATTAGATTTTTAGCACCCACAAGGCTGTTCTTAACTGTTTGTAACTCCAGTTCCACGGGATCCCAAACTCTGTTCTGGTGTCTGAGAGCACCAGGCATATAATATACATGGTGCAGAGACATGCATGGAGGAAAAACACCTACACACATAAAAATAAATACTGTTTTTTGGTTTTTCGAGACAGGGTTTCTCTGTGTATCCTTGTCTGTCCTGGACTCACTTTGTAGACCAGGCTGGCCTCGAACTCACAGCGATCCGCCTGCCTCTGCCTCCTGAGTGCTGGGATTAAAGGCGTGTGCCACCATGCCCGGCTCAATAAATAATTTTTTAAAGGTGAGAAAAAATTGGATGTCCTGGGCGTCACAGGACTTAAGGAGAGGTGTGGTGGCAAATTCCCCTAGTTTCTTTAGTCCTCCCACATCCTAACAGGCCACCTCCATGCAAGTACCACAAATGGATGGGACAAAACAAAGTCCGAAAATAGCCTGTGTTAATCACCAAAGAATGGACAAGTGTGGCCCAAGTGCAGAAAGCCTTGCTGGCAGTATCCGCCTGCTCAGGGCTAACCAGACACTGGTGGCACAAGTGCATGTCTAGTGCCTCCTGAGGCCCTCAGTCACGGCAGTGGGAGGCAGGGCTCCAAGTGCTTTGTGGGTAGCTTTGGCGGCCTGCCTGCCTTGGGAGCTGACCTCTCATCCCTTGCCTAGAAGAAACAGGAAGTGCTTGGGAGTTCTAGTAGCCCAGTCAGCTGTTGAAACTGACACACACCCAGTCAGAGGCAGTCAGGTAGTAGGAGTTGGTGCTCCGCTCAGCTGGGAGTTTGTCAGTCTAGCAAGGGTCAAGCTGAACTGTTACATGGCGTAGGAGCTCTCCGGTTTTGTCAGAGAGGGCCACTGTGCGTTAAAAATAAAAAGGAGGGGGAAACGAGATAGAAGGGAGCAGAGGGAGGACTCACAATCCAGCTACGTGAGGGTCTACAGTGTGCTCACTGTAGACATGATAAGGACATAGTAAACATGAAGGCTGTCAAAGGATATAATACACAAACATAAATCAAAAGAAAACATCAATCACTGTGCTAATCCTACATGAAGAAACGTCAGAGCAAAGAAAAGTATTAGCGACAGGCAGGCTTTATATTAGAACAAGATCGCTCTGCTGAGAAGCATAACAATTCAAAATAGGTAAGATCTAATCAAAACTCTGATAGAGCTAAGGGGAGAAGTGAATTACATTTGTAGTTCCCGATCGGTCAGGAATCTATAGAAATATTAGATAGAAAACTAGTAAGGATGTAGAGGTCAAAATCATGGTCAAGGAGATGCTGGGGAAAGTGCCTGCCACCTAAGCCGGAGCCCGAGTTAGCACCCCCAGGATCCGGGTAAAAAGCTAGGAACGATAGTATACTGTGAGGTTTGGAGCCAGGCACCCTAGAGCCTAGCCTAATCAATGAGCTCCAGGTTAGCTGAGAGGAGGAGGTTGAGGAGCTGAAAAGATGGTTCAGTGGGTGTGAGCACATGTTGCCCTACAAGCGGTCCTGGGTGACTCACGACCACCCATCACTCCAGTCCCAGAGGATCTGATTTCCACTGGTACCTGGCGTGCGTGTGGCACACAGGCGTACATGAGGCCAAACACTTTCACATATAATATTAAAAATAGATAAATATAAAATAAGCAAATGTGGAGAAAAATTAAGGAAAGATATTCAACAGTGGTTTCTAGCCTCTACACACATGCAGGCAAAACATGTGTATACTCAAAATAGGTGCATTTATATTAGCCATGGGTCCTCTTTGAGTAGTTTTGTTTTTTTGTTTTGTTTTGGTTTGGTTTGGTTTTTGGTTTTTGGTTTTTTAAGACAAGGTTTCTCTGTGTGGCCTTGGCTGTCCTAGACTTGCTTTGTAGACCAGGCTGACCTCGAACTCATGGTGATCTGCATGCCTCTGCCTCCTGAGTGCTGGGATTAAAGGCGTGCACCACCACACCCGGCTTTTGTTTTTTGTTTGTTTGTTTTTGCTTGTTTTTTTGGTTTTGGTTTTTCAAGTCAGAGTTTCTTTGTGTAGCCCTGGCTGTCCTGGACTCACTTTGTAGACCAAGCTGGCCTTGAACTCACAGCGACCCGCCTGCCTCTGCCTCTTGAGTGCTGGGATTAAAGGTATGCGCCACCATGCCCAGCTGTCTGAGTCATTTCTCTAAAATGTATGAAAATGGGCTGGAGAGATGGCTCAGATGTGAAGAGCACTGCTTTCCCTTCCAAAGGTCATGAGTTCAAATCCCAGCAACCACATGACAGCTCACAACCATCTATGATGAGATCTAGTGCCCTCTTCTGGTGGGCAGGCATTACATGCAGGCAGAACATTGTATGCATAATAAATAAATCTTAAAATAAAAATAAAATAAAATGTATGAAAACAGGGCTGACAGGACAGCTCGGTCTGGACGTCTCTCTGAGCCTCATGACAACTCTGAACCCATAAAGTAAAAGGAGAGAATCAAGTCCCTCAAGTTGTCCAATGACCCCCACGTGCACACACTGCTCAAAATATTTTTTTAAATTTAAATGTATGAAAATATACAAATATTTCCAACCAGTTTTTAGATTTATTTTTATTTTAAATTTTGTGTGTGTGTATGTGTGTGTGTACATGAGCGCAGGTGCCCCCAAAAGCCAGAAGAGGGCACCAGATTCCCTGGAGTTGGAGTTATAAGTGGTTGGTTGCGAGTGCCCTGATATAAGTACTGGGAACCGAACTCAGGTCCTCTGTAACAGAAGTGTGTGCTCTGGGCTGCTGAGACAGCTCTCCAGTCCCTGGGCTGCTGTGTAGATGGGCTTGTGAGAGTTAACCCAAGGAAGAGAAGGAGCGGCCACTCTTTATGTCCCTAACTGTTGTGTCCAAAGCCTCTGACCTGTTTTTAGTGTTGTCAGGTTTAATTTTTCCAGAGATTGAATCTGTGCTACATTTAATTCCTTCATCCTCTTTTTTTTTTTCTTATTTCCCTTATTTTCCTATCAAATACTCAATAGGATATTTGGTGCAAGAGTATTTAAGAACAAACATTTGATTGTTGTTCTTAGCTCACGACTGATCTTGCCCTTTGTCAGGAGGACAATGCACGGGCTACTTTTCTGCCGCTGTGATAAGACACCATAGCCAAAGGCAACTTAAGGAAGAGCGGGTTTATTTTGGTTCATGATTCCCGAGGGATAAGAGTTCATGGTCCATCATGTTTGAGGGGCTTGGAAGCAAGCAGCAGGAACAGCAGCAGGAGCCGGAAGCTGGCAGATCATGTCTTTAACAACAAGCATGAAGCAGGGAAAATGAGTTAGAATTGCCTGCCCCCAGTGACATATTTCCCCCAACAAGGCTGCACCATCTCCCCAAACAGCGTCATTTTACCAGCTTGGTGGTATAAATTATTTATCACATTAAGTCATTCCAAAGTTATTACACAATTTGATGCCTTAACAAACATCTTCATATTATCTGTGGCTTAGGAATCCAGAAGCACTTGACTGGGACACTCACAGGCTATAATTAGTCACTGCTCACTGGGCTGTCAATCAACTGGGCAAGCGTCTATTGCTGAGGTCACTGAGGTCACTGGAATGGGTTAAGCTAAGCCTCAGTTCCTCCAGGGGCCATCCCTTTTTTTTTGGACCACATCATCTTCTCTGTAGGGCACTTGGGATGGGAGCTGGTTTCCCTCTGCATGAGCAAACAGGAAGTCATGAGGAAGACAGACAACAACCTGGCTTTACTAGCTGTCAGAAGTGACTCACCTGCTGAAACGCCAGTGGTTAAATGGCAGTGCTAGGCCCAGGCCGCGTCGCAGGGGAGAGAATTGGACAAGAGCAGGTATGAGCTCTTCCTCAAGGCAGCCAGCATTCTGATCCTGAGGCATCACACAGGCTTCCAAAGTCTCTCAAAGTCTTGCCTGGTTGTAGGTGAATAACTGAACCCAACTCATAGTTGGAATTGTACCCATCTTTTCTTCCTGATTTGAACAAGAAGAAAAAGGCAATGGTCTGGCCAGGTGTGGTGGCACACGCCTTTAATCCCAGCACTTGAGAGGCAAAGGCAGGGTGGATCACTGTGAGTTCCAGGCCAACCTGGTCTACAAAGCAAGTCTAGGACAGCCAAGACTACTCAGAGAAACTCTGTCTCAGAAAAAAAAAAAATCTCATTTAAAAAGTATGTGTGCGCGCGTGCACGCACATATGTCCACATGCACACTCTTGCATGCCCATGAGTTCAAGTATCCAGAGAAGCCAGAAGAGGGCTCAGGTTATTGTGAACTGCCTGATATGGGTGCTGGGAACTAAACCGTGTCCTCTGCAAGAGCAGTATGTCTCTTAACAGATTGTTAAGCCATCCCACACACCCTTCAACAGCCGTTTCCATGGGAAGTAGAGCACCCGGACACAAACCAGAGGATCTGAACCTAAGCCGACAGGTCACACAGCATCCTCGGGGCATTGACTCAGAACTCCCAAGGACACAGAACCGTGATGCTCAAGTCCTTTATATACAATGTGTTAGTATTTGCATATGACCTCAGAATCCTCTCTCGTACTTTATATTGACTCTCAAGGCTACCAATGTAATGTTGATACTATGTTGTTGGACTGTACTGTTTAGGGAAGAGTGACAGGGAGACATGTCTGTATCTATTCAGTACAGATGCTTTCCTCAAACATTGTCCACATTTGAGTTCATGTATGGAACCCACAGTTATGGAGGAATGACTGTATTTTTGATGATAGAATCCTCAAAATCTACCTTTCTTGTTCCCATCCTAGAGGATCAGAGAGTTTCTTCTGTGCCAAAATTTTGAGGGCTTTAAAAGAAACAGAGGTTTACATTTCTTTGAGGCTTACACTATCAACATGAGGGAAAGACCTTAAGTTATCTCGTTTATTAGAGATAAAGATTCATTTTACTTTTAGAGGAAAAAAAGAAAATCCTTAAGTGGGACCTAGTAGGCATCTCTGAGATGAGTGCTGTTTAAAAAAAAAAATGTATGTCTGGGGGCTGGAGAGATGGCTCAGCAGATAAGAGCACTGTCTGCTCTTCCAGATGTCCTGAGTTCAATCCCCAGCAACCACATGGTGGCTCACAACCATCTACACTGGATTCTGATGCCCTCTTCTGGCACACAGGTGTATATGCACATGGAGCACTCATACATAAAATAAATAAAATCTTTCTTTAAATTTTGTGTGTGTGTGTGTGTGTGTGTGTAAAATGAGTTGTGCATGCATGTGACTTTACAGGTGTGTGCAGTCTTGTATATTCATGTGTGAGCCAACAGGACCGTGGGCATCTTCCTCTGTCATTCTCTGCCTTGTTGCCTTGAGACAGTCTCTCAGTGAACTAGAAGCTTGCCATTTAAGACTGGCTGACCAGTGAGCTCTCGGGATCCTTTTGCCTCACCTCCACAATTCTGGGCTTACAGATATGCACAACCATACTCTGGTTTTATGTGGGTGCTGGGAATTTGAGCTTAGGTCCTCATGTTTTTGTTTTTGTTTTTTTCACAAGAAACTATGAAGGAAACAATTAACAAAAGATAAAGGCGTATTATAAATAACAAGTAGCCGTCTCCTAAAATATGACTTTTAGGGCTCACCGTGCACTGCCCACCCATTAAAGTCAGTAACCATCCTGTCCCCCTCATCGCTGGCCCACTGTTCTGGGAAGGGCTTCTCAGCTGAAGCTTCCTGTTCTAATTTAAATCTACCCCATCATGTTCTTTGCTCACAATCTTCCTGATCCTGCTCTCTTTCCTGCTGCTTTGAAATCCTCTTGAATTCTGCTTTGTCCAAGAGAAGACGAATGTAGGCTTTGATTTTTTAAAATCCACTTTACTTGGGGTTCCTTAATGCCTCTATCTCCTTTCCAACCCACAAAGCCTAGGTAGGAGAGAAAGAAAGTTAGTAGGAACAGAGGATGTAGACCTTTTTAGACTCAGTTGCTTGGAGCAATTTCATTCTTTGTCATCAGGATATCAGCACTCCAGCAAAGCAACAGCAAGCATAGTAAGGGGAACAACAGCAGCAGAGCAACAGCAGCAGGAACAACAGCAGGGGACACAACTGCAGCAGGAACAACAGCAGCAGGGCAACAGCAGGGCAAACAATAACAGGCACCAGCAGCAGTGGGAACAACAGCATGGGGAGAAACAGCAGGGGAAACAACAGCAGGGGCAACAACAGTAGGGGAAGCAACAGCAGGGGAACAACAGCAGGGGGAACAACAGCAGGGGAAACAACAGCAGGGGAAACAACAGCAGGAGGAACAACAGCAGGGGAAACAACAGCAGGAGGAACAACAGCAGGAGGAACAACAGCAGGAGGAACAACAGCAGGGGAAACAACAGCAGGGGAACAACAGCAGGGGAACAACAGCAGGGGAAACAACAGCAGGGGAAACAACAGCAGGGGAACAACAGCAGGGGGAACAACAGCAGGGGAACAACAGTAGGGGGAACAACACCAGGGAAGTTTTCTCCAGAGCATTTCTCTAGGAGAATTTTGAAATGAAGCAAAGCTAAGCAATGGGAAGCAATCTCTCCTCTCTCCCTCTCTCTCCATCGTCTCCTTCTGTGCCCCCAACCCTCTGCCCTCTCTCTCTCTCTCTCTCTCTCTCTC
>OU015745.1:69266957-69290640 GCA_907169655.1 Acomys percivali | reverse complement strand
GTGTGTGTGTGTGTGTGTGTGTGTGTGTGTGTGTGTGTGTGTGTGTGATTTCATGAGTCACCTCACACTCGCTCTCCAAGACAGCATCATTTTAGCAGTATCACTCTAGTTGGAGGTTGATCTATTAATTTTTTGTCACAGAAAAATCTTTTGGACTTAACTATTTCTCAATTGATTTTCTGATTTTTTAAAATTAATGCATCTTTGCTTTGTTTTTTTATTATATCCTTCTTTGCCAAAAGTTTAATTTTTTTTTCTAGTGTTTTGAGATAGAAGCTGACATCACTGACTTTAGAGCTCTTATTCTGCGCTGGCCTGGGTGTTTGTGTTCTTAGATCACCCTGAGGTGCCGCTGGGAGCATGCCCCAGACGTTTTGATGATTATGTTTTCATTTTCTTTTAGTTCGAAAGTATGTTGCAATTTCCATTTTGATTTCTTCTCAACTCATTTTGTTCCTGAGTATTTCCGGTCTTTCCAGCAAATTTTTGTCAGGCATCAGTACAAGACATACTTTGTATAATCTGAGTTCATTTTACTTTGTTGACACTTGCCCTATGGACCAGGATATAGTATATTTTGATAACTGTTACCATGAACACTTAAAGAGAATGTATAGTCTGATACTGTTAGATAGAGATATTTTTAAATAAATGAGGTTAATTGATGGTTGTGTCAGCTGTGGAATTCTCTTACTAAAACTGTAGCTTCCAAAGTGGGTACATATATCCCTGAAGGTATTCAGCTATCTATTGACTATATAGCATATACAATTTACTATAATAGCATATGCACACATATATCCTTAAGATAAAAAGAGGAGCTGGAGAGATGGCTCAGAGGTTAAGAGCACTGGCTCCTCTCCCAGAGGTCCTGAGTTCAATTCCCAGCAACCACAAGGTGGCTCACACCCATCTATAATGTGATCTGATGCCCTCTTCTGGCCTGCAGGGGTACATGCAGGCAGAATACTGTGTACATAATAATAAATAAATATATCTTTAAAAGATAAAAGATAAAAAGAAACTAAGTTTAGTAATGTTTCCAGACTGATAATGTCATATACATTCTCTCCTTCTCTCTCTCTCTCTCTCTCTCTCTCTCTCTCTCTCTCTCTCTCTCTCTCTCTCGCTCTCTCTCTCTCGCTCTCTCTCTCGCTCTCTCTCGCTCTCGCACCCCTCCCCCCTTTCCTTCTCTCCCCATGCTTACTTAATAAATCTCATATAATATAATATCTGTTGTCTGGCATCTTATTATCTTACCATCTTATTTTCTTATTTTTTGAAAATCATTACAACCATATCTTCAAAATTGAACTTACGGTGACTGATCTTATACAATACTTGAGGTCAGGTGACCTCACTTGAGGTCAGGTGACAACCATGCAACTTTCAGCCCCACAAAGAGGTTCACAAGCGTAGTCCTCCGCTGGAGAACCCCTAAAATAATTTCTAAGTCTTGGGAATCATTAAGGCATAGCTATGACAATCTGACGACAACTGACACTTTTCTTTTGAATAGGTGATGATATATTTTTCTGAGGATCTTTCATTTTGGCTAACTCTTAAGCCACAGTTCGAATGCAGCTCCTCCTCCCTGCTGTGCTTGGGTTTTTAACCTTATGCACACAGATCCGAACGTCACAAATCCACACCAACGAGCTTCTGATGAGTTGGATGCACACTGTGTGTGTGCAGCTGTAGCGCTCGTCCTCATTTAAAATTCAAATGTGTCTGAGCCATCTGCTACTTAGTTAAAATTAGCTTACCTTTCTTGAAATGAATGTCCTTAATGCCTTTTCATCAAATGTGAAAACTCTGGAGAAAAAAAAACCCACATTTTTGTTAAATTACTTGCTTAAGACAAAATGAACCTTTACTTTCCTAAAAGTGGAGGAAGTAGGCTGATTATTTATCTTATCAACTGACTTTCATTAATGTTATTTACAACGGGGAAATTTGTTAGCATTTTTGTTAGAAGGAAAGCTATTAAAATTATAAACAAAATAATAAGGTGGACAAAAAAATAATTAAAACTATCATTTACTTCTTAGATTATTTTATGTGTGAGTGGGTTTTTTTTTGTGTATATATATATATATATATATATATATATATATATATATATATATACACACACATATATGCATATATGTATACGTACTACATGTGTGCCTGGTGCCCACAGAAGTAAAAAAGGGCATCGGATCCCCTAGAGCCAGAGTTATAGCTGGTTGTGAAA
The DNA here is from genome assembly GCA_907169655.1 of Acomys percivali. Taxonomy (NCBI): domain Eukaryota; kingdom Metazoa; phylum Chordata; class Mammalia; order Rodentia; family Muridae; genus Acomys; species Acomys percivali. The sequence continues at coordinate 69,288,401 of OU015745.1, read as the reverse complement.
TACAATGCAAGTGCTGAGAACTGAACTCAGGATCTCTGTAAGAGTAACAAGTACTCTTGACTTCTGAGTCATCTCTTTAGGCCCCAAAACTGTCATTTTGGAATTAAACTTGAAAGAAAGAAAAAAAGAAAGAAAATCTCTTAATTGAAACCTGTGGTTGTGTTTTTGCTAGACCAACACAAATTTTATTTTTAACTAAGGCAATTTCTTCTTTTTATTTTTATTTTTATATTTTTGAGATAAAGTCTCTCTACATAACCTTGGTTGTCCTGGAACTCACTATGTAGACCAGGCTGGCCTGGAAGTCACAGAGACCCACCTGCCTCTGCCTCCCAAGTAAAGATTCTAAAGGAGTGTGCCACTGTACCCGAAATGTTAAACAATTAGATTACTAGATTATAGAAATTATTAAACAAAATTAATCTTTAAATTATTAAAAAATTATTAAACAAATTTTAATTTACACATTTAAGAAGCTAAAATCACCAGCAAAGTGTTCATCTCTTTCCCACAAATAGCACTTTTTTTTTTCATAATATTCTAGAACTTATAAGAAAGGCAGAGCAGTAAACCTCAGTTTAGGTGTAAGGTCAGACATTAGGTCACAACACTGTCTTCCTCTCTCTGTCACCCCCTCAGTCTTTCCACAGCCCTTCTCTTGTGGTTTCTCTGCACACAGAGTCATGCAGGACCTCTCCTGACCTTCAAATGCAGACATACATCAAGATGGCCTTTGGCATGAACAGGTGTGGTGGCCCACGTCTTTCATCCCAGCACTTGGGAGGCAGAGGCAGTTGGAGCTCTGTGAGTTCAAGGCCAGCCTGGTCTATATGGTGAATTCCAGACAAGCCAAGGCTACAGAGAGAAATCTTGTCTCATAAACAAACTAACCAACCAAACAAAAATCCTTTCTTTTGGCAATATTATTTGTAGTAAATTTCTATTTCATACAAAGTCAAGAACCTTGCCCCTTGCTCCTGGAGATGGAACTTAGGTTGTTTTGGCTAGCAGGCAGGTGCCCTCACTCACTGAGCCATTTCACTAGCTCCTTGTGCAGATTTTAAAAGCTGACATCCTCCGGCTCTCATCACTGTGCGCCGTCTCGTTTCCTAAATGATGAACAACTGCTACCTCAGTGCAATAAAAGAGATGTGAAGGCAGTGGAGTCCAGCGCTCAACTGTATTGCTGGGGTTTTTACGAAAAGGATAAAATGTTTGCTATAACTTAAAATGCTGGGAAACTAGAGATTATCTTTAGGATCAACTGAAAGAGAATTTAACGATGCAAATACATCTGGTTGTAGAAGCTTCTAGGGCAAACCAAAGCACCCACCAAACCCACCATAGACTAAGGATATTCTGGGTTCTAGGAACTGAACTCGGGTTCTCTGCAAAAGCAGTCCACGCTCTTAAAGGCTGGAAATGTCTCAGCCATCAAGAGCACGAACCGCTTTTGCAGAGAACCCGAGTTTAGTTCCAGGAACCCGGAGTGGATGGCGAAAGCTGTCAGCCACCGCAGTTTGGCCAATTGAATTGCGGCTGTCAAACCCATCCCCTGTGGCCTGACTCAGTGGCTGCTGTCCTGGGCTGTGGAGGTCTGGAGGCCCCCTCAGGACTGCGGCTGTCATCTTCCTAGTTCCCATGCCCGATGGGACTGTGCTCTTCTTCGGCCAGACAACAGCAAATGGGCAGAGCCGCTCCCTACATGGGGAGTCCAAACTGCATACGGGTGGAGAAACTAAGCTGAGTCCACGCAAGGTAGCAAGTGAGACTGTGCGCATGTATTTCTCTGTTCTTGACTCTGGATGTCATGTGACCAGTTGTTCAAGCTCCTGAAACTGTGATGTCACCACATTGATGAACTGTAATATTGCATTGCAAGCCAAAGAAACCATTTGTCTCGTAAGGTGCCTTTTGTGAGCCGAACTCTTATATTTTTGGTTGTGAGCCTAGCCTTTAACGGCTGAGCGGTCTCTCCAGCCCCAGTGGCACTCGGTACTTAAATGGAAAATGCTTTTTGTTGGGCTATTTAATCACAGTAACCGAAATGAAACTAAGACATATAGGTAAAGCAGACTGCACTGTAGCACTCCTTTTTTTTAACCTCCACTTTATTTGGGGATGCTTAGGCCTCAACCTCCCTTCCAACCTCCCAACCCTACGTAGGAGAGAGAAGGTTAGTGGGGAGAGTGGGCCCCTTTACTTCTCCCGGCAGTTTAGGGTTGATGTGCCTTTGGGTCTGTACCTGTCTCCCTCAACAGCCGACGCAGCCTGCAGTCTACTCCAAGCAGCTGCTCAAGGCGTTTCTCTCTGTGTCTCTTGTCTCTTTAATTTGCTACTTGCTACACGCTACACGCCACACGCCACTGGCCAACACAACATGCCCAGCTGCGCTCACCCCCTTGAGCTCCCATTTATATCCTCAGGCCCTAGACCACGCCCCTCCCTGTGCAGCTCTCCAGCGCGCAGAAGACTGTCACCAATGGCAAAAGACACGCCCCTCAATTAACAGGTGTGGACAGACTAAAATCCTACACTTGGGATGAGAGTAAAGACATATTTACATAACACTGCTGAGTTTACAAAGAAACCAAAACTTCACTGCCAGTCAGAGCAGCCAAGAGCGGAAACTGGGAAACTGCGTAGAGCTGAGATGGCCAAGGTGAAGGGCTGGGGTGAACTGCACTACAGAATCCGTGGCTGCCAGAGGAGCTCGGGGGTTTCTCTCTGACTTGGCCAAGGTCCATTAACAGAGCTGCGACGAGCTGATGGGCTGTTGGCACTCCACTCAAGGCCTAGAACTTTAAGCCTCTGGCTTAAAAATTCAGAGTGATGGTGTTCACTTCAGGAGCCTTCCTGTTAAAGCTAGGACAAGTGGCTAGAAAGATGGCCCCGCCTTTAAGAACTTACTGCTCTTGCATGAGACCCAGGTTCGATTCCCAGCATCTATTCCAGGCAGTTCACAATCTCCTGTGACTCAAGTTCCAGGGAATTCAACACCCTCTTCTGGGACGTATGGGCCATTGCACAAACATACATTTAAACTCGTACAGGCATGCTGATACACCCCCCATCGTTATAAAATAAAGAAGGTAAACCAAGGCAGAGGTAATTCGCATGACGTCTGCGCAAGAACAAGTAAACCCATGATTTAATCCCATTTTCTCTTTAAACTGACCAGTTAGAGATAGATAAGTCAGTGGCATAAGGCTATTTTAAGTACAGACACCATACTGAAGCCACAGATTATCAAATTGAACACAACTCTATGCCTACAGGCCAGCGCATCTTCCCGTGTCGGGTACTGAGTTGACTTCTTTCCCTCCTACCGTGCTGTGCCCCTTCCCTTTCTGAAGGCAGCGACACACGACTTAATAGGGTTTTTTGTTTGTTTGTTTGTTTGTTTGTTTTTCGAGACAGGATTTCTCAGTGTTAGCTGTGTTAATGGGTTTCTTTAATTCATAAATTTTTAAAAAAGATTTATTATGTATAGTGCTGTATCTGCATGTACAACTGCCTGCCAGAAGAGGGCACCAGATCTCATCATAGATAGTTGTGAGCCACCATGTGGTTGCTGGGATTGAACTCAGGACCTTTGGAAGAGCAGCCAGCTCTTTTAACCTCTGAGCCATCTTTCTAGCCCTTAAGTCATACATTTGAATGAAAAACTTCATGCCATTTTTTAAAATTTTATTTTGCAAGACAGCCACTTGTCTCCTTGCTTAAATGCAGAAATGCCCCCCATGCTTTCAAGGTATATTTCCTCTTCTAGTTTTGAAAAATTATAAAGGCCCAGAGCTGTAAGCCTCTGGCACTCAAACCTCAGAACAGCTAACACGAGGAAGTCCTCCTTTGCCTATTCATGACTTTATCTATCTGACTAGAACAGCAATAGAACCCTGGCCAACTGACGGTGCGTCCGTTCTGCTCCCTGTCACTCATACAGGTCTCTCCTCTTGCTCAAATCCCTCAGTGACTCCTCCCCGATCCAGGCCGTAAACTCGAACTTCTTCAGCATGGCCCATAATGCGTTTCACCTCTGATCCCTGCCCATCACTCACCCTCCCCTTGCCTCTTCCCAGCAGCACATTGCTCAGGTCCTGGAAGGAGTTGTTTTTTTTTTTTTTTCCTTTTTTTTTTTTTTTTTGCACTTTATTTATTTATTTTTAATTAATTTATTCTTGTTACATCTCAATGGTTATCCCATCCCTTGTATCCCCCCATTCTTCCCTCCCTCCCATTTTCCCCTTTCTCACCTCCCCTATGGCTGTGCCTGAGGGGAACTTCCTCCCCCTTTATATGCTCATAGGGTATCCTGGAAGGAGTTTTTAAAACATGTTTAATAGCGTCAAAAGCAAAGCACCCAAATTCCCACCGTGGATGTAACTGAACGATGGCCCATTTAGTTAGTGGAACAATATGCAGTGATTATAAAAAGAAAGAAAAACAGGTGGGTTTCACAGATGTACTGATGAGCAAGCGAAGGCAGGCTAATGTGTTCAGTTCCATAGCAACCAAGGGCAGGCAAAACTGCTCCATAGTAAATAGAGACTGGCTGCATAGGGTAGCGTGGTGTGGCCTGCAAAAGATATCAGAGAAACTTCTGAGGAGCAAGAAACACTCCCTTTTCTCTCTCTCTCTCTCTCTCTCTCTCTCTCTCTCTCTCTGTGTGTGTGTGTGTGTGTGTGTGTATGTGTGTGTGTGTGTTCTGTGAGCACCTTTACATCCCATCTACACAGCTCTGGCCTATCACTTCCCAAAGGCCCATCTCCTATAGAAGTGGCTCTCAACCTTCCTCATGACCCTTAAATACAGTTCCACATGTTGTGGCAACATGCCCCCCCCAACCATAAAATCATGTTTGTTGCTACTTCATAACTGTCATTTTGATACTGTTATAAGTTGTACTATAAACACCTGATATGCAGGAGATCTGATATGAGACCTCTGTGAACGGGTGTTCGACTCCCAAAAGGGTTAAACCCACAGACTGAAAACCACTGCCTGGCACCATTACTGTAAGGGTCAAGATTTTCAGCATACAGATCAGAAGGCACAAAGGTCCTGATCACAGAACACCCGACATAGCAGCCACTAAACATAAACAGGTTGCTGGGTGGTTGTGGGCTTGGCATAAGTTGACTGGATTGATAACAAGCTTTGGAAAGCCTTCCACAGTGATTCCACTCACAAGAAAAAATTCCAAAGAAGGGTCTGTGGAGATAGATCAGGGCTTATATGTGCGAGTCTCCAGGTTCAGTGCCCAGCACAGCAATAAATGTATATATATAACTTTCTTTTAAATTTTTTTTTATTTTTATAATGACCTATTTTTATTTTATGTACATTGGTGTTTTTCCTACATGTATGTTTGTGTGAGGATGTCAGATCCCCTGGAACTGGAACTACAGATGGTTGTAAGCAGCCATGTGGGTGCTGGGAATTGAACCTGGGTCCTCTGGAAGAGCAGCCAGTGCTCTTAACTGCTGAGTCACCTCTCCAGCCCCCATACATATTAAAAACAACAACAACAAGCAAAGGTTTGTAAAGCGGTTATAGAAAGAAGTTTAAAACAATATTGTTCATAAAGATAAAAACTATATGCAAGCCTAATGTACCATTATTGGAAAAAGTTTAAGTAAACTATAGTAAAGTAGCATAGTCCTTTAAAATTATCCTTCAGCTTTCCAAGTGCTGAAATGTGTTGTCAAAAAGAGGTTAATCCCCAAAACAGAATGCAAGTGTCAGGTACAAAATTCTGTCTGTTAATCTATATTACATAGAAACTGCTTAAAACCTGGCGACCTGAAACGACCACCACTTTATTTAATCACATTTCTGTGCATCATTAGTCTGTTCTGGTGCTCAATGGTGGTTTTTAACTCATCTGGCCCGAGGCTGTTCACTAGACTATATTCATCTATTTGGTGGCCAGTGACTGATTCAGATCGGATGGTATAATCTCTGCTTGCTTGTCTAGTGTTGAGAAGTGCATGGAAGATGGCCCCAGAATAGTATGAGAAAGCTGTGCTTGAACATCTGTGCTGGAGATTGGAGGACCAGCCTGTTTCCTTCTAAACAAGTCCATCACAGAGAGAAAGGTAGTCCGAGCTGCTGATACAAACACTGTTGGCTTCCTCCTTTTTTGCAAAAGTGTCTCTTCTTTCCCAAGCTGACCTCAAGTTCTCTAGGTGGTCAGGTGGGAGTGCAGAGATGATTAAACATGCCCCACTGCACCCCGTCTGTGCAACACCAGGATGGAACCAGGGCTTCACGAACGCTAGGACAGCATTCTGCTAGCCAAGCCAGCCAAAGCCCAAGCTTCTTGACACGATGCTGGTGGCATCGAAGCAGTGTAAACACAGAAACTGCTGTTGCCCAAAGCCAGTCACAGGCCATCAGAGGCAAGAGGAGAGACAGTGGATTCCACTTTTGGATGGAAGGGACATCTAAGCCACATTGCAAAGAGGAAAGCGAATAGGAATGGGAGGAATACGTGGCCATGATCACACAGCCTCAAAATTAACATGTAAGGCAAATCTGTACACTGATAAAAATTGGCAAAACAGCCACACAACTGTAGCAAGTCATTTTGTATATAAAATTGCCCATAAAATTATCAGTGAAATGTTCAAAACTGAAAAAAATACATTATTTGACCACATTACAGGGAAACACAGAAAACGGTTTCATCAGCAAGTATTGCTCATAAACATACCAGCTGTACCCAACACAGTGGTGCATACCTATAGTCTCAGATGCTTGTGAGGCAGGAGGATTGCTTGAGCCCAGGAGTTATGGGCTGTAGCATGCTATCCTCATCAGGCATCCATATGAAGGTCAGCATCAATGTGGTGACCAACTAGGAGCAAAGAACCATCTGATTGCCCAAGGGATGATCAGGCCCAGGTCAGAAAACACACCAGATGAATGACTCTTGCACTAGATCCTATACTTAACTACATCGTAGTGACAACAAGAATAAGATGGGCTTTAAATTTTTTTAAAAATAAACTATGATAGGTGAACTGAGCAACGGTAGCACCTTTAATCCCAGAACTTAGGAGGCAGATCTCTGGGTTCGAGGCCAGCTTGCTCTACAGAGTGAGTTCTGAGGGCTACACAGAAAAAAAACCAAATATGCATGCGTGTGTGTGTGTGTGTGTGTGTGTGTGTGTGTGTGTGTGTATTAGGTGGCTTTTTTCTTTTTTAAAGGAAGAAAGCTTTGATTATCTCACAGGGTACAGTGTGTCATGGCAGAGAAGCTTGAGTGAGCTGGTCACAATGCATCATCTTCAGCATCTGAGGCAGAGGATTCAGCAAAGCATCTCAGGTCTCTGGAGCTGAGGCAGAACACGGAGAACGTTCTCAAGACGCAGCCTGGCTTTCTAGACGTGCAGCTTGAAGATTTTCTGAGTTTTGTTACAGAGGCAAACGTGTGTATGTACTTATGAGCAAACAATTTTTATTTCATCTAGAACATCAGGTCTCTCCACACCCATCATTTTAGGTCTCTCCCACTCGGCAGACATCCATCCTTACATTCTTTCTAATAACCTCACCGCCCTGGTACTCACTGGATTCCCATCAAGCGTACTTCTTTTGGTGTTTTGCTTTGAGGCTTGTTTGCTTGTTTGTTTTTGACTCCTCCTAGAACTAAGCCTATTCTTGAAACCTGGCCTGACTTAAATGGAATTCACTGACCCTCATAAACTGCCCTGCTCTGACTCCCTTGGTCACCAACCCCCGCGTCATTCTAGGTATACCAGTGCTAAAACTTGGAAGTCATCTAGGTATGATGTCACATACCTGTAACTCTATCACTCAAGAAGCAGAGGCAAAAGGGTTTTAAGTTTAGGGCTAGCCTGAGCTATACAGTGAGCCCCTGTTCCTTCCCTCTTTCCCGACAGCATCGTGCTGGCTTCCTCAGCCAGCTGAGTTGCCACCTAAAAGTCTCTTCCACGCCTCACGCTGCCATATGTGTCCTTTGTGAGACAAACCTGGCAGATTACCTGATGGGAAAACAGCTCCATTTCCCCTCTTGGTTGTAGATAGAGGTGCCTCTCTCTCATTTTCCTTCCTTGACAACATCCAGGGCTCCCGGCACTGCAAAGTTGGTACCGTTTTGGAAGGCAGGAGAAGCTCAGGTTGAGGTCCGCTGCAGCCGGGGGTCTGGTGCGATGCCCTACTGTGCAGAGTGTGGACAGAGCTCCAGAGTCAGGGTTCACACATAGCAACGTCCTTGTGTCGTTCCTTATGTGGCCTGGAAAGGATATTGCTCATGCCCTGTGCACTTCTGTCTTATGTGTCACCTCACACTCTAGCAAGAGTGGCTTGCAGCAGCTGTCAGCATTGGCCATGGCTCTTACACAGTTACACATCGAAGTCCCCTTCCCTCCCTTGCTGCCCTGCTTTCTCTTTCCTTTGTCTCCCTGCCTTAGGACTTCATCCAGTGAAGCCAAGTGTCTTGGCAGTTCTGGTAAATGGAGGCTGGGGTGAATGTGGCCTATTTTGGAATTTAAGCAAATGTGATTTTTTTTTTTCACTTTAGTGTTGTGGAGAAAATTCTGCTGCCTTCCCTGAAGGTTTTACATCAGTCTGATGTTTACATTCCACAGAGGCTTTCTGCTACTGAGAGCACACAACGCAAGGCTCCCCTGTCCCCATGCCACCACAGTCCTGCCGACCACTGAATCCTTGAGCTCCTGCCCTGACTGCCCTCAGTGATGAAGCTGAGGTAAACCCGCTCCTCCTCAGACGGCTTCTGGTTATGATGTTTTGTCACAGCAGTAGAAAGCAAACTGGGACAATCCCATACCACCCCAAACAGTTAAGTGTGGATATTAATTTACTCCTAGCATCCAGAACTTTCTGAAGTGTATGTGTGTCTTAGTTTGCTCTCTATTGCTGAGACACACCATGACCAAAAGCATCTTAGGGAGGAAAGGGCTCGTTTCAGCTTGTAGTTTTAGTTCACTGTGGAGAGAAGTCACGGCGGGCGCTAAAGCCAGGAACCTTGAGGCAGTAACTGAAACAGAGGCCGTGGAGGGCAGTGCTGACTGGCTTGCTCCTCTTCGCTTGCTCAGCCTGCTTTCTTATACAACCCATGGCTTCCTGGCCAGGGATGGCACCAACCAGAGTATGCTAAGCCCTCCCCCATCAATCATTAACCAAGAGAGTTGGCCCCACAGGCCGAGCTGAAGGAGACATTTTCTCAGTTGAGATAGCCTCCTCCCACGTATGTCTAGGCTTGTGTTGGCAAACGCACGGCATGCCATCCGTTCCTCTTCCTCCTGGGAAGAGCCATGCCCTGTGCTCATTCTCTGCGGCTCTGTGATATCCATCCTCTGACTGCCCTTGACATGGATCATTTTTTATCCTTTATCACTAATTCTTCCCACCAGTAGCTCTCAGTCTTCTACACTCATTGTAAATACCTCTCACTGGAGCGTGTCCTTAGTGTAGTCAAAAGTGCCTTGTAATTAGCCATTGAAAGGCTTTTTTTAAAGCAGGAAGGAGCCAAAAAAAAAAAAAAAAAAAAAAAAAAAAAAGCTGTTACTTGGTAACAGCAACACAATTAAGCAATATAACAAACAAAGTAACATGTTTGGAGGCAGGAAGACAGCTCAGTGGTTCAGAGTATCTTTCTAAGCAAGTATGAGGACCCAAGTTCAAATCCCCAGCACCTACATAAAAAGCAAGGCATGGCTGAAGATGCTTGTAACCCCAGCACTGGAGGATGGAGACAGGCAGATTCTGAGAACCCACTGGTCAGCCAGCCTAGCCAAAATGGTAGGCTTCCAGTTCAGTGTGAGACTCCATCTCAAGGCAATAAGGTGGGGAGTGGGAAAAATATCTGACATCCTTTTCTGGCCTCTTGATGCAGAGGAATGGACACAATCACCTCACACTCACATGTATGTACCACTCACACATACATCACACACACACACTCACACACACAAATGATAGGCTTGAATGCATATAGACTAAAAAATTTTAAGAGAAGGATTTATTTTGGCTTACAATTTCCAGCAGAGGGTAGGCTGGGCCCATGTTTCTGGCCTATGTGACCACAGTGGCAGGAAGGAGTAAGGGAGCAGAGCAGCTCACTTCCTGGCATCCAGGAAGCAGAGAGGGGGAGTGTCTGCATGGACAGCTTGGAATGATTAAAGGCCTTCCCTGACCTACAGTCTTTAAGATGTTTCTTTTTCTTACCAGACGTATAAGGCTTAGTAAGCTGAATTTTGTATTTTCCAACATTTTCTACCATTTTATATTGACGCAGACTAAGCCCAAGTCTTCATAGAATTTTAATTATCTTTCATCTCTGTATTACAAGTGCCTCGTGAGAGACAGCTGTGCCACCTTTGGCATCGGTACACTGTGTACACATGCCTATCAGCCTCGTAACTCAGTGCTTTAGCAAACAAACCATGAAGTCACCCAGTGCAGCTGGGGCTGCTCGTCTGTCTCTGTTTCCTGCTCATTAGCTGGGTCAGGGTGTGCTTCAGATCAGATTCCCTAGTTAATCAATCACCCATCCCCAGTTCACATGATGAAAACTCATGCTACCAGCCTCTGCTGTGGACACTCTCCATCCAGCAGGGAACAGGCCCTTCAACCTTGTGGACCCACAGTCCAAACACCCAATGGCCAACAGGGAAGACCAGTCCAGTGAGGAAGGTTCAGGGAGGAAGCCTGATTGTTTGGGCTGGTATTATACATCCACCCCAGCATATGTGGCCAAAGAGATGGAATAACATGATTAACTAAATCCAAGTTTGGCTCATCTTCTAAGCCAGAACCAGCGTATCAATGGAAGGATCTGTGGAGACATCCTGAGAGTCAAGAATACTGACTAATTACATGAGTCAAACATAACATTGCATCACATAAAATATGTTTAATTATATCAATTGGAATAAATGCTTGTGTGCATTGTATGTATGTGTAGACATGCATGCATGCCTAGGGACACTCAAAGTTGATGTTGGGTGTCTTCGTCTATCACTCTCAACTCTTTTTTCTGAGACAAGGTCTCAAAATGTAGCCCTGACTGGCCTGGAAAACCCGCCGTGTAGATCCAGGTTGGACTCTAACTCACAAAAATCCACTTGCTTCTGCCTCCTGCGTCTAAGGAAAAGGGTGTGTGCTGGTATGCCCGCAACATCACACAATGCCCCTTTTGAGAGATGGTCTGCTCAGTGAAACTGGAACTCACCAGGTGACTAGTCTGGCTCACCAGACAGCTCCTGGGATCCTTCTGTCTGCCTCTCAGCACCTAGATTACAGCCACAGCCACGGCCACGGCCACGGCCACAGCCATAACCACAGCCACGGCCATTTTATACTACTGGGATTGGGAATCCCAATGAGCTTTCTCCAAAGCGCCTCAAAATAAATCTTAAGAACCAGCTGGGCAGTGGTGGCACACACCTGTAATCTCACCACTAGAGAAAATCCTTCCCTTCCTTCCTCCCTCCCTCCCTCTTCCTCCTTTCTCTCTCCTCGCTCTTTACTAGCCCTATTAGCCCTATTCCTGGGTTTTTGCCCAAGCTCTTTTCTCTTCCTTGCTGTTTAGATTCTCCTAGGGTGATTCCCACAGCCCACGGCTCTATCAATGTTCCTGTTCTTTCAAATTCTGTGCTTTTCCTGAGAGGACTGACCCATTCTAGATCCATAAAATTCAACAGTGCCCTTCTCTCAGGAATCTTTTGGGGGAGGGCATTTGAAACAGGGTTTCTCTGAGTAACAGCTCTGGCTGTCCTGGAACTCGCTCTGTAATCCAGGCTGGCCTCGAACTCACAGAGATTTACCTGCCTCTGCCTCTCAAGTGCTGGTATTAAACGAATGTACCACCACTGCCCAGCTCGCTCAGGAATCTTAAAACACTTTCATACTTTGTATAAATTAGGCTCATACATGATTATAAAAGACAACTCATTATACTGCTTTAAAATGGTGAGTGCAACTGAGTAGTGGCGTCTGTGAGCCCCGATTGATTTACTGGTGGTCTTTGTCCGCATTCTCAGCCGGGCTTCTCCAGGGTCACTGCTGGATGTTGACCTTTGGCTTACTATATGCTTAATATAAACTTGCTCATTCGAAATAAAAAGATACAGCTATCACCGATCATTCTTGGACCTCACAGAAAAGTCGTTCACATTTTATCCTTAGACATTCCAGCCAGACCTCCAGGGCCTTCTTTTCCACAGACTGTGCCTATTCAAGCCTCCTCCTGGGACTGTCACCTTCCAGCTTTGGAATGACCCTTTGCTCTGTCTGAAAAAAAAAATGTATAGAGAAAAGCAGTTTTACAGGACTTACAAAAATGGGTATACTATCGATTGCCTCCTGTTTCCTTGAGAAGGCCTTTTGTTTCTTCTATTTTTATACAAAGGTGAATGCCTTCTGATCCCCAATTCTGTGGAAATCCATCTGCTTCACCCTGACTACCCTGAGCTGTGTACTCTAACTCCAATTTAGATGTACAAAGCAACCTCAATTGCATTCCATTGGCTACTCACAGATTAAAAGAGGGACGCAGAGTATACATGCTCCTCCCCTTCACCCCTTACAGAGTAAACTTTGAAGGAAAAATATGTGCACTGATGGTGAGTGAGGGCTATCTAATTTCTTTGACAAATAATAGGGGGATACATCAAAAATATTTAAAATGTTCCTGCCCTTTGGTTAAAAATATCTTTTTAGAGAATTTCTTATAGTAAGAATTTTGGTTTCTTTAAAAACACAGAAAGGTTATGTAAGTATGCTTCTGTTTCAGTCCCAGGTGTGGGGTACGGGGCTGCTTCAGAGTGACCGCAGCGGCTCACTGTGATTTGTCTCATGCTCTGGCAGGACTGTGATTTTGCCAGCTGAGGAGAGTTAGTGTTTGGAATTCTGGGGACTCTTTAAAGGATATAAATATCAGAGTCCTGAGAGGGGGGCTGGTTGCTGCTCCCCCTGCTGCTGTTGCTGGTTGCTGTTTGTTTCTCTTTGCTGAATTGCTGGTTGCTGGTAAGATCAAAGTTGCCCCCTAAGAACTCACTTCCCCTAATCAGTAGGAAGCAGTCTGATGCCCCTCCCCCCTCTAGCCTTCTTTCTCTCCTACCTAGTGTTGGCGGTTTGGAAGAGTAGAGGTGGTGTAGGGAGGTAGGAAAAAGACCCCACTAAAGTAGCCAAAAGTCTGGTTACAATTTCTCCTAAGAAAATTATCAGACAATGATAACTTGTGAGATCATGTAGTAGAATTAAAGATGGTTGGCAATGCCATTGGAATTATAAAAACTGAAAATATCCATCTAAAAGATTAGAGATTTGGTTACATAAATTACAGTGCAGCTATACACAGATGAGTGGTGTTACAGAAATGAAAAAGTAGAATACATTTATAAAGCTGTTGGCATGTGTGCCGTTGTCCCATATTTGTTTCTGTTTATTTTTTCATGTTTATATACTCATTTACCAACTTAATGTCTCTGCACATCTAAGTGTATTTTCACGTGTGTGATTGGACTCATTCGTGCCACATAGAATGGCACACAACGGTGCGTGTGTGGCGGGGGTGGAGGTTAGACAACAACCTTGGCTGTTGGTCCTTTACTTCTCCATCCTTTGATACAGGTGTCTTTGTTGTTCAAGACGCTGTATGCCAGACTATGTGGCCCACAGATTCTGGGGATTCTTCTATTCCAGCCACCCATCCTGTGTCAGGAGGACAGGCCCTCGCCATTGCACTGACCTTCATGTGAGGGGACTCGGGTCCTCATACTTCACCCCCTGCATCTCCCCAGCCCCTGCTTATCGCACTGCGCTTTTACATTACATCTGATGTTGCCCTTATAACTGTGCCTCTAGATGTGATGTGCCTCCTGCTTCCTTCAAGCCGCTTTGATTCATGACTGCTTTTCAGATGCTAAGATTGGATGAGTATCTTCCAAAGGTCTGTATGCTAAAGGCTTGGTCTCAGGGCAATGCTACTAGGAGATGACAGGCACTTTAACAGGCAGCACAGCAGGGGTCCTTAGGTCATTGAGGGTGTGCCCTCAAAAGACATGGCTCAAGCAAATACTAATAAGGTGGAGAGGGACAGAGGAAGACACCAACCATGACCTCTGACCTCCTCTTTTCTTCCCAGCCATGAATTTTCTCCTGCCACACGCTGCTGTTGATAAACTGCCTTGTCCTTTCTGAACTCCTCCAAACCCTTGAGCCAAACACTTTTTTCTCTTTGTAAGATTATTTCAGATGTCTGTTACAGCGATAAAGGGGTAATAAACTTGCTAACAAGTTCTACTCTGCTGTGTAAGTCTTACTTGGAAACAGTGTGATACTTTGGACCTTGCTCTCATGATCTGTCAAGTGAGAGCAGACCAGGGAGGACTTCGGGGATAGTTACTCCACCAGTGAGGTGACAGCTTGTATGTTAGCCAAGGTCTTATAAATAATACACCTTTCCATGGTAGCCTTATTCTCAGTTCTGCATGGATTCCAGTTATTCGTATCTCTATTCCTTTTAGTGGCTCTTCACCTGGCCTTAGGAAATTCTTTCTCATGTATACATTGATCAATATTGGGCCAAGGATGCAAGGGAGATCCTTTGAACATCTCTGGAATAGCATTTCTATAACGCTTTCTCCTGTGGGGGGATGGAGAGATGGCTCAGCAGTTATAGAGCACTTGCTGCTCTTCCAGAGGACCTATTCAGTTCTCAGCACCCATGTCAGGAGCCTCACAACTCCACCTCCAGGAACTTCAGTGCCCCCGTGGTTTCCATGAACATTTTCACACACACACACACACACACACACACACACACACACACACACACACGGGGGGGGGGGGGGGGGGAGAGATATATTTTTTAAAGGCCTCTCTTCAGTGGGGAAGTGGTGGTGCACACCTTTAATCTCAGCACTCAAGAGGCAGAGGCAGGTAGATCTGTGAGTTCCAGGACAGCCTGGTCTATAGAGTAAGTTCCAGGACAGCCATGGCTACACAGAGAAACCCTGTCTTGAAAAGCCAAATAAGCCGGGCATGGTGGCACACACCTTTAATCCCACCACTCAGGAGGCAGAGGCAGGTGGATCTCTGTGAGTTTGAGGCCAGCCTGGTCTACAAAGCAGGTCCAGGACAGCCAAAGCTACACAAAGAAATGCTGTCTCAAAAAACAAAACAAAAGCCTAATAGATGGAGAGATAGACAGATAGATTGATAGATATAGAGACATAGATGATAGATAGATAGATAGATAGATAGATAGATAGATAGATAGATAGATAGATAGATAGGCAGACAGACAGATAAATAGATGGAATAAAAAACCCTTTCTGGTACCCCATATGGTAAACTTTCTTTTTTGTTTGTTTTTGTTTTGTTTTTCAAGACATGGTTTCTCTGTGTAGCCTTGGCTGTCCTAGACTTGTTTTGTAGACCAGGCTGGCCTCGAACTGACATCGATCCACCTGCCTCTGTCTCCTGAGTGCTGGGATTAAAGGCGAGCACCACCACCGTCCTGCTAGACTTTGTTTCTTGATCTTCACAGACTCTAGGCTTCGTCTCTTTCATTCAAGGAGACTCCTGGCCCTATCTGGGCTCCCCTTTCCTGCATTATGGCATCCAAACTCTCTCCAGACACACACAGTTGGGACAATAATAATACCAACAGCCCATATAGCCAGGATTGTACAACTACATGGTTAAGACTTTTAGGTATGGATTGAAACAAGATGGAGTTTCAGAAATGGGAGTCCCAGGCTGAGGCAGCTGCTTGTGTTTTAGTCCTGGAGAAGGAATGAGGGCACTGCCCAAGCCCGCAAGCAGCTTCGGGAGAGGTCATCCTGGTATGTTCTGAGCTGAGACATAAAAGGCGAGAGGAGAAGCAGGTGAACAAGGAACTAAGATCGCTTCAGGAACGGGGTGAGGGGGGACGGGGGGGGGAGGGACGAGAGAGGGGAGGGAGGAAGGGGGGGGACGAGGGGGGGCGAAGGGGGGGGGGGGGGGGGGGGGGGGGGGGGGGGGGGGGGGGGGAGGGGGGGGGGGGGGGGGGGGGGGGGGGGGGGGGGGGGGGGGGGGGGCTGAAAGGAAAGGATGACTCTGAACTAGAGGGAAAGGGAGCAGAGGAGAGGTGATTAAGAAGATAATTTGAGGGTGCACTAAAGAATGACAAAATAAAAGCCGACTGAAGGCCATTGGGGTAAAGACACAGCTGCCAAGCCTTATGATGGATCGCAGTTTGATCCCCTGGACCCACGTGGGGGAAGGTGGGCACCACCAGCTCCTCCACACGCCACGTGTGCACACACAAAAATAAATATTACAGAAAAGAGAGAGATGAACGAAAGGGGGAGGTCACGTGGGAGGCATTGGCAGGGAAGGGTCCGTGGGACTCGGGGCTGCATTTGCTATGGAGGAGACTAGAGAGCCAGTGTTGACTGCACACTCACAACTCCGTGTTTTCTAGGGAAGCCTTTGCAATAGCCCCAGTGGTGTCTAGTGCCCCGCATAGATGGTAATCGATTAAACCGCCCCGGAAAGGTGAAGCCTGGGCGAGCTGGACTTCCTTCTTCTCTTCCTTCTACTTCAGTGCTCTCGGTTTGTTGACTGGGCCCTCTCCACCTCGCTCTCTCAGCTTTCTGCCACCATTTTGGTCCTCTCTAAGCAACCCAAGGCCCTATAGCACCTTCCTCTGCCACAGACCGGGTCACCATTTTCCTCTTCCTTCCCCCAGCTCCCTGCTGGGTGTCTCTTGCCTAATAAGTTGTTTTAGCATTTGTATTGCTTCCGACAAGGCAAGTGTTGAACACAGACAGACACCCTGTGACTCCCTCTTCTTTCTACGACTACGTAGAGCTCTGGGTCTCTGGCAGGGTTCTCGCAGGATCCTTTGCGTGAGGGAAGGCCTTGTCCTCCAGTTTACAAACAGCCCCAGGACATTTTGGCTGTCACGGTGCCTATCAAAGCACAGATTATTCTTGGTTTGAGGTTTGAGGGAGTGGTTTCGCTGGGCACCAGGATGTTTCCGGGGGAACAATTCAGAACCATCGCTCCCTTTGCTTTTGTCAATAAGCTTTCTGGCCAGGTATATTCTAGATGTAGATCAGTGAAGTGGTCAGATGATAGCCCTACTTGTTAGAAGCTGCCGTTCTAGTTATGAGCTTTCAGATAATTCACACACAGTAAGTGAAGTGGGGAAGGGGGATTCAAGATAGGGTTTCTCTGTGTAGACTTCACTATCCTGGACTCGCTTTGTAGACCAGATTGGCTTCACACTCACAGAGATCTACCTGCTTCTGCCTCCCGAGTGCTGGGATTACAGGCATGCACCCAGCCAGGAAATAAATTTGAATTAAAGTTGATAAGCTCTGTGGAAAAAATAAATTGGTACATGTATTAGAAAGTGGCCTAGAGCTGGGTGGTGGCGGCGCATGCCTTTACACATCTGCAGCATCATTCACAATAGTCAAGTTATGGAATCAGCCTCGGTCTGTATTAGTGGAGGCAGGGAGAAAGAAACATGCATATTTTCACAAACAAGATGGAGAATTGTTCAGCCATAAAGAAAAATGAAGTCTTATCATTTACAGGAAAATGAGTGGATTTGGGCATAACTGCATTAAGCTAAAACCCCTAGATATAGAAAAAAACAAGTATCTTTTGATTATTTGCTTTCTTGTATGAAAACTTGGCAAGAAAAAAGATACCCTGGCTGCCAAAGGGACTCTAGCAGGGTCAGAAAGCAGTAAGATTGTAAACTCTGTGATGTAGGAAATCTATCTCAACTTTGCAAATAAATATTAAATGGATGCAAACGTCAACAAACCAGCCTAACACCTCCAAGGCATTGAAGGAAACAGGAGGGAAGGGTACCAAGTAACCTCAGGAAAGCGAGAGTTGATTGACGTTTGTAAGGCTAACAGCAAAGAGTAGTACACAAACACTGCCATGTGCTTCCTGGTGGTGTTTTAGTTCACGTGACTCACATGAGATTGTATCATGCCGGGCTGTGGTGGCGCATGCCTTTAATCCCAGCATTGGGGAGGCAGAGGCAGGCAGATAGCTGTGAGTTCGAGGCCAGCCTGGTCTACAAAGTGCGTCCAGGACAGCCAAGGCTACACAGAGAAACCCTGTATCGAAAAACCAAAATAAAAATAAAAATAAAAAATTATATCACAGTGACATCATAGCTGTTTTAGGTCATGTGAGCACATGGTTTAAAGTAAGGCCCTCAAGGAAATTGCCTACTGATGCACTTCTTAGAACATATGTCCATCTTCAAGCAGTGCCTAACTGTATAGCGTTATAAATAATGACTTTGCTTTCATAGGCAGGTCTGAGTCGTTAATTCCAAAACAACTTTATGAGTATTCTAGGTATCAAGTTAAAAAACTAAACACATTATGGATAATGGCAGCCAAGTTTGTCCCTGTCAGGAGAGGGAATGGGAGCCCAGAATTAACAGTGTTGGGTTGGCATTGGAGGCTTCAGAATGGACCTTTGGTTTTCTATTTTTTCAACAGGCATACAAACAAATAACTATAGAAATAAATTTACATATCTGCATATGTATTTTCAAATGTACATATATGTCTAGTTCCATTTATTAAAAGAGTTTAGAAGCAACAAGAGCTCAGAACTTAGTTCCTGCAGCCTGTTAGCCTCTTTTCCATTTAAGTTAAAAAAAAAAAGCCAAAAAACCAAAAACTCAAGAAACAGTGATCCCCAGAGCTTGAGCAGTGAAAGTACAAAGGTCTAGAAAATCATCAGAAAGTAAGGAATTGGGCTGGAGAGATGGCTCAGAGGTTAAGAGCACTGTCTGCTCTTCCAAAGGTCCTGAGTTCAATTCCCAGCAACCACATGGTGGCTCACAACCATCTATAATGAGATATGGTGCCCTCTTCTGGCATGCAGGCACACATTTGAGTAGAATATTGTATAAATAATAAATAAATAAGTCTTTAAAAAGAAGGAAAGAAAGTAAAGAATTGATAAAAAATGACAAAGACAGGCCAGGAGCTGTGGTACACGCCTTTAATCCCAGCACTAGGGAGGCAGAGGCAGGTGGATTGCTGTGAGTTTGAGGCCAGCCTGATGTACAAAGCACATCCAGGACAGCCAAGGTTAACACAGAGAAACCTGTCTTGAAAAACGAAAATGAAAACAAAACAAAAAAAAAGGCAAAGACATGATGAAAAAGAAAAAGTAAGAGCCAATGTGAACATGTTCCCAAAGTCAAATCTGAAACTACTTGGCTAATAAAAATAAGAGTAGCCCTGAGTTAAATAGAATAAAACTTAGGCACATGCTATTTTAGGAGCTGAATAAGTAAGTGGAGAAAATGGACAACTCTTGTTTGAAAGTAGAATTCTAGTTACTATGTATAGCTAGGAAGATGTTATCTGTCAAACACCAAAAAACTACTGGAGGCAAGAAACACCAAGAGTGCTAAAATAAGTTAGGAAGGAAACAAGACATCTGTCTACAATTTTAGATATCTCCCCACAAGGAACTTATTAATTAGCCAGAAAACAATATCAAGTCTTATTATATATTCACTGAGAAATATAATTGTGTATGTATATATATCTTCTATATTACAATATAGTATTCCATTTTTGAATATGCTATAGTTCATTCATTCACCTGTTAATGGGTAATGAAATTGTTTATATTTTCCAGCTAGTTAAAGTTTGGGAGAATATTTGTACAAAAGTCTTCATGTAATTATAAATTAATGTGAGTAAACATTAAACATTTAGAAGTGGATTGGTGTCTCATGAGGTCATTGCACATTTAAACTGCCAAGCTGTTTTCCAGGTTGGCAGATTTTGTCAGAGAGGTTCACGGGTATCGGGCATCCTGCTTCCTCCACAGCTTCACCAACACTTCGTGTGACCAATCTTTCCAGTCCCATTTGTTCTAGCAGCTATGCTGTATCCTTCATCGAGGGTCAAAGGTGTGACTCATGGTAGTGAGCAGTTTTGGAATGTTTACTTGCCAACCTTGTATTAACTAGCTTAAATCCTTTAAAAAATTTTTTATTACTTGAAATTATGTATGGCTGTCTGTGTGTAGGTGTGTGCACATGACTGTGCAGGTGCCCATGGAGATTAGAAAGGTTGGATCACTCTGGAGCTAGTTACAGTTAGGTGTGCGTTTACTGGAACAGGTGCTGGAAGTCACACTCAGATCCTCTGGATCTTGGTTTTAGCCACTGAGCCCAGTTAAACCTTTTGACTAGTTTTGTATTGCTTTATTTGTTAGCCGAATGTAGAGCTTTGAGGGCATATATTCTGGATTATATGTTTGGCAAATATTTCCTCCTCTGCTATATTTTGTTTCTCATGAACTTAAGAGTGTCTTTTAGTGCCAGTAAGGTAGGCTCAGTGGGTGAAAGTATTCTCTGGGCAAGCTGATGACCTGGGTTTAATCTCTAGAACCTGTGTGACGGTGGAAAGGGAGGAATAGTTGCATAAAATTGTCCCCTGACTTCCTCATGTGTGCAGTGGCACAGACACTGTGGGCACAACCACTTAAACTAATAACAAGTTTTTAAAAGAGTTAATGAACTTTATATTCATTTTAATTTGTAATGAATATTAATTTTTTTCTCATTTGCTTAGTATTAACAAGAATCCATCTTGCAGAAAGGGGGAAATGAGGTAACTAATTCTGGGGCTTAAAGACGATGCACACAGGATGAACCGGACTCCTTCACAACCCAGTCTTTCCCCAGAGGTATAGCTCCTCTCAGAGACTCATTTCTCTCCAGTCTGTGTACTTACTTCATCATTTTTTTTTTTTTGCTTATTCCTTAAATTTTCTTATTTTGCTTAGTCTTTAATTTTTCTTATTCCTTAATTTCAAATTTAAAATAATATTTATTCATTCATTTGTGTGTGTGCCTGCTATGTGTATGTAAAAGAGGGCAGAGGACTGCCTGGGGTATTGATTTATATATATACATATATATGTATATATATTTAAAATTAATGTCACATTGGTTTATTGTGGCTGTTACGGAAAAAAAACCATAAAACTCCTTATATGTCTTATGTTTCTATACAAATAGCACTGACCAATTCTACTTAGGTTCTCAGAAGTAAAAATTTGAGATGTTAAAGCAAAGTTTCCAGAATTAAAACCATCAATTGTCTACACTGGACCCTTTCTGTTTTCTGGACTTAACAGAGCTCAAGCTGACTTAGGGAAAGCACTCTCTCTCACACATGCGTCTAGGAATCCACAGGATTATGCCATTGCCTCCTTAGAGAAAAAGGCACATGAGTGGGTTGGGTGATCATATTACAGAAGAGCCAGTGCCATCGTCCCTAGAGCCACTTCAGCTAGGTGAAGATGACTTGTAGTAACCTACCTATAAGTCTATCAATCATCCGTGTGTGTGTGTGTGTGTGTGTGTGTGTGTGTGTGTGTGTGTGTGTG
>OU015745.1:69214576-69266947 GCA_907169655.1 Acomys percivali | reverse complement strand
GAGAGAGAGAGAGAGAGAGAGAGAGAGAGAGAGAGAGAGAGAGAGAGAGTCGATCCCGGCTTCTTCTGGTCCTATCGTTGCCATGGCAATGGGATACCACCAAGTAGAAATGATGCTCTCAGGTCTCTAGAATAAAGACTCCACCAATCACATCACTGTGCCAGGCTGTGGGCCAGAAGGCTCCCTGGAGAAACGCGTCAGACTTTGAAAAGGCAATGCCAACTAGGTTTACTGTGGGCCTTTGGAGTCGTTTCATTGAGAATAACAAAAGTCACTTTTTCTTTGAGCATGTAAATGAAGGCTAAGCCTTTAGTTAAAACTTCTTTGGAATAGTCCCCCAAGATTAAAGAGAACTTTGCTTATAAACTGAGCCACTTAACCTGAGTAAACTGGAAAGTACAGGTATGTTAACAACCCCAAGCAAAGGCCTTTTGTGGACAGGAGTCTCATAAATGTTAAAATTGAAGGAAGCAAACAAGGCAAAATGGACTTGTGGGAAAATGGACTTCTATATGCCTGTTGTTCTCTGAAGAGCAGTCAGCTCAGCTCCGTATTAGGAACAGGAAGTGTAGATGTAGGACCAGTTCATCACCCTTGGCTAGACAGCCAGGTTGGGTTACATGGAATTCTATCTTTGTTTCTTTTTCTTTCTTTCTTTAAAAAAGATTTATTTATTTATTTATTTATTTATTTATTTATTTATTTATTATGTATACAGTGCCCTGCCTGCATGTACATCTGCAGGCCACAGGAGGGCATCAGATCACATTATAGATGGTTGTGAGCCACGATGTGGTCGCTGGGAATTGAACTCATGACCACCGGAAGAGAGGTCAGTGCTCTTAACCACCAAGCCATCTCTCCAGCCCCAGAACTTTATCTTAAAAAGCCAAAATTAAACATTTTAAGTACAGGGAGGTAACATAAGGGCAGGGACACAGCCCATTTCCAAACAGAACAGAGCCAAAGGTTCCTTGACTGTCAGGTAGCTATGGAGCCTTGCTCAGCAGTCTCCTGAGATGTGTGCAGTCGTTTCTATCACTTCCTCTGCCTCCCACTTCCTGCCAAAGCCCCTGTACTTAGGAAGAAAGGCAGCTCAAGGCCCAGATCTTTTGAAGTTACCCTATTTCTGAGGCTGCCATGCAAACCAATTCATTTATAGCTTTCAAGAGACAAATCAACATGGTTCTGATAAAAATTGTCACATACATTTCAAGATAATTATTTTACATATGTGGATTTTGTCTCCAGGTCTGTGCATCACATGGTACATAAAATGCCTATGAAAACCAGAACAGAGCTTGGAATCCCCTGGTGAGCCTCCATGTGTGCTGGAAATTGAATATGGAACTGGAGAGCCTCCGTGTGTGCTGGAAATTGAATATGGGTACTCTGGAAGAACAGTTGGTGATGCTCTGCCCTTTAGATCCATATACATTTGGTTAAACAACCACTATTTAATCTAAGGTAGCTGAGTTATATGGGATGGCCCAAAAGACAAAATTAGGTAGACATTTAAGAATACTGAAAAGAACAGCTGTTTTAGTTCCTTTTTTCTCTTGCTATAACCAAACTTTTTTTTCTTCCTCAGACAGGGTTTCTCTGTGTAGCATTGGCTGTCCAGGACTCACTTTATAGACCAGGCTGGCCTTGAACTCAGTGATCTGCTTGCCTCTGCCTCCTGAGTGCTGGGAGTAAAGGTGTGTGCCACCAAGCCTGGCTCAACCAAACAACAAAACAAATCACCGTAAGGACCAACATATCTTGTGGCTTAAGAGACAGTCATCACAATGGGGATGGGACAGCAGTGACTGTCAGGTAGCTGGTCACACTGCGCAGTGAGGAAGCAGAGACAGAGGCTGGTTCTTAGCTTGCTTTCTGCTTTTCATTTAATCTGGGACTTGGGCCCATGGGATGGTGGTACCCACATCTGGATATGGACCGTCTCTTCAGTTAGACGTCTAAAAACTCCCCTTGACATGCTAGAGGTGAATCTCCTAGGTGATGCTAAGTTGACAGTGAGGATGAGCCCTCGAGTCCTTTCCCTAGGACTCAGATTCTCGCGCTGAGAAGACCCCTACTAACGGAGGGCCTAGGGAGTCCATCAAAAGCTTTGTAGCAGGCACCAAGGGGATAAAAGTTAGTGGACTTTGAACAAACCTGCCATAGGTCTGGTGAAGTTCTATGCAAGCTGTCTTTTGCACTGCCAAAACTTACACTCTATTTGTTTTTACACTCTGTGTCCCTAGCCATCCATACTGTACATCCCATATGACAATCATTTCTCACTGTTAGAATTCTTTGTCCCTTTTGTCATGACTTATAGAAAATGAGGGCCATTGTGTGTGTGTGTGTGTGTGTGTGTGTGTGTGTGTGTGTGTGTGTATGTGTGTGTGTGTGTACATTTCCTGGGGCTGAGGAGTCTAGATAAGTAGTGCCCAGTCCAACATGGAGAGATGGATGGCCCTTTGGAGGGCAGTTTTAATCTTCTGGACCAAGGCACAGTTTTGTGCATGTCTGAGTGGAGACACTGACTGGCCATAGCAAGAAGCATCACAGGGTTGACCAGGGTGAGGTAGGCCTGCCCACAGGATCATGAGCGCAGTGGGGGAGGCAGTGTAAAACGTTCAAAGATTAAACATCGCCCTAACCGCTTTCCTCAGAATGGTCTACATCATAAAACACAAAACATCTAAACGTATCATGATTTTTCTTAACCTTACAAAGATGTTAGTGTTTCTTGTTTAAATGAAAGCAACTGGTGATGCAGAGAGGACAGCCAAACTGCACCAGTGTGCTGAAGATGAAAATTTGGGGTTAGCTTATAAAAATACAAGTCTATGCTAAACACTGAACAAAGGCCCAGGGTATGGGATATTTAAAAATACTTTTCTCTTGGATTCGCGCCAGAAAATATCCTTACTTTCTGGATTACCCGTGTCCAGTTAAAATTACATCTGATTAAACTCACAAACTGTAGCAATCACCACAGATGCATCCAATACATCCCAAATACATTTTGACATCAAGGTTGGACAGAAAACTGTGATGCAGACAACAGAATTTCTGTAGTGAGACATCTGTTTTCTATACATGGGAATATTTTACAATCTCACACATGGGAGGCACTGGTACTTTGAGGCATAAGAAAATTACCAGAGTCATTAAGTCAGAGGGGAAGTTTGTACAGCCTTCCACAATTTCAAAGAGAGGGCAGTGGACTCTTGTCCTCCTGGCGATGTCGGAAGCGGTTTCTTGCGATTTGTTTGTTCTTCAGCTCTGGACCAGACCGAGGTAGCGACTCAGCAGGAGGAGCGCCAGGGTGTGTCTCTGCTCTCTCTGTTCCCAGCAGCAAGGCACGGAGGGGTCAAGAGGCCTTTGGTTTGGGCGTTAATGTCTGTGTAGTGCTGAAATAAGAAGGAGGCCACCCTGGAGGTGCTCTACTCACAGGCACTGTGCAGTGGTGTCCAGCCGTCCACAGTCACTGCATGAGCATCTGCCCCCTGAGCCACCAGCCTGCGAACAGCATCTGAATGTTCACTGTAGGCTGCTTGGTGGAGGCGGGTGTACTCATGCCTAGTGCTCACCTCAGCGGCCCTCTCAGAAAGCAGCCTCTGCACTATAGCCGTCTTTTTTTTTCCCAGCAGCCCAAAGAAGCAATTTGCTTGTATCTTTTTCCAGTTGATAACATTCTTTGCTTTTTTTTTTTCCTCTTGCTCCTCCCTCTCAGAACTGCCTACCCAGAGACTCTGAGTACCAGTGGGAACCAAGTATCTGTGGACTTCCAACAATTCAAGCTGATTAAACTGTTCAGAAAGTCCAAAGTGTTTTCTGAGTATGTTTTTTCGTCATGTCTTACTTTTTCTTTTTTCCATTTTCACTACTACTCTAAATAAAGAGCATTTTAAGACCTAGGGCTCAGTCTTTCAAGAGACGAATTGTGTCTGCATTGTTTGATTCATTCCAATCTTTTAGAGAGAACCTCGCTGACTGAATATTACCTTTTAATGTTGATAAAATTAAAATTAATTGACTTATTCTTTAAAAGATTGTGTTTTGGTGACATCTAAGAGATATTTGCCAAAGGAATACCAGTTTTTTTGTTTTGTTTTGTTTTTTTGTCTGTGCTGTCTTTTAAAGGTTTTATAGATATGTGTCTTCCAAAGTTCTGGGATTTTATAATTTAAGTGATCAGTTCTAAGCTAGCTGTAATTTTATCACTTGGGAAGCAGAGGCAGGAGGACAGGCTAGGCCACACAATGAGTTTCAGGCCAGCCACGGCTACACAGCAAGACTATCTCAAAAAAAGAAAAAGAAAAAAAGAAAGAAAAGAAAAGAAAAACTTTCCTCTCAACCCTGATATGTAGATGGTCAGATCATCCACAAATGAAAACTGTTTCACTTCTCTCTTCTCTTTCTCCTTTTCATGTTAGCCAACTCTTAATTTCTTTGATCTTTCCCTACAAGGTTTAATTTTCTCCTTGAAATTGTACACATCAGTTTTTCTGCATCTTTCTAAATCTTTTCCATATGCTTAATTAAAATGAAGGTACTTTCTAAATTCTCCAGATTAACATATTTAAGAGAGTTTTGTTGTTTGTTTGTTTTGGTTTTGGTTTTTTGAGACAGAGTTTCTCTGTGTAGCCTTATCTGTCCTGGACTCACTTTGTAGACCAGGCTGGCCTCAAACTCACAGTGATCCGCCTGCCTCTGCCTCCTGAGTGCTGGGATTAAAGGCGTGTATCACGATGCCCGGCCCAAGAGTTTTTGTTTTTTAAGGCTTCCATTGTTTCTCTTTCAACAACACTTGCATTTCACCTAAAACATTGGTTCTCAATCTGTAGGTCTCGACCCCTTTGGGGTGGACTGACCATTTCACCAAGATCACTGGAGACCATTGGAAAACACAGATATTTACATTATGAGTCACAACAGTATCAAAATTACAGTTATGAAATAGCAACGAAAATAATTTTATGGTTGGGGGGCGGGAGGAGTGTCACCACAAGATGAGGAACTGTATTAAAGGGTCGAAGCATTAGGAAGGTTGAGAACCCCTGCCCTGAAACATCTGTTAGCCAGACTGACACTTGAGGCGAGGAAAGGAGAGCTGACTCTAAGCCTCAGCCAGAGGAAGTCATTGCCATTCCCACGGGCTTGCTGCTTTTGATGGAGTACACCAACCAAACATCCAGCTGTGCAGGGGTTGGGAGGGGATTGGGGGGTTGGGGGGAGTGGGGGAGTGGGGTAGGGGGTAGGAAGGGAGGGTTGGCTGTCTAGGTAGGAGGCCTCTGGGGAGAAGCAGTTTCAGGTTGTAATCATCCTGGAGGAGGAAGCTGCAGTGGCCAGTTTTTGCACAAACTGATCACTAGTACTTGCACACACCGCCAGCATTTGCACTGGGACAAGAGGAAAAGCTTTGCCATCACTCTGAACCTTTCCCAAAGGAAGGCTCTGCCACTTGCATGGGTCTGAGGAATTCACTCAGGACTTCTGTTCTTTACACACTCACTCGGGACTCCCTCAGTTACCCATGCTTGTTTCTCCAGAGGCTGGCTTCAGTGTACTAGGAAAGTAATTAGGTGCCTGTACCGTGGTTACTGCTACATGACAAACACAGGACAGGCCTGTCTCACGGTCACAGCAGAACATGTGCCTGGAGGAAGCATGCTGAGGCAGCTGGGTTGTTTTCTCCCAGTAACAATAAACAGTAGTAGGTAGGTACTTGCCTAAGGGCTCAAGCTAAACTCCTTTTTCAGTGACTATAAATATTGCATTGAAATCAACTGTACATATAATTACAGTATACACTGTCTAATGGTACGCTTTCAGATATAAATCAGCTAGTTAGGGTGGCACATGTCTGAAATCTCAGCACGTGGGAGGTAGAGGCAAGAAGACTGTCACGTCAGAGGCAGGTAGTTCATGGCTACACATTGACACTTCCTGTCAACACCGTAATTGGCTTCACTGGTGGAGTGCTTCCCTCAGAAGTGGGCTGGTGGGAGAATCCAGGTAGGTGGGTTCCAGGGTTCATGTGTAGCCTTTGCCTGGGACCATTTCATGGCAGAGGTTTCTTTGACAAAGCTCTCTCAGGGCAACCTGCTGAAAGGGAGTTTCTCTACATGAAGGCCCCCAATCTGTTATTTTTAGTATTTGTTACTAATTAAATTAACATTTATGACTGTTTTAGTTGCTCTTACCCCAACTGCCAACCTCCAACCCCCATTGCTAGGACAAAAAGCAACACCACAGCAAAAAGTGCCTGGGGGAAGACAGGACTTATAGTCGTCACCCAGAGAGGCCAAAGAGGAACCCGGAGGCAGGAAGTGAGGCAGGCACCTTGGAGGAATGCTGCTTACTGCCTTGCTCAGTTTGCTTTCTTAACTCCAACGCCTCAACTACTTGGCCATTGCTTTCTTGCACAATGTAGGACCACCTGCTCAGGGTGACATCACCCAGAGTGAGCCACATCAATTATTATCAAGAAAATTACCCTAGACATGTTCACAGGCTAACCTGATGGAGGCAGTTCCTCAGCTGAGGTCTCCTCTTCTCAAGGAACTTGAGTTTGTGTTGAGTTGACAAAAACAAACCAGGACAGGAACCCAGAAGGGAATGTAGCTTAGTGGAAGAGCACTTGCTTGACACACGGGGACTCTATGGATTGTATACTCAGCAATGCATGCACAATGCACGCGCGCGAGCACACACACACACACACTAGTCTTCTGGACTATATGCTAGATACAGACCTAGAACAGTTCCCTTGCCATGTCAAATCTCTGCTGCCAGGCGTGAACTCGTAACATGCCGACAATACAAGTAGAACTCAGATCTACATCTGCCACTTTGCTTATCGCCCTCAGAAGGCACCATCACTTGGGGATTATTTTAGTTTATCTTATGTTTTGAGACACATTTTCACCATGTGGCCAACTGGCCACAAATTCTCAAAATCATCCTGTCTGCTCCAGTGCTGGAACTCTATCTCTGCACTAACAGGGACAGCTGCGATTCTTTTTCTTCTATTTGCTGTCTACCATTTTCTGGTTGCTACAAACCCCATCCTTGCATCATTTACTCTTTTGAATTGATTGTGTCTTAAATACAAAGTGAATTATAATAATAGAAAACAAAACAAGTCTTACACACACACACACAGACACACACACACACACACAAGTGGCTGCATGGGCTGTTAAGTTGGGTTAGCAGGTAAAGGTGCTTTCTTTTAAGCCTGATGACCTGAGTTTGATCTTGAAAGGTGACCTCTGGCTTCCATGCGGGCACCATGGGACTGGGACACACACACACACACACACACACACCTACATACAATAATTAAATAAAAATGTAACCATTTTTAATGACTTTAAAATATAGCCATAGAAGCTGAGAACAAACCTCAGGCTCTTGGAGCCTCATGTCTTCACCACTAGTGCTTGGACAGTGCAAAGCTCAGGGCTGCTGTGATCCCACTTCCTCCCATTCAGCCAGTCTGGAGAGGGATGAAGACTGCTAATGAAGGACAGGCTTGAATGGAGTGCACATCACTTCTACTAGTCTCCCACTGACCACAATTCAGTCACTAACCCAACCTAACAGCAAGAAAGGGTGCAAACTATGGTCTGTCTAGGCTCCAAGGAAGAGACAGTGGCATAGCGGGCCACCTGCCACATCACTTGGGCAAAGGCCCAAACAATAGAAACCTTAACCAAGACACACCTTATGAGAATTCAAAGTACTACTCAGGAGGCAGAGGCAGGTGGATCGATGTGAGTTCAAGGCCAGTCTGGTCTACGTATGTATGTATGTATGTATGTATGTATGTATGTATGTATATATTCAGAGTATTTGAACACCCTCCGCAGGATTCTTCTTTGGAGAAAGCAAACCAATTGGGAAAAATGAAGAGACTCAGTGCCTGCAGGGGACCTAACTGCCACTGAGTTGTTTGGCATCTCACATTTATGAACCTATGAACAGAGACCCAAGACCCTTTAACGTCATTAAAACAGAGAGAGAAATCCCCAAAATAAACAAATAGAAAACGGTAACAAGTGGCACAAACTGTGGTCCCAACACTTGGGAGTCAGGACTCTTGACAGGACAATCCCCACAAATCCAAGGTCACATAGCACATTCCAGGATATATAGTAAGCTCCGGGTCAGCCAGGAGCGAGACCTGTCTCACAAAAACAAAAGGAAGCACACATACAAGCCCAAGTGGAAACGAAGCCGGGTCCAAGAGAGTGTGAAGGTAAAAGACGTTTGAGAGGGGAGACGGCAATAATTAGCATTTTCAAAGTGATCACACAAAAGGGACAGGAGAAAGGAAGGGCACATCCTAGGTGTCTTGGCACATGGGAGATGGAAACAGAAGGATCGGAAGTTCAAGGTCATCCACATAGTGAGTCAGAGGCCAGCCTGGGCTACATGGGCAGCAATCAAAACAGAGCCACCTTCCAACAGAAGTAAAAGCAGATCAGTGTCTTTTTTTGCGGGGGGGGGGGGGGGGGGGAGGGAAACTGATTGTCAATTAAGGATTCTATACTTAGTAGTAATAATAATATAATTTAAACACGAGAGGAACTTCAGCTAACTCTCAAATGGTTCAAGAAAAAATAAAAGTATGTGTATATAATCTAAAAAAAGGTGTCTACCACCGTTGCCCCATTGAGAAAAGAAATGGTTTAGGTCTGCAGCTGCTCCACAGTTTGCCTCTGCACTAGTTTCCCCACTAGCCTCTGTGGAACGAGACATGGTCCCTGTTCACCAGCAAGTGAAAGGACACAATACATCTACAGGATAGAGGGGAAGAGGGATACTTCAAAACAGGGATGGAGACAAAGAAGCAGCAGAGCACAGGGGGACCGTAGATAACAGCAGCAGCTGTGGAGAGGCCTGGGACGGAGCCTGGCCCAGCTGGAACAAGAAGACTAAGGCAGTTACTTTCAGTACAGCGTGGGACCTGAAGCTATTCAAATACTTTTATAGTGTTGAAAGTTTAGTGATGAGTTAGTGGATGGCCACAAAAAATATATAACAAACCAAAGTATGAGTTAATAATTTTGTTTTTGTTTTGTGAGACAGGGTTTCTCTGTGCAGCCTGGCTGTCCTGGAACTTGCCCTGTGAATTACCAGGCTGGCCTTGACCTCACAGAGATCCACCTGCTTCTGCCTCGAGAGCGCTGAGATTAAAGGTGTGCACCCCCAGGCCAACTTATAAATTAATTATTAACTCCAGAGGAAATAAATAATTACTCTAGAAAGGAAATATAAATTTTGTGGTTCAACCATGAATAAGATTTATATGATTATAAAAAATGAATATATAATGTAATATTGGGAATAAAGAAAGGGAAACAGTAAGAATGGAAGATATGAAAGAGATCATTCTACAATAAAAAAATTACTACATAATTCACAAAATGGAAAAAAATCAAGAAAATAAAGAGAAAATGATTCCTTGAAAAAATATAGATATAAAAAAGAAATGCTAAAAATAGGAATGTGGAAGATGACTCAGACAATAAAGTGTTTGCTTTTCAAGAAAGAGGACTTGAGTTCGCTTCCCAGTACCCATGTCAAAAACTCATGCAGCACCAGTAATCCCAGCCACAAGATCCCTGGGGCTTGTTACACAACTTAGCCCCGTCTGGTAGATCGAGAGACTCTGTCTCAACAAATAAGGTAGTGAGCGATTGAGAAACACCAGCGTCAACCTCTGACTTCCACATCCACAAATGAACAAGTGGAGAGAGAGAGAGAGAGAGAGAGAGAGAGAGAGAGAGAGAGAGAGAGAGAGAGAGAGAGAGAGAAGGAAGCAAAGACAGGAGGGAAGAAGGCAGGTAGGCAAGCTGGCTGGACTGAAGGGAGTGGTAGTCTCTGAGAAATGGGCTCAGGATTAGCTGAGATTAGCAAGGATAAAATTTGCCTTGGGAAATTCCACTGTAGACTGTCTGTGCAATTCTATCAGCCTTATCTTCACTCTCAGATTGTCCCAGTTTGAATGAAATGTTGACATGCTCCCTGCCTTTGTTAACTCTGTGTCACCTCTATGAAAGTAAAGTACAAAAATCTTTGGACTGTAAATAGAATTGCCCTGTTTCATGGAGCTCAGCCTGATTTTTTTTCTTCCTCTCTTTCTCCCCACAATCTCCCTACCCCTCTCTTTTTGAGACACAATCTCATTCCACAGGCCAGGTGGCCTCTCACTCAAGGTCCTCCTGCCTTAGCTTTCCTAGTGCTGGGGCCACAGATGCGGGTCAGCACACCTGGCGACCGTGGACACTTTTCTCCCTAAAACTTAGTTAAATTGATATACATAATGTGTCAGAAATATGAGTAATATCTTCCCCTGAACAATTTTTTTTTAACTATCTCACTTAATCTTTTATTTTCTTTTTGGCTTTTTTTCAAGACAGGGGTTTCTCTGTGTAGCCCTGGCTGTCTGGAAGTCACTCGGTAGACCAGGCTGGCCTGGAACTCAGAGATCTCCTGCCTCTGCCTCTGGAGTACTGGGATTAAAGGTGTGCGCCACCACTGCTTGGCACTCTCATTTAATCTTTTCAACAATTTAAGGGCACATTCTATCTCCTTTAAAAAAAACAAATGCTTTTACTGCACATTTATAAACATCTTCATGGTTGCATTGTATTCTTCCTCCCGTGATTCCTCTGTTGGTCCTTAAAATTTGGTTAGAACATGAGTTCCCATTTAGAAATTCCTTAAAAATGGGCTTTCTCTACGTATACATACAGATGGATGCTCTTTTCTTTATATAAACTTACATCCTTTATTTTCTAAAAGAAAAAAGAAAAGAGAATCAAAATTCTGTTAGGCAAAGGTAGCCTTAAACACCTACTTCTGGTAATTTTCAGAATTTTGCTTAACTCCTTTTTTTTTTTTTTTAAGTTTTTTGAGAGCAGGTTTCTCTGTATAGCCCTGACTGTCCTGGAATCACTCCGGTAGACCAGGCTGGCCTCGAATTGCTCTGAATTGGATGTGTATGCCAAGTTCAGGTGTTGAAAAGTGAACCCAAGCTGGGCTAGGTGCTTCATGCCTGTAATCCCAGCACCGTGAGAGGCACAGGCAGGTAGATCTCTGTGAGTTCAAGGTCAGCCTGGTCTAAAAAGTGAGTCTGGGATAGCCAAGACTACACACACACACACACACACACCTCAAAATATAAACAAACAAAAACAACAAAACAAAACAAAAACCAATTGGTAGACTGAGGTCAGATGTTAGGGGAGGAGGGCTGCCCCTTTCTGAGGACTAGGGGAGAGAGGGAAGGGATATGAGGGAGGAGGCGAAGGAGGGGGCTACAGTCCGGATGTAAAGTGAACAAATTAAACAAAAACAAAAACAAACAAAAGAAAGGAAAAGTTGAACCCAAACACCACTAAGTTGAAGGATGCTTTTACCATTCTCTTATTTTAGTGATAGAGTCTGATCATACACCTCAGGCTGGCCTGGGGCTCACTATGTAGCACCAGACTGGCCTCCTGCTGAGAGCAGAGGTAGTCAGCACCACCCATGGCTATAGCTTTAAAGTAAAACCTCTTCTTTCCTTTGTTTTTGTGTGTTTGTTGTTGTTTGAGACACGTTTCTCTATGTAACAGAGCCCTTGCTGTCATGGATTCACTTTGTAGACCAGGCTGGCCTTGAATTCAGAGATCCTCCTGCCTCTGTTGAGATTAAAGGTGTGCAACACCCCAACCACCTGAAGTAAAAAACTTTTAGTAAGGTTGGTTGTGTAAAAGAGTTCATCTCCCTATACCCACCCAACACACACACACACACACACACACACACACACAGACACAGACACACATGGGATGCAGGAAGGCGCTCTCCAAGCTCTGGCTTTCCCAGCATGCAGTGTTATGGTCCAGAAAACTTCTGTTCATCATAAATTACATAGTCCATGTCTATGCCCAGCTAGTCTTAGGAGAAACCAAAGTCCCCTCTAACCACTGAAGTCCAAAGAATAAATTGTTCCTGCTAAATCTTCAAACAAGGGCATTCTGGTAGGTGTTCTCCAAAAAAAAAAAAAACTTTTAAGATTAGAGAAGTGATACAAAATTTACATCAGAAAAAAAATAATAAAGTAAATTCAAGGCAGAGCCCCACAGCTTCAAAATGGCTAATTTATCTGTACAGGAGGCCACAGAGGTGTATAGACTTTGGTTCCGATTAATTCTGTGTGATTTTTTAAAATATCAAGTCCTTTATAAAAAGTTTTAATAAATTAGAAAAAAAGATAAAGGACAAAGGGGAAAATCTGAATTCCAGTATCACTTAAACAATGAATATGATTGACATTTTAGGGAACGCCTTTACTTTTTAATGTGTGTGTGGGTGAGAGGAAGTGTATGTATGAGTGTTCATGCGGCGGCCACAGGCCAGCTTAGGGTGCGCTCCTTTTTATCCTATGATTTATTAGACAGGGTCTCACTACAGCCCTGACTTACCTGAAACTTGCCATGCAGACCAGGCTGGCTTTTAACTTACAGAGATTCATCTGCTTCTGCCCCCCAAATTCTGGAATTAAAAATGTGTGCCACCATGCCTGGCTCTACTTTAGTTTTTGAGGTATGGCCTCTCCCTGAACTTGGAGCTGACTGACTGGACAGACTAGCTGGTCATAGCTCCAGGGCTCCACCTGTCTCTGCCCTCAGCACCAGAGTCACATTCCTACCTCTATGGGGATTCTGCAAAGCCAGGTTTTCAGCTTGTACAGCCAGCATTTTCCCCAGCGAACCTCCTCCCCAGCCCCTTGTTAATATAAATCTAAAGTTAGGAGCATCGTATAAATGTCTCTGTTATCTGCCTTTTCTTTTTCTCCTCCTCTTCCCCCCTCCCCTCTTTTCTTCACTAAACACTATTTGGAAGCGGAGACTCCCTCTTCCTTTTAGTGGCTGTGTAATACTAACTCATCTGCATTATTGTATTTGATGACTCCTCATTTTCTGTCTGTTGTTTTGTTGGTTTTTCTGTGTAGCCCTGGCTGTCCTGGAACTCTCTCTGTAGACCAGGCTGGCCCTGAACTCAGAGATCCACCTGCCTCTGCCTCCCGAATGCTGGGATTAATTAAAGGCGTGCACCACCACGCCCGGCCCATTGAGGGAACAAGGTTGGGAATTGAGGCAGTGGAAACAAACAAATGAAGTAAAAAAAAAAATTTTTTTTCTCTCTCTCTCTTTTTTTTTTTTCTAGACCCTCCCACATGATTTATTTTTCCGTTTGTAAACTCCGGCCTGGCTGGCACCATCCTCAGCTCAATCCTCCAAACGTTCCCAACCTGTTCTTTCCTATTGCTAACTCTGTGTCAATGTATTATTACTAAAAAGCCTTCCTTTGAGGCAAGGGATATCATTTATGTGTTTAGACTTGAATAGCAATGCCACCATATAACAGTGTTGCTATGAAATCACGGTTGCTGAAATTACAGAGCCAAGCCTGTCAATATGAACTGTTTAATACAGTCTCCTACATGGTCTGCTGCCCTGGAAACAAAACCACACTGAAACTAGTTAAGACAGAAGAGTGAAGCTGTACACATTCCTGTACCCCTGCTCCCGGGCCTGTCCCTCCTAAGTCCTCCACTGGCTGGACACCGAGATGCCTTTGTGAGCTGTGTTTTAAGGGGGTGCTGTTCTTTGCCCACGTTCTCGCGGTCCATTCCTCGCTCTCCACGGCTCATTTGTTCCTGGATTGAGGGTCACACTGACTCTCTAACCTTTTCACCTCTGGTTTAGGGTCGTTAGTGCTTTTGCAAGCTGGCTAACATGTCTCCTGGAATTCCTGCTTGTTTTTCTGATCGAGGGGTTCATGGAAGCCTGGTTCAGCTCACAAATCCCAACTGTGCTCTCTCTCCTTCAAGACTGACACAGAAATCTGAACAAAGAGCATGGGCCTGCTAGAATTAAACAAACAGGAAGCCAGGCGCTTGTCTGTCAAAGTCACTTTATATAAGCTCCTCTGGCTGACTAAAACACACAAACCTTTGCACCGGACCTATCCTCGCCTAACAACTTTTGTCCTGAGAACTCAGGGCCTCTTTTGTCTACATTTTTTTTTAACACCCTGAGGACTCTGTAACAGCTAGCCACAACTGGATCTTACACTAACATTCTTTCTGGCCAAACCTCCTCCAACAGAGTGTGAAAACCGCATTCTGAAGCAAAGGTAGAAAAACGTCCGTTTTCGGATGTTTCGGATCCGTTTCACCTCAAGCCAGCTGTGGAAAGAAAAAAAATATTTAAAAAATCCCCAATTCACAGGCTCGGATTTTTCACAGATCTTGATGACTCGGGGTGGGCGTGGTGGTGCACGGCTTCAATCCCAGATTGCCAAGGCAGGCACAATCTCCGTGCCAGCTTGGTCCACAAAGTGGTTCCAGGCCAGTCGCAAGGGGACTCCGTCTCACAACAAAACGAAAACCACAAAGAAACAAACAAACAAAAACAACCGACGATCCTTAGCAGCCTTTCTTTTCACGCACAGCACAATCATGCACAGTGTCGCAGAGTCCAACGTCCAGTCCCGGGACTGAGATCGGTGACTAAACCATCTGCGGACAGGAGGGGTGGGAACGCCAGCGAACACGAACTCTGTAGGCATCTGCCTGCCCAACCTCGCGGGCAGCCCCTCTCCGGGAGGCACCAGGCAGCTTCTGGCCCCGCCTCCCCGGAGGCCCCGCCCCGATGCCGACGTCAGTTGTTATGTCTTGACTGAGGCCGCGGCTGCAACGGGTCTATTGCTCCGGGGGCGACGGCCGCGGCCTGTTGGGTGCAGCGGGGACGGTGACCGCGGCTGGCCCGGCGCGTCCGCGGGGCCGCAGCTGGCAGGAAGCCGCCCGGGAGCGGAGCCGCGGCAGGGCCTAGCGTTATTCGCTTTTTTTTCTTTTCCTTCCCCACCCCCGCCACCCCTCCCCGGCCTTGCGCTCCGGAGCCGCCTCTTCAGCAGGAGCCGCCGCGACGCCCCCTCGCGGGCCGCGGGCCTGAGCGGCGCCGCCCGCGGGAACCTGGAGCCGCCTCCGGGCCTGGGCGGCCGCCGGGGCCTGAAGCCTGGACGCTGCGGCGGCCGCTCCTCCCCGCGCTGGGCGCGCCGGACCCTCCCGACCCCGGCCACACCGTCCGACCCCAGCTGCCCTCGGCCGACCCGCAGCCTGTCGCAGCCGCCGCCGGCTCGGGCCCCGCGGCCCCGGGCACTCCCGGTTGGCTCCCGGCCGCTCCGTGCCGTCCGCTGCTCCATGGGTGCGGTGCCTGTGAGCGTCCCCCCTCCTCCTCTTCCCTTTCCCAGCCGGTGACCGCAAGGCCAGAGCCGGTGCCCCGCGGGTCCCCAGACGTACGCACGCACGCACGCACGCACGCACGCATCCCCGGAGCCGCCGTGCCTCCCCGCAGGCATGGCCCGCCGGTGACCGCCACCGCCGCCGCCGCCGCGCGCCCGAGCTGCCCTCGCCTCGCCAGGCTGCGCGGTGTCGGCCCGCGCTCCACCCCTCCTCCCCTGGTCCACGGCGTCCCGGCTGCCGGCGACGCCGAGAGGGCGAAGATGTGGCTGAAGCTGTTTTTCTTGCTCCTGTATTTCCTGGTCCTGTTCGTCCTGGCCAGGTTTTTCGAGGCCATCGTGTGGTATGAGACGGGCATTTTTGCTACTCAGCTGGTGGACCCCGTGGCTTTGAGCTTCAAGAAGCTGAAGACCATTCTGGAGTGTCGAGGGCTGGGCTACTCCGGGCTGCCTGAGAAGAAGGATGTTCGGGAGCTGGTGGAGAAGTCAGGCAAGTGCTGGGCTCGCGGAGGGTTGCCTCCACTGTCCTGCCTCTTCCCCCCACAGGAATGAGGCGGTCCCCCCGGAAAGGTTTAGAAGACTGCTCCAGAGAGCTGCCCAGGTCTTTGTCCACGCTATCTCTGAATATGTAAATCTTGGTTTTGAAAAGGGGGCTGTTAGGTGTATTGTTAGATGTATTGGTGTGTTCTTAAGGTTCTTTGAAAATGACAGTTTGGAAGTGTAGCTTTAAAAATTATATATATGTATATGTATATATATGTGTGTGTGTGTGTGTGTGTATATATATATATATGTTGGAATCATTTGTCCCAGAATTCAAGAGCATCGGTTGAAATTGATCAAATGTAGGAAGAGGAAAAATTTCAAAACGTAGCCTGTAAGTAGCAGTCTCTGCCTCTATAGGCAAAACAAGCCACCGGGAAGGTAAAACATCATTAAAATAATAACAAAGAGACATGCGGACCTCAGATTAACATGTAAATTATGTATTTAAGTATGGATCAGGTATGCACTGTGCAATGTTTGCTTTTTATACTTTAAATTCAGTAAACATTCTGTGTCATGGTCGGCCTTGTTTGGAGTTTATGTTTTCTTGCAGAATTACAATTTCTATTTTTGAATCTTGAATGTATACCTTTATGTCATGTGTCACAGGCATCCCTGCCTCACTTAATGTGATAAAGAAGAAACTTGAGATAGTGCTGAAAGAATATTTAATGCCTTAAGTAATGTATTTCCAGTAGCCACTGATTTGGGGTAGGACTGGGTGAGGATATAGGGTAGACTTTTAAAGTGTCTCTGTTTAGACTGTCTTCCTGAAAGAGGAATATAAATTGAGCAAGGCATTCTGAGTTGCTGCAGGAAGCATTTGAAACTGATGGTTATCTTTTTTTGTCGGTTTAAGTATGTCAACTAGGCCTTTTACAAGATAATTTTTTTTCCTTACGTAGCACTATCTAGACATACAGTGTGATAGGCAAAATTACAAACCAGAACAGTTTAACACTTGTGTGCTTATAGCGTAAGGGTTACAGAACTCATCTCAGCCATGGGGTAAAAGGAAGGACTTCTTTGCATAAGGGATGCATTTTCAGCTGTGTATTGCTCTTGTCTGCTGCATGGTTTATGCAGCCATTGGTTGTTGGGTGAAGGAAGTGGATTAGCTAAAGTAAAAGTTATTATATCATACAGTTATTTGATCACACACTTTTTTCCCTTCGAGCTTTATGTATTTTGCTGCCTTTTGAGCCTAAAATTGTCATATGGAGTGTCCAAGGAATCCGTGTATAGCCTAAAGAATATACAACCAAAGTATGATTCAGTCACACATTGTACAACATAACAACAATAACAATAACAGTCTTGGTTTGGAAATTAAACTGTAAAACCTACATGTTTGTTGTAGATGGTTTTGCTGTTTGGAGTGAAACAGTGTTATTGACTCACTATGTAATATTGAAAGCAAAAGTTAAATAATGTGACATAAATGATTTAGTTTTTATATTTGATGATACAAGATCCAAGTTTATATTGTAAACTTGTGTATGAATGTGGGGTTTGTTCTGAGCGGTGACTTTCTATCTTTCCCATTCACATAAAAACAAGTAGGCTGATGGCATATCTGTGAACCCACTTCTAAAGTCAGAACATATTAAGCAGGCTGTTAAAAAAAAAACATGTGAAGCCTGCACACGTTTGATGTAAAGTTAAATAGTTACTAGTTTGATGGAATTTTTTGTTTCTTTTGACTGGTATAATTCAGTAACTCACTAATAAGCTATATGTTGACCCCATTAGAGTATAAGTTCTGCTATAAGAGATGAATTGTTGTCTATTTTGTTTACTTTTGCTGATATAGGAACCTTGTATTCAGGTGCTCTTTTTTTTCATAGGATGAAAATATAATAGTGTGCTTATTCATGATATAAGATTGAATTAGCCATCACTGAAGTTGGGAACATGGGCTTTTTGAAATCTTACAAGGGTTTTTTTTTTTCCTTCAGGTGACTTGATGGAAGGTGAACTCTATTCTGCTCTCAAGGAAGAAGAGGCATCTGAGTCAGTTTCTAGTACCAATTTCAGTGGTGAAATGCATTTCTATGAGCTTGTGGAAGACACAAAAGATGGCATCTGGCTTGTTCAGGTAGAAAGGGTGATAATCCTTGAGAACTTTATTATACCACAATAGTATTTGCCACTGAGTAGAACTCAGTCCTCATTGGTTTTACCAGTAATAATAAGAGTCAGGGCAGGAGATGCAGCTCAGTGTGTAGACTGCTCCCACGCATGAAGCCCCAACCAGGTGTGGTACACATGAAACCCGAGACATTCAAAGTGTCTTCCTCAGCTGCATAGCGAGATCAAAGCCAGCCTAGGATGCATGAGACCCTAGCTTTGAAAAGTAAGTGAAAAGTAAAGAGTGGAAAAGGATTGGCAAAGGGGAGTTGATTGTTTTGAAAATCAGCAAAAAGAAATGTCTAGAAACCCATGTTTCTTTTTATTTATCAATGTGTGCTATTTTTATGGGGTTTAGGGCTCTTTGTTTGTTTGTTTGTTTGTTTGTTTGTTGAGAAAGGGTTTCTCTGTGTAGCCTTGGCTGTCCTGGGACTCACTTTGTAGATCAGGCTGGCCTCAAACTCAAAGCAGCCTGCCTCTGCCTTCCAGATTACAGGCGTGAGCCACCACTCTGCACCTATGGTTTTTTGTTGTTTGTTTTTTAACTCTAGTTTTTAGTTCACTAGTCCACATAGTTTTAGTGTGTAAGGGAAGAACACTAACGTCAGAGTAAAAGAACGTGCATTAGTGAAGTAGCCAGCTTTGAGTGGCAGCTATGCCAACCATCATAGAATCAACAACTCAGCAGAGTAGCCAGCTTAGTAGCTGCACTGGAGGAGCTATGGAACATGCATTATTTTGTTTATGGCAACGATTTTTATGATATCAAAACTGAGATTTAATTAGTATATTAGAAATTTCAAGCTGGAAAGGGCATTAAAAGTTTTCTTTCTTGGCTCATGTAGTTTATGGTAAGTGGATACACATTAACATTAATTTAACCATATTAATTAGAATAAATATGTGATATTAAGCATGTAATGTCATCCTAAATATTGCTTAGGAGAAAACAAAGTTTAGTTTTTAAAATCTATATTCACTTGGAGTAACATAACAAGTAAACTTGAGGCCTGAATGTGGCCAAAAATAAGAATGTAGTGTGTGAACATCTGCAACCCGGTCATATCAGACCAACCCTTTCAGAAGCACCGAGAAGGAGTGAGTTCAAGGTTCTGGGACTACTCAGAACTATTGAACTAGGATCAAACTCCAGGCCCTTTGGGGTGTTTTTTCTTCAGACTAACTTTTATTTAACCATCGACAATTCATGCATATATCCTCCCATTTTCTCTGTGCTTTTGACTTTTCACTTTGCTGTTGACAAATTTTGATTTAGGGTTTGAAAATTAAAATAGCTGCTTCATATTACTTTCTGAGAACAAAAACTGCAAGATTTGGTTTTAAGATAAGTTTTGAATTCAGAAACCTAAATTGGAGGCCTAATGCTGTCATTGGCTTGCAGTATGATTGGGAATAGGTGGGTGTTCTCTTGTATCTGGCCTCAAATATATATGCATTTAAAGAGACGGAATGATGCTGTCATCCACTGTGCTGAAAGCGTGAGCTTTGATAATTCTTGGGAGATTTCATTGGAAACCCCTGGCCTCCTCTTCATAGCACCATTCCTACTGTGTTTGCCTTTCTGTCTTCTAGTTAATAGCAGAGGTGGCGCCTGAGAGGGCTCAGTCTATATATTATCCTTCAAGTTCTGGTTTACTTCTGTCTGAGTTCATTGATTTGAGATACGCCATAAGGGCTGAGAATGTAGTTCAGTAGTAGAGCATTTGCCTAGCATGCATGAAACCCTGGATGTGATGTCCAGTATTGAAAGGAATAAAAATCAGTCATCTCTTTAAAGCTTTAAGAAATGGTTAATTCTATTTTCCCCCAATACTTGTTTCTAATAGTCCAGCCAAGGATGAATTATTGATTTTGATACTTTTAGATTTATTAACAAGATAGAATTGAATAGACAATCCCATTGCTGTATATTCATGGCCTAATGCTTGTTACTCACATGATTTTCTGCAGATGAATGGTGAAACAGGAAATAGGCCCTCTGAAACGCAGAAGAGTATGCCAGAGGCCTGGGAACTGCTTTGAAATCTAGAATCCTACTGTAAATGACATGTGTGTCTGATGGACTTTTTGCCCTACGTATGTCTGTGCACTGTGTGCATGTCTGGTGCCCACCGAGGCCAGCAGAGGACATCAGATCCTCTGGAGCTGGGGTTATGAGGGGGTTGTTGATTCCTGTGCTGGTGCTAGGCATCAAAGCTTGGTTCTCAGGAAGAGCAGCCAGTACTCTTAACCACTGAGTCATTTTTCCAGCTCCAGTTGTCATAGATTTTTGATGTCTCACTTAATATATGATAAAATTAACCCATTTATTCAGCATAAATGGCTATAACGGGCCCTGTTCTTGGACTTCACAATAGAACAGAAAGATATCCAGCACTGTGTCCAGCCAGCTCACATTCCACTTGTAAGAATCAAACACCAAATTAATCAATATTTAAAATAATACCAATAAGTTGAAAGTTCTGAGGGAAAAAAAATAAACAGACTAAAGAGATAGGACAACAATTTTTTGAACAAGGTAGCCATTGAACAAAGTTAGTAATAAGTAATGATGTGTTAACATTATAGCCATTATAGCTCTAGTCTCTGCATTGTCACCTCCCAGTGTGTTTTAAAAGCCAAATGTTAAAGTTGAAAGTACCTCCTAAGAAAAATGGAATGGGTTTCTTCATAAGGAAAGAGCACCGTAGGACACACTTGGTTTGCACTGATTGTCTGCTTGTATTCTTTGTGTCCCCTGACTGGCATCTCACAAACAGCTAGGCTGGTCTGCCAGAACAGTGTCTGTAAAAGAGTTGAGAAAAGTAAGCCTGCGACCCTGCCTTTGGCACTGTGAGCTAACCAGCTAAACATTGGCTGGCACTTGGCACTTCCTTTAAGTTTCATAGTTAGTTTGGGCTTTTAGTTTGTTCAGTTAGTTTTTAAAATTATACTTAAAATTTTAAAAATATCTGCTAGAAACAGATGTTTCTCAGATGCTTGTCATTCCTCAGCTAGGTCATATTAGTCCAGTCTTTTCAGGAACACAGTTTTCTACAGTTTGAATTATGGTTCTTTTCTATTTCTGTTTTTGTTTCCTGTTGTTATTTGTCTAGAATTATTACCATTCTTCATGCCTCATCTTTCTGAGTGCCTGGGTAACAAGTGTCAGCCGTCATGCTAGCCTTCTATTTTATGTATTTTGAAAGAAGCTGACTACTTTGTATGCTCTTTTCCATTTTTTAATGGAAAATGTCCATGAGGAATATTTTCATAGACGGCACTGCATTCATTGTAGCCATTTCTGTCTTCAGCTTGTCAAGCTTGAGTCCATGTGTTTCCTGTATACTTGAACAACGTGTGGTGAATAGAACTGTGTTAGCTACCTTTCCTGTTGCATTGCTATGACCTCATGATCTCAGCTTAAGGGAGGAAGGGTTTATTCTGCTTCCCAGTTTGAGGCTCTAGTCCATAGTGGAGGGGAAAGCATGGCTGCCGTGGTGTGGGCAGCTAGGTATATCTAGCTTCACGTCAGGAAGCAGAGAGATGACACAGTGCACGCGTGACGGCAGAGAGATGACGCAGTGCATGTGTGACAGCAGAGAGATGACGCAGTGCACGTGTGACGGCCAGAGGACAACTTTGTGCAATTGGTTCTCCTTCCTCTGTGTGTATTATGGGGATCAAACTTTGGTCACCAGGCCAGACAGTGCTTTTACCCACTAAGCCATCTCTATCCCCTGCCTCCCCCCACTTTTAAAAATTAATCTACTTTGTAGAGTGAGAAGGGCTTGTGTAGATAGAAGTGGTTCTCCACCAACAATTGCAAGAACTAATTTTCATCTTTAAAGATAGCAAAATCCATATGCCCCCTTTACCAATGATATACACAGAACCAAGACCTTTCCTTGTGGTACAATTATAACACAAAGCTACAATTTCCTGCTTCCTCCCTAACCGAGCTCTTGTCTCTCATTAGCCATTTATTTCTAAATTTTGTAGATTCTTTGACTCTGCCCACTCAGTATCTTTTGGCACCAAAAATAGAAAATGATTATTTTGTCTCTAAAGAATGCTGGTTAGAGAGGCAAATGGCTTTTGAATGGAAAAGTTGCATAGTGAATGGCTTTTATGGATTTGTCCTCTAACATTTTTATTTAATTTTTTTGTCTATTGTCATATTTCAAAAGGAGATATAGCTGTTTGTTCCCTAGTAGCTGTGCCATTTAGTGATTTTAAAGTCACTGGAGTTGCACAGGAGTGAAAAAACACTTTATGATTTAAAGTACTAGAAAGCTTTGGTCACTGTTTACCAAAGTATTATGTGAATGTACTTCCTGTTTGGCTGGAAGCATTAACAGCTGCTTTTAAACTGGTTTATCTTTGTTCTTAAGACAAGAGTTTTGTTTAGGTCATTTCTAATTTTTTATTCCTTTAGTGGTCGGCTACAGGGCAAAATATATGGTAAGCTCCTTGTGTTTTATATTGATGAAAACCTT
Source organism: Acomys percivali (assembly GCA_907169655.1). Lineage (NCBI taxonomy): Eukaryota > Metazoa > Chordata > Mammalia > Rodentia > Muridae > Acomys > Acomys percivali. Next base: position 69,244,469 of record OU015745.1, on the reverse strand, counting down.
TTTGAGTTTACCCATAAAAGCAAGCCAGTGAGAATAGTATACTTGATTTAGCCAGATGTTAGAGAGGCAGTAGCAGGGCGAACACTTAAAATTAATTAGTTAAAATACTATTGGTATGTGGTTTCATAGCAAGATACCATTTGTATTATCAGTCAGAAAACATTCAGGATGGCAGGTTGCTGGAGAAGGAACTTTTGGTTATAAAAGAAATAGCGTTAAGCCAGACATGATGGCGCAGACCTTTAATCCCCGCACCCAGGGAGGCAGAGACAGACTATCTCTGTGAGTTCAAGGCCAGCCTGGTCTTCAGAGTGAGTCTAGGACAGCCAAGGCTTCACAAAAGCTAAAAAATAAAGAAACAAAAACAAGAAACAAAACAAAAAAAGAAATAGCTTTAGAGACGCTTTATAATAAGAAGTAGAAGCTGGGTGTTGGTGGCGTATGACAGACACCTTAATCCCAGGAAGGCTGCGTTATGGCATGAGCCCCAGGGTAGCCAAGGCTACACAAAGAGAGAGAGGGGCAAAAAGCTGAAATAGTTTAGTTCAGCTCAGCTCGGATGTTTAATTAGCAGCACTCAGATCACCTAGGCACTACAGTGAATGGGAAGATTGCCTCACATTTAGCCTGTGATGACAGGTCTCTTTCAAGCTTGAAATTCAAGCTGTACTTTGGTCCGGATTTTCGTGTATCTGAAAATATTCTCCATAGAGAATGCAGTCTCTTTCTTGAATTTCTGAGAAATATCTCTTCCCCATGTAATGAGACCAGTAGTGTAGATGCCACTCCAGATCAGGCCTACTCTGTGAGCCATAAACTAAGTCAGAAAGGCTCCTGCTAATATGCCACAGTAGTAATGGCTTAGAAGATTTTTGTTTTGCCATTAACTGAGCCAGATGAGTTACTTTTTGAAAACACTACCATTTTTATGATGGCCATTTAATTCAGCCTCCTTCAAAGTTAGATGTATGCAAAACCTTTAGTTGACTAACATAACTGCATAGGATTTTAACAAAGCAATTTCTAATTGTGTAGCTATAGTGACAGAGTCATAAGTGATTCCATGAAATTCTTAGATGATTTCTCACTCTTGTGCAGCTCTCTCAGTCGGGGATCCCTAAACTCTTCTAGAGCAGATGCTACAACAGATTGCTGAGTAAATAAGGCCCCAGGGTTGAAATTGTCATATAGCTCCTCAACCATGCTCACAACTCTCCTCACCCACCTCTGCTTTCCCTGCCAACCTGGATGTGCCTGGGGACAGCCCTCCCTTATTCCTAACACAGGAATACTTGCACAATCAACAGTTAGGTCTTCTCTCAGGGATGCCCTGAGATTTAGGGCTATGTGCACATCTACAGAGGCACACAGGGTGGCTCCTTGAAGCAATGGTATTTGCCAACACAGGCCTAAAGTGTCTGCGTTATTTTATAGCTTCAGTCAAAATGTTGGGAAAGAGTTACATATATATGGTTGTTTTTGTTTTTTTTTGTTTTTTTTTTTTTTCCGAGACAGGGTCTCTCTGTGTAGCCTTGGCTGTCCTGGACTCGCTTTGTAGACCAGGCTGGCCTTGAACTCAGAGTGATCTGCCTGCCTCTGCCTCCCAAGTGCTGGGATTAAAGGCGTGCGCCACCACGCCCAACCTTTTGAGTTACTTTTAAAGAAAGAGAAAAGAAGAGACAGAAAAAAGAGAGTGCAAAGAGCAGGGACTGAGAGAGAGCACAAAGAACAAGAGAGTATATTATGTAATTACACAGAGACTAATATCCTGAGAAATCTGAAAATTACATTCAGGTTCCTTGGCTCCATAATCAAGAGAAGTACTATTGACTTTTGGGAAGTAACAGAAAGGAAAAGAAACCTTGTTTATGGCTGGGTGTGTAACTGAGTGGTGGAGCACTTGTCAAGTGTGCCCTTCGTGTCCTGGGTTCCCCATCCTGAACCACCACCACAAAAATCAGGACTTAAAAAGGACCAAGATGCAGGGAGCTGACCGTGCTGGACTGCTTGGTTCCCCAGGTAAACCTGTACAATATACTTTTGGACCAGAGAAAGGGGTAAATAGCATTTTAGGTGATGTGATCAGCTTTCCCTCCCTAACACCGTGTCCTCAGTCATCTGAGAATATACATATGAACCCATGTCTCCCTCAGTGAGACCATGTGTCTTCATTAAAAGCACTAAAATCCGTGTATTTACTTCTCTATGTGCATGCATATATTGAGTATTGGATGTATTATATGGTGTTACATATACATGTATGGCTCCATAAGTGTTAGACCAGCAGTATTGGTGACATATTGTAGGAGGTACTGGAGTGATCTGGTAGCACAGAAAGTAAACTCCCTGTTTCAGGACCATGTGTCCCCAGCTGTGATGCCCCTGACATTTGTTAGGCTTCCCAGAAGAAAGGCCATAGATGAGGTAGCTGAACCACCGTTTGCCTCTCCCAAGGAGGTGACAGCTGGCACTCAGCTCACACACATGCCTGGAGCTTCACTTCCTGGAGGCTTTTTGAATATAAAAATGGTTCTTCCTGCTAGAAAGATTAGCGGTCACAGAGTATTGTGTTACAAAGTTCAATAATGTTAGTAAAGATGGCATTTATGAAAATAGCTTAGGCCTATGTACGCTGGACTTAATTATTAGATGATGTCATGAAAACCTTGACATTATTTGGCTTTCTATTGAATTGTATTTTATTATTTTTAAAACTTTTACTGATATCTTTAATGAAACTCTGATTCCATTTAGTCAGAGATATTTAACTACTGACTGACATAAACAGAAGTTATTAACATTTTAAAAGTCAATTTAGAATTTTTTTCCTTTCTTTTAAAAATAATCTGTTTCTCTCACACCTAATTGTATATACGTACTTGAAGTAGACACTTAAGGTTGTAAGTTCATTATGGGTGTTCCCTTTCCTAGAGCCTTTCAGAGTTGCTGAGGGAAAAGTCCTGTGTGTAGCGTTGATTTAGTTAAAGCATGGTGTAATAGAAAACATGTGTTTGTCTCTTGGCTATGAAACTGAACATTGAAAACATGAAATTTGAACTTGTTAAGTCCACATGTGATAATTTTTATAAGCTTTATTTGGGTTTTTAAAATTTTGTTTTCAAAGAGAAATTGACAATCTGTTTAATGTAATGTAATGTTATGATGTTATGATGGCGAATAGGTCACATAAAGAATGTGGCTAGCTTTTTCATAGGCTTTTGACTCCTATTCTGTGCTACTGCTAGAGCACTGGGTTTAGCATGTGGCATTTGTGTTTCTGTTGTAGTCGCACAGTTGTGGCTTCTGTAAGAATAGCAGTGATGGCTAGTGTGGCAGCCTAGCAGGTAAAGGCACATGCTGCACACACCTGCTGACTTGACGTCAATCCCAGGACCCAGGAGAAGGAGAGAACTGCCTGCCATGAGTTGTCCTCTGATCTCCACAAGGGTGCGATAGCACTCATGTACATATATACTTAATATTAATAAATTACACTTTAAAAAGAATACAGTAATTATGAGGTGATTCAGTTAAACCAGAACTGGAAGCAGAATGTCTTTCTATAAAAAAATGATTTGTGCTATAGATATGAGTTGTTGGGTTTAGGTAATTAAAGTTTCATCCCCCCTCCTCTCTTTTGGGGAAACAGGTCATAGCAAATGACAGAAGCCCTTTGGTGGGTAAAATCCACTGGGAGAAAATGGTTAAAAAAGTGTCAAGATTTGGAATACGGACAGGCACTTTCAACTGTTCCAGTGATCCCAGGTAAGTGGACTAGGAAACTCTTGAGTTTGAACCCTGACCATAATCTTTTTTGCTTAATAAAGACAATACTACCAGAAGCCTGCCCTAACTGAAAATTAATTATATGTTTACTGTACTGCTAGTTACCCAGATGTTTATAGTTTTGTGTAAACTGGTATTTGTTGACTTTCTGAGAGAGATCCCCTACAATTGTCTGTCATCCTTTTCTTTCAGTAGTGTCTTCCAGATGGCTGAAGATGACATCACTGTTGCCATCTATAGCGCAGACTGGCTTTGAACTCCTTCAGTCAAGGGCTAGGGCTACAGGCACACACTACCACTCTCATACTTTTCTGACCTTCAGTTTGCATTTGCTTAGTCACTTTCAGTTTGTTTGACAACTATCTGTAGCCATGTCCTTCTCCTAATGTCAAAGTCATATTTATCAATTTATTTAATCAAACATATGCTTTCTACCTTTTCTACCCTTCACTGTTCTTTTTCTTCACATTTTTTTTTTTTTAAGATGAGGTGGTTTGGTTTGTTATTGTGTCTTCAATATGCAGTCTATTACACATTAATTCTTGCCTTGTTATTTCATTTTTTTAATTAAAAATGTAGGTTATATGTGTATGTGTATAGAGGAGTACATATGCGTGTGTGAATGAAGGTGCCTTTGGGGTTCAGCAGATGATGTAGGATCGTCCCTTGGGTCTGGAGTCATGGGCAGCCGTGAACCATCCAGTGCGGATGTTGAAGGGGAAAAAAACAATTTTTTTGTTTTATTTTAAAATTTTAACTTATTTACTTTACATCCTGATTGTAGCCCCCTCCCTTGTCTCCTTCTGGTCCCATCCTCCCTTCCTCATCCTCCTTTCTCTCACTCCCCTAGTCCTCAGAAATAGGGAGCCCTCCTCCCCTAACATCTGACCCCAGCCTATCAGTCTCATCTGGACTGCCTGCATCCTCCTCTGTGGCCTGGCAATGCCGCCCCACCAGGGGGAAGTGGTCAATGAGTGGACACCAGGGCAGAGGTAGCTCCTATTCCCCATATTAGGGGACCCATAAGGAGGCTGTGCTGCCTATCTACAACATCTGAGCAGAGGGTCTAGATCCTCACCATGCATGGTCCTTGGTTGGTGCATCAATCTCTGCTGGCCCAGATCTGTTGGCACCAATGGTCTCCTGTGGAGCTCCTGTCCCCTCCAGTCCCTTCTATCCCCCAACTCTTTAAGACTCCCTGCACTCCACCCCAAAGTTTGGCTGTGTGTCTCAGCATCTGCTTGTACCCCCTGCTGGGTGCAGTCTTTCAGAGGACCTCTGTGGGAGGCTCCCTTCCCATTCCTTCTCTTCAACAGCTTCCAGTGTCTACTCCATTTGCCCTTCTGAGTGAGAATTAAGCATCCTCTGTAAGGTTCTCCTTGTTACTTAGCTTCTTTAGGTCTGTGTATTGTGTAAAACCAACTTTTGTTTGTTTGTTTTGGGGTTTTGGTTTTTTGGTTTTTTGAGACAGGGTTTCTCTGTGTAGCCTTGGATGTTCCGGACTCACTTTGTAGATCAGGCTGGCCTCCAACTCACAGTGATCCCAAGTGCTGAGATTAAAGGCGTGCACCACGTCTGGCCCAAAACCAACATTTTTATATAGACAAAAGAACTGACAGATGAGCTGAGCAAAGTGGTGTATGCCTGGATTCCCAGTCGGGGATCTCAGGTTCTAAGCCACCCTATGTAGTGACTGGTACAAAACAAAACCCTAAAGAATGTTTTCTTGATAGTATCAGCGAATTTATTCTGACCTTTAAAATGTTCTTTTAGAATTGATGATAAAAGGTTTTATGCTGAAGCATGCATGATAATATACAATTATTAAAAGCAATATATGCATGTAGTGTTGTCTTTGTGAGGATACCTTTAGATTAGTATTTAAAGAAATATATTAATTAACCCAGTGTTTGTAAGCATTAGGATTTTTTCCAAACTTGGAAAACATGATTTAGTTTGAAAGTTATAACAAGGAATTTTCTTTTGTTGGGTAGTCTCAAGTTCTTTTTAGAACCACAAAACTAAAAAAATTCTGAATTGAAAAGAAAATATAAAAGGAGGAAATGAATGTATTAAAACTGCCTGTTTTGCAAAGTTAGATTTTTTTTGTCATAAAGATTATCGTTTGATTTATGATACAAGTGAGAAGCCAGTGTAGTTATAGGAGAGAAGATAAAAGACTGACCAAGAGTAGCGACATGTGGCTGGGCAGTTGTTTCAGCAATCGAGAACATTTTCTGCGCATTATAGAGGACCTGGGTTCGGTTCCCAGCACCTACATAGCTTACAGCTGTCCAGCTCCAGCTCCAGGGTTCTGACACACTCTGCTCTGAGGGCACCTGCACACATGTGATGCATATAAAGTCACATAAACATACACACTACACATAGAAGTAAATACAAATTTTAATGAGTAGAAATGGCATCATCTACAAGTATCTTGCAATTGTGTCATTAAAGCTCCTTAAATACGATCTGAAGGAGGCCATCAGTTACATGCATTTTGTCTACTCCGGTTTTGGCAAGGGTAAAAACAGGATTCATAGCATTGAATTATTTTTCATTGGATGAATATATTGTTAAGGGACAGAAATACTTAATTTTTAAGGCATATCCCTTTATAAACCACTTCATGTAGTGGAATTTGTGTTTTTAAGGGAGTGAATCAACACAGCAAGATTCTGAGTGAGAGTCAGGAGCTGTGATTCAAAGTCACTGAGATAGCCTCCCAGTCCTCAACAGCCTGCTCTGTGAGAGACAATACAGCATCTTCATTGAGCTGAGATTATACCACAGTATTCCTGAGAGAAATTATTCATGCTGCCATTATAAAACATATGCCACATCACTAGACTTCTCTCCCTGGATCCTGTGAGTGTGGAACATACTCATCTAGCCCTAATAAAATATGAATGTGCTTAGTAAGTAAATACAACATCCATGACTTATGTCAGTATTCTGAGTAGCAACATAAGAAATCATGTGGTACCCATTTTCAGGTCTGTCACAAAACATAGCCACAGGGTAGATTTTTAAAAAACCCTTTATCAATAAATATAAATTTTGTGTATCATAAAAGTCCAGATGGCAGGTTTGGGATAGTTTAAAAAATAAAACAAAGGAATATTCTTCAGTTATCATCTATTCATAGTAATGCAACACCTGGTTTTGTTTTTTGCTATTTCTCATCACCTAGTTTTTCAGAGGACAAATGTCATATCACTGACCTCTTCCATAGCTCGAACAGGCAGCAATTATAAGTAAGCCTTTCTCATTCACTCCACTGGTAAGCTGAATTGGATTGAAACTCTTTATCTCTATACTTTCTGTCGTTGTTTCCTGTGTTAAATCCTATTTTTTCACAGTATTCCTTTAAAGAGAAAAGAAAGCTAACAGGAACTTGAAGTAGCTCTCTTTTTGACTGGCTTATGTAAAGATCACTGTGTAGTAGGCCTGTTGTCCTGTGGTGTCAGGCCTTTGTGCGTGCTTAGCTGAGAAGTGGTAAGGCCGACGCCTGTCAAGCACTCTGTGCCGCCTCAGGAACTCACCATGGAGGAGCATGTCTCTGTTTCTAATTTCTAACCATCTTTCAAGACCTAGTTCATTCCCAGTCCCTTCTTGAGCTCTTCACCTCCTCAGACTCCCATGACACTCCCTTTCTTTAATCTTTCTTTGATACTGGTTTTGCATTCATAACAGGATTTTTAAATTCCATATGAGCAGAAGTTGTTTCCCATTATCTTTGGATCTTAGCACTAATGCTAAGCACATAGGAGATGCTTAAGTGCTTGCTGAGTCCTTGGCTCAGAGAAGTGCCTTTAGAGGGACATTCTACAAGCTTGCTTCTTTTCCTAGAAACAGACATTTAAAGCAGACTACAGTAAGCTTGCTTGCTCTGTCACAGTTGCCAAGTATTGGTTTCTCTTTGGTTATTTGGAGGTTATCCAGTGGTGCCTTTCAGGCCCTGAAGAAAACTGTTAGAGTGTAAGTTGTGCGACAGCCTAGCTGTTTACTCAGTTTACTCTCTTACAGGTACTGCAGGAGAAGAGGCTGGGTGCGCTCCACACTCATTATGTCTGTCCCACAGACAAGTACATCTAAAGGAAAAGTCATGCTCAAAGAGTATAGTGGACGCAAGATTGAAGTAGAGCACATTTTTAAATGGATAACTGCCCATGCAGCTTCTCGGATCAAAACTATATATAATGTTGAGCATTTAAAAGAAGAATGGAATAAAAGTGATCAATACTGGGTAAAAATATACCTGTTTGCAAACCTTGACCAACCGCCAGCTTTCTTCTCTGCATTAAGTATAAAATTTACTGGAAGAGTAGAGTTTATTTTTGTTAATGTGGAAAATTGGGACAACAAGAGTTATATGACAGATATTGGTGTTTACAACATGCCATCATACATACTTAGAACTCCTGAAGGAATTTACAGATACGGAAACCACACAGGTGAATTTATATCCCTTCAGGCCATGGATTCATTTCTGCGCTCATTACAACCTGAAGTAAATGATCTGTTTGTTTTGAGTTTGGTTCTAGTTAATCTAATGGCTTGGATGGACTTATTTATTACACAAGGAGCAACCATCAAGCGATTTGTGGTTCTTATAAGCACCTTAGGGACATACAATTCCCTATTAATTATTTCCTGGTTACCCGTGTTGGGCTTTCTCCAGCTCCCTTACTTAGATAGCTTTTATGAATATAGCTTAAGATTGCTGCGCTATTCTAATACAACCACATTGGCATCGTGGGTAAGAGCAGACTGGATGTTTTACTCTTCACACCCGGCCCTGTTTCTCAGTACATACCTTGGACATGGTTTGCTAATTGATTACTTTGAGAAGAAGAGACGGCGCAGCAACAATGATGAAGTTAATGCAAATAATTTAGAATGGTTATCAAGTCTGTGGGACTGGTACACCAGCTACCTCTTCCACCCGATTGCTTCTTTTCAGAACTTTCCTGTAGACTCTGATTGGGATGAAGACCCTGACTTATTCTTGGAACGGTTAGCTTTCCCTGACCTTTGGCTTCACCCTCTGATACCAACTGATTATATTAAAAACTTACCAATGTGGCGGTTTAAATGTCTTGGAGTGCAGTCTGAAGAAGAAATGTCGGAGAGTTCTCAAGACACTGAAAATGACTCAGATAGTGACAACATGGACACTTTTAGTAGTAAGGATGCATTTGAAGATAAACAAAGCATAGTTCACAGTTCTCCAGGAAGAGTAAGTCAGTGTGATGCTGAGGCTTGTTCATGTGCCAATAAATATTGTCAGACCAGCCCATGTGAAAGGAAGGGGAGGTCATATGGATCACATAACATTAATGAAGATATGGAGCCGGACTGGTTGACTTGGCCTGCTGGCACGCTGCACTGTACTGAATGTGTTGTTTGCCTCGAGAATTTTGAAAATGGATGTTTGCTCATGGGGTTGCCTTGTGGTCATGTGTTTCACCAGAATTGCATTGTTATGTGGTTGGCTGGGGGCCGACACTGTTGCCCTGTTTGCCGTTGGCCTTCCTATAAGAAAAAGCAGCCATATGCACAACAACAGCCATTGTCAAATGATGTCCCATCTTAACCATGTGCAATTTGTCCTTAATAAGCTTTGAGTATCTTACAGCTTGCCTTTTTAATGTTAGTCACAATGTTTCTGTGGTTTGAAGTTTAGTTTAATGTTAGTGCAGTGACAGGAATTACACATTATGCTGATGTTGATGACAGAATTTATTTGGTTGCCTTGTGTGTCAATTGAATGCATACTAAACTGTAAAAAATTTTATTTACAGCATTGGAAATTCAGAAGTTAATGTTTTTTTGTAAGCACAAAAGATGTATGGTAGAAATTTATCCTACAAGACTTTATGAGGCAGGATCAAATGCTAGTGGGACTGAGCTGGTTTCTTATCCTAAATGTTTTCTCCCTTTTTACAATCTCTGTCCAGCACTTCTTGGTTAAATAATGTATGCTTTGAAACATGAAATTAAAACAGATCTATGAATAAATTATTTTAAAACCAGAAAGCTATAGGTTTTCTGATGTCTGACTTTTTATTTTGAAATTTTTTCAGTGCTAGAGGAAAGCTGAGAATATAGATAATAGAATAAATATCCATTTCTCTTTAATGTACCATATTTGTATTTTATTGTGTTTATCACCTTTTAATTACAATTTTAATATTTTTCCTTTTTAGCCACGTATGGTGGCACATGCCGTTAATCCCAGCCAGCACTCAAAGAGACAGAGGCAGGTGGATTCCTGTGAGTTCAAGGCCAGCTTGCTCTACAAAAGCCCATCCAAGACAGCCAAGCCTACACAGAGAAACCCTGTCTCAAAAACAAAACAAAACAAAATTTCCCCTTTTGACCCCCTTGAGTCTGTTGAAAGTAAACTTGAATCATCATGAATCACCACATTTCCTGTGAGTAAGGGCTTTCTCTTACATAGTCATCACACCATTATTACACCCTGCAGTGTAACATTGATTCAGTAATACCTAATATGTGATCCTTGTTCCCTGAATGTCCTTACATTTTATGTCTTTGTTATATATTTTTGAATATAGAAAAGACTCATCCATTGGGTTTAGTCTCCTTTCCTTTCATCCTGTCCTCTAGAGAAATTGGTGTGTGTGTGTGTGTGTGTGTGTGTGTGTGTGTGTTGGTGTTGTGCTAAGGCCTGAACTCAAGACCTTAGCATAATAGGCAAGTACTATGGGCTACACCTCAGCCCTCTCTTTATTTTTTAAATTTTGACAGGGTCTTACTAAGTTGCCTGGCTGATCTTGAATTCTCAATCTGCCTGCCTCAGCCTCTGGAGTAGCTAAGATTGCAGGCCTGTACCACAGGCCTGGCACCCTCTGGTACTAATCTTTTTTAACAATACAAATAAATCTCTTTCATGATCAGATTTAGTGTTACCCATTTACATAGTGTCAGGATGCATGTAGTGTCAGTTCTATTTTTGGTGATGCTAAATATGTTTAAAGTGGATCTATCAAGTCTCTCCTCCGTGAGATACCATCCTTTTCCTCATCTCACTTGTTTAACAGCCGGTGACGAAGTTTTGAATCAGTTATCAACAGTTGCAATATGGGCTTTTTCTAATTTCAGCTTAATTCTACATTTATTAGCTGGTTCTGTATGTATGTGTGGGGAGAAGAGACAGTGACTTTCCACTTCCATGTTTTGAATATCACTGTTCTCAGGTTTTTATTATTATCATTATTATTTGTATTAAAACTTGAGAATGCTTATTGGTTAAGAACACTGGCTGCCCTTATAGGAGACCTGGGCTTGATTCCTAGCATCCATGTGACAGCTAGCCAGCTAAATAACCACCCATCTATCTATAACTACAGTTTCAGGAAGTGTCACACTTTCTTGCCTCAGCAGACAATGAATGCACGTGGGACCAAGGCAAAACACCCACCCATATATAATAAAAAGTATTAAATCTTTAAAAAATACTTATTTTCGGTGTTCAAGCAATGCCCCCTTGAGCTAGTAGAACCTTCTCTACACCTTCCCTTATGTCTTACCAATGCTGTTATCCTTGAAGCTCTGCTTTTTGATGTAGCCTTTTATCATTCATTTCTTCAAATTCCAAGTTTCATGATGGGCACTTCTAAAATCCTTAGTTAACTGCACTTCAAAATGGTATTGGGGGAAGACCTCACAATCAATTGCTTCCAGGGTACTAATACTTTTTTCTTACATGGTTAATTGTATCTTACTTTTAGATACTAGTAGAAAACAGGTGCTTTCCCACTTTTAGTGGAATTGTGTCATGATAAATCCATCATAAATTGAAAGTACCACAAGTAAATGCATTTACAAAACTAAACTACCACAGAGTACACTGTAGAAGAGTGCCAGTTGTTTCCCTCAGATCCTCAGACTGGCAGTTCTGACTTTTCTGCCATGAGAAGTGCTCAGAATTTCAACTAACTCCCTCTGAAGAGAGAGACTTCCTTCTCATCATCATAAATATTGAAAAATCACCAAACATCGTAAGTAGGAGTCTGCAACACAGCTGAGTCAGTTGAGTGCTTGCCTAGATAGAATTCACAAAGCCCTGAATTGACCCCCAGCACCATGTGAGCTGGGCATGGTAGTACGTACCTATAATCCCAGCCCTCAGAGGTAGAGAATCACCAGTCTGCTGTCATCCTTAGCTACATAGCAAGTTCAAGACTACCTTGAGCAGTATGAGAACATGTCTCTAAAATAATAGAACAGGAAGCTTCCTAATAGTAAGGCCTAACAGCCGTGGTCTCTGTATTTCATACATTTGATAATTGATAATATGCTGCTGAACCAAAGCTGAAATCCTTTTCTTGTAGATGGGGCTCCACCATTTCTCACCTCTGTTTCTCACTTTTGTTTTGTTCATGCTTTCAACAGATGGTTCTCAAATCTACCTGTTTTAAAGGCCCTTCACACATCAGTTGTTTGTTTTGAGTCAGAGTTTCTCTGTGTAGCCTTGGCTGCCCTGGACTCACTTTGGAGACCAGGCTGGCCTCGAACTCACAGTGATCCTCCAGCCTCTATGTCCCGAGTGCTAGGAACCTGGCCCATCATTGGTTTAATGTGCAGCTATCTGCTAGACAGCTTCTTCTGGGTATCGTTTATTCACTGAGTACTTAGACTTGAGCCCAGGTCTTTCAGGGCATGCCAGGCCAGCACTCTACCATCCTCAGCCTTTGATTTTGGTAGGGAAGGGTCTCATGTAGCTTGGGTAGGACTTGAACTCATATTTATCCTGGGTTCAACTCTGGATTCTTTAAATTAACTGCAGTGCTCTATTGTCTCTCTTCATCCCCAGTCATCCTCTTAAGGTCCCAATTTCATTTAATGGAAGTTTGTGTGTGTGTGTGTGTGTGTGTGTAACCAGTTACAAAATGTACATGAAAGTGTAGAAATGTTTAGACAAAATTTCTCCAGCTTTCCAGAGCACACCAAACATTGGATACCATTATCCTAGAACAGTCATTTAAATCTTTTCATCCAAGAAAGTGACCTTGGGTGTATAGGTATATAAAATAGCTATACAAATCAGAAGACATTTACTGGTGATAACAGAAATTCATTTAAAAGCCTCTGTTACACATACTGCTTTGCTCGTCACTAAAGAGTAAAGCAAAAATACCAGTGAGATAGGTGTGCTTACTTTAACATAAAGAATTAACTTTTGGCTGAATATTTTATGTTAACCTAAAAGTCCAGCACACCTTTGACATTATGTATAACTCACCAACATTTTTATTTTTATGGTTGTCAGTGCAGAAGATGCCACTTTGCATAAATAGGTAATATAAAATGAAAAGAGCAGGAAGTATCAGGAATTCTGCCTAATCCCATATCATAATTTATCTAACAACTTTAAATGAAACTGAGCAACTAGACTTCTTAAAATTAAACAATATGATACAATCCAAACATTTACCAATTTTAGTGGTACACTGATACAATAGTTACATGCTGAGAAATAACAGGAAAATATTTAAAGTCTTTGTTTTCTGTGATTAAGCCATTATGTTTCTATAAGAGCTATATATACTAAAAAACATTTCGGCTCATCACGTATGACGACCTTGAGTTTGAGCGGCGGTGTTTGAGGCAGTTTGTGGAGCATCCCTGCACATGCTGTGCAGCGCGCGTCTGTGTTCAGAAACAAGACTAGTGAAGGCACGCTGTGCCGCACAGGTGGATGTTACCGGAAACACCTTAGATTTATCATCTGATTTTTCTGTTACCTTTTGACTTTTTGAAAATTCAGCAACCTTTTACTGTTAGCAAATTTATCCAGACCCCCAAATTCAGTTACTGGACCCCAGATGAGGTCGCAACTCACAGCTTGAGAGGCTGTTGAGGGCTAGACAACCACAGGCCCTTGCTACACATCCCTGGTTTAATACTTGGGCTCATCATATTCCATATTCTTAGCGCCCCTGCTATTATTTTTTCTCCAGTGAATGCTTTGTTGTCACCCCTCTACCTAGTTGCATTGTTCCTTCCACTACTCTTTGGTTGTCTTGACATTTTCTCCCTAAATTCTGCACCATCCCATCTTCTGCTTACTAGGCTTAAATTGGGGTGGGGGCGGGAGGGACGGGCGGCAGGGACGGGCGGCAAAGATATCAACAGACACAATCAGGTTGAAGGACACACTTAGTGTGTCAACAGCAGAGTGGACAGCTGTGTGTTCTCTGTCCCAAGTACCTTGGATGTTCCCAGCGGCTGCATTGAAGGAAACTGCATGAGGCCCATGCGTTACTCATCTGCCCACAGTACGTGGCACAAAATGGACACAATGATTTTTTCAATGTTATGTGTGAAATAAAAATGCCACAATGAGCGGGGCTTGGTAGCTCACACCTATAATCCCAGCGCTCGGGAGGCAGAGGCAGACGGATCTCTGTGAGTTGCAGGACAGCCTGGTCTACCAAGTGAGTCCAGGACAGCTAAGTCTACACAGAGAAACCTTGTCTACAAAAACAAAAACAAACAAAAAGCCACAATGAAAAACAGACAAAAATACTACAAGGAGATTAGGGAGACTGTCAGGGCTTGAGGTCTTGGTAAGCCTGATATCTCTTAATTGTTAAACAGAGTGAGTAACACTGCATTTAGCAGCTTTTCTCCGATGTGGGAAACTGAAGGAAATATTGAAGGTTAATAGACTTTACTTCAACTAGTTTTAAAGGAAAATTGAACCTTGTATGTAAGGAGTCTCAGGCACATGCTCTTTGCACTTGCAGGAACCCCTGACTAATGGTAGCAATATGGCACATAAAATGTTCTGCTTAGGAGATTTTTTTACATCTAAATTATTTTGTGTATAAATCTTTACATTCTGTAAAGTTGATAACCTCCCCAAGGGATGGAATAATGTTATGATATCCTCACCTCCTTGAAGGGGTAAGAGCCAATATATCCATATCTATATATACAGTAAATAGTTGATGGCTTGAATTTTAAGGATGCATTTTAGTTTTACCCTTTACCCATCTACTGTAGGTAGGAAAGGTAAAAGATTCTATTTACTTTACAGATTACTTGGGAGCCTGGTGAGTTGTTCTTGTATTCTTTCTCTGTGCTCACCTGTGTTTTTCCATTTTATTATTTTTTAAAACTCTGCCTAAGGAGGAGGGTAGAGAGATGGTGCAGCAGTTGTATACACTAGCTGCCGTTACAGAGGACCTGGTTTCAGTGCCTGGCCTCACGTGGTAGCTCACAAACATCTGTAGCTCGATTTCAGGGGATCTGATTTTGTTCTCTCGCCTCCTTGGGGACCAGGCATGCATGTGGTATGCAGAGATACATGCAGGCAAAACACCCATACACGTTCAAAACAAAAGGAAAGAAAAAAAACAAAAAACAAAAATACTCTGCCAAAAGGACATAAAAGCTAGACAAATAGCTGGGCATGGTGCTGCATGCCTTTAATCCTAGCACTCCAGAGGCAGGGGCAGGCGGATCCTCATGAGTTCAAGGCCGGCCTGGTGTACAAAGTGAGTCTAGGACAGCCAAGGCTACACAGAGAAACCCTGTCTCAAAAAAACAAAAACTGCTGAAAAAAAAAAATGGGGCTTGGAGAGATGGCCCAGTGGTTAAGAACACTGGAGGTCCTGAGTTCAACTCCCAGCAACCACATGGTGACTCACAACCATCTATACTGAAACTGATTCCCTCTTCTGGCGGGCATGTACATGGAGAGAGCACTCATATACATTAAATAAATAAATGTTTTTTAAACAGAAGATAAAATGTTGGGCCCTGTTTGCTATTGATTTGATTTAAAATTAAGACTAATGCTGAAAATTAATTGTAAAATTGATATTTTAAAAATCATTTGTGGGTTTTTTTATTGTAAAAACTATATCTATATATTCCCTGGGGAGGGACAGGATGCTTGCCATGGAACTCCTGGAGTCCGAGGACAACACGCAGGATTCGAGTCTCTTCTCCCACCACGTGGGTCCTTGGGATTCGAACTCACATTCAGGCCTCATGGCAGGCGCCTTCATGTGCTGAGCCACCTCAGCAGCCCATCGTGTGGGCTGTAATTATTCTGTTTCTGTTCTTGGTTGTCAATGACTGTATGTTGGTACAGGCAATCTTTTCAAAAGTCTTCCTCTCTTCTGACCTAAGTTTATATTTCATATGTGTCAGGTCATTTCAGGCTGGGACTGTAACTCGGTGACAGAATGCACCAGGCCCTGGGTTCCAGCTGGAGTGGGGAACATTTCCCTTCATAGTATCCTCTGCAGGATTGGAGTAGACAAAATTCTGATGTGCAACAGCCACGAATTCAGGACAGTTGAAATAATGAGTCTAGGACACAGCTTTCAGATCTACATGTCCTCGGGGCTCAAGTCCAGGATGGTGCAGCTACGGTTTGCATGTGTGTTCTCCCTTTATGGTCAAAAGAATGTCTCAATCCACTCTGCACCTGTAAATGCTGGTGGCTGCTAGGTAGAATTGTACCTTTCTAGCTTGTTTGTGGATTCTTCTGTCATGTTCACTCTCTCAGAGGTAAACTCGTTGTAGAAACAACTATGAGAACTTGGGCTAGAGATTTAGCTCAGGTACAAAGCTCTTTTGCCTGATATATACAAGGGCCTGGGTTAATTCCTACAGGCACCAAAATTGACTTTCCTCACAGTGTCTACTGGGTATCAGCATTGTAGCTATTACAAAATTCTGCAAGCTTTTTGATTTGGAGGCATATTTTCAGAATGTTTTTTCTTAGTTGACAATTCAGGGACTGGTGACATTTTTGCATGGGTAGCTTACTTGGAGTTTTCTAAAATTTTTTTTTCCAGAAAGACCAACTGGTAGGGTGTTCTACAGTAAAGAACACCCAGAACATGGCATGTAGAGGAAGCTGGTATTTGTCTTCCACACACTCTGGTTTGTTTTTACTTAACTCCTGAGCCAAGTGGCCAAACAGGTTTCTGGGGGAAAACCCACCAAGCTGATTCCTGTCTTTGTTGACAGATTCTTGGGTAGTAGAAACCTCTTAAAATACTGAACAGTCATATCCTGGGCTTTTAAAACTGTGTTGTTCAAATCATTTCTTAGTACTGAATATGGTGCACTGTGACCCATCTCAGTGGATATTGCTTTATTTAGACTCCACCTAATATTGTTTGGCAAAGGGTTAAAAAAAGGGGGGTGTGATTCCTAACTGTTTTCCTACTTAAAATCATCAGAATCATGTGGTGGTCACTCAGTCCAGTCTTTCTGCCTTAATTCAGGTTACTGATGGCCTTGTTAAACCTGGCACCCGTACCCTTACAACGTTTATAAACATTCTACACATCAAGACTCACAGAGAAGCACGAGGTTAGCTGACACCAGAGCAGCCTCGGTGCTGACGGTGGACACCGGCTGTAATCTCTCTTGGAAATATATTTCCATTACATATTAAACCAGCATCTATGTCACCGGGACCTTCATTCCTGTGCGTTCAGCATCAAACCCATCCCATCCTCCTGAACGTCTACCTCCAGGAGAGGGAGCGGGAGCCCCAGGAGCAGCTTCTCACTCCAGGCTGCAGGTTCTGGCTGACACTGGGTGAGAGTGGATTTATGGTCCCTGCTGTGTTTTCCTGGCTGTGCAGAGGAAGAAGGGTAATATGCCAAAGCAAAAGCAATTTTTAGCACAATACCAGATGGAGTTATACAGAGAAAAGACATATTGGTTTTCTAAGGACTAGAAAAGCCCACAGAAACCCATTGACTTGCATTCCTTTACCGTAAATGAGGATGGAACAAATAAACCCATCCAGACATTATCTATTCAATTCACCCCAGAGGTCGTGTTAAGTATAGATTACATTCTTCATCTGAGAATGACTGCACAATCTGAGTGCAGCTCTAGTGTTTCCTAAAGGAATATTCCCAGAGGCAGAACTACAGGTGGGAAGTGGGAAGGGCTTTAGATGCTCTGTCCTATATATTCATCAGCTAAAAAGAGGGCTGGAAAAATGTTCCACTACACAACAAGGACATATGCTCAACCATGTTCATAGCGGCATTACTCATAATAGCCAGAACATGGAAACAACCTAAGTGTCCCTCAGTAGAATAATGGATAAAGAAACTGTAGTACATTTACACTATGGAATACTACTCAGCTATGAAAAATAAGGAATTCCCAAAATTTGTGGACAAATGGATTGAACTAGAAATGATCATAATGAGTGAGTTCACCCAGAAGCAGAAAGACTCAAATGGCATATACTCACTTATATCTGGACACTAGCCCAAGGGGTGTGTCCCATGAAAGTCTTCACTTATCATGAAAGTGGGAGAGAGGGGAGGACATCCTATGGGGACTCTAGATAAGAGAAGCATGGGAGAATGGGAAAATAGAAGGATCCAGAGGGTCCTAGAAACCTACAAGAAGAACATTATGATGGGCGGATCTGGGCCCGGGCAGGGGTCCTGCTCAAACTGTGGCACTAGCCAAGGACAATACATGCAGTAAACTTCAAACCCTACCCAGATCTACCCAATGGACAGGACATTCTTCACAGTGGAGACTGGGGACTGACTTTCACATGAACTCTGGTGCCCCATATTTGACCATGTCCCCTGGATGGGGAGGCCTGGTGGCACTCAGAGGAAGGATAGCAGGTTACCAAGAAAAGACTTGATACCCTATGAGCATATACAGGGGGAGGAGGTCCCCCACAGTCACAGAGATGGGGGGGAGTAGGAAGAAAACAGGAGGGAAGGAAGAATGGGAGGATACAAGGGATGGGATAACAATTGAGATGTAATATGAATAAATTAATAAAATATTTTTTAAAAAGAGGGCTGGAACAAATAGACAGTATTCTCCCCCTCTTTACTTAACCATTTCCAGACAGCAAAGGGAAATACTAGGCCAGGAGGCCACTAGACTTGGTGAGTAAAACATAAAGGCCAGATGCAGTGGCGCACATACATTTGTAATCTCAGCATCCCTACACTCTGGAAGCTCATGGGCCAGCTGGACTAGAATACACAGGGCAGTCCCAGAAAAGGCAAGCAGTCTGCGACCGACAGGCGGAGAGTATGGTGACAGGCAGGCAGGAATGGCACTAGGACCATAGCTGGGAACTTACATCTTATCCACAAAAGCGCAGGCGGAAAGATAGCAAGTCTGAGTCATGCATGGGCTTCTGAAACCTCAAGCCCCACCCCCACCCTCCACCCCCCCATCCCCGCCCCGACAGAGCTCCTGCAACAGTCTCCTTCCCGAACAGTCTACCAGCTGGAAAACAGACAAAACATATGGGCTTACACGGATCATTCTCACTTAAACCACCTGTGCAGACACCCACAAACTTTAAAGCCACACCCCACACCATTGCCCCACCCCTCCGCACAAACATCAAAGCCACACCCCACTCCATTGCCCCACCTCCGCAAAGAAGCAAAGGAGCATATGGTCATTTTCTTTCTTTAGTAATTCCTTTGAAAGACAATGTGTTTCCATAAAAATAGCAATAGGAAGCTGGAGAGACGACAGTGGCTCAGCGCTTACAAGTATATATTGCTCTGTCAGAAGACCCAAGTTCTATTCCCAGCATTCATGTCAAGCCTCTAAATTCAGCTCCGGGCGATCAACACCCTCTTCTGGCTTCTGTAGGAACCTGCACTCACATGTACGAACCCACATATAGACACATACATACACACAACTAAAAATAAAATTAAAAAATATAAATATCAAATGTGCACATTTAAATTTGTTTTTTGTGTTTTGTTTTTTTTTTGTTTTTGTTGTTGTTGTTGTTGTTGTTGTTTTGAGACAGGATTTCTCTGTGTAGCTTTGGCTGTCCTGAACTCCCTTTGCAGACCAGGCTGGCCTTGAACTCACAGAAATCTGCCTGCCTCTGCCTCCCAAATGCTGGGATTAAAGGCGTGTGCCACTGCGCCTGGCTACATTTTTAATTTATTACAAACTCAAACCGTTCATGTAACTAGATTGCTACCTAGATTTGACATGTCTCTTGTTGACTAAAGGAAGAATTTCAGCATAGATAACTAGTGACTGCCCCACATAGCAATTATACACAGACATTATTCTCCCTTCCTTGAGCAGGATCACAAACAAGATTATTAAAAAATAATAACTAGTAAACCATGCTTGTCCATGCCCTTCCTGGCCAGCAGGAATAAGACTCAAGACAACTAGGTTCCTTCTCAAGGCAGTTTACTCAGGAATGAATTTACAGCAGTTTAGCAAAGCAGAGAATGGCCCCCTCCCTAGGCGGGGCAGAGGCTTATATCCCGGCAAAAGCCAATCAGGAGGCGCCACGTGTGAACTCCTCGTAGGTCAAAGAGACGCGGAGCTAAACGCCGGAGCTTGTTAGCCATATAAGGACTTGTTTACCGGAGAGAGCGCTCACCGCCAGGAGGGTGACTAGCGGAAGGCAGCGCCATCTTTAGGTGTGGCTACATCGCAGCTCTCGACACATGCTCAGGTTAAAAATATATGTATTGGGCCTTGAGAGATGGTACAGGAGTTAAGAGTACTGGTTGCTCTTCCAGAGGACCTGAGTTCTATTCTCAGCACCCACATGCTGGCTAACTGGTGTCTGTAAATCTACTCCCAGGAGATCTGACATCCTTTTCTAGCCCCTGTGGGCACAGAGAACAACAGGCATGTATGTTGTACACAGAACTGTATGCAAACAAAATACCCATACATGTAAAAACTAATAAAAGTTAATACATGCATGTGCACGTGCACACACACACACACACACACACACACACACACACACACACACACTTTACTGAGCATGGTGGTGCATGTCTTTAATCTCAGTACTTAGGAGGCAGAGACAGGTGGGTGTCTGTGAGTTTAAGGACAGCATGGTCTACATAGTGTATTCCAGGCCAGCCAGGACTGCATAATGAAATCCTCAAAGCATTTTTTTTAAGGAAGAGGAGGAAACATTTTGATAAATACCATTAGGTAATTTCACAGTGTGTTTGTACAAACTAACATGGCTGCAAGATTACTAGGCAGTATAATTTCATAGGAACATCATCATTTATGTGATCTGTCATTGGCTGACGTGTCATTACTTGGCACATAACTGTATTTTGTATGAATGTGCCACAATTTAGCTATGTTTTCCACCATGAATGACATATAGCGTCTTTCTAGTGCTTGGTGGTGACACATGATGCTACTATGAATATTCTTGTATATGACTTTGGTTTCCATGTTTATATTTGCTTGGAGTCAGATTTCTGCATTATGGCATTTTCCTATGCCCAATTTTGGTAAACACTGATGATTTTTTTTCTGAACTCATTATTACGAGACCCATCAGATATTTGAAGCCTCAGAAAATACCAAACCCAGTGCTCACTGATTTTTCCATACATATTTATGATACATTTTAATTTATAAATCAGTACAGGAAGTGATTAACAATAATTATTTGTAGGAAACATTTTTGGCATCTCCACTATTTTAAAAGAATTAAACATCTTTTATTTGTTCTTTGTCAATTCCACATACGTAAACAATACAACATGACCATAAGCACCCCAAACTTCCTCCTTTCGCACCTTCGACACATTCCCCTCCCCAGTTTGCATCCTCCCTTTGGGTCTAACTAGCTCTGTCTGGTAGAATGCTGACTGCTGAATGGTGACTGGATTTTGCGCAGCTACAGTGAGCTCATGGGTACAATGGCCACGTGATACAGCATTTCACAGCGCTCTTCTCCATCCTCTGGCTCTTAACATACTTTCCCCTGGACTCCGCTGCTTTTGAGCCTTGCTAGAGAGGCTGTAGTACATGTCCCATTTAGGGCATCGCCTGCGCTTCCCCACAGTCACTCAACGGACACCTGTTCTCATTGCTTGTACCAGTCACAAGTCTTTGCATTAGCTGTTGACTGTTGCAGAGAGACCCTTCTGTCCTAGGCTTAGGGCAGCACCAACCCATAGCATCAAGGCTCTTACCCTGGCGGCCATTCCTCTGTAAATAAATGTTGCTTGAGATTAACCTCGCCTGTGACAAGCTGGCCACCAAGACGATATGTGACATTTGCCACGTGGAGAGACTGGGTAGAAGTACAATTCCCATTCCAGGCGGGATGGTGAGCGGCCTCATCACTGTATTCCGAATAGTGTGAAACTTAAAACATTGAACTGTTTGCTTCTAGAATATTCCATGTTACATTTTCAGATTGTCATTGGCCACAGATGACTGAAAATAGTGTAGGAAGGGAAACCACAGATGAGTGGATAGGTTAAAAAAACAGAATGTGTAGTGTTTTCTCCGTCCACTTTAAGCCCCTGTTCAGGGGTGTTGGCACCCACCCCCTGTGGATAAGCGGTGGGGCTGCAGTAGTTTGGAAACAGGTTCTTACATTTCCATTTTGCTTTCTCTTTTTAATCATTGATTTCTTTGAGTGGAGGAGGGGTTTTCGTTTTGTCTGGTTTTGTTTAAACAGTCTCTCCATGTAGCTAAGATGACCTCATATCAGGATTCTCCTGCCTCAGCCTTTCCAGAGCTAAGACTGCAGGCATGTGCCACAATGCCTGGGTCTTCATTGGTTTCTCTTTTTGCCTTTTTTTTTTTTGAGACAGGGTGGTCTCTAAGTCATTATGTAACAAAGGGTAACCTAGAACTTCGAATCTTCAGATTAGGTGTACACCGTTATCCTGGGTTGCTAATTTCTTTTTTGTTTGTTTTTTTAAGACAGGGTTTCTCTGTGTAGCCTTGGCTGTCCTGGACTCACTTTGTAGACCAGGCTGGCCTCGAACTCACAGCGAACCACCAGCCTCTGCCTCCTGAGTGCCGGGATTAAAGGTGTGCGCCACCACGTGGGTTGCTGATTTCTAAGCCTATGGAGCTGTGGTCATACACTGTGCTGAGTTTCATCCGTGGTAACTTCCTGTTTGCAGTGTACAAGATAGGACAGATCAAGTAGGTGTTTTATACTTTATCAAATAAGTGTCTTCCTAATCTAGCAACTATCAAAAGTCAACTCTTAGTTTTTCCATCTGTGTTAGTGGAGATTATAGACTGAGTTTTATCCCCCCAAATTCAGATGCTGACGCCCCATCCACTAATAGAACTCTATCTGGAGAAGAGGTTTCTAGTGGGGCGGTGAAGTTAGTCAAGAGCATAAGCACGGAGCCCCCTTTGAGATCATTGTTACTATTTTTACAGTATGTTCTTTCAGTATTGATCTGTGTTTTGCGAGATTCTTTTGGTATCTCATTAGGTTTTCTCAAGCCTATCTTTATTTTCATCATCATTCATTTGGAGAAAGTTTTCCTGAATGACTCAATTCCAGTGAGTCAGATCCAGCCCAGGGGTGTTAAGACTGAAGAAAAGCAGACAGGTTTGGGATTTCACTGAAAGCAATTTACTGGCATATCAGAGACATCCCCCTGGATGACAGGAAGGGGGAGCTGGTCCAGCCACTTGTCTGCCATGAGGTCACAAGGCCACAGGAATGATGCCCTTCCCCACCTTGCTCCTCACCACCTGTAGTAGTGTGGGGGCGGGGCAGGGGAGCTGGCTCCAAAAATATGAGAGCCGGAGAGTGACCCTGCCTCTCACCATTTGTAGCACACAAGAGTGGGCCCTGTGCTTTGCTTAGGCAACACAGTTGAGTTGGCCCGGGTGGTAAAGCCTGAAAAAAAAAAAAGACATTTTCTTAATTAGTTATTGACTGGAGAGGGCCCATTGGCTGATGGTCCTGAGTTCTCTAAGAAAATAGTCTGAGCAAGCCATGGGGAGCAAGCCAGTAAGCAGCACCCTCCCTCCATGGCCCCTGCATGGGGCTCCTGCCTCCAGCTTCCAGCCATGTGTTAGATCCTCTCCTGACCTCCTTTGATGATGAGCAATGATATGGAATAAACCCTTTCCTCCCCAATTTGCTTTGGTTATGATGTTTCATCACAGCAATAATAACCCTAACTAAGACAACATTAACTCAAAAACAGACAGGTAGACCAGTAGGATAGCTGACGCATAAATAAACCCACACACCTAAGGCCACCTTAATTTTGGGAAAGGCATCAAAACCCTATACTGAATAGAAGCACAGATTATCCAGCAGATAGTGCCAGAACTAGATGTCTAAATGTAGGAGAATGAAATTAGTTCTACATCTCTCACCTTACACAAAAATTAATTCAAAACTGATCAAGCACTTTAATTTAAAACATGAAACTCTTTAATCCCACCACTTGGGAGGCAGAGGCCTGTGGAGCTCTGTGAGTTCAGGGCTAGCCTGGTCTACAGAAGGAGGTCCAGGACAGCCAGGGATATAAAGAGAAACCATCTCTCAAACAAAACAAAACAAAACAAAACAAAAGCAAAGTGATAAAAACCTCCAAACAAACAAACAAACAAACAAACAAGCAAACTCCCACAAGACTCTAACCTGCTAGAGAAAGACAGGGAACACACTACCCATTATAGAGACTGGCCAGGGCTAACCCTGGGATAGTCCCGAGAACCAACAAGGTCCCTGCGTGGCAAAGGGAATCGTCAGCAGGGCAAGTCGCTTACAGAAGGAGAAAACAGTCTCTTCCTCAGATAAGGGGCTGATATGTAGACTATATACAGAATTGTAAAACTTAAACACCAAGAACAAAATCAACAATTAAAAATGGGCTAGTGAGTCAGGCCTGGTGGCACACGCCTTTAATCCCAGCACTCGGGAGGCAGAGGCAGGCAGATCTCTCTGAGTTTGAGGAACTTTCGGACCCACCAGCAGTATAAATAATGACACAGAAGTATTGTGGTTAATTTAAAGTAGGATCTAATAAATGTTTATTATTAGGCTATTTATTATTACAACAGTATTTTCTAATCTGCTAGCAGTCAATGAAGACACAGATACCTGTTGTTTTTTAAAATAGCCTTGGTTCACCAGGGGCAGGGCAGATATTAATCCCCTAAACTACCTACCATGTTGGAGCTGATATTCGGTTTTCTACTGAGATACCTTCCATCCATAATCCCAAATACTTGCTAATGTTCTTCGTCTGAGCTGAATTCTCCATCCACACTGGTCATGTGCTTCTCCTCCACCTAACCTATGGCACCAGCCTCCTTCCTTCCTTCCTCTTTCTCCGCTCTCTCCGATCCTCATCCGGTCTCCCACCCCTTCCTTTCCCAAGAACCTCTCTGTCCGGCCAGCCTGGAAACCTTAGCCACACCTATCCCATTTGCCCTGGCCAGGTGTATTGGCTTTTTATTGGTCAAACAGGAATAAATTCTTAGGCAAATTTACAAACAGTTTGGGGTATGTGAGTCTGCTCATTTGGGCAATAACCAGACCAAACCCCAACACAGAGGTGTTTTTTGTTTTTGTTTTTTAATATTTTAAAGTTTAGGGCAGCCTCGCAGCCAACCATCTAGCTTAACTGGACTGTCACCACGTCCCACCGTGTGGCTAGCCCATCCTGCCACATGCTAGCTTCTACTTCCTCTTGATGGTTATCCATTCTCTTCCCTGTTCTCTGGTCCATCAGCCCCCTTGCTTTCTTCTCCCAGAGTCTCTCTCTCTCTCTCTCTCTCTCTCTCTCTCTCTCTCTCTCTCTCTCTCTCTCTCTCTCTCTCCCTCTCTGTGTGTGTGTTCTGCCCTCCATTTCCTGCCCAGATATTGACCATCAGTTCATTATTATATCCAATAGGCAACTGAGGAAGGATGAATAGTTTAAAAATGGAAGACCAGTGATGGGCCGATACCAAGATCCACCAAGATCCTGCTAGTACTCAGCTCTCTGCTGGTTTATCAATCAACAATTGAACACACAGAGACACAGCTTCACACAGTGTATCCTAACACAGCCTGGTCTACAAAGTGAATTAGAGGATAGCAAGGGCTACACAGTGAGACCCTCTTTCAAAAAAGCCAAAAAAAAAAAAAAAAAAGGAAGTGATAACAGACTTTTCTTATTCACTGCTAGTGGGAATCCAAGCTAGGTCAGTCATTGTGGAAATCAGTATAGAGTTTTCCTCAAAAAAATTAAAAATAGAAGTAGCATATGACCTAGCTAAGCCCTCCTGGAAATATGCCCAAAAGACTCAACTTGCACACCCATAGTTATTATTGCTTTATTCACATTAGCGAGGAAATGCACTCAGTCAAGTATGTCCATCAATAAAATAGATAATGACGCCGGGCTGCTGAGGTAAGAGGGCATAAGGGAAGGACAGAAATGGAGAAGAAAAACAACAAAAACAAATTGAGTTTGAAAATGCTGTATTAACATCTATTTCTTTTTACACTAATAAAAAGGACATTAAAAATAATTATCTAAATGGTCCTTATGATATTGATGGTAGGAGGCTGAAAATGCTCAGGAAATGAGTCCAGGTCTCTTGAGACACAGCCTTTAGACCTGAAAACTGGTCAGAAATAAAGATAATCCTGGGCCTGGCGAGATGCTGAGGGATAAAGATGCTTCTGCCAAGACTTTGCTCATCCCCAGCATCTACATGAGGAAGAACTGACTCCTGAGAGTTGGTCTCTGACCTGTACATACATGCCATGGTACAGGCTCCCTGCCTCCTATGTGCACACACACACACACACACACACACACACACACACACACGTAAAAAAATGAACAAAGATAAATCCATTTCAACATTAGTATATGTCATCTAAGAAAATTCTATTTCCTGAAATTGGGTTATATTTAACATACATTAGAAGGAAATCCAAGGTATATTTTGGTTTTTATTACCCAAAAATTCCTACTAGCAGTTGGACTGTGGTTTTTTTGTTTTGTTTTTGTTTTATGTTTTTTTCTTTTTGGTTTTTCGAGACAGTTTTTCTCTGTGTAGCATTGGCTGCCCTAGACTCACTTTGTAGACCAGGCTGGGCTCAAACTCACAGTGATCCACCTGCCTCTGCCTTCCAAGTGCTGGGATTAAAGGCGTGCGCCACCACGCCCGGCGGACTGAGGTTTCTTGTCCAAACATTTCATTTAACAGTCTACGTCATAAACAGGACGACCGTGGCCAAGAGGCTCCTCAGATGAATGTCTTACAAAAGGAGCAGAGCCAAGCTGGGAAAGCGAAGGGAAAATGATTCTTGTTATTTTGTATTTTCCCCATTTTCATGTCAAACTCAGAGAAGGGTGAAAAGCATAGGCCTAGACGTATGTCTCGAATCCGAGACATACTTATCTCATCTACTTATAATATTTACAGGGAACAAGAGGGAAGTGCATAGAAAGCCTTTGAAAAGGCATGTGAGTGAGTGTCTGCAGGAGCATATGGCGGGGGAGTGACGGCCCACTGAGCTCGTGCTGTGTTTGGCGGGAGGAGAGAGCTGGGGTGTCTGCTCACTTAGTTCTTCCCGCCCCTTAGATGTCTGAGCCTTAGTAGGAAGGACACCTGGCATGCTTCCTGAAGTGCATGTAAACTGGACAGACTACAGCCACAGCCGTAGCTAGGAATGGAGCCAATATCAGGGCCTGTGAGGAGAGTATGTGTTATCAAGGGGGGACCCCAAACCCCAAGAAGGAAGCTGCAGGGTCTCCTTCCAGTTGTCAGTGAGCATCTGTGCTGCTGTGCTCCTGGCTCCACTAGTCTTGTGGTCTCTCCATTCCATAGAGAGCCAAGTACTAAATTCAGCCTTCTTCTGCCCTCTCTGCTCTTGATGACCAACAGAAACATGGCTTTAGCATCTGAAATGTCAGAAAGTTGCAAGGCTGTTCTCCTGGCTGGGACACCCTTCATCTCTCTGCTAGTGTAGGCAGTAGGTCTCAGCCTATATACCAACTGCCCAGGAAACAGTCACTGATATCCTTTGTTCCCTGTTTATTTACATTTAGCGTGTGTGTGCTCTCACACGCACATGCATTATAACGTAGGTGTGGAGGTCACAGGACAACTTACAGTAATAGGGTTTCTCTGGGCATGTGGATCCTGGGGATTGAACTCAGGTCATGAGACTTGGCAGCAAGTGCCCACTGCACCATCTTGGTGGCCCCAATTTCCAATTCCTTGTGGTTCTTATAGGTTTTTTGTTTGTTTGTTTTTTTAGTCTAGAATGTTGTACATTCTGTTTGTTGTGGCTGTTTACTACTTTTTCTCACTAGGTTATATGAGGATTTTGGGGGGAGTTCATTGTCATTTTCCTGAAACCCATAGGAATGCCTGGTGCATATGAGTTGATATCTTGCTTGGAACATTATTGGCTTATGGTTATTTATTCATTTATTTATTTTAGAAAATGGCTTGTTCCTGAAAAAAAGAAGAAAGGGCTATATTTTTTCTTTAAATGGGTGTGATGGTGCACATCTTTAATTCAAGCACTAGGGAGGGAGAGGCAGGCAGAACTGTAAGTTGGAGGCCAGCCTGGTGTATGTAACAAGTGCCAGGTCAGCCTGGTGTACATAACAAGTGCCAGGTCAGCCAGGGTTACAAAGAGACACCCTGTTTCAAAAGAACAAGACTTTCTGGGCTGATGAGATCTCTCAGTAGGTAAAGGCACTTGCCTTCATGGTGAAAATTTATATTGGGGGGGGGTCTTTTCTAATCACATGCTCTAGCTCCCAAATAAATGACACAGAGACTTATTACATTATTTAAAAATTTTTAAAAAATAATTTATTCAGATTACATCTCACTTGTTATCCCCTCATTTGTATCTTTCCATTGACTTATTACATTTATTAATAAACTCCAAGCTCAATAACTGGGCAGATGTGCATTTTCACTAATCCTCTGTCTACTCTGGTCTTACTGTCTCCCAGCCGTGTTTATCTTGTCTGCGCCATTTCTGCTCCATCAGGTCAGTTCCTCATGGTGACCTCCTCTCTCTCTCTTCTCTCCTTCCTCCCTCTTGTGGTCCCTACCTAAGACCTCAAGACTGGGAACAGAAGTCTCACCTATCTATCTATTCTGCCCAGCTACAGGCTGTCCAGCTTTTTAAAAAAAATCAACCAATCAGAGATACTTGGGAAGCAAAGACCTTCATCCTGACTGCAACTAGATCTCAGGCCCAGAATTCTGCATTTGAATACACAGAGCACTAGACCATCGCCAACACCTCCAAGCCTTCAATTGAATACCACCAGGTACCACATGAAGAAAGGAGAGAGCCAACTCCTGCAAGTTGCCCTCTGACCTCCACACATGTCCTGTGCTGTACACATGCCCACACATACACACAAAACAAATAAATATGGAAGCGAAAGAAAATACAACAGTTCCTCAGATTTCGTTTTACTTCAGGATTGACTTGTCTTTATTTTATGTGTGTGGGTGTTTTGTTTCCATGTATGTCTGTGCAGCATGTGCATGTCTAGGGCTCACAGAGGCCAGAAGAGGGCGTAGGATCCCCTGGAACTGCAGTCACAGACGGCCATGGGCCATCGAACCCAGGTCCTTTGGAAGGGCAGTCAGTGCTCTTTTTTTTTTTTTAGATGTATTTATTAATTATGTATACAGTGCTCTGCCTGCATGTATACCTGCAGGCCAGAAGAGGGCACCAGATCTCATTATAGATGGTTGTGAGCCACCATGTGGTTGCTGGGAATTGAACTCAGGACCTTTGGAAGAGCAGCCTGTGCTCTTAACCTCTGAGCCACCTCTCCAGCCCCAGTCAGTGCTCTTAACTGATGAACCATCTCTCCAGCCCCATAGAGAGCTCATTTTTAAAATCTACCCCCTTCCCATTAAAAATAAGAAAAGAGAAGGAAGGGAAGGAAGCAGGCAACTCCACAGAGAATGGGATGGCATGAAGAGGCAGAGCAGTAAAGACGCTCAAGTGGCCACTGAGTGAGCAGAAGACTAGCAAACAGGGACAAATGAAACTGTAAATAATGTTTCTAGACTGCGAGGGTGAGATAGAAGACAACTGACAGTGAAGGGCTGGAAATATTATTAAGTTAGGAACATCTACTGCTCCAACAGAGGACCAGAATTCAGAACCCTGCACCCATTTTTGGTTGTTCACAAATACTTATAACCTCTAACTCCAAAAGGCCCAGTGTTTGCTTCTGGCCTCTGTGGGCACACGTGCGTGCACACACACACACACACACACACACACACACACACACACACACACACA
>OU015745.1:69180173-69214566 GCA_907169655.1 Acomys percivali | reverse complement strand
ACACACACACACACACACACACACACACACACACACACACACACACATACACACACACTTTTTAAAAACATCAACAGAGAAATGTTAAAGTGTCCTATAAATCAAACAGGTTTAACAAACATCCAAAGACTATTTCATCCAAAAGAGCAGGGTACATGCTCTTCTCAGCATCCCATGAAACTTTCTTTCAAATAAATCACATTTCGGGGCACAAAACAAGTCTTAACAACAACATCAAAGTGAAGGGATATGTTGTATCTTACCAGATATTGAGATAAAACTAGAAATCAAGGCTGGAGAAATTGCTTAGTGAATAAAAAAAAAAAAGAATAAAAAGGAACAGTATGGTTGAGGAAAAAGTTTATTATAGATATAAGGGAGACATAGCCTGTTTGCTCCAATTCCTTAATGATTCTACTTTATTATTAATTTATTAAAGGCATGTATCTTCCTTATAACCTGAGTACCCTAAATAGGAAGGAAAAGAGATTAAGGAGAATAAGAATGAAACCTTCTGAGCTAGGCAGTGGCAGAGGCAGGCAGATCGCCGTGAGTTCGAGGCCAGCCTGGTCTACAAAGTGAGTCCAGGATAGTCAAGGCTACACAGAGAAACCCTGTCTCAAAAACAAAACAAAACAAACAAACAAAAAAGAATGAAACCTTCTGGGTATCAGTTCTGAGGGGTAATCCCTCTGGCGTAATTTTCAGGAGTCTAGCAGATCATCTATCTGACAAAAGAAGCTGCACTGTCGTGGACTGAACACTCGACCCTCCGATTTCTCTCTCCAGTTCCTGGGTCCCCAATGTCCTTCTCTCTCTCTCTCTCTCTCTCTCTCTCTCTCTCTCTCTCTCTCTCTCTCTCTGTGTGTGTATGTGTGTGTGTGTGTGTCTGTCTGTCTGTCTGTCTGTCTGTCTGTCTGTCTCTGTCTCTCTCAATCTCTCTGTCTGTTTCTCTTTCTCTCTGTCTATCTGTCTCTCTCAATCGCTCTCTGTCTGTCTGTCTCTTTCTGTCTCTCTCTCCCTCTTTTCCTCCTTTTGGCAATACAATACCCTGCCCTGAATTGTCAGGCCCTGCCTTTTGTCTTGGGCTGATCCTTCTTCTTTCTCTGAGTCTATCTAGAGACAAAGTCAAGCATCCCAAGACTGTTTTCACTTTGGGCCCAGACTAAGGCAAGGTTACATTGTCTTCCCAATAGCCAGAGGCAGACACATCTGGGAGATGACCAGAGTGGTCATGACCCTGAACCAAGTACAGCAGCCAGGAGGCCAAAGGTACAAAAGGAGCAGGTAACCCAAATGTCTAGGTTATATAGGGAAGAACCTCTGGGGGAAGGCTAGCCCATCACCTTGGTGGAGAATTCAGGGTAGAGGGCAGGGTATATCAGCCTTGCCTTGTAACAGGTAGGGACTGAAGGATGCTGGGAGAACCTGGAGGCAGGTCCCCTTTACATGTTAAATAGGCACCCCAGCTGCTTGTCCAGGGTTTGACACCGAACCACTAGCAGCTAAGAGTACGCACTGTTGCCGCAGAGGGCCTGAATTTGGTTCCCAGCACCCATTTTGGCAGCTTACAAAGGCCCCTGACTCCAGGTCTGAGTAATCTGCCACCTTACTCTGGCTTCCAAGGGAACTTGTTCTCATGTGCACACACATGACACAGACATGCATATAATTAACTTGAGTTCTTTACAATTAGAAATAACTACTAAAAGAAACTATCAAAACATAGAGCGTGAACAAGACATCTTGACTATTCACACAAAACACACAGGAGAGATTTTTAGAATTCATAGAACTAGGATGCAAAGAAATGGCTTAATGATGTGCGTCAAAGTCTTAGGAAAACCCAAACAAGTTAAATTCAGAAGCAGGAGATGGGAAGAAACACTAAACATCAGGGCAGAAAATGATGAAATGGAGAATAAAAGAACAGTACAGGAAATCAGAGAAGCAAAGAACTAGTTCTCCGAAAACATGGGCAAGATAAAAAATCTGTGTCCAAAAGAACCAAAAGTGATAAAGAAGGTCCAAACTGACAAAATAACAAATAAAACAGGACACAATACAGCAAGGAAATCCAGAGGGTTTGTGTTGGAGGACGTCTCAGTGCCTAAGAGCACACACTGCCCTGACCTGAGTTTCATTCCCAGCACCCACACTGGACAGCTGTAATTCTGGCTCCAGTAAATCTGACACCCTCTTCTGGCCTCCCCAGGCATGTGCACACACATGCACACCCCTCCCCCACACAAACACACAGTCAAAATCTGAGAAAGAAAAGGAAGTCCAGCAGGTCATTCCCTAGAGACTATGCTGAGCACATGTGTGCTCTCCGCAGACAATTGCAATGTCCAGACTAGGAAAATTCCCAAGCACACGTGCAGCATTAAATCAAGAGGATGTGAACAACTTAAAGCAACTTTTAATGAATGAGAAGACGGAAGCAATAATTAAGAACTCCCCAACTAAGATAAGCCCAAGACCAGATGGACTCAGTGCTGGATTTTGTTTGGCCTTTAAAGAAAAATTAACATTCATGCTTCTCCCTACTTCTTAAGACAGAAAGAGCATGAATTCATTCTACAAAGACAGTGCGACCCTGGAAACAAATCCGGATACAGACAAAACAAAAAGTAAAATTATAAGCCAACTTCCCTGATGAACGTAGATGTACTATTTCCCCAGAAGATACTTGCAAGCCAAATTCAACAACACATTAAAGGGGTCATGTGCCCAGATCAAGTTGCTTTTATTCCAGGGATACCAGAAAACTTCAACTAATGCAAATCAGTTAGTGTAAGAGAGCACAGAAATAGACTGGGGGCTAAAGGTCACATGGTCATCTCAAATGTTATAGAGATTGCCTTAGGCAAAGGTTAGTGTCTCTTCATAATAATAGTCCTGAAGAAATCAGGAGCACAATGAAGGCTAACTAGGACAAACCTGTGGCTAGTATTATACTAAATGGGAGAAAGGTGAAAGCCTTACATCTGAAGACAGCAGCAAAGAACCATTTTGTCTGTTTTTACTACATATGGTGCTTGAAGACTTAGGCAGTGAAATAAAAGCAACAGAAACGGACACTGTGGGAAAGACTAAGCTTTGTCACAGGTGGAAGCAGTCTTGGAGGGTTTTACCTTTGGAGCACCCCATGAATACCTTGTGACAGAATGTGTGGAGCCATCTGGGCCTGGAATTCAGGAAGCAGACCTGGGAACCCCAACTGGACTATTGTTTTTCTAATGGACCCTCAACGGGAGGAGACCGCCCTTCCCATGTGACTCAGGCAGGTGGGGAAGAAAAAAACAACAGATTCAGCCCGGGGTTTGGGAGCGCGTATGGAGCAGCGAACAGGTTGGACTATCACGCGGGCCAGAGAGACACCTAAGGACTCATCGTGTGGAACGGATACCAGAAGGTTCACTCTTTTGTCCCTTTAACCTTTTTCCTCCTTGTGTAAGCTAGTTGGGTTGTATAATAAAGTTTATTTGTTAAGAAAAAAAAAGAAAAGAAAAGTTACAGGCGCTTCACGGTTTAGTGAAAGAGCAACTGGAGGCTCAACACATCTAAGAATCTTCCAGTCCCTGGAATTCCCCTGTGTTTGTGGTAAGAAAGAAATCAGGTGGATGGAGAATGATAACAGATTTGAGGGCCATAAACAAGGTGATTCAACCCATGGGTTCTCTTCAACCTGGAATTCCTTTGCCTTCTTTGCTACCTAGGTCTTGGCGTATAATTACAATTGATTTAAAAGATTGTTTTTTCACCATGCCTCTACATGAGAAGGACAGGGAAAGGTTTGCTTTCTCAGTACCTACTCTGAACAGTAATTCTCCAAAGAGATATCATTGGAAGGTACTTCCACAGGGAATGTTGAATAGCCCAACTTTATGCCAGTATTTTGTGCAACAACCTTTAGAAATAATTCGTAGACAGTTTCCTCAATCTATCATATTCCATTACATGGATGATATTCTGCTAGCTGATTCTGATCCTAGTGTTGTATAAAAAATGTTTCAGGTAGCACAAAAAATTCTGCCATGCTGGGGATTACAGATTGCTGTGGAAAAAATACAAAGAGGAGATTCAATTATTTATTTAGGCTATAAAATAACTGAACAAAAAATTCGACCACAAAAGGTACAGATCCGTAGAGATCAGTTGCAAACTCTTAATGACTTTCAAAGATTTTTGAGAGATATTAACTGGTTAAGGCCTACAATCGGGTTAGCTACCTATGAGTTAAGTAACTTGTTTCAAACATTAAAAGGAGATTCGGATTTAAACAGTCCTAGGTGTCTAACCACTGAGGCCGAAAAGGAGTTAATTCTGGTGGAGCAAAAACTTCAAAAGGCATATGTGGATAGAATTGATCCTGAACTTGGTTGCATTCTGGTTATTTTGTCTTCGAAACATTCTCCTACTGGGCTTCTTATACAAAGGGAAAACAAGATCACAGAATAGATATTCCTGGCAAATAAACAAAACAAAAAATTGAAAACATACATAGAAAAATTTTCTGAATTGATTACAAAGGAAAGAATAAGGTTGTGCCAACTGTCAGGGATGGACCCGGCGGAAATTGTAGTTCCTCTTATTTATTCTGAGATTATGTCATTCTGGGTAATTAATGAAGATTGGCAAAAAGCTTGTAGTAACTATTTGGGAGACATTAACAATAGATACCCCAAAAGCAAATGTATAGACCAAGGTGATTAAAAGCCCATTTACATCAGTTCAAAAATCAGAATTATATGCAATCCTTATGGTATTGTTAGGTTTTCCTGAATCTCTTAATATAATTACTGACTCTCAATATGCTGAAAGAGTTGTTTTGCATATAGAAACTGCTAAATTTACTCCTGATAACACAGAATTGACTATCTTATTTATACAACAGCAACAGGTCATCAGAAGCAGAAATTATCCCTTGTATATTACTCATATTCAATCCCATACAGGTTTACCAGGTCCATTGACACAAGGAAATGAAGAGATCGACAAATTATTGATAGGTAATGTATTTGAAGCCTCTAAATTTCATGAAAAACATTATGTCAATGGTAAGGGGTTGAAGAAAAGATTATCACTTGGCAACAAGCCAGAGAAATAATTAATAAGTGTCCTACATGTTCCTTATATAGTCAACTACCATTACCTGCTGAAATTAACCCTAGAGGTAACAAAAGGAATAAAATTTGGCAGATGGATGTGTTTTATTTTACAGAATTTGGAAAAATGAGGTATGTGCATCATACCATTGATACATATTCAGGTTTTCAATGGGCAACTGCCTTAAGTTCTGAAAGGGCTGACTATGTGATTACTCATTTGCTGGAAATAATGGCATTTATGGGAATACCTACACAAATTAAGACTGACAATGCTCCTGCATATGTGTCCCTTAAGATAAAAAACTTCTTTATGTATTATAATATAAAACATGTTACTGGTATACCTCACAACCCCACAGGATAAGCAGTTGTGGAAAGAGCTAATCGTACCTTAAAAGAAATGCTTATTAAACAAAAGGGAAGGGTAAAGACACCCAGGGATCAATTAAGTAATGCTTTGTTGACTCTAAATTTTCTTAATGTGAATGGTGAAGGGACGTCAGCTGCGGAGAGACATTGGGTGATAGAAAAAACTGAGGAGTTGGGACAACCAATATTCTACAAGGACTTGTCAAGTATGAAATGGAAACCTGCAGTAGTTTTGAGATGGGGTCGTGGGTATGCGTATGTTTCCACAGGGAGTAAAAAAATATGGCTACCAACTAAACTTATAAAGATTAGATCTGACCATATAACAAGTGAATCTTAAGAGCTACCTGGTTCTTAATAACTTGACATTGTTTCTTACAGCTTGGAGAACTAATGCCCTCTTCTGTCCTATTGGTGGATTACAGGTAGAGCCCTGTATTATTTACAAAAAGCAAGACAATGCTAAAGACGCAGGCAGCATGGGTGATTTAACCCCAAAAGCATGCCTCTGGTACCTCGAGCAAGATGCCTCAACTGGTGTTTCCTTGAAAAATTATATATGTACTAACCTACCTGTACTAATGATTTCAAAAGACTGCTTACTTTCAGAGCAAAAAACAGGACAATTATGAAGATCGAACTTCTGCCTCTGGCATCACTGCTTCTTCCAGAAATTGCATGCATATTAACAATAGATTGGCTAGCCGAAAGGATCGATCCCAAAAGGACTGGACAAAAACAGCTAGCTTTTCCAGTGCTTGGCCAATTATTTTTCTTGGGTACCCGGAAAAGATTTTTCTTCTAAACAACAGAAAGTAATTTTGAGAACACGACGCCCCCATTCCCAGTAGGTGGGATGGGTGTTTTTGGTGGGTTACCAATGCTCATCTTTGCCTAACAGGGTTAGTTACAATTAATAAAATTTCATTTGGGGATTTCTTCTATCTTTCTTTCTCTCTTACCTTCTATCCCTTTTAATATTAAGGAAAGGGGGGGGAGGGAAGGAAGGGAGGATACATGTTTGTAGAATAAAAGGTAGATTATTGAATCTACTAACTTCAAAAATCTTACATTGGTATTGTAGATTGATGAAAATTTAAGACTTTTGATTGATGGAAATTTAAGACTCCAACTTTTGCTTCACATTGATAAGAACTTAAATTGTATATTGTCATTCATTTTTGCCTTATGTATTGTATGTTATATGTTGACAAAATATTATATATTGTATGTTAGAAACTTAAGTTCATTTTGTTCAATGTTTATTTAATGTATTATTCATGTACCACTAATGTCTTATGAACAACTATTCGGGAAGATCAGGGATAAAAGTTGGTATTTAGTTATGTAGAAATCCTACTAGATACTAACTTACTTTGTCATAGAACACGTTTGTTTAATTCCTTGTATATGTCTTCAAAGGAATAGATTGATAACTGTAAGAATAGATAGAGTTGATCTTCAAACTCTTCAGAGATCCGCAGAATATGGCATTTAACGATGAGGGCTTTCCTGACAGAAAGAGACATCCGCTCCTGGCCGCATCTCCATTTGCATCATTGAAGAGGGGGGCTTCAAGAGACACGGATGACAGAATGGTCACTGGACTGAGAAACTGCTCTTATCTGTATTGCTGATGACAGGCTGACTGTCTGCAATGATCAACAGTGATGTTGGAAAGTTGACTGTCCAGCTTTGAAGAGACTAGATGGACCAGTCCGTCGGATTTCCTGCTTCAAAAAGCAGTTTGTTGGATGTTTTGGGCCGATAAGGCTGAAGACTGATTGCCCCCATGAAAGAGAGAATCTAGTGACTGTCCAGGCTGTCTGCTCTCTCTGTCCTATGTAACTTGGAAGTTGCCTGCCAGCTCTTCCTTTATTAGATAGATTTTTCTTCTTGGGTCTCTGATGGGATTAAAGACTAGATAGCCACAATGTTGCTAGAAGCTTTAGTTTAAGAATTAAAAACACATTTATAGATTGATAATTATAATTTCTCATTAAAAAAAAGGACTCTCTTTGTTAGGACAGTGGAATACTTTCAGGTTAACAAGTATAAAAGGACTTGGTTATGTACTTGATACCTGATGATTATGTATATATGTATACGTGTGTATATAGTTCTTAATTTTTTAAAAGAGAAGGGGGATGTGTGGGAAAGATTAAGCTTTGTCACAGGTGGAAGCAGTCTTGGCGGGTTTTACCTTTGGGGCACCCCATGAATACCTTGTGACAGAATGTGTGGAGCCATCTGGGCCTGGAATTCAGGAAGCAGACCTGGGAACCCCAACTGGACTATTGTTTTTCTAATGGACCCTCAACGGGAGGAGACCGCCCTTCCCATGTGACTCAGGCAGGTGGGGAAGAAAAAAACAACAGATTCAGCCCGGGGTTTGGGAGCGCGTATGGAGCAGCGAACAGGTTGGACTATCACGCGGGCCAGAGAGACACCTAAGGACTCATCGTGTGGAACGGATACCGGAAGGTTCACTCTTTTGTCCCTTTAACCTTTTTCCTCCTTGTGTAAGCTAGTTGGGTTGTATAATAAAGTTTATTTGTTAAGAAACAGAGCCAACAGGACACACATAAGAAAAGAGTCAAATTATCCCTATTTACTGATGATAGTATCTTATACTTAAAAGAGTTTAAAGACTTTATATCTAGTTACCACTTTCGGAAATGCAAAAGGATACAAAATTAGCATCCAAAATTGGTACTTTTTTTCTATAACAATAACAAACGTACTGAGAAATATCTTAGGGGAAAAGTTCCAATTCATAATGGCTTTAAAAGTCAAACATCTAGAAAGCACTCTGTGGTGGGTTGAATGAGAGTAATCCCCATAGGCTCGTGGGTGAATGCTTACTCTCCACTTAGTGTAAACTGTTTGGGAAGGATTAAGAAATGTGACCTTGTTGGAGGAGGTGTGTCACTGGGGTAGACTTTAAGGCTACAAAAGTCCACAGCAGGCCCTGTCTAGCTTACTCTCTGCCTACAACTTGAAGGTGAGGTATGAACTCTCAAGTGCCACTCTAGTACCATGTGTCCTGCCGTGCTGCCCACCATGATGGCCATGGACAATCCTTCTGAAACTGTAAGCCAGCCAGGCAAAGCAATGACCCAAAGACTGCTGCATTACCAAAGCCCACCCTAGCACTGGTGACAGCACATAAAGCCCAGAACATGGAGCCCAATGCACAGCCTACAGTGCAACAGGTAGCACAGTGTCCTTTCCAGGTGGCCAAGTTGGTCTAAACCTCTTCTAGTCAGCTTGGCTGGTTTCTACTTCTTCCAAGCAGCTCTTCTCGTCTCAAAGTTTTCACAGTTTGGCTTGTCAGAAAGTCTGTGCACCGTTTACAGCTTTCTCAGGCAAGGAGGTGTTTAGTGAATCTGGTCAGTTTCAGGGACTTCCTGAAGCTATATTGAATCGTTTAACCTGCCTACTAAAGTTGTTTACTTTTTAATCAGGATGTAATGTTTCAAACTTGGAGGAGACTGTTACCCAGCATCAAACTCACACTGAATTAGTCAAAGCTATTCTGAATAAAAAGAGCAAAGCTAGAAGTGTTTGCTACAGAATTTCAAATGGCCCACGCCTTTAATCTCAGCACTCGGGAGGCAGAGGCAGGCAGATCCCTGTGAGTTTGAGGCCAGCCTGGTCTACAAAGCAAGTCCAGGACAGCCAGGGCTACACAGAGAAACCCTGTCTCAAAAAAGACAAAAAACAAAACAAAGCAAAAAACCAAATAGCATTACAGGTGCATAGCAATTAAAACAGCCTTGTCCTGGACAAAACCATGCACATAGAGCAATGACTTCAATAGAGGACACAGAAGGGTGCATACACACACACAAGGGTATGTTAATTAGGTGAGCCAAAGGGGGCTTTTGATTGCTACACGTCAATGCTTGGACAGCTGGACCTTGGTGGACAGCTGTAGAGATGTAATCTAATGGTTTTTAGGCAGGCAGAGGGAATGGGGGAGAAGGACAAGACCTGCCAGAGCTGTGCTTGCCACGTTTGAGCTGGCCAGAGTCCTTTCAGTGGGAAAGGAAGCATCTGAGGCAGAGAAAGCAAGAAAGGACACGGGGGGGGGGGGGGGGGAGGGGGGGGCAGGGGAGACAGGAACAACTCTTGTGGTCCATTCACATGAGAAAATCACACTGAAGCTCATTGTTCTGTAAAATGCACATATACTAATTTAAAAATATAAAAAGACAAGATAATAGTGATATTCATGGATTAGCAAATCTTGAAATGCTTTTTGAGGCTTTATTTATTTTTATTTTATTGAAATGAGTGTTTTGCTTGTATCTATTCTGTGCACCACATGCATGCTTGGTATCCCTGGGACCACCATGTGGGAGCTGGGAATAAAACCTGGGTCCTCTAGAAGAGCAGTCAGTGCTCTGAACTGCTGAGCCATCCCTCCTGCCCCAGATTAACAAACATTGATTCTATTCATTGTTAGCAAGGATTCAGGGAAGAAGGCATCCCAAGCACTAGTTATAGGAGTTCAAAATAGTACAATGCACATGTTCAGGCTACCTCTGTTCCAAAAAAAAACCTGTAACAGTGATCACATGTTGAAGCCCTCAAAGAAAATGTAGTATATTTTTAAATTTCAGCAGTCTCTACCTTTTTAACAGTGTTTAGTCATGTAAAAATGGAAATAATGGCATACAGCAGGGAAATAATTAAGTTATTATATATTTTTCTATAGAATCATAGAGCTATAAATATTGACATTGGTGAAAACATGTAAAGAACTAAAGGAGATGCAGAACAATGTAAATGTTGGCAAATGACTTGCATACAATGGAAAGAGCGTCTTCACAATAAAGGAAACAACAAAGTGAAGAGTTAGCCCATGAGCATGTGCGCGCATGCGCGCGCGCGCACACACACACACACACACACACACACACACCACCACAACACTAAATAAACATAAAAATTCAATGGACTAAAAATAAGAATTTTGGGGGTAAGATTTAAAATACTTTTTTTTCCAGTTTAGAAACTAGACTTAAACATTTCAATTATACCAAATAATGAGAAAATTGTGAAAGTAATTTTAAGGTTTGGCACATTGTATAATTTTTTTCTCATTAATTTCTTGTCCTTTACTAGGACTACAATTTTGACAGTTTCCCAGAATTCTGCTATGAATCTCTTACATTTAGCATCTCATCATTTCCTTTCGTGGATGCTTTTAGATTTTCCTTAGTGTAGCCTATCTGCCTGTATTCTATTGCCTAGGACTTCCAGCTTCGAGTGAAAAGAAATCAGGAGAGACTATCACATGTTCTTTTGTTCCTCAACTTTTAAAACAATTGCTTTAAATTAATGTAACAATCAAATGTAAACGACCCCCCCCACCAGAGTACCAAATGTCAGCTTTTACTTTCTTTGAATTTCCACTTCTCATTTTAGTATATTTTTTTCTTTCCTGAAAATTATAATCCTTTATGCTAATTGGACTGACCTGAAATTTTTTATGAGATTTCTGTACAGATTGTGAGAATAGCTCCAGGTGGGTCTCACCCCAAGGTCAGTTCTTTCCACCGTGTCTCAGATTTCTCTGTAGAGTTACTGGAACACGGAGGGGCTGCAGACACTGTAGTCATCCCTGCGTGTGTCCTGCCAGATGAGCTGATATGGTCCCTTTAATCAGAGATGGAACTCATTGTTCTAGGCTTCTCTTGGAGGCTACTGCGTGTGCTGGGGAGCTGCAGCCGGCCCATCCCCTTGTTGGCTGGAGGGAACAAGCACCTCTTTCTTCAGTGACTTTGTGAGCAGCACCGATCGACTTTGTATATTAAAAGAGGCAGGTTTGCTATAAGCAAGTAGAATTAGTTGTTGGAGGAGTGGCAGGAGGAAAAGGCCAAATTGCTAGCAAATAAACAAGTGCTCTGCCGGGCGTGGTGGCACAAGTCTTTAATCCCAGCACTCGGGAGGCAGAGGCAGGCAGATTGCTGTGAGTTCGAGGCCAGCCTGGTTTATGAAGTGAGTCCAGGACAGCCAAGGCTACACAGAGAAACCCTGTCATGAAAAAACAAAAACAAACAAACAAACAAACAAAACAGAACAACAACAACAACAACAAACCAAGTGCTCTAAAACCAGAATGGCACTTATCCAAGCAGTTCAGAACAAACCCAGGGACCACGGACAAAACACAAAGAAGGCCCAGGCCCAGACAGAACTCCACATCTACCTGAGGGGCCGCACAGCTGGGCACAA
Source organism: Acomys percivali (assembly GCA_907169655.1). Taxonomy (NCBI): domain Eukaryota; kingdom Metazoa; phylum Chordata; class Mammalia; order Rodentia; family Muridae; genus Acomys; species Acomys percivali. The sequence goes on along the minus strand of OU015745.1, from coordinate 69,202,837 downwards.
AAGACTGTGTTGGTATCTGGTGCCCATCCCTGTGGAAGTGAAAATTAAAATGGAGAAAGTGGATTGCAGTTGGGCCCATAAACCTGACAGCTTAGTTCTTTTGTATTTTAAAAGAAATTGGGAGACAAAAATCAGTAAAGGCCAAGGAAGGAGTTGGAGGAATAAGTTTGAACGTTATATTCATGTAAGAAATCCTCAAACAAGCAGGGCGTGGTGGCGCACGCCTTTAATCTTAGCACTCGGGAGGTAGAGGCAGGTGGATGGCTGTGAGTTCGAGGCCAGCCTGGTCTACAAAGCGAGTCCAGGACAGCCAAGGCTACACAGAGAGACCCTGTCTCGGAAAAAAAAAATCCTCAAACAAAAACAATTTTTTTAATGGTAAAGAAAAAATGGACATATCAATAGTTTGGCAAAATGGGAGGTGTCTGTTTTCCTCCCCACATTGGCAGTGGTCATATTACAATTCATAGAAAGCTATGATATGAAAGTTAGAACGTATACAGATTTAACTCTAAGATACACTAACTGGTCCCTTCACAGAGGAAATAGATCTTGGCCCCAGGTTGCCTCTGTTCTCTTTGAGAACAATGTTTTTTGTTTTGTTTTTGGTTTTTTTTTATCATTAAGGTTTAAGTGAATAAAATAGGATTTTAAAGATTTTTTTTTTCTTTTCTTTTTTTTTTTTTTTTTAGGCGAGGCTGGAGAAGTGGCTCATCAGTTAGGAGCGCTTCCTGCTCTTCCAGGGGGCCCAAGTTCCTTGTCTGAGTCCATTTCTTTGATAGGGGCAGAATGGAGGTCTTTTGTTACCTTCGCTTTAGAAGTTAGCTTCAACTCTGAATCCTGCAGGTCTGCTTAACGTTAATCTTAGAAGTGAAACGAGTGTTATAATCTGTGATGCCTATGCACTCTTCTCTTAAGACTTCATCATAGGATCTCTGCTAGAACTTTTAAGACTTCCTAAAAAGGGGAAAGACGACGAAGGTCAAGTTTCTGAGGAGGTGCTAAGAGGGTAGGTTTGCAGTCTGTGAGGGGCCTCCAGGACACAAAGAGGAAGCTACACACCAACATCTGAGAAGTGGTTGTAAATAAACGTGACAACGTGGAGACACACATTTCTGGAATAACTGACAGGTTTTGAGTATCGTCAATAAATAGTTACTGCTACACTGCACATAACCGCACTTAACTTGCGCAGTGGTGTCACCCGGACTGTAGAACCCCACCCTGCTCAACTCTGCGCCTGCGCAGCGCGCATGCGTACAACCTCTGCTGCCGCCGCGCCCTTTTCAGGGCGTCTGAATTCCCTTCCTCTCAGCCCCGCCCAGGCGGCTGCCCGCGACCTGCCTGGGCGCAGGGAACGGGAAAGTCGGAAGGGGTAAGAGGAGTTCGGTCCATGATGGGGCTGTTCGGAAAAACCCAGGAGAAACCTCCCAAAGAGCTGGTAGGTCAGCAACCGGGGAAGCTACGCACTGGGCAGCGGAGGTGGGAACGGCTTGCCTGCGCTCTCGGGCTGGTCCCCATTTCCGGGGCCTTCCACTCGCGGAGGGGCCGAGGGAAGAGTTTAGGATCGGGCTGTGAGGACGAGCGCACGCTCGCTGACTGGCGCCCGGCCAGTGTGCGTAGGCCCGGGTAAGGGCGCCTCGGCCTCGTCCCCAGGCTCTGAGGCGCGACACAGCCAGCCCGGAGAAGCCACTCTCCCCTGTGCGCGGTGGTACGGGCCGACCGGAACCTTTCTCTCACGCAGTCCCCGCCCCTACGCCAGTCTGCAGACCACCCGGGGGACCTGCCCCAGACCGGAAGGGTGTGCGCGTTGAGCGGGGTCAGGAACCCCAGAAGGTCCAGGCACCTGCCCCGCAGGTCCCCTTCTCTGTCACCGCTCAGTGCAGGGAAGCCCGACTTCTGTTTATTCCAGAAGCTGATTGCTGCCGACAATAGTTCTGATCCTGTTCCGCATTCTTAGATCTGCCTATACATTGTGTTATTCTGGGAACCAAGAATCAGTTTTGAGTACTACTTTAATATATCTCGGCTCTGTGACCTCCGAGACTTGTCCGAGCCGCCTTCTCACCTGTCGCGTAAGAAGAATGCTACTGCAGAAATTGACCATTAAAAGATGTAAAGTCTCAGCCAAGGCTACACAGAGAAACCCTGTCCCAGACAAAGAAACAAATAAAAAGTTGTAAAATTTGAGCTCATAGTGGTGGTGGAGGTGCGCTCTTTACGCAGCAGCCTTGTTACATAGACCGCCAGCAGCCGCAATAGCAGTGCAAGCATCCGAGCATGTTGGACTTGTGGGGTCCCGTCCCGTACCTACTGAATCAGATTCTAAATTACGACTGTCCCCAGTGGTTAGTATGTTCCCTAATGTTTGAGAAGCTCTGTTTCTACAGCACTCAGACTTATCCCTCAAATCCTTTAGTTCAGTCATGGAAGTGTAGCGGTCAAGCCAGTCTCATTTGTTAGTAGTGCCATTTTCTGCTGTTCTATTTCTTGGGTGGTTTCGCTACTAGAAGAGAAATTGATATTACATTCTTAGCAATCACATTTATCATTTAAAATAATGAAAGTGTTACACAAGTAATGCATATACCAGGCATAAATGTAAATAGTCACGAGACCCTTTTCTTTAGACTCTTATCTCAATTTATAGATGACAAAGCTAAATCCATACACTAGCAATAGTTTTTTTGTTTTGTTTTTGTTTTTGTTTTTTTAATCATCAAGACGATTATACAAATCGGGCCTAGTGGAACACACCTTTAATCCCAGCACTTGGGTGGGTGCAGAGGCAGGTGGATCTCCGGAGTTCGAAACCAGTGTGGTCTACAAAGTGACTCCATGATAGCCAAGGCTATACAAAGAAACCCTGCCTCGAAAAAAGAGGGGGGGTATAATATATCACAAAATCGGCGTCTATAATGTTCCAAGTAAAATCGATGAATGCCCTAATCAGAAAAGTTTTTTTAAATGTATTTATTTATTATGTATACAGTGTTCTGCCTGCATGTATACATACAGGCCAGAAGAGAGCATCAGATATCATCATAAATGGTTGGGAGCCACCATGTGGTTGCTGGGAACTGAACTCAGGACCTCTGGATGAACAGTCAGCGCTCTCAACCTCCGAGCCATCTCTCCAGCCCAATAAGAAAAGTTTTAAGAGGCGCAGCGGGGTGTGCTCATAGTTCAGCTATTTGGGTAGTTTGGGAAGGAATATTCCTGAAGGCAAGAGTTAGAGTCCAGATTGGACAGCAACTCAGAAAACAAAGATTTTAAGAGGTAGTGTGGGTGTTGTAGAGTTTCTGAGACATGATCATACGTTCGTTTTAAAATTTTAATTCCTGCATTAAAAAATAAAAGTTGTAAAAGTAAAGACTTTAGAGTTGGCCGCTCAGCGTTCTGCATGGTCTGACCATGTCTTGTGCTTACTTTTTCCTCTGTGTCATTTTCTGCGAAATGGAAGTTGGATGTAGACTTGATGAAATCCAAGTTAAACAATTTTAGTCAGAGTGTCTCACAAGGAAAGTGTGAACTTTGTACTAGATCACAATGTTAAGAATATGTTCTTAAAAAAAAAAAAAAGAATATGTTCTTGGTGGAAACAACAGACTACCACTCCAGCTGCAGCTTGCTGTGTCTGGACAAGGCAAACTTTATTCTTGATCAAGAAGGTGTGTTCTGGGGGGCGGGAAGACAGGGCTTGCTGAGAGAAGAGAAACCATGGGCAGGGCTCTGAGACAAGCTGGAGACGTACAACAGGATAGGCTCCTGGGAGGAATGAGGGTGACGCTAGCTGAGACACCCCACCCCCCGCCCCGTCCACCCCTCCTACCCCTCTGTAGCCAGGCAAGCCTTCCACTCCTGAGCTGCATCTCTGATCTAACAGTTATCATGTTTTCATTTCACACTTGTGTTTTCAGTCCACCAGGAATTAGCTCCAGGGATTTGGACAGTTGGTTTCGGCGTATCATTTGTCTTCTTGCCGGTTTTAGTTCCCTTCGCTTAATTTGTGTCCGGCATATAATAGATTTAGTGTATAAATTTGAATAAAGCACTTATCCTATTGGTCTGAAACTTTCTGTAGGTTCCTTATGGTTTTCACAGCATAGTCTAACTTACAAATTGATTTTAAGACTTTATTACTGAATTCCTTACATTCTCTTTCACTTATTTGATTTCACCTTTGCTTTGGTTTTTAAAAAAGATTTATTTATTATGTATACAATGTTCTGCCTGCATATGTGCTTGACTTGTTTTTAAAATACTGTTGCAACTAAGTAAATACTTGTTGAAATTTCTTTTTATCTGTTTTGAATTTTCTCTACTGTATCATTCATTACAGTTATGAAACTTGTTTGATGCATTTTATTGAGCTCCTAATCTTGGATTGTGTCTCTTAACCCTAAAGGAATATGCTAAATGTCATTTGAGCTGCCCCAGTCCTGTTGAATTGTTTGGTTTGGTTTGGTTTGAAATGAAAGAATCTGGAACCAGAGGTTACACATTATATTAAATATTTAAAATAACCAGTTCTGTAAGGACAGAAAGCAAATTATTGGTTGCCAAAGAGTTGGTGGATGGGGAGGTACAGGATTATTTAAGATGTGTTCTGTATTCCAAGGTGATGAAAAGGCTTTAAGGATTGACAACAAATTTCACCATCAATTATATATTTTAACATGATTAGTTGTATATTATATGAATTTTACTTAGTGTGCACATAAATCCAGCCTGATTATTTAACAATTGTATTACCTTATAGTTTTGTGGGTTTTATTTGTATGTGTGAGTAAGTAGATGCCATGCCTGTACATTTGCGGGAAGAAGGTACCAGGTACCTGCACTACCACTTTGTGCCTTATTCTCCTGGGACTAAACCTGAAAGATGATTAAACCTGAAGCTCACATTTTGGCTAAGTTGGCTTGGCCAGTGAACATCGGGGATTCACTGTCTCTGTACCCCTGCTTTGGGCTTATAAGTCATGTCTGGCCTTTAAGTATTGAAACAGTTTTTTTTCCCCCCAGTGGGATTGTTTTTGTAAATACTTTGCAGATTTTGGTAAATGTTAAACTTGAAATGTAATGGAACTACACCTTCTAATGAAAGGAATTTTAAATGCAGTTCAGTTCATGTACCTGTGGATGAACATTATAGGGTTTAGTGTCCTATTCCTGTAGAATTAATATAGAATTTTAAAATTAGACTTAAGTCCTGAAAAACCTTTCATTAAGTAGTTGATAATGGAAGGGCATTGAAGTAGGAATGTCAGTTTTTCTGACTCATGTGCCAAAAATCACACAGAAATTTAATATAAATTTTACTTTTAATGACCCATCAGATGTCACTTCAGGTTTTTCTTCAGTACTTTTGAAAAAAGAAATTGGAAAAGAGTTGACTTGCATGAGAATGTGCTAGAAGAGTTATCTACACCAGTGTCTTCAGTTGGCTATATTGAGTGCCTCAGAGATTTTAAACAGGAAGAAAAATAACACATATAAAAATAAGTTCTCAATATACAGGCAGAGTAGTTTTTAAAATAATTATGTGTGTAATAGATGAAAGCTTCTGATGTTCTTTGTCTTTGCCCACACACCATGTGAAAAACACTAGTATATGCAAAGAGTTTTCCATAACATGTTTTTCCTCCCTGCTTTAAACAGTTTGAAGTTCCTGTGTACTGTGAATAAAAGAGTTGGTTCAAAAAAAGAAAATGGCCCTAGTTCTGGGCAGTGGTGGTGCACACCTTTAATCCCAACATTAGGGAGGCACAGACAGGTGAGTTTGAGGCCAGCCTGGACTATAGAATGAGTTCCAGGACAGCCAGGGTGACACAGAGAAACCCTGTCTTGAAAAACCAAACCAACCAACCAACCAAAGTCTGTAAAGGTCTTTATTAAAAATTAAAAAACAAAAAAGTGTCTAAATTCAATGCAGAATTAATAGAATTTGTAAGAATGTACAAAATTGACTGGGAGTGCTTGCTTCTCTGATAATTCCCTATTTAAAATTGTCCGTAGGTCAATGAATGGTCATTGAAGATCAGAAAGGAGATGAGAGTTGTTGACAGGCAAATAAGAGGTAAATTGCTACTTTATGTTTTCTATTCTGTACTCTAATGCTATATTTCATTTCAGTGCATCAAAGTAAACTTACCTATATTTTAAAAGACACAGTTTATTCCCATAATAATTATGTATTGATGTTCATATTAGTTTGTTTTCTAATTTTATACTCAGAACAAAAAGGATAATGGTTAAAACAGACTAAATTGTAAGAGCAAAAGAAAGCTCTTGGTGCTTGCAAACAAAACTCTTTTATGGAGTTGGGTTTTTTTTGGTTTTGTTTTTGTTTTTGTTTTGTTTTGTTTTGTTTTGTTTTGAGACAGGGTTTTTCTGTGTAGTCTTGGCTGTCCTGGACTCACTCTGTAGACCACGCTGGCCTCGACCCCACAGTGATCTGCCTGCCTCTGCCTCCCAAGTGTTGGGATTAAAGGTGTGTGCCACCACGCCCAACTTTTATGGAGTTTTAATTAAATAAGTTGTGCATAAGAAAACAATGCAATCCCATCATCTCTATTGTCTGCATGCTTTAATATAACTTTAATTGGAAACAATATAGTTCTAAATAAAAGTTACTATTTTTTTTAGTTTCATTTGAAATTAAGGTGAGTAGCCAAGAAATGGTAGTGCTGAAACTAAGTTTTCAGTATAAAATTATTTATTTTTATCAATTTTATACATATAAGCAATGCATCTTGATTATATCCAAGCCCAGGTTACCCTCCCATTCCCCTCAGGCAATCTATGGTCTCTTCTCCCACTTCATATTCATACCCACAACCCTCTGCCCTGTAATCCATGGAGTCTAGTTAGTGCTGTTTGTTGAAATGTTGATTAGTTTGTTGGCCTGATCTTGTGTCGGTACCCATAGCTGTAGTGAGTTCATGTGTGCAATGCTGTGTCATGTCCAGAAAAGACTATCGCATGGTACTCCTCCACATGCTTATGCTCTTCCCACCCTGTTTTCTGAAACGTTCCCTGAGCTTTGGCTAGGATGTTGCTAAAGCTGTCCCATTTAGGGCTGAGCACTTAAGAGTCATTTATTCTTAGTACTTTGACCAGTTTTGAGTCAGGGCAGCAGTAATCTATTAACATAACTACTTAGCAAACCATCAGTAGTAGGTTACCCTGTAGAGCCTAGACATCCTAAGCTGTAGTTATTTGCCCAGGTTTAAAGTATCAGAAATTAGTTCCTTCTTCTGCAGATGTCAAATCCAATCAAAAAGCTATTGGTTACTCCAGTATCTGTGCCATTATTAAACTAGTGAATATGTCTTGCTTGGCAGGTCAGTATTGTAGTATGCAGGATTTACTGCTGAATAATAATATTTTTTTTTTGTTTTTTGTTTTTTTTTTTTGGTTTTTCGAGACAGGGTTTCTCTGTGTAGCCTTGACTGACCTGGACTCACTTTGTAGTCCAGGCTGGCCTCGAACTCACAGCGATCCGCCTGCCTCTGCCTCCCGAGTGCTGGGATTAAAGGCGTGCGCCACCACGCCCAGCCCTGAATAATAATATTGATGGCTTCCTTCCTACCCTATAGGGGCCTGTATAGCACTTTCCAGCACTGTGAAGCTAGCCAAAGGAGAGGAAGTTTTCAGGTCACTTTTAGCTTGATTCTTCTATGTCTTGTAGCAAAAATACGTCCTGCCTCAGCTATAGAGACTTACTATTTAGTTCGGGTGGACAGCGAAAAGGCAATGACAATAGCCCGTGTTAGTTATAGTGCTTCTGGGGTCTCCCTGTTGCTACAAGCAAGCCAGGCACTGAGGTTTTTATTTACTAATCCCATATCTTCTGGGAGAAGTATTGTCCATCCACGCAGACTATCTGAATTTAAACTCCTTAAGAATTGATTTTTAGTTAGCTTACAAAGCAGTGAGCTTCCATAAGGGTTTTTGTAGCCTTAGTTTTGGCTAATCACCTGCACTCTGCTTCTTTCCTGTCCTTCCCTATCCTTTCTTAGCCTTTAGCCTCCAATAGCCCTTTACCTCTAATATTACATGATAGGAGTTCTACCATCCTCTTCCTCCTTGAAGGATTTTTTTGGGGGGGTGTGTTTTAATTTTCATGACAGGGTTTCTCTGTATAATAGCCCTGGCTGTCCTGGAACTCTCTTTGTAGAACAGGCTGGCCTCAAACTTGAGATCCACATGCCTCTGCCTCCCAAGTGCTGGGATTAAAGACATGTGCCACCACACCTAGCAAGGATATTTTTTAGAAACACCTTCACAAGTAGAAAATATTAATACCAGAAAAGTATCCCAGGATTACAGTATCACAACTTTAAAAAAAAGCACTAGAGATGAGAATCTACTCCCTGCTGTGATAGTTGATTTTGGTCTTACACTTCTACTTAATTGTAAATGAAAGTTTGAACAAGTCAACTGTGAAACAACTGCATCCCACACTGGACAAATGACTGTGTGCACTGACAGAAGAAACAAAGAGAACCCTCATAGTCCTGTTTTTCTGCTTGAGATACTTTATTGAATGTGGCACATTGAAGGGATTCCAGAAAAAAACAAACAAAAAAATCCATGATGGTCTTACTTGGAGATCAGGGTGAGGAAGAGAAGAGGAATGTACCGGGGAAGGAACTCCAGATATTTCCACAGGCCTGAGTCTGTGGCTGAGTACTGATATGTGCTTACTTAGAGTGACAGCTGCAGAGACTGGCAAAGAATAATTAATGGAAACAGAACAAGTACCGGGAAATTTTAAGCTGAACAGTTCCCGAAGCTAACAAAGGGTTGAGAGATGGTTTAATTTTGCAAGCACAGTAAAGACATTTTGTTATAATCTGGGACACTCAATACAGACTGGAGAAGGGCCACATTTAGTACTAAGGATAGAATAAAGGGATATTTATGGGGAAAGCTTAGGAACAGGTTTTAAAGTTGATCCGCAAGTGACTTAGCTGCTAGTCAATATAAAGCTTAATGCTCTTTAAAGAACTACAAAGTTATGACACCGAACAAGGAGGCATTCTAAGTGGTAAGTGAAAAGGCCACTGCAGGGAAGTAGGAAAATGGCCCACATGTGTAAAATAAATTGGACAGTAGAAATTTAAAAGAAAACCCAAACCCAAAACAAAAAACAATACCCCCAACAACAGCAACAATGAAAACAACAACAAAACCCCAAAACAAAACAACCAAAAAAGCAGTTAAGCAAAAAGGGGGATAGAAAATATGTTAAAGAATTTAGAACATAAGATTAATAGGAATAGAGGAAGGAGATTCCTAACTCAAAGGCCCAGAACATATCAAGAAGATTTTCCCTACTCTATAGAAAGAGATGATTATAAATGTACAGAAAGCTTACAAAACGCCAAATAGATTAGACCAAAAAAGAAAATCATCCTGCCACATAATAATCAAAACATTAAATGTGTAGAACAAAGAAAGAATAAAAGTTTCAAGAGAAGTCCAAATAACATATAAAGACAGACCTATTAGGCTAGACTTCTCACAGTGACTTTAAAAGCCAGAAGAGCCTGGGCAAATGTCTAAGAGACCACAGATGCCAGCCTAGACTACTATATCCTGCAAAACTGTCAATCAACATAGATGAGGAAAAGATATTCCATGACAAAACCGAATTTAAGCATTATCTTTCCACAAATCCAGTCCTATAGAGGATACTAGAAGGAAAACTCTTAACATAAAGAGATTACATCTACACCCAAGAAAACACAGGAAACAAATAACTTCACACCAGCAAAGCCAAAAGAAGGGGATCATGTGCAGATGGACCTAACATATTTACAGAACATTTCACCCAAACGCAAAAGAATATACCTGCTTCTCAGCACCTCAGGGGATTTTCTCCAAAATTGACCATATACTCAGACTCAAAGCAAATCTCAACAGAAACATGAAAAATGAAATAACTCCCTATATCTTAATCAGACCACCATAGATTAAAGCTGGACTTCAACAACAACAGAAACAACAGGAATCCTACAAACTCACGGGAGCTAAACAACTCTATCCTCAAGGAAGAAGTAAATTAAAGACTTTTTAGAATTCAAGGAAAATGAATGCACAATATACCCAAACTTATGAGACACAATGAAGGCAGAGCTAAGAGGAAAGTTCATAGCACTAAGTTTTTTGAAAAAGAAACTGGAGAGTTGTTATACTAGCAATTTAAGAGCATACCTGACACTCTAGAGCAAACATACACAAGAGGAGTAGATGGCCGGAAATAGTCAAACTGAAAGTCAATAGTCAAAGCTGAAATCAATGAATTAGAAACAAAGAAAACAATACAAAGAATCTATGAAACCAAGAGCTAGTTCTTTGAGAAAATTAACAAGATAGACAAACTCTTAGTCAAATTAACTAAAAGGAAGAGCAAGAATATCCAAATTAACAAAATCAGAAATAAAAAGGGGGCCATAACTTCAGAAACTGAGGAAATCCAAAGAATCATTAGGTCTTACTTCAAAAGCCTATATTCCACAAAATTGGAAAAATCTAAAGGAAATGGCTGATTTTCTTGATAGATACCACTTACCAAAGTTAAATCAAGATCAGGTAAACAATTTAAATAGTTGTATAAACTCTAATGAAATAGAAGCAGTCATTAAAAGGCTGCCAACAACAGCCACAGCAACAACAAAAAACAAGCCCAGGGTCAGATGGTTTTAGAACCGAATTCTACCAGCCTTTCAACAAAGAGCTAATACCAATAGTACTCAAACTATTCTACAATATAGAAACAGAAAGAACATTGCCAAACTCATTCTGTGAGGCCACAATCACCCTGATACCTAGACCACACAAAGACTCAACAAAGAAAGAATTACAGATCAATTTCCTTTATGAACATTGGTGCAAAAATACTCAATAAAATACTCACAAATCCAATCTAAGAAGACATCAAAAGCATCCACCATGATCAAATGTGCTTTATCCCAGGGATGCAGGGGTGTTTCAGCATACAAAAATCCATCCATGTAATCCACCATATAAACAAACTGAAGGGGGAAAAAATCACATGATTATCTCATTAGATGCTGAAAAAGCCTTTAACAAAATCTAATGCCCCTTCATATTAAAAGTTTTGGAGAGATTGGGGATACAAAGCACATACCTATATACAATAAAGGCAATATACATCAAGCCTATAGCCAACATCAAATTAAATAAGAGAAACTTAAAGCAATTCCACTGAAATCAAAACAAAGACAAGGCTGCCCATTGTCTCCTTATCTCTTCAGTATAGTACTTGAAGTTCTAGCTAGAGCAAAAGACAGAGAGATCAAGGAAGAAGTCAAAGTATCACTATTTGCAGATGATATGATAGTATACAGAAGTGACCCCCAAAATTCCACCATGCCTCCTATGGCTGATAAACATCTTCAGCTAAGTGGCTAGATACAAAATTAACTAAAAAAAAAAAAAATCAGTAGCTCTTCTTTATGCAAACAATAAATGGTCTGAGAAAAAATTAGGGAAACAACACCCTTCACAATAGCTACAAATAATAGAAAATATCTTGGTTTAATTCTAACCAAGCAAGTGAAAGACATGTATGATAAGAACTTCAAGTTTATAAATAAAGAAACCGAAGAAGATACCAGAAGACGAAAAGACCTCCCATGCTCATGGATCACTAGAATTAACATAGTAAAAATGGCCATCTTCCCAAAAGCAATCTACAGATGTAGTGCAAGTCACATCCAAATATTAACACAATTCTTAATAGACCTGGAAAAAGCAATTCTCAACTTCCTATGGGGGAAAAAACTCAGGATATCTAAAACAATCCCCTGTACAATAAAAGAACTTTTAGAGTTATCATCATCCCTGATTTTAAAGCTGCATAATAGAGCAATAGTAATAAAAACTGCATGGCATTGACATCAAAATATACAGGTTGATCAGTGGAATCAAATCAAAGACCCAGAAATAAACCCTACGGACACCTGACTTTTTTTTTTTTTAACAAAGAAGCCAAAACCATACAATGGGGAAAAGAGAGCATCTTCAACAAATGGTGCTGGTCTAACTGGTCTAAGCTGGTCTACATGTAGAAGAATGCAAATAGATCCATATTTATTAACCTGCACAAAACTAAAATCCACGTGGATCAAAGATTTTAAAACCAGATACATTAAATCTAATAGAAGAGGAAGTGGACATTGGCACAGGAGACAGCTTCCTGAACAGAACACCTACAGCTCAGGCAGTAACATCAACAATCAATAAGTGGGACCTTAGGAAACTGAAAAGCTTCTGTAAGGCAAAGGACACTGTCAGTAGGACAAAATGGTAGCCTACAGAATGGGAAAAGATCCTCACCAGCCCTACATCTGACAGAGGGTAATAACCAAAATATATAAAGGACTCAAGAAATTAAACACTTAGCCAGTTGTAGTGGTGCTCGCCTTTAATCCCAGCACTTGGGAGGCAGAGGCAGGCAGATCTCTGTGAGTTAGAGACCTTCCTGGCCTACAAAGCCAGTCCAGGACAGCCAGAACTACTATACAGAGAAACCCTGTTTTGAAAAACAAAACAACAAGAACAAAAGAAATTAAGCACCAACAAACCAAATAACCCAATTAAAATGTGTGGTACAGAGCTAAAGCGAGAATTCTCAAACTGAGGAATCTCTAAGCCGAGAAGCACTTAAAGAAATGTTTAACATCTTTAGTCATCAGGGAAATGCAAATCAAAATACTCTGCATTTCCATCTTATACCTGTCAGAATGGCTAAGATCAAAAACTCAAGTGACAACACGTGCTGGTGAAGATGTAGAGCAAGGGGAACACTCCTCCATTGCTGGTGGGAGTGCAAACTTGTACAATCACTTTGGAAATCAATCTGGCCGTTTCTCAGAAAATTGGGGACAGTTTACCTAAAAACCCAGCTATACCACTGTTGGGCAGATATCCAAAAGATGTTTTGTCGTGCCAGAAGGACTCTTGCTCAACTATGTTCATAGCAGTTTTATTCATGATAGCTAGAATCTGGAAACAACCTAGATGCCCCTCAACTGAAGACTGGATAAAGAAACTGTGGTACTCAGCTATTAAAAACAAGGAAATCTTGAAATTTGCATGCTAGATAAATTTGGATGGAACTAGAAAATAACATCCTGGGTGAGGTAACCCAAACCCATTAAGACAACATATGTCCTCATTTGTAAGTGGATATTAGCCACATAATATGGGATAACCACACTACAGTACACAGACTCAAAGAATCTAAGTAGCAAGGAGGCTCAAGGGAGACTACTGGAATCTTACTCAGAAAGTAGACACCTGAAGTAGATGGAGGAAGGGAACAGCATGGGAGAGGGTGATGAGAGTGGGGTGGGGAAAGGGGGAGCAGGGGTGGGAGTGAGAATGGAAGTTGGGGGGCGGTTCCCTGAGTCTATGGTGGTGGCCTATTGGGGAACTGCTGTTTGGGCACCAGAATATTGAGGAATAATTAAGTCTAGCTTCAACATCAACTGGGGAAACTAAGGCAAGGCATGGATCATGTGGCTCTGGTGACCCTGCAGACTTTCTCTGAGGGCACCTTCCAAGCTGGAACTGAAAATGGCTTCCACTGGTACGGCAAGCTGGGACTAGGGCTGATGGCTCCTAGTGGGGGCTTCCACTGAGAATAGCAAAGCACCTAAAAAAGAAAGGGAAAGAAGGAGAGACAAAAACCACAGATGCACAGACACAGACACAGAGACACACACGCACACACACACACACACACACACACACACACACACACACCACTTGATGAAGTAAGACAGATTCAGCAGGTATCTTCCAACAAGCTTCTTCTTTCAAGTTTCTCTTACTTTACACATTTACACACACACACACACACACACACACACACATACACACACATACACACACACACACACACCTTGGTGAATGGAATCCAAAGTGTGAGTTCCAACTCAACCAGCTATTACACATACTTTGGTGGACGGAACAAACTCTGAAGAGAGAGTTCCAACAACTTTCTTATTTCTCTCACAGCTTATATATCCCCCCAAAATCTTTCAAGCAGTACAAAAATCACTATATGGTTACATTCTATTTTTCTTTAAGTGAATAATTACAGTAAATATACATAAGAAAAACACGTTCTTCAGTACCTTCACATGATCAAATGTTTTACATATTATGGGTGAGAAACAAATGTGAAAAACAAGTTATTTCCAAGAACCCACATACATTTGTAACTAAGCAGCTGCTTATATATTAACAGAGTATAAACAAGCTTTTCTTTACTGGCAGGCCACAATTTGCGGTTCCAAAGAAAGAATCAATTATCTTAAAAAGTAATCTTATAAAGATCTTAAAAGAAGCACAAATCTAAACTTCTATATAAAATAATCATCCATTTCTACTTTAAATCCTAAAAGTGTTCATCTACTCATTAATAATTTCTATTACATCATCAGGAAGCTGAAGGCAAAAATAGGTATAAGAAATTAGTCACCTTGAAGTCTAGCTTCAGTGAGAGAGTCACATCAGCTAGTTGTGACGTATTGTCTTTGGTCACCAACCTCAAAAGGTCCCTAGCTTTAACTATTAAGTGTACTTTTTCTTTTTCTTTTAAGATTTATTTATTTATTATGTATACACTCTTCTGCCTGCATGATGCTTGCCTGCCAGAAGAAGGCACCAGATCTCATTATGGATACTTGTGAGCCACCATCTGGTTGCTGGGAATTGAACTCAGGACCTCTAGAAGAGCAGACAGTTTTTTAACCTCCGAGCCATCTCTCCAGCCTCAGTGTACTTTTTCTTAACTTCAGATTGTTCCCTAAGATTTTCTCCTTCTGAACCAGTAGCAAAAACATCTTTTTGTAACCTTGAACAATCTATTTTTCCAAATTCTTTCTAAGGGTCACTGTTAGGGATCTACTTCTGCAGGTTCTTTCAAGGGTGGTGGTTGAATCATTAATCTGCTCCAGCAGCAATGCCTGAAAGAGATCAAGCATTGTTATTGAGTATGCCAGTGATACTGCCCAGTGAGGGACTGGAAGCCCCCTTTATAGTGCCCACACAATTCACATATTAGGGGGATTATAAGGACCACAAGGGTAACAAAAGCATCTATGCTCTATAACAGCATGAAGTCCTCAGGACACGCAGTTCTCAGGGTTATGCCTCGCCAAGACACACCCATCATGGGTTTGCTAACTAGTGGGCTGTATTCGAGTTCTAGGGCTTTGCTGTTCCTCCTGCATGGCCGCCAACAGTGACCCTTGCTGAGACTCCTAGCAACAGGGGATATGGAGCCTGAAGTGGCCACCTCTTGTATCCAGTTGGGATTTCCAGTGGGGGAGGAGGACACTAACCCACACACAAAACCTTCAACTCAGCCAACCAGTGACTAGCCCACCTTGAGTTACATGCCATCAGAGAGAGCCCACTTCTGACTACTATTAATAATATTCTGCTATACTTACAGACAGGAGACTAACATGAGTCATCTGAGTGGCTTCACCCAGCAGCTGATGAAAACACACAGAGACCACATCCAAATATTAGGTGGCACTCAGGGTATCTTATGGAAGAGGGGGAGGAAGGATTGAAAGAGCCAGGGAGGTCAAGGACACTACAAGAAAACCTACAAGCCTGGACCCATAGGGGCTCATAGAGACTGAACCTCCAATCAGAGATCATTTATGGGATGGATCTAGGCCTCTCAGACACGTAGAGCTGGGTCCTCTTGTGGGACCTCTAACAGCAAGAGCAGCACCTGTTTCTGATTTTGTTGCCTGCCTTTGGATTCCTTTACCCTAACTGGACTTCCCCTAACTGGCTACCTTAATAGAAGAAGATGTACCCAGTCCTATTTGATATGCCAAGGAAGGTTGGCATCCACAGGATGTCTCTCCTCTGAGAAGAAAGCGAGGGGGCATCGGGGAAGAGAAAGAGGGACTAGGAGGAGAAGAGGGAGCGAAAGCTCCTATTCTGATGTTAAAAAAAAAAGTATTCCAAGAGAAAAACTGTTTTAAAAAATGTTTTAAAGCCATAAGCAAAAAAGAAAATAAAACTCCTATGATAAAGCAAAACTTCACTAAATGGATAAAACAACAGATTAGACACTATAAAAAGTAAGATTGAAGAAATTGAAGATAATAGCACAAACTATATTACTAGAAAAATAAAGACAACAAAACCAACAGAGCTACTGTGACCTGCAGAGTGATGTTAAGTGGTTTGATATGTATAATTTGAGTATCAGAAGAGTCAGGAGATCAGATGAAATTGTAGCTCACTATTTTCAGTAAGGTTATAAATAAATAACCCAAAGCTGAATCAATTAGAGAAAACATCCTTGAGCCACAGCATGTTTAGTTTACTGAGGCATAGGAGAGACAGCCTAAAAAGAGGCACATTGGTTATAGGAAACAGTGGCAGAGCATCTGCCTGAGGGTGTGAGGCTCTGGGTTCAGTCTGTAACAGCGTTACATAAATAAACATAGAAGACAATAAGAATGACTAAAAGTTACCAGAAATAATGTAAATCAGAACATCTTTAATGGTAGAAGAGAAAGTTTTATCCTGAATTTCTGTATTTAAGCTGGGTGGTGGTTGTGAAGAACCACCTTTAATCCTAGCACTTGGAAGGCAGAGCAGGCACGTTTCTGAGGTTGAGCCAGCCAGGTCACGGCACGAGTTCCAGTACAGTGGGGGTTGCACAAAGAAGCCCCTGTTTTGAAAATACAAAATCAATCAATCAATCAATCTCTATCCAGAGAAAATAGCATGCAAAAATAAAGATAAAAATTAAGTTAAATATTTTTAAGTAAAAGCTGACCCTCTTGCCAGAGTAAGAAATGCTAAAGAAACTAGGCTGGGTCTAGAAAGATGGCTCAGAGACTAACAGCACTTACTGCTCCCACAGGACCCGAGACAGGGTCTCAGCATCTACATTGGGCAATAACACTAACTCCAGGATCTGATGTGCTGTTCTCTCCTCCACAAGTACCTGCACATGCCCATAAACTCAGTAGGCAAGCACACATATATGTAAATATAAATAAATCCTTAGAAATTGTGGACCAGAGTTGGAGAAGTGGCCCAGAGGTTAAGAGCACTGGCTGTTCTTCTAGAGGTCCTGAGTTCAATTCCCAACAACCACATGGTGGCTCAAAAACATCTGTAATGAGATCTGGCTCCTTCTTTTGGTGCGCAGGCATATATGCAGGCAGAACATTGCATAATAAATATATAAATCTTAAAAAAAAAGAAAAGAAAAAAATTGTGGACAAAAGGAATATCATGCCAAATACAAACCTAGATATACACAAAGAATAAAGCATTTTTAATATAGTAATATGCAAATAATCAATGCTTTCTTCCTTTCATTATTTCTATTAAAACTGTTTATAATATGCATTGTGGCATGTAACATGCAGAAATATATGATATTAGCATAAATAGTTCAATGGTATCATATATAGCCTGTGATGCAGCTGATCTTTAATTATATTCATACCGAACATACATAGTCATGAAATTTTTTCCTAAAAGTTCACTTAGTAGGCAGTTTGTCTTACTATTCTTACACTCAAAACTAGTTCTGGACCATGCCTTCAGTGCCAGCAAGATTCTGGACCATATTTGAATGGAAGCTGTTCACAGAAGCAGAGTTACTAAAGCTTGCTAAGGAGGTGAGACTCCACTGTTTGGAACCAGGTGTTTGTGCAGCTTGATGCAGATAAGGGTCCTAGGTTGCTAGGTGCTTTGTTAGGAGAGGGATGTGTATGTGTATAGCTCAAGCAAAGTAGAGACTCAGCTTGCTAAATTTTCCATATGCTTGCCTATCTGACTTCTGCCTCCAGAGGGTTGGTATTATAGGCATGAATCCAATGCCTTGATTTAATTAATTAATTTTTATTTTTTAATTAAACACTTTTAGTTTTACATATACATTTATATTATTAAAAACATATATACTATAAACTACCTATAGCAAGAAGAGCCATGACACAATCAGGAATTATATAAATGTTGCATTCTTAGTGTTTTGGCTATTTGTATTTGACAGCCTTGAAGAAAACATCTTTCCTATCTTGGTGTGTCTAAAATTCTGAATATAAATCAGTCTCCATCACATCTTGTCATTATCAACTTAAAACATCTATCTAAACTCAAAAACATCTTAACCCCTAAACAACTAAGCTTCATTGTAAAACTAAGCTACCTGGTCTTCAACTCCATCAGAGACTTGGGAAGGAATAAACTTGATTATCTGAGTATGCCGGGAGTGCAGGTTAGTAGCTTTCCAAATGACATGGTGACAGAGACAGTTCTCTACCTGAATAGTCACCAAAAACTCCCTATAACTTTGGAGCATCATCTTCAGCCTTCTGGCCCAATATATTGGCAGACATATTTGTGAGGCAGGAGCTATTGAGGACTTGCTTACCCTGTCTTGGCAGAGTTTGGCCGTCGACTCTGCCTGTATCCAAGCTTGCCCATTTTTAGGCAGAATTCTGTCTGTGGTAGAAATGAGGACATTTTGCCCAGTGGCTGGTTTGTCACGTTTGAAGCCATCTACATAAGGAGGTTCTTTGATGCTCATCATCCTCTTTGAGGTAGGCTGGGTGTTGAATTTAATTTATCTTTAAATATAACTGGGCTAAACTCTCTAATCAAAAGAGATTGTTAGATGTGTTGAACTGTATGTTGTCTATAGGAAACTCACTTTAAATCCAAACACACAAATAGATGGAGAGTGAAAGAATAGAAAAAGATACTGCATCACAGTGTTAACCAAGAGAATGGATGTAACTGTACCAGTGTCAGGTAAACCAAACTTTAAAACAAAAGCTTCCTCAAAGAGCATATTATGTTAATAAAAATTCTAATATTATTTCTACCTCATCATATACATTTTCCATCTAACTACATATTCTTAAAGTATAAAAGGAAAAAAGAATAGAAGGAATTAGTAGGATTTCAATAATAATTGGAGACTTCAGTGTTTGGAAGAGACCAGTTATATTTATTTAGACATATACAGAACTGCCAGCAACAGCAGAATGTTCATTTTCTTCAGGTGTGCATGGAACATTCTCCAGATAGACTACATGTTCCCCTAAATCAAGTCTCAGTCAACTTTGATCATTGAGTCAATGATCAAAGAATCTTTCAACCAGAAAATAATCTAATGGCCTCACTGATGAATTCTACTAAATATTCAAGGAAGTGCTAATACCAGTTCTTGAACTTACAAAAATGCGTAGAAGACTTTCTGACTCATTTGGTAACCCATCATATCTTTAAATCAAAGCCAAAGATTGTTGTAGTGTTTTTTTCCTCCCAGCCCTAAACTCCCAGAACAAAAACTCGTGAGACTCAAAATATTATTTACACATACCTAGGCCATATAGCTAGGCTCTTCTTTGACTAGCTCATAACTTAAAACAACCCATTTACACTAATCTGCATTCTGCCATGTGGCTGGTTACCTGCGCTTGGGTACCATGCTTGTCCTCCTCACTAATCTCCTGCACCTGGCTCTATCCCAGCATCCTTTGTGCCTGCTGGATGTCTCACCTATTCTACCTAGTCCATTGGCCATAGGTTTTTTAATTGACAGGAAATACACTCATATAATACACAAAATATTCTCTCATTAAACCTTGTAAACAGTATGTAAAAGTACTTAATACAATACTAAGAAGTCAAATTCAATACCATCTTGAAATGACTACCTCCTGGCCATGTGAGACTTACCTTAGAATATAAGATTTCCTGTTTCTCTCTTTGTGTTTGTTAACAATCTTAGGAAACAGAAATGAAAATGGTGCTTCTTGACCCCAGGGTTTCAGGACAGTCTGAAGATGGAGAATGTAGGGGTCCTTCACACACCCTTTCTAATTTTTACAACATACAAAACAACTACACCTGGACTTTTCCAGACAACTTTTTTGGGGGTAAGTTAGCCCAAGCTGATTAAGAACCGTAATTCTTCTACCTCTGGCTTGTGAGTGCTGGGATTAGAGGTGTGTACCACTATACTTAAACCCTGAAAATGACTTGAATGTCCTTCAAGTCTCCATAGTGTTAGACAGTAAGTTGCCACTCAGTGGTGCCCAGTGTAGAAATCTCTTTTTCCAACTTTTTCCCAGTACAAAACTAGGTATTCTTGTGGTACTTCCTCTCCCAAAATGAAGTCTAATATCCTTACAATCTTACAATCTAGGGGTCTCAATTATGTTCATTTTCTCTGCCAGTTAAAGAATTAAAATGCAGAAGAAATCTGGCGTGTGACAGGTAGCAGTGGAAGAATTACAAGCACTGCAGAGAGCAGCAGACAGACACACGGAGAAAGACCTTCGGCAAAGCTGAGGTGGCATTTAGGAAGCCAAAAAATCCAGTTTCTTCTCAAGGGTTGGAGTTTTTGAAGTCTCTCAAGAGTTTCCCTCCCCTAATTTAGAGTTGGTCACTTTGAAGAAAGAGGGTGGTTGGTTGGCCCACACCTGTATAGCATGTCCTGACCCAGCCTTACGTCTGTTGAGCCAGTCTGTCAGAGCAGGCCTACTGGGGGAGAGCACCTACTATGGGGGCACTTGAGGGAGCTTTGGTTTCAGATCCCGAGAAACTAACTCTTCTCCACATCAAGCAGCTGTGGTTATCTT
Organism: Acomys percivali; assembly: GCA_907169655.1. Lineage (NCBI taxonomy): Eukaryota > Metazoa > Chordata > Mammalia > Rodentia > Muridae > Acomys > Acomys percivali. Next base: position 69,182,147 of record OU015745.1, on the reverse strand, counting down.
TTCCAAGCCATTGTGTGCTCAGGTTTTAGTGTTCCTGAGATACCCATGTTCCCTCTATGCAACACTGATTAGCTTCTTGCCGACTTAATCCATTGTATTATAGTTTCTGCTGACTCTTTTTCATGTCTCCTCTTAAAATAGTATATAAGATGCTATACTTTTAATAAGCTTGGTTGGCGTAAGACATAGCTTGTGCAGTACCTCCTGATCTTCTGTCTTTATATTCTGACCTCCTGATCCTCCCTCTCAAGACCCTGTCACAGAAGAACACCCTGCTGGCTCAGAGCACTGTTTAGTTGTAGAATTATGAATGGCTAAGATGATAAATTGTGTTTTGCATATTTTGCCACAGCTTTTCAAATCCAAAAGTTTTTACTGGTTATAAAGCTTATAATAATAGACATGTCTAAACTCTAGTTGATGTTGATACAATGCATTAACGTGTTCAGGTTTTTCCTTAACTTGTAGGTTTTCAACAACTGTTCAGAGATTATACTCTCATACTTGTAAGAAAGCTGCATACTGATTGTCAGAATAAGCTCTGGGATGCATGTACAACATGCTAAAGCTCCTTAGTATAAATAGGACCAAGCAGTGTTAGAGCAGGCTCACAGAAGGTTCTTAAAGATTCTCAAGTACAATAGGATTATACTTCTGTTTATTGTCAAACTGTGTTAGTCTCCTTTCAGGAAATAATAGATACTTTATATTATTTTTACTTAATTTATATCCTCTGATAATTTTCTACTTACAGATACATTTAGATTATAATAAATACAGTTTGAGTGCTACCAAACCTAATTTTCCCGTGTGTGTGTGTGTGTGTGTGTGTGTGTGTGTGTGTGTGTGTGTGTTTGCATACATGTATGTAGGTGGCCAAAGCAGCCAGAAGAAGGTTTCATATTCCTTTCAGCTGGAGTTAGAGGCAATGTGAGGCCCCTGCTGTGGATCCTGGGGTCTGAACTCTGGTCTCAAGATTGAGCAGCAAGTATTGATATTCTGTTCTAAATTTAGATATCCAAAGAGAAGAAGAGAAAGTAAAACGGTCTGTGAAAGATGCAGCCAAGAAGGGCCAAAAGGAAGTCTGTGTGGTTCTGGCCAAGGAGATGATCAGGTCAAGGAAGGCTGTGAGCAAGCTCTATGCATCCAAAGCACACATGAACTCTGTGCTCATGGGCATGAAGAACCAGCTGGGTAAGGCCCAGGTACCTTACGTACCCCAGTAATGCTGCTGTCATTGTTACTGTCAACACTGGTTTCCTTACATTGTCCTAACTAGTGTACTCTATAAATGTAAAATATAATTGTTACTATTATTTTCTTACATTTTTGGCAGGGGTCTTGAAATAATGAATCTACATAGAAATCTTGGTTTCTTTTTGTTTTGCTTTGATTTTTTTTTTTTTTCAAGACAGGGTTTCTCTGTGTGTAGCCTTGCCTGTCCTGGACTCTTGTAGACCAGGACAGAAACCCACCTACCTCTGCCTGCCAAGTGCTGGGATTAAAGGCGTGTGCCACCAGCACCTGGCTAGAAATCTTCTTTTAGAAGTTAGAACAATTGAATGTGTATGTTCAGCTGTGGTCCATACTCCAACTAACACTTGAATGTTCTTCATAAAATGAACATGTGTTTGAGTATTCTATTTAAAATGCTATGGCTTTAAAGTTCAGGTTTTGTTTGATTTTGGAGACCTGAATACTCTTCCCTCATCTCTGTTCTTCTCTGCATCCATCTGTAGCTGCTCTTTCTGTCCCTGGGACGGGACCAGCTTGTTCTTATCTAAGAACCTTCTCATTTGATGACCTCGCTGCACGTACACAGTGCCCTTCTCTTGAAGTGATGATTGGTCTTGTCCTACAGGTCTCAGTGCGGCACATAGTAAAGCCTTCCTTCCTTCCTTCCTTCCTTCCTTCCTTCCTTCCTGCCTGCCTGCCTGCCTGCCTTCCTTCCTTCCTTCCTTCCTTCCTTCATTT
>OU015745.1:69165149-69175478 GCA_907169655.1 Acomys percivali | reverse complement strand
AGGATATCAGGACAGGTGCTCCAGCTGAGGGGCTGGACGGGGAGGTCCACTTGCTCTAAAGAGTACAGTGTGTTGAGTCTTTCTGAATTGTGTACTTTTTAGTTCTCTCTTACGGTAAAATGTAAGGTTCTGCAAAATTAGATGTAGTAAATAGCCTGATAGATTAGTAGGTATATGTCGTGCCTGCTGGTTTACTTGACCGTGTCCTTGCCTAGTTCCTGCAGTCCCTCTGGCAACCTAAGACACCATTGCGTCTGTTCTCCACGGGTTCTCAGGGGAGGAGTTCCGTAGCTGTTCCTGGGTGGTTATTTCCATTTGTGAACTTGAACCTTTCAAATTTTTTTTGTATGTTTCCTTTTTATTGTCTTTGCTTCTGAAAGCAAGTGATTTTAGTTATTTGTTGAATTTTTCAGACTGATCTTTTTAATTTTCTTTCATATTTTTATTTTTTATTTTTGAAGATAGTTATATTCAGATCTGTGGTGCAGTCCTTTAATCCACTTAGGAAGCAGAGGCAGGAAGATCTCTGTGAATTTGAGGTCTGCCTGCTTTCATAGAGTCCCAGGACAGACAAGACTACATAGAGAGACCCTGTCACAAACAACAAACAAACAAACAAGTGGACGGCCAAGTGGGAGAGTGGCTCGGGCTGGTTAAGGGTCAGCTTCATGAGTGTCCCTACTTGGTCTTTCCATGCAGATAGACTGGAAAGCAAAATTAATTCTTTCTTCCTATATTCCTTCCTTTCCTTTCCTTTTTTTGAAAGAAAGATTTATTATATGCATGAGTGTTTTGCCTGCCTGTGTGTTGTGTGTGCACCATGGCATGCCCCATGCCATGGAGGTCAGAAGAGGGGATCTGATGCACTGGAACTAGAGTTAAGACAACTGTGAGCTGCTGTGTAGCTGTAGGGACCAAATCCATGTCCTTCAAGAGCAGCGAGTGCTCTTACCTGCTGAGCCTCTGTCCAGTCCTCCTTCCTTAACCAACAGCAAGAAGTAGTACTGCGTTTACTCTTTTATATATGTACTTGCTGTGCGTGTATTGGGGAACATACACGCCACAACACACATGTGAAGGTCAGAAGACAACTTTCAGGAGTCAGTTCTGTCATGCGGATCCCAGGGATGGAATCAGGTTATCATGTTGTGGTGGGTGCCTCCAAACTGAGAGGACTGTATGGGTAAGGCCTGGGTCAGAGAGAGCAGGATGCTTGCAACACTGAAGGAGGACCCAGGGGTTAGGGATATGAAGCAGAGGTGTCTGGAAAGGATGGGCAGTGAATGCAGAATATTGTTCTTGCAGCTGTTGGGAGACTGGGTGTTAAAGACCAGCTCAAAGTGAAGCGTGCTGTAGTGGCAGTGCAGATAAAGGGCCATGGGAGGTGAGGGGCGAGGTGTTTTGGGGAGGTTGGGGGGGTGTATGAGTGGAAGGAGTAACTGCGCAGACAGCTGCAGTAGTTCAGGCTGGGTTCAGGAAGACAGTTTGACAGGAGTGCACTAGGGAGAAAGTTGGAAAGTAGGGCTGGAAAGGAAGGTTGAAGTCAGTTCTCAGAGTTAGGTTAAGAGATGTTTAACTTCATTTTGCCGGTATGGAGAATGCACAGACCACAGGAACAGGGTGATGCCAAAGATGGAGGCCTTAGGGCCTTTGAGGAAATGAAATATGATGCAAAAGATGGGGGCCTTAGGGCCTTTGAGGAAATGGAATGGAAGGAGGGTCTGAATCAGTGTGCTAGTGGAAGAATGAATGCTGATGCAGAGTGAAAAGCTTTAGTGAGGGGTACACCAGCAGGAGCGAGCTTTGGAGCCCCACAGAGCCACTAACGAGGGACACAGCGCTCAGGAGAAAACCATGCCTCCACGACAGAAAGGCTTCCCTTGGAACTGACCAGCCTAGCTCCGTGACATCAGTGACTGTGCTGGAGTGTTGTATGTTGGAGATTTGATACAGCTGAGGGTAACAGGATCAAGCCCGAGGAGGGAGCAGCGGGGAGTCTCCATTCTAGGGGTGGAAACAAGGAAGGAGTGTAACCAGGGTTCCCCAGCATTGTCAGGGCTCCCCAGCACTGTCAGGCAGCTGTGGCCCAAGCCTGTGACTGCTCTGAAGATGTGACTGACCATAAGATGGTCTCCTGTTAAATGTAGCTGTCCCCAGATGGGTGATGCTAAACCTTGCTAGCTATTAATATATTGTCACGATCAGATACTTGGCAAGCAACAGCTTTCTGACAGCAGCTGCTTGCAGAAAAAGACGATGATGAGCATGTTTTGATTGGAGGCAAGAGTTAAGGAAGAGGTTCAAAGGTGGGGCAGGAGTGGAATTAGCATATGATCTGGCAGTCCTGCTTCTGGTGTATCCTGGAGAATTGGAAGCAGGGGCACAGATCGTGCACTATTATGGTCGTAGTGATTCCTAATAGCCAAGGGGTGGAGGCAGTGTAAGTGCCCATTGGTAGATGGAGAGATAAATAATGTTTTATATACATGCTAAAATATTATTCAGCCTTGGGGCTGGGGAGATGGCTCAGTGGGTAAAAGTGCTTGCTGTACAAACAAGACGACATGAGCTTGAATTCCCAGCACCCATCAAATAGCTGACCACGGCCACTCATCCTGTCACCCTAGCATAGGGTGGAGGGTGTTAGACAGAGATCCCAGGAGCTCCCTGGCCAGCCAACCTGACCAAAACAGCAAGAGTCATGCTCAGTGAGAGACCTTGTGTCAAAAAAATACAGTGAATAGCAATTGGGACAAAACCCAGTGTCTTCTGACTTCTTCCTGTATTCAGGGCATACACAATGCACATACTTGAAGAAATATACCACGGGCATTCAAAATAATGTTCACCTTTAAAAATGGAGAAAGCTCTGACATAGGTTATAATGCATGAGTTTTAAATATGCCTCCTAACAAAGGTTAGAGGACAGTTGCACATATCTAGGTACCTAGAGTATGGCTTTATTATTTAAAAATATAACAAATATATAAAGTGAAGGGTTCATACCTTGTTTTGCCATCAGCCCCACATTCTCTCCCTTTTTAAAAAAATATTTATTATTTATACAGGGTTCTGCTTGTATGTGGGCCTGCACGCCAGAAGAGGGCACCAGAGCGGACTCCCCACATTTTCTATATACAGAACCTGGCAGTTGTTACAGGAGAGGAGGATGGGGACTCTCTGTTCAACTGGGGTGACATCATAGGATAAAACATACATGCTACATGCTCATGGTCTCCTTGGCCTTGGGGAGAGGACTGAGTGGAAGATGGCTGCGTCTCTGTGCCTGCACTTCTGGCATGGGCTGTTCTGGGAGCTCAGCTTCTCTATCTCCTGTGTGGCTTTGAAATAGATGCAGCTGTTGTCTGTTTCCTGTGGTAGTCACAGTTCTGTCAGCACATGTCGCAGTGTAGTTCTTCGTCTGCTCTGAAATGCAGCATGCGTCTACATTCCTGGCAGAATCTTACCTGTGGGGTCCACAGCCCCTTCACCATAATTCCTTTTAGAGCACCGTGCTGCAGGATTTTGATTTTAGTCTAACATTATTTTATTTTACACACACACACACACACACACACACACACACACACACACGTTTGTGAGTCCAGAGTCTCAAACAAAATACTTTCCCATGTACTTGGCATGCATTTATTTATTTTCTGATTGGCAGACCATAGTTACACATATTTCCAGGATAAAGTGTAGTTTTGATCTGTTAGGCCAGTTAGCATCTTCTTCATCTCTCTTGCCTGGCCTTTTAACATTGTTACAGCGCTGAAGATTGAATCCCATGCTGTGCTGAGCAGGCCCTCTGCCGCTGAGCTGGGCCCCTAGCCCCACTCCATGTTACTTTGAAATGCATGTTATTATTCATTATTGTTACCCTACTGTGCAGTACATTTCAAAAGTGATCCCTCCTGCCTGTGACACTTGCTACCCTTGGTCAGCAGCTCTCCGTTTATCCCCTTCAAAGTCCCTCCTGCCTGGCATCTTCTGTAAACCTTTAGATGGGGCCACTGTTCTCTACTTCTGCGCTTCCACCTTATCAGCATGTACGTGTAGGTGGCATGCGTGCCATGTTTCCCGGGTCCGCCGTATTGCACTGGCTTTGTGTTTTCCATCCATGTCCTCCCTGAGGCTGAGTGTGTGTAGTGTTTGGCTGTGCTGTGTTAGCTTGGTGCCACTCCCACCAGGATGCCCCCTCTTTGGGTGACAGGTTTATGTTGAGTCTTTTCAGTTCATGAAGGCAGGGAGGACAAAGCAAAGCACATCAAAATAGAAAAGTTTCAGAGTGTGAGACAGAAGCCAGGGCTGGACCTGGGCTGCAGAGGACCTCTCTTAGTCACCACTCCCATCAGGCAGGCCTCACTTCTCACAGTTTCCAGGTAACTAACTGCAAATGGTGCCACTACTGGGCATAGAGCATTTCAGACTGAGCCAAGCAGATAGGTGCTGGGGGTGGGGCTTCAGATTCAAACCAGACAAGTTTGTAATTTCTTTATACACTCATTTTTTGATGAGCATGTAAATTTGTTTCTGTGTCTTGATTATTGTAAGGCTGCAGTGAACGTGGAAATTTCAGAGTTGTCGTTTTTTTTTTACATTCTCATTTCACTTATTTTAATATATACCTGGGAGTGGGTTACCAGGTCACATGCTCTTAGGTTTTTTTTTTAAAGAACCTTTATACCATTTTATCGTGTTTTTCTTATTGTTTGAGATGGAGTCTGTGCTGGCTAGTTTTATATCAATTTGTATCAAAGTCCAGCTTTGACAGACAGGTCCAGGGGAGAAACTGAGGTAGGTGGACTTAGGTGAGAGCAAGTAGCCTTCCCGTGTAGCAAGCAGGCAGCTTAACTCTTTAGGGACCAGTACTTTGCAACTGGTGAGAAACTCTGAAACAAGTCTCTTAACCTCTGTTAGGCAATGGGAAAGAGAGCAGGGCTTGAACCTTGGACTAAGCATTTATGGTCCCTTGCTCCCCTGGGGCAGGGCTGCTTTCTCTAGCTAATCTCTCACCTGACAGCAGGCTGCAAGAGCAGTTTAGGCCAAAGGAAAAAATCCTTAACTCTTTTACTTCAAAGAAATTGGCTGGCTTGGGCTCCGGGTTTATTAACTCTCTGTGCGCCAGTGGGAAAGAGAAAGGAAAAAGAAGATTTTCGTCCATTCACATACACACATTCATTCAACAAATAAGACAAGGGATCCCCCATCACACATGCCATTCATGCAGACCACAGATATAAATACATATATACAATGACAAAGGTTTACAAGGTATAAAGAGTTAAAATGAACAATTTATATATTCTGCCATCAAGATTTGTATTTAATTAGGCATTTCTTAGCTGCCCATTATTTCTGGGTTTGTTAAGAGTTTAAAGCCCTAATAATTATCTTTATGGTGCATACCAGGACTTGTGGTGCCACCTCTGGACTTAACCCAGGGTGAATTGCTAATCTTAAGCCATAAATCTGTCACAGGCCTGTCTGTCTCTCTCTCTCTCTCTCTCTCTCTAGTGTGATTTATGTACTTGGCATCTGGAGGTTCACAGCTTCCTTGTGCTGCAGAGGGGTGCTTGGAATTTTTTAATCAAATCAGGAGTCCTACAAAATCATTATCAGGAATTATGGAACCATTAATTTGTCTAAACAGTATCATTTCAAGAAGACACATCCTTGTATTAAGTCTGCAGGAGGCCTGCTCGGCCAGAGCAGGTAGTATCTGTGATCACGTCATGTGTAGGTAGTGCAGCCTCTCCAGGCCATGTCAGAGATTTGAGAGAGACAGTGATAGCAGCACAGAAAGAAGCACAGCAGCAGCAGGACGCTGTTCTGGGGCAAGTTTCCAAGCGCCTTGCCTTTACTCAGAATACACCCAGTGTAGGCCATGCAAAACACGATGGCTACCTCCAGGAAGCTCGCCTGCCTGCTTTGCCAACCCTGCACAGCTCCTGGCAAACTTGACTCAAGCTAACGTCATCTAAGAGGAGGGAATCTCAATTAAGAAAATGCCTTCATAAGACTGGGCAAGACTGTGAGGCATTTTCTTAACTAGTGATTAATGGAGAAGGGCCCAGACCACGGTTGGTTCTGTCCCTGGGCTGGTGCTCCTGTGCTCCATGAGAAAGCATCCTGAGCCATGAGGATCAAGCCAGTAAACACTGTTCCTCCACAGCTTGTCGGCCAGCTTCTCCCTCTAGTTCCTGCCCTGCTTGAGCTCCTGTGTTGGCTTCCCTAAGCAGATTGTGACTCAGAATATGTAACCCAAGCAAACCCTCTCCTCAGCAGGTCGCCTCTGGTCATGGTGTTTCATCACAGCAACAGTAGCCCTAACAAGACAGTCTTCCTTTGTAGCTTGGCTCTGTTCTGGGTGGTTCATTATTTATGTAGAAACAACATTGTTTTACTAAGATGTATATTTTGAGTCACAGTTCTGGAGGTTTTCATCCTTGGATACTTGGCCCTGTTGCTGTGAGCGTTAGGTGAGATAAAATATTGGCTGAAAGACAGGAAGCAAAGAAAAAGATCTGCTACTGGTTTTTATATGATTTTTCTTTTATCCAGCAAGTTTACTGAATTTATTAATTCTAATAGGTTTTTTTTTTAAGTTAATAGTTTCTCAGCATAAGATCATGACATCAGGGGGCTGGAGAGATGGCTCAGAGGTTGAGAGCGCTGGCTGTTCTTCCAAAGGTCCTGAGTTCAATTCCCAGCAAGCACATGGTGACTCACGACCGTCTATAATGAGGTCTGGTGCCCTTTTGGGGCCTGTAGGCAGAATGCTGTATAAATAATAAATCCATCCCAGCACTACAACAAAACCCCAGCTCCCCTGAGAGATGCAGCAGGTAGTGGCCTGGAACTTGCTGTGTAAGCCAGGCTTGCCTCAGACTCCCGTGTGCTCTGCCTGTGCTCCAGAGTGCTGGGTTTGGAATACGGACTGTTAGCTGCTGCATGCTGTGCAGTGTGTGCATCGAGAACAAGCCAGAGTCTGCTCTAAATAAAAATGAAACTGAGTGTTCTCCAAGGTGGCAAGTGGCAGATCTGATACTCACTTCCGGCCTCCACAGATGCCAGACACCATCACTCACACGCATGCACACACACATCAACATAATTAAACACAGATGACACATAATTACAACTTTCTCAAAAAATTATTCAGTATTTCTATTCATTCTAATTAAAAAAATATTGTTAGTTTGTATATACATGTGTATGCATGTGTCATTGCATACATGTGGAGGTCAGAGGAGAACTCATGGGACTTAGTGCTTTCCCTTGATGATGTGTGAGTCTCAGGCCATTAAGGCTTGATGGCAAACCCATGTAGCCTCAGGTTCTGTGGCCTTAGTCACATTATTTTTATACATGTCTTAGTCCATTTTCTATTTCTGTAACAAAATATCTGAGGTGGGCACTTCATAAAGTGGTTTGTGTAGTTTGCAGGTTGGGTGTTTGGAAACTTCCGTCATTTTGGCCTCCGGGAAGGCCTTGTGGTGAGTGGCTTCCTAAAAGCAGCACATGTCAGGAAAGTCCCATGGAGAGGCTCGGGCCAGGCCTGCTCCTGTTACACTGACTGACCCTGAGAACTAACATGCTTTATGGGGCCAGCAGTGCCCGCCCGTGCAGCCCATGGCTCTCACTGAGTTCCCGTCACCTCACCGAGCCCCCATTGCCTGAACCAGCTCAGCTACATCTTCCACTTCCTTACATTTCAACACCAACAATCATGCTGCTGAACTCCATGCTGCAAAGTAAATTGCAGCAATAAAGACACCATGTTTTATAACTCACAGAACCACACGGGATTCACCTTTTACTTTTTCCCCTTTGTGTGCATTTGAACAATAATCAATGATAACTTTGGCATTTTCTTTATTTTTGTGTACTTGGGTGTACTTGAGTGTACGTGCACATGTGTACAGGTGCACACACCTGTGGGTGAGCAGAGGCCAGAGGAGGAGGTTGGGTGTCCTGCTCTGTCACATCTCACCTATTCCTTTGAAACAGGGTCTCTGGTCTTGGAGTTTCTATTGCTGCAACAAAACACCATGACCAAAAGCAAGCTGGGGAGGAAAGGGTTGAGTTAGCTTACACTTCTACACTCTTACAATGCTCAGTGAAGGAAGTCAGGCCAGGAACTCAAACAGCACTGTCCTGGAGAAGCCATGGAGGGCTGCTGCTTACTGGCCTGCTTCCCCTGACGTCTGTCAGCCTGCGTTCTTATAGAAGCCAGCCCAGGCCTGGCTCCACCCACAGTGGGCTGTAATTGAGAAAATGCCTACGGCTGGAGTTCATGAAAGCATTTCCTCAACTGAGGGCTTCTTCCTGTCAGTTGACTCTAGTTTTGTCACACTGACACAAACTAGCCGGTATGCCCTCTGACCCTGGAGCTAGGCTGGTGGCCACCAAGCCTCAGGTGTCCTCCTGTCTCCACCCAACAGCACAAGTTACAGGTGTGCGCACTCCTACTCGGGATCTGGGGATTTGAACTCAGATGCTCAGGCTTGTGTAGCAAGTGCTCTCACCTGCCGCACCGTCTGCACAGTGGGTTCAGTGTTCCTGATACCAGTGCCTGCTACTGCACAGGTGCTCTGTGCCTTATGTCAGCTACACGCATCCGTCCTATGCTGCTTGTTGTAGATGAGCGTTAGCGTTTCTATCCCAGCGGGTGAGACATGAAGTGCTCTGCACTAGCACACGTCCTTATCTAGGAAAGTCACACGCTGCCCAGTGTGTGTTGGACACGTTTTCCTGCTCACTCCTATTTTCTGTTAGATAGGAAAGCTTCCTAGGGTCTAGATTCTGCCAAAGTTAAATTTTCAGTGTCTCCTGGCTTAACCAGATACTGCAGTACAGGAAAAGTGTGTGTCAGTGTCGGTGAACAGCTTGCTTTCTATCTAGTAAGTGAGTGGTTCTAGGAACTTTAAATTTCATGAGATTCCATAGCACACTGGCAGGGTTGCTCTCTTACTACTTGATGTGTTAACAATGGACACAGGGAGGGAAATGGTCATTTGTTTCTATGACAGTTTCTTGGAAAGAAGAGGTGCACAGTATTAGATCACAGAAGGCTTTTCCCCAGCAAGGAGCTGTAGCCCAGTGTTGACCCACATAACTTACTCTACCTCTGTTCACCTCACTTTTCTGAGGACCAGCAGCAATAGGCTCCTCACAGAACAGACACAGTCCACCTTCTGGTGGCTCGGAGACTCTGCTTGGGCAGCTGGAACCTTCTGTTTCCCAGGGTGGTCCTGCCTTTCATTTGTGACTTGTTCCCAGTGTCATACTAAGTCTCCCTCCCTGGTGGTCAGCTGCGGCCGTTCAGGCCACTCTCCACAGTGGCCCATTGGTGTGGATGCTCAGAGTTCACCCCGTAGTATCCAGTGTCTCATGTTGGGTTTCTGTTGCTGTGATGAAACACTACGGCCAAAAGCAAGTCGGGGAGGAAAGGATTTATTTGACTTAGGATTCCACATCATAGTTCACCATTTAAGGAAGTCAGGACAGGAATTCAAGCAGGTCAGGAACCTGGAGGCAGCAGCTAGTGGAGAAGCAGTGGAGGTGTGCTGCTTACTAGCTCGCTCCTCAGCTCAGCTTGCTTAGCCTGTTTTCTTATAGAACTTAGGGCCACAGCCTAGGGATGGCGTCACCACAATGGGCTGGGCCCTCTCTCATCAATCACTAATGAAGAAAGTGTCCTACAGCCCAGCCTTTCGGAGGCTCCCCTCACCCAAGACAGGATTTCTCTGTGTAGCCCTGGCTGTCCTGGATCTGGCTCTATAGACGAGACTGGCCTTGAACTCACAAGAGATCCGCCTGCCTCTGCCTCCTGAGTTCTGGGATCAAAGGTGTGCGCTACCACCACCCAGCTGAGGCATTTTGTTAATTGAGATTCCCTCCTCTCAGGTGACTAGCTTGTGTCAAGATGACATAAAACTGTCCAGTTTCAAAACATGACCTCTCAGACATCTAAGACAGTAATGTATCGTAAAGGTATGGCAGTAAGTTTGACAGTCCACCTCCCTGCGAGAGCCCTGAGCCGGGCGCTCTCATTCTACACTCTGTGTCTGGACAGTCCTGGTGATGCAGCCTTGCCTTTTCAGCGGTCCTAAGAGTAGCCGGTTCCCTGCAGAAGAGCACAGAAGTGATGAAGGCTATGCAGAGTCTTGTGAAGATCCCAGAAATCCAGGCCACCATGCGGGAGCTGTCCAAAGAGATGATGAAGGTGACTGGGCTAGTTCTGCTTTCTTTCCAGACCACTGAGGTCCTCTGAGTGTGTGTGTGTGTGTGTGTGTGTGTGTGTGTGTGTGTGTGTGTGTG
>OU015745.1:69154245-69165139 GCA_907169655.1 Acomys percivali | reverse complement strand
TGTGTGTGTGTGTGTGTGTGTGTGTGTGTGTGTGTGTGTGTGTGTGTCTGTCTGTCTGTCTGTCTGTCTGTCTGTCTGTAGAGAAGTGTTTGAGAAGAGGAGCAGATGTTATCTGATTAAAACCACTTTTGTGCACAGCACAGCAGAGGCTGGTGGGACTGTAAGTGTTGAGAGGAAGTACAAACACACCCATATCTCCAGACTGGGAACATCCAGTGTTGGGGTCTGTGGGTTCCAGCCGGAGGGAAGACACAGAAACATTAACTTCGCGGTCTGTCATGAGGGTGTTGGTGAAGCTGGCAAGGAAGGTGATTACGTTTTCTACAGTGTTGGCTAACACGTTGTGTTATGCTTTGTGTTCATTCTTGTAGCCACTCCCCACTGTCAGTGTGAACACAGCCCTAGACAGCATTGAGACAGGAAACGATGGGCCAGATTCTTTGTTTGGGAGCCTCACATCTGGCTCGCAGGCTGATGGCTTTTTTAAGTTCCAAAGGGAGAATCTGAGAACCAAACGGAAAGTAGTAGGTGCCTGCCATGCTCAGAGAAGGGTGTGGCGGGAACTATACTACCGGCCTCCAGACAGGGCGGGGAGATGAGTGGAGGGCATTGTTACTGAGCCACAAGTAATAGACATTCTGGCCTATTTTGACCTCCAGGTGCTCTGTTGGAGTAGCTGTTTTACACAGGGCATTGAGTCTTGAAGCTGCCAGGCAACCCAGGCAGAGTCTTTTAGCATATAAGCAAGTCTGGAACTGGAGGCCAGGTGTGTCTGCCCTCATCATCTGAGCTGGCATCTTGTAGGAGTGCTATTTCGTACTTGAGACCTGTGCTTTGACAACCAAGAGTATACAACTCAAATTCCTGAGTGTGGATCTCTTCATACCACCTGGGATGTTTCTGTGAACATTCTGTGGCCACTGCGGGCAGGCAGAGGGCCATGGAGGGACTGAAGACCAGACAAGAAAGTATAAAAGCTCAGGGCCTCGCCTGTAGAAAGATGTTTGAGCAGGGACTAGGTCAGGAGGGTGTGTCCTCTGCTCCCAGGCTCCAGGTCGTTACGCGTGCAGGGGGCAATGATGGAGTGATCTGGAGTTAGGCCAGCCAGGCCTGCACATTTTAACTTAAGTAGCCACCAAGATACGAGGCAATGAGTTTATTAAAACAAAACAAACCTCTGAACTCTTTTTCACAATGGTTTGAGAGCACTGAAAGTTTGGTTTGGAGGAAGCTCTTGTACATTGTGGTCCTAGGGACTAACACTAGTAGTGATACATACTAGGTGCATATCGAGGCTGCCCATGGTGACCCAGCTCTGACAGAGCAGGGACTTCGGCATTGCATTTGTCCCCAGTGCCTGGCTCTGCGGCAGAGGCCAGGAATGTGATGAATGGCTGCTGACTGCTAACCTCCCTCTCCTCAATGAGAAGGGCTCTTACAGTTTGGATTCTGCTAAGTTCTCTTAACCAGTTAACAACTATTTTCTGATCCTCTGTTTTGGTTGAGTTTTGGGTTTGCTTAGTCTGTGGGGTTTTGTTTTGTTTTAGACAGAATTTGACTGTAGTTGCTGAGGCTGTCCTAAAACTTGCTGTGCAGCCCAGGCTATACTCAGTCCTCAAGCTGCAGCTTCCAAAGTGCTGTTTATCTCACAGTAGACTCGAGCATCGAAGTCACCTCCTCCAGCCAGCGAGGCTGTAGGGCTCTACCTCGGTGACCGCGAATATGCTTTTAGTCATTTGGGTTGGGAAAGTGGCTAAAACTGGGCTGGGTACTAGCCAGATCCATGTCAGGGAGAGTCACCTCAGGGGACCGGAAACACAAAGATTGGCAAGTGAGTGGGTTGCTGGGACAGCAGTAGGGGCCGAGCCATCACAGCTCCCTGTTCCAGGCTGTGCAGAGAAGGAGCTGTGCCTGTTTTTCAAGGCTACTAGGGTTCCCTTCTCTGGCTGCTTGTTTGGGGCCCCTTTCTAATAGGAGAGGGTACTTTTCTGACTTTGCTGTGCTAACAGACACTGAATGGCTTCACCCGGAGTTAGGGACACTGTTAAAAGGACAATTGCAGGGCATCGGAGAGCCATTTGTTTGTGCCTCATAATGGTCCCTTGCTATTTTCTTCTTTTTAAAAATTGTGTGTGTGTGCATGGATGAGCACTGTTGCATGGTGAGGTGAAGTGGAGGTTGATGTCAGGTGTCTTCCTTTTTTGAGACAGAATCTCACTGAACTTGAAGCTTGTCAGTCTGGTTAATTAAGTTGGTTCGCCAGTTAGCTTCAGAGGTCACCCTGCTGCTGCTGCTGCTGCTGCACCCTCCCTCCCCAGGTGCTGGGTACAGATGTGGGCTGTCAATCCTGTCTCTAGGGATTTGAAAAGGTCCTCAAGTTCTGTGTCATTTTACAACTGAGCCATCTCCCCAGCTCCTTGCACTTTCTAAAAAAGAAAGCTTATTACCAGGCTGCCAGGCACAGGCTGCCAGTGAAGTGACTGGCTTTGCTTTGTAGGTCAGAATCCCTGGCCTTCCCTTAAGTTGCGGCCATCAAGGGTTGGTGGCTCAATACCCCCCCCTACTCCTGCAGCTGCGACCTGACATGCTAGGATGGTTTTGAGCAGTAGCTGGATTCCGTCCCTGCTCATGGCTCCAGCCAGTTTGCATCCTGTATTTCGGCTCGTATTTGCAGTCTTAGGACAGTTGCTTGCCCTGGTTAGGGGTCCCCGAGAACTGCTGTGTAGTCAGCGTTGTGCAGGAGCTGCCACAGCGGCTGCACTCTCCAATCCCCCTGCGGATGTAGAGCGCTCTTTCCTTTTGGATCTTGTCTGCAAAGAGGCCATCATCCAGCTACCTGCCTCATTTGTCACCTGGGAAAGATGGACTAAGCTCAGAGATACTAGAACTTTCTCTGGGTGCTGGTCTAGGGGTGTTGGTGGGAACGAATGTGCCATTGAGGGAGGTGACATTTTGTTCTCTGTTTAGGCTGGAATCATAGAGGAGATGTTGGAGGACACATTTGAAAGCATGGATGATCAGGAAGAAATGGAAGAAGCAGCAGAAATGGAGATTGACAGAATCCTCTTTGAAATCACAGCAGGTATGACCAGGAGAGCCCTCCACCTCCCCCACCCCACCCACCCACCCCCTTTCCTCCCACAGTCAGCCAGCAATGGCTAAGTCTGCATTTGGAGTGTGCAAAATATTTCTTGAGGAAAAAGTACAGTAAAGCTGTATAACCAGTTTTCAAGAAACGAGGGATTTTTACAATGAAATTTTTACAATGAAAACAGCTGTTAGAGGGCTGGAGAGATGGCTCAGGGGTTAAGAGCACTGCCTGCTCTTCCAAAGGACCCGGGTTCAATTCCCAGCACACACATGGTGGCTCACAACTGTCTGTAACTCCAAGATCTGACACTTTCATACCAATGCACATAGATTAAAAACTAAATAAAATATTTAAAAAAAAAAAAAAAAAGAAAACAGCTGTTAGGAATTTTAGTTAATATAGACCTGACTGCAGTGTAAAACATGTCTTTGTTAAATGTAGGTATTAATAAGAATAGATATTTCTGAGCACTTTATAACTTTTATTTTTAATTTTGGAGTTTTCTGAGTTTTATGCTTAATAAAATGGTGGAATTTAATTATTATTTGTTTTAAATTGTTGGGAGAAAAGGTATTTGAGAAAATATTTTATGAAAATTAGGAAGTAGTTTAGGTTTTCCTGTTTATTTACTTATTTGCAACCTTTTGGTGTTTGAAGTATTTAGCTTTATAGTCCGCAGTGACCTGAAATACTCTTCTTGCTTCCTTTGGAGGCAGTCCTCACTGGATTACAGGCATGCATCCCCACAGCTGGCTAGTACTGTACTGCAGGTGTGCACCCCCACTCCTGGCTAACAATGTGGTTGTTTTCTGTGGCACTGGGGATTGAGCCTGGGGCCTCAAACACATGAAACAAGCACTCTCCTGCTGAGCTATATGCCTGGCCTTTATTTTGAGGAAGGGGTGCATTAAGTTGCTCAGGCTGGCCTTGAACTCACTCTCTAGCCTGGATAAACCTTGATTTCTATCCCCGTCTCAGCTTCCCAGTTAGCTGAGATTATACGCCTGTGACACCTAGTCTAGGTTCAACATTTAAACTTTATTCAGAAAAAATAAATACTAGATTTCCAGTAGTACTTAGGAACTTCAAAATTATGACTTCTAAATTTTTTTTTTTGAGATGGGGGTCTATTTTGCCCTAGATGGCCCCAAAATCCTGAGTTAGAATGACACTTCTGCCCCCAAGCATGTGGACTCAAGTATGCACCACTATGTCCAATATTCTAGAAATTAAAACTTTTATGATTTTGGGGCATAGAATTGGTATTACTTCTGTAGTACTAGCGCTACTTGGAAGTCTGAGGCAGGAGGAGGGTCACCCGCTGTTCTCTCCCTCAGCTGAGATGTGTCGTGTTGAGTAAGCCGGTCTCCCTGGACCGCAGCTGCACTGCCTTGGTGCAGCAGAGACAAGAGGCTGGAAAAGCAGGGGCCTGTTCCTTACACAGCGGGTTTTAAGCTGTTCGCTCTCCCTTCAGGAGCCTTGGGCAAAGCGCCCAGTAAAGTAACCGACGCCCTTCCTGAGCCTGAACCTGCAGGAGCGATGGCTGCCTCAGAAGAGGGAGAGGAGGATGAGGATGAAGAAGACCTGGAGGCCATGCAGTCCCGGCTGGCCACACTCCGAAGCTAGGGCCACCCAGTGGGGGGTCTCGGCTCTCTGGTGTCCTCCCTTAGGTATGGGCACAGCCTCTGGGGAGTCACCGTTTCCTGTATCTCTTGCACTACACCTCTGTTGTGAAGCATTACATTTTGGAGAGGGGTCTATGCTAGGATATCTTCACTGTCTGCAGAGGATTTAAGGATTGTTTTTATAAAGGTGGGGTGATCCAATGCATTATTTTTAAGAGCGTAAGTAGCAGAAGTGTCTTCCACGAGGGAGGACAAAGAAACCCATTCTCTCATGAAACAGTCTGAGAAGAGCAGATGGACTGCTGAGGACTCTATGCTGGTGTGTGTGTATAAAATACTATATAAGTGGATGTCAATAAACTTCTGCTTTAGCTCTTGATCTCATTGTAAATGTGACATGCAGTGAACTCGAGGTGTTGATCTCCCAGATCGATTCAGTATTGGCCCTGGAAAGAGGAACATGGGAGCTCAGCAGAAGTGCCTTCTGCTCAAGAGCCGCTGCTGCTCCTGGTCGGCAGAGACTGGGGGTGGGGGGCCACTCCTGTGCGTTTTGCCATCTTTTTACCCAGCAGGTATTGTAATGCACGTGTTGGCTGGGCGACTGTATCGCGCACTGGTGTGTACATGGGTAGCTCTTCAGCTGTCAGTCCTTCCTCCTCACTGTAAGCGTCATGCAGAGCAGACAGCTCTGGGATCAGGACTCTTCACACGTCATCGTTGCAGACAGGGACACAGCGCTAACCGTGAACACCAGGAGCTGACCCATGAGAGGTTAGGGTTATACACTGAAACATGCGCACTGGGGCATACTTTAGATGCATTGAGAAATAACCCACCTAGCACTCGGTGTGACAGTTTGAAAGGCTTTCGGCTATGCATGGTCTCACAGTCCTCAGATGAGAATCGCTGTTTGCTGAAGTACAGTGGCCTGTGCCCACCGTCATTGTGGTAAAGAATGGCTTTGCTACCCCAAACAACCCTATGTGCTGTTCATCCCTTCCTCTCTAATCCCTTGGCATCGCTGGCCTGCTGGCCTGCTTCCTGTCTCGGTGGGCTTTGCTTTTCCAGCCTCTCAGTGTGTCTTCCCTCATGTAGTGACAGGCATTTGTGTTTCCTCTGTGGGCTCATGACTTGACTGTTCGGCTCTTGAGCAGCATTCTATTTTCTAGCTGTGCCTATGGATACCAGGGAGCACAGCCACGGGACCATGTGGTCAGCACACATGTGTACTGAAAGAAGCTAAGCCAGCCCTGCAGAGCACATCCTGTCCACTTCCCAGGAGGGAAGAGTTCTGCCGTTGTGTGTCCTGGGCAGCATCTGTGATGAGGGATTTCTGTTGTGCTGGTACCTTGTCTCAATCTGTAATCCCTGCGAAGTGAGCTGGGCATCTGTTTTTATACTTGCCTTCTCTGTATCTTGTTTGAAAATGTTGAAATAGTGGCCTTGAACTCATGACCTCTGCTCTATCACCACGCCCAGCTCGCCACCTGTGTTTCTTCTTTGTTGGTGTCTCTTCATTTTATCAACTGGATTGTTTGTTTTCTGATTACTCAATTTTAAGGTCCTCTTACATATTTTGGACCAATCATCTATCAGATTTTATCCTATTCTCTGGTCTGTTCTCTCATTGTTGAGTTTCTCAAAGCTGAAGTTTTTTACTGTTAATAAAACCCTGCTTCTCAATTATTTTGTATATTATGCCTTTGGTGTTTAAAAAAAAAAAAAATCACTCCTAGAAATGTAGCTCAGTTGTAGAGTACTGGCCTGGAATGCACAGGTGCTTGGTTCAGTGCTCTAACACCAACACACACAAATACACACATGTACATGAAAACACACACTCGTGATGGCACCAATCTAGGGTCATTTAAAATTAAGTTACCTGGTAATGTGTCCTGTTTTAGTTCCATGGGTTTACTGTGTTGGGATGTGTGCATCACAGCGTGCACGTGGAGGTCAGAGACAGCCTGAAGGAGTTGGATCTCTTTCCACCATGTGGGGTCCAGGGATTGGACTCAGGTGGTCAGGCTTGGAGGTAAGCCTGGTTTTCATTGAGCCAACTTACTGGCCCTATGTTGTATTTTATATTGAAGTCTATAATCCAGTATCAGTTAATTTTTATGAAGGATGTTGAAGTCTGTATTCCAAGTTTTGTTTTCTCTTTTTATATGTGTGTGTGTGTGTGTGTGTGTGTGTGTGTGTGTGTGTGTGTACATAACACACATATGATGGTTATCCTATCTACTTGGATTGAGAGACACCACTGGCCATTTCTAGAGAGAAGTACCACGGTGGAAGATCTGCCTGCTGTTGTTGGGAGCATAGGGGGAATGAAAGGGAAAAGGCAGCCCCAGCCCCGCGCTCAGCGGGCTGAGAAGTGTCCTTCCTCCTTTGGATTGATTGTGTCTTGTGTGTGGTCTCAAATGATATACATAACACATGCTTTATTTGCTTGTTGCCCAAATCAATCAACTGTCTTGTGTAGATCTACTTCTGGGCTCCCTGCTCTGTGGTGTGTTCTTCCACTCTAAGATCAGACACACACCACCCTGGCACTTGGGAGGCAAAGACAGAAGGATTGCCTGGGCTACATAATTGACCTTGACTCAAACAAGCCAGTCAGCTAAACAAATCCTGGTGGTGTGGCTCAGTGGAGCAGTTACCTAGCATGGATCCAGTTCCCAGCGCCACAAAAGAAAACAAGTGTCTTGATGACAAAAGCAGCATTACAGTAATTCTAGGTCACATCACCCTTTGACTTGTTTGAGACAGGGTCTCACCATGTAGCCCTCTGGCCTACAACTTGTGTAAACCAGGCTGGCCCAAATTGAAAGAAGCCCATCTTCTAGGCTTCTAGAATGCTGGGATTAAAGGTATGCACCACAATGCCTGGTATTCTTTAAGTTTTGTTGGTCATTCTGGATCTCTTGCCTCCTCATATAAACTTTAGAATTAACGTACTGAGATTCAAAAATCAATTTGCTAGTTTTTACTGGGATTGGATTGAATCTACAGATTCTATTGGGAAGAACTGATGTGTTGCAGTGATGCCACAATGCTTTGTAGTGAGTTTGTTAGCCTGCCCATATCCGTGGGCACTTTGGTATGCTCACAATCAAACTTTAGCCAGGTAGAGGACATTGACAGACTCTCTCTCAAGCACTCAGTGAATGGGTCATGTTTTCACATCCCTGTTTCCACACTATGCAGAGCACTTTTAGCTGTCTGCCATCCATTCCTTTTTCTCTCATATGCTTAGGTGGCATTGCCAGAAAGAGTTCATATCTGCAACCTGTCCCTCTATCCCAGGTGCTTAAACTAGGTATAGCTTAAAGTAGATGGCTTTTCTGCCATCCCAACAGGACCCACTGGTGTCTGATAAAATTATTTCATCCAAGGCCACTTGAGTTACCACTGTATACCCCCAGCCCACTCACTTTCTAACATATACTGCGAAGCATCCGCTCTCCAGCCCAAAGTGCTCACACTGTTCATCCTAAGCAGGTAGTCATGACCTTCCTTGACCTCTGCCCCAGCCTGTGTCTCATGCCAGAGGTGCCTCCTCTATCTGTCACACAGGCAGATGAAAAAGACTTCAAAAACTTACTATCCTGTTTTCTGTTCTCACGTATTTGCATAAAAGACAATGAAGACAAGTCTTAGAGTCTGAGCCCGTTGAGCTCAGCATTACAGATGGCAGCCTCAACAGGGAGAATGCCAGAAACCTTCCCAAGTGAGAAAAGGCTCAGTCACAGTGTTGAAAGAGTAGGGTAGAAAAGACCAATTATCAGATATTGACTTGCTGGTATATTTAGTGATTTGCTTACAGCACAGCTTGTACTGCCTCTTGCCAAGCTTGGCTTCTCTTGCTACCTAGAGCAGACTGACCTGGAGAAATAGCCCAATGGGTCATTGCCTTAACAACCTGACAACTCTTGCTTGCTTGCCCACCCCCACCTTGTGGTTTTAGAGCAAAAGCTGGTAATTTAAAGAGGATTTGGCACTGTGGCCTTTCAGTAGCTGTCCCTGCATCAGTCCACTGGTGACATGTCATCTGTTCTTCACTGGTGTTGGGGTACTATTCCAAAAGCTCCCACAACAGCAGGTCAAACTCTGAGGGACTTACACTGGGACATGTGACAGAAGCCACCCAAGAAAAATAATCTTTAAACCCAAAAAGAAATGACTTAGGTAAAGGGATGTTCAGTAAGATTTACACATATTTTCTGATCACAAACCACTGTGGCCAGCAGTAGGGTAACATTTTTGGGATGTTTAAAAAAAAAGGGGGGGGGGTGAAAAAAATCCTGTTCAGTAAGTCCTTTTAGAATAAGGGAGAAGCTAAACATTTCCTGGAAAAAAAGCTAAAGGTTTGGTACTTCTGCATGTCCTGTATAAGAAATGTCTCGTTCTCAGGCTGAAGTGACACGTAACTTAGGCAGAGGGGAAGGAAAGGGAGGAATGTACCTGCCTGTACAGGACTGGGCCAGACACACACACCTTTAACCGCAGTACTCCAGAGGTGCACCTCAGTCCAAGGCCACTGCAATCTGCCTAGCAAGTTCAATGACAGCCAGAGGTACATGGAGAGACTATGCCTCAAGACTGGGGTAGTGACTGCAAAGTACAAAGCTTCTGTATGGAGTGATGAAAAAGAAATAGTGTTCACTGCACAATACTACATGTATTGCCACTTGTATACTTTTGTTCAAAGCAGCAAACACTGTTACACGGTTCTGATTTGGAGTTTAACATTTATTTTGTGAATGTGTGGGCACATATGAAAGTCAGTGGATAGCTTGCAGGACTTGGCTCTCTCCACCCACCAGTGGGTTCCAAGAATTGAATTGAGGTTGTCAGGTTTGGTGCAAGTACCTTGACCCACTTGTAGTGAGAGCTTTGTTTAAAAACAAAAAACAAACAAAAGCCAAAAAGAACCAACCCAGTTACATTTTGTTTGTTTGTTGTTGTTGTTTTTTGAGACAGGGTTTCTCTGTGTAGCCTTGGCTGTCCTGGACTCACTTTGTAGACCAGGCTGGCCTCAAACTCACAGTGATCCACCTGCCTCTGCCTCCCGAGTGCTGGGATTAAAGGTGTGCGCCTCCACCGCCCGCCATGTTTTGTGTGGGACCTGGGGCTGTTTCAGTTTGTCCATAGCCATTAACTATAATTGTCTTGTGCACTAGCAGAGGCATGATTTTTGCCAGCTACAGATAGCAGCAAGGGAATAAATGCCAGAACCCACAGACGGAAGGCCTGTTCCCAAGAAGGCAGCGGCGGCAGCGGCTGGTTGCTTTTACGGTTTGATGAGAAGTAGAAGATATCCTGACTAGGAAAATTGGACTTGTCCCAAGGAACCCAAACCCAACAACCCTAATCAGCAGGAAAGTTTAGAAAGATCTCAGTGCCCCCTCTCCCCACTAACCTGTCTCCTACCTAGCATTAGGGTGGACACAGGTTGGAAGGAGGCAGAGGTATAAGAAACCCACATACCCAAATAGTATAATAATGATGATGATGAGGAGGATGATGATAATAATGATAATGCTACATCCACTGACCTGTCTATGTCACCAAGTCCTAGAGTGAGAGAGAGACAAGAGAGTGAGTGCGCTAGTGTGCGCATGCACACACTTTTAACAGTCTATGTTCAGCCTCAACTGTACTTTGGTAATGTCTCAAGAAGCTGGGCAGTGGTGACACTCAACTTTTAGTTCCAGCACTTGGGAGCAAAGGCAGGTGGATCTGCGTTCAGGGCCAGACTGGGCTACAGAGCAATTTCCTGGATGGTCAGGGTTGACAGAGAAACTGTCTCAGAAACAAACGAACAGTTTACTAGTTTATGTGGATATTCTGGTATTATCCTGGTGTTGTGGTCTTGCATGTCTTAGTTTTTCTATCTTCTCCCCCCTCCCCTTTTTTGTTTTGTTTTGTTTTTGAAGAGTTTTCTGTGTAGCCTTGGCTGTCCTGGACTCATTTTGTAGACCAGGCTGGCCTCGAACTCATAGCAGTCTGCCTGCCTCTACCTTGTGAGTGCTGGGATTACAGGCGTGCGCCACCGCACCTGGTTCCTTTCATCCCATTTTTAACATCTTGTTGCATTTGAACTTGTCTATATTCTCACCTAGGACGTGTGTGTGTGTGTGTGTGTGTGTGTGTGTGTGTGTGTGTGTGTGTG
>OU015745.1:69080694-69153242 GCA_907169655.1 Acomys percivali | reverse complement strand
CTATGATGGCTAATCTTGCTACAGCTGATGTCAACTAAAACCTAAGTTGCTGGACTGGCCTGTGAGGGATTTTCTTAATTAAGATTACTTGAAACAGGAAGGCTCACCCCTAAATCTGAGTCACACCTTCTGGTGGCAGCCCAAATAAAAAGGATGTAGAAAGTGGCTTTGCTCTGAGTACGTGGCGACACTCTTGCTGAGGTCAGTATTACATCCAACTTCTTTGGGATCTCAATGGAAACTGAAGACCATCAACTCTCCAGGAATTCTCTAGACTCCAGCTCCAGCTCGTGACTGCAGAGGCACCCAGCCTTGTGGATGAAAACATACTAGATTCCCAGCCTTTCTGTCACAATTCAAAACAGCCATTGTTGGTGATAAATATCCCTTTAGTTGATACATTCTATTTCTGTGGAGAACCTGGCTAATTTATGTTATAAATTCCAAATACTATTTTAACTGAATCGTATTCTTCATGAGTTGCACTTTTATGTATCAGTTGAAGATACCTTTCACTGTTTTTATTTTTTTTTAATTGATGCCTTCCGTCATATCTTAACAGCATCTGAGACATGGTTTCTACAGAATGGCTACTACTTTTGCAACTTTGGGAGCATCACTGGGAACCGTTTCCATTTTTAGGTTACATTTATTTTGTGTAAAGTACATGTTCCTTTATTTGTGAGAGCCATGTAACTATTGGGTATCTTCTTCAATCAGTCTCTTACCACTTTGTTTTTAAATTTAAAAACTTTGCTTAAGCTTTTAAAAATTATTTTATGTGCTGAGTGTTTTCTCTGCATGTGCACGCAGACGCCTGTGGGGGCTGAAAGAAATGTGTCACTATGCAGCTGCAAGCAGCTCTGTGGGTCTTCTAGAAAAACAAGTGCTTTCTGTTCGTCTATTTGGAGAATTTCATATATCCAGTTTGTAGAATTACTTTTTGCCATGAGTATGTCAGTGAACTTGGGGCCACAGATACAGACTGCCATGTCCAGGTTTTTGCCAACATCAACAGGTTCTGTCACTACACATTCTTCTGTGTCTTCCGTATTAGTTATCTTTCCCTGGTGATCTGGCTCACAGAAGTTTGTTGTTACTGTTTTAATTTATACAGCGGGTGTGGAGCTGGTTTCCCTCCTACTCTAACATGGGTTCTGAGAAGCACCTTTATGTAACCACCACGCTGTCTCCCTGCCTCTCACATTGAATTTCTAACTGCAACCACGCTGCTTCACTTTAAAGTTATATGCAGCCTTTTCCCAAACCTGGTCATTCTGATAATCTCTTACAACTATTCAGGTGTGTATGAGGATATGAAAATTCTTGCCTTTCGTAGCTCTTTGTCATTAAAAATAGTCAGCTCTGAGTAATGGTCGTGAAGGTGGCTTCCCCACACGACTGCCTGGGCAACAGCGGACATTCTAGATCCACATCTATAAAGGAGCTTTTAAGAAATCCTCAGAAAATGTTGCCTATAGGCTTAGAAATTCATCACTCACCTTCCACTCAGCCCACAGGTTAACACAGCCTTGTCTGCTTAGCACGAATGAACACATTCCTTCTACAGTACAGCAGCCCAGGGGTGGACCACAGAAAGGTACCTTCCTTATCAGTGCTGCCCCTTCTGAGATGAGGACTTTAGGTGTGACTGCCCGAACGCTTCCAACAATGTACACACAGGACCATGAAGACAGAATGTATTTTAGCCTCTTACTGTTCAGAAGCAGTTACCAGTCACCTTTTGGGTTTCGGTTGGTCAAAATGAAATGACGACTATCTAGTTTCTTTGCTTTTAAGAAAGGTTCCTGTACTAGTATTTTTAGCTTACATTTTCTAAAAGAATGAAAGCCTGTGAACCAAGCCAAAATATTATATGAATATTTTAATGCAAAATGCTTACCACTTAAAATTAGCAAAGCTTCATTTAAATTAAAATTCTAAAGATGGTTAACCCCAAGAATTATACAGTAGTTAATTCTGCTATATAATGCCAGTCCTAGGAAGTACATTTAGAACTGCACCATTAGCTGTCACTTCCTCCACTGCTCTTCTGGACCCTAGTGGGTGGGGGAGGATGCTCTGATGGACTTAAAATAAAATAAAATCCAATTCAACTTTGCAGTGATCCCTAGTAGTTAAAAACCCATTTGAATGAGCTGTCCAAACCAACAGCTGGGGAATAACTGCAAGTATTGTTTCAGAGCCAACAGGTCTTCAGTTTGGTAGAAGATCTGCACTAGGTGAAGTCACAGTATAAGGATGCGTGGTCTGTAAATAATTACTACATATACACACTTAGTGTCTATAAACACTAGAAATATACATTAGAGACAGTACCCTCACAAGTCGGGTGTACTTTAAAAAAGAAGATGAGGTAACATGAAATCTCAAAGTCCACAGGAATCCTGCCTGAAGAGTTTGATCAGCTGCCAATAATTCGTCTCCAATGTGCAGAGAGGAGTCACGGTTTGCCCAAACTGCACTCACTGGCTTTCAGCATAGCTACTGCGTCTTTCACTGCATGGTAGATAACATTCTTCACCTAAAGCAAAGGAAGACATGACTGCGTCATTAAATCCCTCAGTAACAACTTAACCACACACATCAACTTTCTCTCAGAATTTACGTCAATACTCAACATGTTAATGCAACGGCCTCTAGCTCCTGGAGACCAGTGTGTCACACGCATACCACCATCCACGCCTTCTCTGGAGAACTTACAAAGCACCTCCCTTACCGGTTCTAGCCAAGGTGAGTACACGGTGTTCTGTCAGACTTTAACAACTACTGTAATTTTCAACCTTGGAGCAGCATGCCTTGGCTCACTGTTAGTTTGGTTTGCGTTCTGATCTTTGTGTGTGGCTCAGGGCGGCCTTCAGCCCCTCCAGCACTTCTCTGGACTAGAGAAGCTGGGGCTGCAGGATGAACATAAACCCGAAGTCTCTGGAAACAACACTCCTGATCCCAATGTTCAGTTCACTTGGTCCTGCTCCATCACACGACAAAAGCACTGCAGCACTAAGGCCAGGCACTGTGTTCCAGGCCCCTGGCTGCTGGCTAAGAAAGCCAGGGACCAAAAATCTATTCTGCACTAAAGACTTTCATGCCTAAGCAATAAGAACAGGATGTGAGGTTTTCTCTGGGCTTGTAGCTTTGCCACTCAAGTGCATGGCAGGACTAGAAAAAAAGCTAGTTCACTATTCCAACTGTGACATGGCCAAATACATTAGCTCTCTTTATAAGGTCACTACTGGGTCATGAAACCATAGGCAGTAAATGCCAGGAAGTGGTGCTATTTTTACCTGCAATTTGTCTTCATGGTTGGTATGAGTCTGTGACAGATGACGGAACTCCTGAGTAAGCCAGAAGCAATGTTTAACATGCTCTGGAGACACAAAGTCTTCAGCCACTTTGATACAGCTGTATAAGTTATGAACCTGGAAAACAAGCCACATCTGTAACAAGGCCACAGCAGAAAGGCAATCAACAGGAATTTAGTAACTGGTTCTGACCTGATGTGGAGCTCCTGCTGGGATAAACACCACATCCCCAAGAAATTGTACAATAGCCCAGCCTTGAACTCCATACTCTTGATAAAGGCGCTTTCTTAGCGATCGGTCTAAATACCAACTTTGATCATGAATAGGATCGTGGTCTGCAGGGTTTTCTTGACCCTGTTCTTCTGATACCTACAATACATTAAAAATAGCATGTGACTTAGCAAATGCCAAAACCAATTTCCCTTCTCAAAACACAGCCAGTAAACATCAGACCCGCTTCAAGTTATGTTCCCACTGACAGAAATAGCACTCAGGCACATTAGGCAGAAAGGTTCGAGGGAATCACAAAGCCTGGCCTGCTTGCTAGCATTTCCTACACTCTGTATGCTTTCTTGGACAAGATTTTAGGTCAAATTCAACAACAAATGGGCTAGGAATCCTGTGACTCAGGTATGACTAAAGAATGTCAGTCAAACCTGCCTGGGTTGTAACCAGTGGCCTCCACACTGAGCAAGTTTAAAGAGGCGGCAGCTCTATCTTGCCCGTAGTAAGAACCTCCACATAATGTCCTGCAACTACAGAGAAAAGGGAGTCCTTCCAGCTCCTGCTCCCCTAAATGACAAACGGGGTCTCTTATCACATGAGAACAAACTTGTTACTCAGAACATGAGAACTTAGGGCCAAGGACTGATACATGAACTAATGAAATGCGCACGTTTTCAAGGCAGTATTTTAAAAAGTGCAAAAATGATGATCAAACTCAACTGAAGGCAAAATCACCAAGTGCATTATAATAAAAACAAAACTGAAGACAAGGCCTCTCTTTTTAGAATCTTTGTTTCTTAGCAACCACTGAATTGATAGAGGGTTTGCACCATGTGGTAATTTATAGTATTGCTATTCTTATGTTCTCCTCACATGGCACAGGGTAAGCAGCACACCTTTTTAAGGAATTCTCTTATCTTCTCTGTGTCTTTAGCAGCATATATATGCCAGAGGGCTCCTGGTTTCTCTTTTCCTTCAATAAATCGCTTGATTGTAAGTTCATCAGAGTCTCCATCTTGGATGGTTCTAAGGACTTCTAGAACAAGAGGAAGTGAGGGTGAAGTGCAGACCCTGGCTCAGACAGTGAGCCCAGCTTCCATGTTTCAGGCCCTACCTTCTTCCTGCTCACACTGTCCTTTGGGAATCCCCACATAAACCATGACATTAGCTGCATCAGATACGTCTAAGTGAAGATTTGTGGTCCCGTATTTCCGATCTTCTGGAGTAATCAATCCTGTAAAAATAAGATGCCTATGTGTACCAAAGGATGTTTTCAGAAGCAGCTATGGTTCAAGCTTTGGCTTCATAACCAATGAAGGCTTAGGGATAAAAGACATCAGCCAAGGTCACTCAAGAAGTCCACTGGTAGGTGCTTCCACACACTATAACCCCAGGAAGCTCCACTCCACAGGAGGGAACACGATCCAGTGCATGGAGTCCCTTCCAGTGTGCAGTTTATCCACAGGAGAAGGCTCCCCTTGCTCAGTAGCCAACCTGCCACTACTGACACCAGCAGTCTCTTGTACTAGGCAGGAGACTAAGCATAGCAGGCACAAGCCTGGCAGCCTCTGAAAAGGGGCAGTACTGTCTGGAGACAGATTTCATCTCTGGCTTGCTGGTGGCTGCTATCGGAGGGAGGCTAAACCTGAGGGATGGTAGTTTTATGTGCCAACCTAGGACCCTAGAACTCAGCTACAATTTTCTTTGTTCCCACCTTGCTGAAATACCAGCCCAAGGTAAAGCCCTGGATATTTGGTTCAAATCATGGAATTTAAGATGTGCTTTAAAAAGGGAAGATACAATGAAGCAATCATAATAAACAGCTAACAAGTTTATACTGGATGGTGAGCATATGAGCCTCTGCACTTAAGTTTTCAATGAGTTTAACAGGTATTTCTCCAGTAGAAAGTATAAAATGTGGGTTTAAAATGCAATTAACATGCCAAAAATAAGATGAATGAAAGAGTTAAGTATGACCACATGAAAGGGTATTTTAAAAGTCAGATTCTGATAAACATGAAGTTTAAGAGAAGGCTATAAACAAAAAAATACTATATAAGAAATATTTTATGTTTTGGGTTTGCGTGCATGTACCCAAAGAGGTCAGAGGTTATGAGATCCTCTAGAGCTGCTGACAGAGGTGCTGGGAACTAGTCCATGTCCTCTGGAAGAGCAACACCACTCCTAACCACTGAGCCATCTCTCTAGCCCTCCAAAAATGTATTAATAAAATTGTAAGATAATGATAAACATAGACCCCAAAAATTATGGTTAAGGACAAGAGACTGGGGTAGGGGTGAAGAGCGCCCAAAGAAAACAATAGCTGGGACTGTGGGCTATTGTAACTAGCACACTGCAACAAAACAAGACAAACTGATCCCTACTCCAACCACCCAATTCCAGCCATATGTTACTATGCTGAAACAACAGACTCTAAATTGAGGAAACCTCAATTCAGATGGAAGCAGGGTCACACAACAACCCCCACCCCAAAATCATCAACTCATCAGGATTCCCAGAAGTTTTTCCCGTGTTTTTCGAGGAGGGTTTTCTCTGTGTGGCCCTGGCTATCCTGAAACTCACTCTGTGGACCAGGCTGGCCTGATCTGCCTGCCACTGCCTCCCAAGTGCTGGGATTAAGGACAACTTTTTTCCCCAAGAAAAACATTTGCAGACGCTGCCACCTCTTGGTATCCAGGAAGAACAGCCCTATCTGCTGCTAACAAGCCAGAAACTGATCCTGAACCTCAGATACTCATTTCTTTTTGTCTATAGTGTCACAGCTTCTACAGAGCACACACATACTGTGTAATGTCAGTGGGAAACATTGCATTTATGCTTTTTTTTTTCCTGAGACAGGGGGTTTCTCTGTGTAATAGCCCTGGCTGTTCTGGAACTCTCTTTATAGATCAGGCTGGCCTCAAACTCAAAAAGGTTCGCCAGCTTCTACCTCCCAAGTGCTAGGATTAAAGGTGTAAGCCACCATGCCTGGCAAGTAGTAAATCTTAAATACAAATATTGAAAATGGTAACAAAACTGACCTAGATATCCACCAAAACTGAAATGACCACACATTGTAAAGCTTCTGCAATTATAGTTAGGTTTATAAGACAAAACATAAAACTGCAATCTGCCTTAAAACTGCTATGGAAAGAAAATACCTATACATGTCAACAAGAAATAGAGAACTGTGCAAGAACAAAGGCAGGCCCCATTTGTTTTATCAATCAGACATTTCCTTACCATAAGCATTGTACATCTTGGGGCCCAGGTCTGGCCGGACAAAGTAGTTTGGCAGTCTAGAGGCCAAGTTCAGTTTGCCGTCTCGCCTGGTGTACTCTGGCAGTGGAATGTTGGCCATCAGATCATCAAATCTACAACAAGAAAACAATTTTTGCAAAGCAAGCTTGCTTTTCTACTCTAATAACTCTAGGATTTCTTTTGTTCCTTCTATGCAAAAAAGAGCAAGTCTGAGACTCAGAGACACAGACGGCTAGCCTTCGTATCTCAAGCTGCGCCCTGTGCCACACAGTTGTGTCCAAATGATCTGGAATGTGTCAGGCGACAGCGCTGAGACATACTTGCCGAGGGCAACTAGACTCAGGGATGACACTTCACTCTGTTGTGTCTGATCCCAGAACTGCCTGAAAACCCATCTGTACATCTCCAGGGCAGGGCACTTCCACATTCAATGTGCAGACCATTCATTAGCCAGACCTTGTCCATTACATTAAGAAATATACACATCTCCTAAGGGTACAGACATAATGTAAAAACATCAGAACCAATAAAACCATGAAGATGTCTTTTCCTTCCTTAAAAACTTTCTAGTTACCTGAGAGACTTTATACTGTCCAAGTGAAGGGCAGAATTAGCTCAACCTACACTTGAAAGCATACCTTGAAGGCATCATATCTCTAAAGTCCTCTCCTGGTGGCCAGTCCTTAAGTTTCAACACCATTGGTTCTTTCTCTTTTTCATTTTTCAAACGGTCTGGAGATTAATCAGAATGAAAGAATTGTTATTCATAATTCACACACATACAAAAGTTAGCTAATACCATAATACAAATGAAGTATTTTTTTCTAAAAGTTTTCATAATTAAATAAATCCACTTGGCACAGAAACACAACTTTGCAATCTCTTTGCTTCCAGTTGCCAGCTCCACCCCCTACCCCCAAGACAGGGTTTCTCTGTGTAGCCTTGGCTGTCCTGGGCTCACTCTGCAGACCAGGCTGGCCTCGAACTCAAAGAGATCCACCTGCCTCTGCCTCCCCAAGTACTGGTATTACAGGCATATGCCACTCTGCTTGGCTTGCCAGCTCTTATTTTTATGGCATCAAGAAATAAAGCTGTACCTTGGAGACAAAAGATAAAGACTGTTAGTTATGATCTATTGGGTTCCTGTCTTTAAACATATAAAACTTGTCCCCAAGACTTTGCCTTTTTCACAGTGTTGTTAAAGTCCGGCGCCACCCCAACTACACCCTTCCCCTCAGCATCAATCATTCAGGGGCTCAAACCCAATCTTCTAAGGTTAGTATAAAATAGAAACGACTTGCTTTGTTCAGAAAGAGGCTGAGACCACCTCCCACTCTGCCCAGGATCTTCTTCAAAAGAAGCAGCATCAGTGGCCCCTTCTCTATGCTCTGTCTTCTAGACTACACATGTCAAGGGGTAGTGACAACTACCCTCTCATAATAGCAGCAATACCAGCAGCAGCCCAGTATGTCAGCTCAAAATCATAAACTTTGCTTAATAAGGGGGGGGGGGGGCACAGCTAATTTTGAAGTCTTAAATTGTTAGGCTCCTGCTCCCCTCTTTACAGAGCCTCACACCCTTGAGTAACCTGTAATACCTACTTGGAACATCTTCAAATCCGTCCCAGAAGTCTCCTACTGTGGCTCCTGTGATAATTTCATTGGTCCTACAATTGACTAAATCCACTTCTTGCTCACCAAACTCTTTCCTGAAGGATTCGGGTTTCCAGAGTTCAGCGTTTAATTTATGATGCACTCCCGACACCATCACTGGCTAAAGAAAGGAGAAGGAGATATAAGACTGACCACTACCAGACTGGTCCTTCTTCAAGCAGCTGGTCCTCACTCCCAGCTCATGACATGACAATTTCCCTGAGCCTCCACAGTGGCTATACCCTCCTTACTCATCTGCTGATGCCCTCCAAGGCACAGCACCAGGCTAGTGATTTATAAAAATGACACAGATGCCAACAAGTGTTACTCGTAAGGACATGAACACTGTGAATGACCAAGCACAACTGCCCTGATAGCAGGTACCATATGGGATGACACATATTTTAAGAAGACACCATGTGGCTGTGACCCATGCAGAACTGCCTTCAAAGCACAGGGGTTTTTCTGTCTTTTTAAAAATAAGATTTGTTTTTATTTATGTGTATACGTGTGTGCCTGTGTTCATGTCTTGCCATTTGTGTTCAGGTGCACTTGGAGGCTAGAAGATGGTGTCAGATATACTAGAAATGGAGATACAGACAGTTGCAAGCCAAACATGGGGACCAACGCAGGTCCTCTGCCAAGAGCAGCAAGTGTTCTTAGCCACTAGTCATCTCACCAGACCCCAGCACAGGTTTTAATCCATGAAAGTGGGATGTGATTTTTTTTTTTAAACTGCATTTTGTCAAATCCCTCAAATCTCAGTGTCTTAGTCACATTCACTTGCTCTGTTGAGGCTGATCACACAGGATAACTCAGGCCTATCTCTCTCATCAAACCCCAAGAAATAGCTGCCTCAAAGCACTCAAATTCTGTATGGGAAAGAAAGCAGTTGAGTCAGTTTATACCAATTAAGACACAGCCACACCCAGTCCTAATTACATCCACCCCAAACAAATACAGAAACAGGGAGGAGGATAGAAAATAGCCACCACCAAGGAGGGAAAGTGAAAAAAAGGGATGGGACTGCCAGAAGTCTGCCAAAGAGCAGAGAGGAGCAGAGTCTGTATTACCTGCCCTTGTTTCCAACACTCCCGAAACACATTCCAATTGCTCTTATTGTTGGGATCTTGCAAACACAGTAGGCGGTTATCACACAGCCAGTAATGAGGAGTGTCAAAGCCAAGAATACTGGGCTTGATTGTCAGTCCTTGAGGCCTCTTGGATAAATCAGAAGAAGTCTTGCTTTGCACCAAAGAGGCAAAGATGTCATCAAGGATTTTGGGTGTGTTTTTCAGTCCACTTTCTGTCTGAATTTGATAAAGAACACAAATCTTAAATATGTCATTCTCTACTGTTTAAAAAAACTCTCTATTGTGGTACGATGAGCATACATCACCTATCTACAAGAGACCAAACCAGAGAACCAAAGCAAAGTCCTCAAGTCACCCACCTGGGTTTCAGAAAGTGAAAACTGGAAAAACAAAGTAAAGCGCCCGTCCCATGAACACACATGAGCACACATGGCGCCCGTCCCATGAGCACACATGAACACACGAGCACACATGAGCACACATGAGCACGCATGAGCACACATGAGCACGCATGAGCACACATGGCTCGTGCCATCCTCTCTACTTCATAAGGAACAAACAGTAAAACAAGCACATACCTTTCCTGTGGAGGAATTCAAGAGATTTCGAAGGAAACCAGAATTATTGTTGCTTACAGGTGTCAAAATTGTGCTATTGAAAGTGTGGAGGGCCGTGCTGGACTTGCTCAGAGGGGGCAGTGGTGGAAGGCATTTGATTTCATTCTTTAAAGTTGGCATAGTCGGCTGTTTCTCTAAATCAAAATCAAAACATTCAGATGTACATTCGAGGCAAATTCCTTGTTAGTTTCTACGAGCAGAATGACTTCATGGTATAGCTTTCCTCTCCTAAAATCAAAAAAATCTACAAGAAAAACCACTAATGGTGTGTTAGGTTAAGAATTCTCAGTATCAAATACTCAGGTGAAACCAGAAAATGGTATGGTGGTTCTTTTATTTTAAATTTTATGGATATGGGTGTTCTGCCTGTCCATGGAGGGCTGAAGAGGGTGTAAGACCCACTAAAACTAAAATTACAAGAGTTGTGAATTGCCACACGAATGGGAGGAATCGAACCCAGGTCCTCTGGAAAAGAGCAATCACTCTGAACCCCTGAGACATCTCTCTAACACCAAAAATGGTTTGTTTTGTTTTGTTTTACTTTTTATTGTGTATCACTTTTCACACTGGTCAGGCCTCTTCTAGAATGCTTAAAACAAATAAGAACCATCATCTTACTCCCAAGTACAGAAGGATATTGGGGACAAAAGGCCATTATGGCCAATGTTCAGCCATCTTGTCCAAGTCTGCACCTTTAAGTCTCTGTCTTTCCCAGAGCTTCCCTTTCACCAGAAACTAGCTGACCCTGTTGTGAGTCAGCAGTTAGACTAAAGACAGATAGAGATGGACCTTGTTATGGTTTAGCAGTTAGACTAGACAAAGAGGGAGCCAGATACCCTGTGTGGCAGGACATTATGACCCTGCCTGGAATTCCCTGTGTTTTGAGAAAAGCCTGCAGCTGGGTTGCTATAGCAATATGCTTCCCTGCCTTCTGACTTATAAAAGCTGCTGCCTGACTAATAAAGTTTGAGAGTTTGCTCAATCAGACTTGCTCTCCTTTGTGTCTTGCATTTCTCAACAGGTGACCTCCCTCCGGAGTTTTAGTCGAACCCTGCAGGTTGGGTCAGAAGGAATCTCTTAAAACAATTTCACCTTGGTTGGGCATGGTGACACACGCCTTTAATCCCAGCACTCGGGAGGCAGAGGCAGGCAGATCATATCACTACGAGTTCCAGGCCAGCCTGGTCTACAAAGGGAGTCCAGGTCAGGCAAGGCTACACAGAGAAACCCTGTCTCGAAAAATCAAAAAAAAAAAAATCAAACCAAACCAAGTGTAGTTAGTGATGTCCACCTGTGTCCTTGCTACTTAGGAGGCTGATAAAGGATCAACTAAGCCTAAGAATGAAGACTAGACTGGATAACCCTGCCCCCACCCTTAATGCCATCTCCTACTCTTAAGTTCAAGATTTTATAAAAATTATAGATGATAACCAACACAGTTTTTCTACGTCTCATTACATGACTTTCATTTTCAATTGTTAGATGCTCAATTTCATTTAATTATCTGAGTATGGTCATTCATACAAATCCTTTATGGTATGAAGTCTGACTCAGATTTTAGTTTTGTTTCAATTTTTTGTTTGCTTTTTCTTTTCTTCTCTTTTTTTCTTTTTTGGATTTTCAAGGCAGGGTTTCTGTAGCCTTAGATGTCCTGGACTTACTTTGTAGACCCGGCTGACCTCAAACTCACAGAGATCCACCTGCCTCTGCCTCCCAGGTGCTGGGACTACAGGCGTGCACCACCACGCCTGGCTTAGTTTGTTTTTTCCAGACAAGGTTTCTCCGTGTAGCCCTGACTATCCTAGAACTCAACTCTGCAGACCAGGCTGGCTTCAAACTCACAGAGATCCACCTAAGTCGGCCTCCCATGCACAGATTAAATGATTCAAAACAAAACCTAAGATGTTTGCATGAAAGAATTAACTTGCAATTTTTCTCTTTTAAGAAAGCAAAATTACCTAAATTCTTCTCTAACTTTATCTGATCCCAAAGTCCAGCTGTTCTAAGACAGAACGCAAGAGAGAGCAGCAGAAAGTGAAAGGCACTGCAGTAAGCCTGACTCCAGGCTCAGCAACACAGAAGGAAGAGGGAGCACAAGGAATATAGAACCAGAAAATACCAAGGAGGCCTACGAAATGCAGTCTAAGCACCACACAGCCTATGCCTGCTACTAGTACTGGTACGGCCCACGCAACAATTAGCTATGGGTTCAAAGGGCACTGGCACTCACTGATGAACTAAAAGATTCTGCAAGAGAGTGAGGCACAGTACTCAGTGGAGCACCCACTGGAAAGCCCGCAGGTTTCTAACTAGTTCTAAACCAACGATTATATAGATGATCCTAGTTAAACTCTGTAGGACACAGAACAAAAAGTCATTTAAAGAAAGCAGAAACAGGACTGGTAGAGCAGGAAGGGATCTACTATACATGTGCGCTGTAAACAGTACTAATGAAGTCTCAGCACCACACCATTCTTGCTAAACATGGTTTCAGCTCCGCCTAAGCTCTATGAGGAGGCCAAGCTCCCGTCTGGGGAGCTGCACTTCAGCAGGCTTACTGGTGACATGTACTTGGATGGCAGCAGGGGACACTTCGCATCTTGCCGCATTCCGAGTCCTACTCACACAGCAATTTTAGCTGCTAAGTCTTTCTGTAAATGGCTCAAGTACTCAGGAAGGTAGGAACACTTACCCTTATTTTCCTTGTTGACATTCCCACTGGTAAGGTCGGCCAGCCAGTTTAACGGTGACGTGTTAGCTGGATAGGCAGGCCTCACACTGCTGGCCGGCTTGCAGGCTACCTCCCCACCCACAGCTGCTGGCTCTAACCCAGGGGAACTCTGTTGCAGCATGGTCCCGAGAGTTGTTTTGTCTCCAGATAAGGATGTCTACAAGTGTAAAAGGAGAATTAGGTGTAAGCTGAAGACTGACATTTTCCTTTTCTTAAACCTTCTTCCCTCACAGCCTGCCAGTAAGAAATACCTAGCTGACACAAAGTCACGTAATAGCCCCAGCTACCATAACTGCAATAGTCCTCTGGTAATAACACACAACAACAAGAACAAGACGGAGATTTTCATTTTTAGCTTTCAAGTATTACTAGTGAAAACACAAGATACGGTAACAAATACTTTGGTATTGTCCTCACTCACCAGCCAGGCTTGCATATATCCCTATGGCCCCATCTACCAAGTGGCTTTAAAATGACTGACTCAAGTTCACCAGGCCTTTCATCCTGGCACTAGAGAGGCAGGTCAAGTGATCTCTGAGTTTGAAGCCAACCCAGTTTACCACAACTTGCCTAAGCCCATGCTACAGCTTTAGAAAATTCACAAGAGGTCGGGTTTGGGGCTCACGCCTATAATCCCAGCACTCGGGGAGACAGAAGCAGAAGTATCTCCTGTGGGTTCGAGGCCAGCCTGGTTTACAAAGGCAGTCCAAGACAGCCAAAGTTATATAGAGAAACCCTGTCTTGAAAAACTAAAAACAAAACCCCCAAGAGTTGGATTCCTGCACACAATGTGAGCTAATGGCTACTGGATGAGGCGGACAGGAGGCTTAGGAACGGGTGTGATGGGAAGGAGCCCACCAGGAAGAGGTGTGTGGGAACCAAGTATTGGGCATAGAAGGGCTCATTTATTCTCATGTTTCTCTCTCCCTCCCTCCCCCGCCTCCCCCTGCCCTGGCTGTCCTGGACTAGCTTTGTGGACCACGACGATCCGCCTGCCTCTGCTGGGATTAAAGGCGTGTGCCACCACACCCAGCTCAGAAGGGCTCATTTTCACAAATTTCTTGAACTCCTCTGATATTTTATAGGTCAAATACAGAAATTTAAGAATTTAAGCTGTTTTTGCTTTTAAGAAACAAAACTGTAAAACGTAAGAAGTCACAGATAAAGTACACAAAGTAACATGAAGAGTGAAAAGGGGTTTGCTGAAGTGAGCATTGGCAGCAATACCTGTTTCAGGTCTTCCTTTAAGGCTGGCTTTGAGAAGAGCTTGAACTGCCTGTTGGAGCAGGGACAATTGGCCTTTATACCCCATTTTGCTCTAACAGAATGCACAATGTCTCCAACATCGTAGAGGGCTGAAACAGAGGACAGAGAAGTGTTGAAGACAGGCACCATTCACGTTCTCAACAGAGCAGACGACGACTTTCCCACAGCAACGCTTTTCTCAGCGTCATGCCCACCTTCCAAATGCACACTTTATTTCCTTCTACAAAGCTGTCCCAGGGAGCTTAAAAAGTACAGGGACATTATTTAACACGTCTCTTGGGTGTTTTTAGGACAATACTAAGAGTCACCAGGTAATCAGAATATATAAAGTAAAACCAAACTAGAGCCCTTGTGAGTTACCCAAGACATGTTGCGGGAGGGGGAGGGGGAGGTCCCGGCCCCACAGGCAATACCTTTGCCAGGGATAATCTGTGTGGGCATCAGGTTCTCAGGCTCATGTATCTGACTCTTCACACACCTTATCCAAGAGAAAGTCTTGTAGGCAGGACCTGCAAACAATGGACTTGTGGTGACTGCTTTCCATGAACGTCAGAGCCCCGGTGCTCTAAAAACCATCAACCACAAACCAACCAAAGACTTAAATCCAGTGTATCAGGGGCTGGAGGAGACTCAAATCAGTTCTCACTCACCCTGTTGGCAATTCTTCCTCTTCATCCGGTAGCAATCCACACACACTCCAAACCCACACCGAGGGCACACCCAGTGAAGGTTGAAAATGGTTGTGTCACACACATCACACATTTCTCTAACTCCCTTGACAGCTCGCTTCCAAGCAACCTGCCCTGCAAAAATCAATAAGCCATTTAGTCCTGAGGTAGAAGGTTTCTGAAACCAAACATAGGTGGGGGTATAAGACCTCCTTGTGCCTAGAGTTCCCAGCTGGTCTATTCAACTTCACCACAGATGCTGCTGTCCCATAAAGCTCTCCTGAATCCGCCAGCACGTCTGTCCAAGTATGCTGGCGTCACCCACTCAGGCCTATTTGCACCTGGACATATTCAGACATTGCTCTTCCTGTTAGAAGAAACTACATTGTGCTTAAGCAGCAGGTACAGAGCTGGAACTCAGCCACAGGTATCCCACAGTCCAACCTCACAAACTCTTTTGGAATCTCATGGCTGTATAGCTATGCTTTCTCCAAGAGGAGAAAATGTATCAAATTACAAACCAATAATCAGCACTATTCACAGACACCCTCAATTCACAAAGACTGAAAACCCACTGAAAAATCCTGAAGAGAGCAGCATATGAAGTTACTGTGAGGCACAGTATACCAAGGCCATTTCCTTCACTTGTCAGTTAGAAACTTGATGGTGCCAGGGCCAAAAATGGTACACAGGACTGACTCACACTACCTAAATACCCAGCAGACTAAGAAACAACCCAGGACTCTACAAAGCCACATTTTCCGTTCCAGGAGCCAAGACCAGATTGACTGGAGGAAGGGGTTTCAGGACCACACACCAACTGGAACAACTCCCACCCTCACCACCAAAGAGCGAGTATCTAATAAGGTGGCCATATCAAGTATCAGGAAGCTTCCAGGGGTAGGAACAAGGGGGAACATTGGTCTGAAGGGCAGGGGGGCCCAATGTTGCTGAACCAAATTCAGCTGCATTCTTGAATTTTCTACAGAGACATGTATTTTTCATAACTCAGTCTGTGGTGAATTAATTCTTTAACCTGAACACATCCGAAATAACATTTCAGTTTACACTGACCCATTCCAACTACTGAGAAAGAAGCAGGCCAGGCACAGTATCAAGAGCTTGAGACATTTTATAAGGTCTTATGAGTTTTGTCCTGGTTTGTTTGGATTGACTATTTTGTTAGAAAATATTTAGACCTCCTAGCCACTATTTACTAGAGAAGGATGTCTATGAGAACTGGGGTTAAGGGCTGGCTAAGCCTTCCCGTAGGGTGGGGGCTTTCATTATCACTCATGGTATTTCATTTCCTTCTCTAATGCAGCCAGGTTGTTACATAAGAAACAGGAGTAAAGATAATCACAAAACCAAGAAAGAAAGGTCTACTACATGTAGGTGTTCACAAGAGAACTCCTTAATTATACGCTTGAAAAGAAAACTTCCTATATATATATTTTTTCTTTCCAGGAAAACAAAACACAAAAAGCAACAAGCAAAAACAAACAAACAAAAAACAAATCAAACAAAACATTACCACTTACTCAGAATTTAAAGCAGGTTTGATAAATCAGGAGGGAAGCAACTAATATATTTCAGACAGGAGTCTATCTAGGTACTGCAGTCAGATGTAGACTGCAGTAACAGCAATGTAAAAATGTTAAGAGAAACCCATCAGTATACATGGGAAATCTGCATCACTTATCCTACACAGAGCACAGAGGAAAAGTTTAATAGACCTCCGACTTTTGAACATGCAGATAAAAAAGCATAATTCTAAAGTTGTTCCTCCCTTCAAAGTAACTCCAGCAGCCCCAGGAGCTCTTGATCCCCAGGCACACATCTGGATTCTATTGCTTAAATCTAAGACCTAGGTCTGGAGAATGGCTTAGCCTCTTCGGTTAAGAGTACTTTCTGTAGGCTAGGGCGATGGTTCGGCCATTAAAGGCTAGGCTCACATTCAAAAATATAAAAGTTCAGTTCCCAGCATCCACGGCTGTCTCTCCAGCCAAACAAACAAACAAAACAGTACTTTCTGCTTTTGCGGAGAACCTTGTTCCCAGCAGCACACAGAGGCAAGGCCTGCAACCATCTGTAATAGAGCCCCAGGGCTGGTGTGTTCTTCTGGCCTCCATGAGCACCAGGCATGTATATAGTGCACTTGCATGTATGTAGTACACTTGAACATATGTAGGCAAAACCATTCATAGACATACAATAAAACTTTTCAAGTCCTAAGAAAAAAATAACAGGATCCACAATTATCAGCAGTGTTTGGCAAGTACAATCAAAATTCTTAAGACTGATACAGACACTGCCACCCAAATATATTTGGTTATTCAAAATCCAAAATGATAAAGACACTGAAAGAATGGAAAGACATCACTGCTGTCTTTCAGTCACTTGGGGAAGATAAAATGACTGAAGGAAATATGACAGGCGTCCCATGGTGCTTCTGGCTTGATTATCTCATTTCTCCAGAGCATGTAGACAGGGAGAAAAGTATATTCTTATAGACACCCTACCTTGAGACAAGACAAACTTATGGTCCAGTTCCTATATGTCACCAAGCTTACTAGGAGGCTTCCTGTTAGTGACAGAGTGCACCTCAAGAGTGGAGTCCAGCCTCACACAGCTGCAGCTGTCCCTCCAAACCAGCATGTGTAAGAACTGACTCCATCTGAGCTGGCTCTACTCTCAGGCCTAGGACCTAGCCCTGCAGAGTGAGACTCCGGAGACTTAGGGTATACTTATCCACTCTTCCTGTCTTTAAAATGTACTGGGAATTAAGAATCTTCTGTTGTAACCAACCTGAAGTCTCATCCCCTTCTGGTGAGCCAACACATCCGGTGAAGCTGTGCAGATGCCACTAACGCCTCACACTGACCTTTCAGAACAAAAAGGAATGCTACTACTGCTTTGAACTGTGCCACAACAAACTCCACAGTGAGAACAGCTCAGCAGACTCCTGCCATAAAAGGAGGATGGCAAATTCATTATACCATCCACCTATGCTTCTGATGAAAATAAAATCCGTTCAACTGGGACTTAGGTATCACAGAGAAACAAAAATCAAGTTGGACTCAAACATCCTACCCCCTAAGAGATGCTCTTACTGTGTGGCTCAATAGTTGACATAGCTTCCTTCTCAGAAATCACCATTTGACAGAAGTGGTCTCCAATGTTGGCCAGGATGTACTTTGCTGTGTCCAAATCAGTCCCCACAACATTTTTGGTCAAAGGCAGCCACAAGCCAATTGCTTCACTGTCGTACTTGTTTGGTGTTAAGAAGCCTTCTACCCGTAACACACCATGTTTGTTGAACTGTAACCTAGAAGTGGGAAAACAAACGAAATTGATTTTTGTTTTGTTTTTGTTCCTTGAGACAGAGTTTCTCTGTGTAGCCTTGGCTGTCCTCAAACTCACAGCGATCTGCCTGCCTCTGCTTCCTGAGTTCTGGGATTAAAGGCATGGGCCACCACCGCCTGGCTCACAAAACTGATTTGTAACTCCTAATTACCACTTAAATACTATTTCAACTAACAAAGTCCCCCCTGGTTTTCTGTTCTCCCCCATGGCTAAGGGCAGCCAATTACTTGCTAGTGACTTGGGAAAGATTTAAAAAAATAAGTAAAACAAACCAAAACATTAATCACTGTTTCCCTCTTAAAAAGGCAAGCTAGCTATTAGGGCATATGAGAGAGATGTCTATTCTGTACTCAAACCAAGTTATCACATAGTCTCCAGAGATAATCTCCACCTACTAAAATTGGATCTTATTAGCAAAGACAGTAACAAATAAAAAGTTAACAAACAACCACTGAAAGGTGAAAGGTATCTTGATTAGATCTGAGGACCTTGCAGATTTGAGGGTGTCTGCTGTCCATAGGTACTCTGGAGGCACATTACAGTGTGAACTCCTAAGACTTTCAAAAGGAAATGTTAAGATAGAATTCAGAACCTAAGAAACAGACTTGCAGGATGAACATGCTCTCAGAATGCACTCCTAATATTTTAGTATCTAAAAGACCTGTATATTAATCCAGCTCAGCAATAATTTTCAACTTACATTTAAAATTGTATTTTAAACTACATTAAAAGACAAAGACACAGGCCGGGCACGGTGGTGCACTCCTTTAGTCCCAGCACTCGGGAGTTAAAGGCTGGTGGATCACTGTGAGTTCAAGGCCAGCCTGGTCAACAAAGCAAGTCCAGTATAGCCAAGACTACACAGAGAAACCCTGTCTCAAAATACAACCAAAATAAAACAAAAGACAAAGACAATAAGAGACAAAAGCACTGGGGGCTGGAGAGATGGCTCAGGGGTTAAGAGCACTGACTGCTCTTCCAGGGGTCATGAGTTCAATTCCCAGCAACCACATGGTGGCTCACAACCATCTCTTCTGGCCTACAGGCAGAATGCTGTATACATAATAAGTAAATAAATCTTTTAAAAAAAAAAGAGACAAAAGCACCATTTGCTTATAATGAAAGCTAGCTAACCACACAGTACCTGAGAGGCTATACTATCTAACCTTCATTTACACCCACAACACCATTCATTCCTGTCTCAACAAAACAGAAAACAAAGTTGCTTCATTCTGGACAAAAGGATTTGAATAAATTAGAGATAGCACAATGAACTGTATCACCAAGTTTTCTCGCCCTAAATTTGAAAAATAAAAAGACTTTAAAGAGGAGGGACTCTTTGTGAAGTGGGAGGGACTAAAGAAGGGGGGATTCGAGGGACTAATTAGCAGATAAACAGAGCATATTTCACATGTATGAAAAGGTCACCATAAATTCATATGCTTGTACAGTGACTAAATGATAATGGGAAAGGTAAGATAATGCTGGTAGAGTAAGAGTGAAGGTTAAGAAGACATTTAAGACTTAAATCATAAACAGATACTGATCTATACTCTAGGGCAATTGATTTTTGGACATTTCTGTAATAAAGCTTGTGCCATTCTAGTGAAATACTGTAAACTATTTTTAATCATGAACATACTGGCTTAGGAAAAGCAACAGCAATCTTATTTCTTTTTGTTTACTTTTTACATCAGTTTATTAATGACTCATTTCTTCTGGTCACTCTAGGTTCATCAAAGTAAACAGTGAACGTGTCTACTTTATCTCCCTGGGGCACTACCTAGTAATTAATTAAATTTAAATAGGAGTGGAACAAAATAGAGGTAACATACAAGGAGAAAAATCAACAAATTACATAATGTGAACACATCTGAATGAATGAAAACAAGAAATTATAGGCATGCCTCTGCATGCTGGCAGAGGAGCACAGAGGCATGCCTGGCCTTGCAGTGGGCATGGGCACCAGCGCACCTTCCTGCAGGACCCTTTGGCAGAACAGCTTTAACACATACCTGGCCCGGCAATGGCACTGCTAGAGATCCCTTCAGAGTAGAGTTAGAGGTGTGGCAAACTCAGACAAACTGCCCTTATAGTTCTAATATATACAATACAGGAAGTATTTGCAGAACATGATGGACATGACCAGGACACTCCTTACGCTCTGCTGACTACTCCAAACAGTCTATGCAACACACTAACTTGCTGTGCCCAGTCAAATTTTCTGACCAAACACTTAAAATGCATTATGAAGAGAAGTTACCTGTGATTTTCCAGAAACTTCAACATTTTTCTATAATTATCTGAAAAGTTTGTTGTTTTTTTCTTTTTTTGAGACAGGGTTTTTCTGTGTAGCCTTGGCTGTCCTGGACTCCCTCTGTAGACCTCAAACTCGGAAATCAACCTGCCTCACCTCCCTGATGTCTTGATGTATCACTGCACTCAGGGTTAAGTTTGTACTTTGTTATTGTTTTGTTTTTCATGACAGGGTTTGTGTAGCCTTGGCTGTCCTGGACTCCCTTTGTAGACCAGGCTGGCCTCCAACTCAAGAGATCCACCTGCCTCTGCCTCTGAGTCCTGGAGTTATAGGCACGTGTCACCATGCCCGGCTAAGTTTGTACTTTTAACATGTTTTGAGGTTTTTTTCTCTCTTTTGAGGGTGGGGGGAGATAATTGGGGCTGGGGATTTAGCTCAGTTCATAGAGTGCTTGTTCGGTTTGTACTGGATTCTATTCCTAGCATCACATAAGCCAGCTTGGTCTATGAAGTGACTCCAGGACAGTCAAGACTATACAGAGAAACCCTGTCTTGAAAACACACACACACACACACACACACACAAAAGAATAAAATACAGAAAGGTCAAGATTGCCAAATACATAGTAAAAATACAGTTTGTATATACTAGATGGCCTGTTCATAGAAGAAAAAGTATGCAAACAGAGCCCAGATTACCTTAGTCTTTCCTCACCAATACCTCACCTCCTGAAGTGAAAGAAGCGGCAGAAGACAGGCGAGTCCTTCTGTGGCTCCTTATCCTTCCGAAGGCTGTCTAAGCGACACTCTCGACACTTGGGCAGCTGCGCCACGATGTTAATGCAGGAGATGTTAATGCAGGAGTCGTCCTGAACAAAGGGCTCTCCACTCTGCTGAAGCTTCTTGAGCTTATCTGGGTCTGTCAAAACTGACTTCCGGGCTGGGGCTAGGAAAGTAAGAGAAAGGAAATGAAACCTCAAGTTTTCTGAATACAACTACAACATTTGACTGAATTCTAAATTAAGAAAAAAAAGAGAGCGCGCACGAGAGAAAGTCAACATTCCCAAAGAAAGGACACTTCTCTCCATTTTCAGTTCAGCTAAAATCTCTACAGAATAGCCCAAGAAAAGAAAAAG
This sequence comes from Acomys percivali, assembly GCA_907169655.1. Lineage (NCBI taxonomy): Eukaryota > Metazoa > Chordata > Mammalia > Rodentia > Muridae > Acomys > Acomys percivali. The sequence continues at coordinate 69,131,647 of OU015745.1, read as the reverse complement.
CAACAACCTGTAAAATTTTGCTCCTTTTGTTTAGAAAGAAAGAAAGAAAGAAAGAAAGAAAGAAAGAAAGAAAGGACGAACAAAAGAAAATCCCCATTTGGCAACCTAAGCCACCAAATTCAATAGTCAGACTTGAAAATTCAGGTGTGTGTGTCTGTGTCCTCCCAGCGCTAGAAGAGCTCTTCCAAGTCACACTCAGCGCAGGCGTTGCCGGAGTGGGCTATGCCTGCCTCTGAAAATGGCAGCCCTGGTGGTTTTCATGCTCAAAAAGAAACTAGCTTAAGGTATTTTTCTTAAAACACCCTTAGCAGAAGCTATTCTAAGTAAAAACCCAATTGTTCTCCTGTTGGGTCTACAAAATAGGAGCTGTTTTTCAAATGCCTTCCAAAGGCACCATTTACCTCTCTCGACACGCCTTACACTTGCCTCCTTTTAGAATTAAGAGCACTGGCTAAAACCAAGATGCTAACTCAGGTTCTATGTCTTAAGTGGTAATTGATAAGAGATTTATAAAGAAATATTAATGTAGATTCTAGAGGGAGAGAGAGAAGGTAGAGATGTTACAGCGAAGAGATTCAATTCCTGTGTCCACCAGAACAGTGCAGGAGGGAGTTGTCCATAACCAAGAGCCGGAGGGAGCATCTCACAGCACAGATCTTGCCTAGGTGTCCAAATGGAATTGGAGTGGGTGGGTTCTTAGACAAGAATAAACCCAAAACAAAAGCACACTATAAAATGCTGAACAAGGCTGTCAGCCCTCCACTCAGTGAACATTTTTATTAAGAGTGATGGAAACATAGTAGCACAGTGATATAATTTTAATTACTCAAGATATTGAAAGGCACCATTGTTTGACATCTGGACCAGGCTTCCACATATTACAGGTAGGTGAAGTCCAAAGTGATTTAATATAAGCTGGCTTAAAAAAGGAAGTAGCTACAGATTAGCAAATTAATCTGTCCAAATGAAGCTCAGTAAGGAGAGTAATCTCTCAGGCCACAGCCTAGAGAAAAGTGCCAAAGCCCATTTCTTAGGTGTCAAACTGAACAGAAAGACAGGTACTTGATTCTAGGTGGCTTTTGCTTTGTTTAGCCCCTAAGTGGAGCAAGGAAACAGAATCCTTTTCCATAGTCTTTCTGTATCCACCGGCAACTGTAGCAGGCACAGCCCAGAGACCCGAGTGGTAGCACGTGCCAGCCCAGACAAGGGGCAGCCGCACAGCACAGTGAAATGACCCTGGGCTCCAGAGCTCATTCAGGTACTGTCATGTGTTTACTCAGCTAGGTTTTCACTGGCTCTTCACAGAAACTAAAATGACTTGCTTCAAAAACTGGCTGTGAGGACTGATGACTCAAAAAGAATAAATAGAACATATATATGGTTATGAATATTCACTTTCTCTTTGGAGTTATATAACTCCTAAGAAAAAGTATGAATTTCATGCAATTAATTTTATGCAAACTTTTATTTATTTTATGCAAAATTTTATTCAGTCTTGTAATCCTGATAACAGCACTTCTGCTTACTGCCCTAATTAGAATGGAGTGTCAGCATAACGTGAGTAATCCATTCCCCAATGTTTGAGAGCAGAAGCGCTGTCTATCGGCTGGTTTGGGACTTGGACTACTGCACATACTTAATTGAGATACCTTGGGGATGGGACCCAAGAACAAAGACAATTCACATGTATTGTGTGTGCCTGCACTGTGACTACAACGCCATCACTTGAGCTCAGGAGTGGGATTTTCTGCTTGTGGTATCTTGTTGGTGGCTCAAAGAGTTTGTAATTTTAAAATAGTTAAGAATTTCTGGATTAGGAATGTTCAACTTGTTAGTATGAACAATGGTATACCATCTTCTCTGCACCAAGAACACTTAGTTTGAAAACTAAGCATATCAAGATATACCCTTAACAACTGTGCTCAGTGTTTCCATCACTGTCTGAGACTCCCCTGACACACATGAACTATCCATGTGAGCACAAAGCCCCATAGCTACCACCCAACCTGGATGCTACAAAGACAGCAACAGTCTGAGGACAAAAGTAATCCTTTTTGCTTTAAAAAAAAAAAAAAAAAGATTTGTCTTACAATCAAAAATTAGGAATCATCTGACCCATTTTAAGTCACAAGGTAAATGCATGTATAGAAAGAATCCTTACATGCGTTAAAATGTTAATAGAAATGTATACTAACCCACAGGGTGAAAAGAATTCATTTGGACAACATGGCTTCTATGAACTCGTTTCTACAGTCATTCTCATATTTTTATCACAAGGGAATAAAAATATCATTTACCAATTAAGATTTTGAAACACTTACGAGTCTGGGTTTTATTACTGCTTCTTGTACAACAGGTTTCATTATCTACTTTTACTGAAGTTTCCTTTAATTTCTGTGACTGGCAACCTAAATTTGAAGGTTCGACCTTCTTTTCTGCACAACTATTAAGGCTACTGACACCTGCTTTCACTTCTGGCTTATCTGAAAGATTATCAGATGTGGAAGCTGCGTGTTCTAGATGCTTCTGCAGTTCAGGAGTAGTGGCAGTGTCCAGCTCTGCCTTAGAAGAATTCTTTGCAGGCAAGCACTCCTTTGGCAGGCCAGCGACCGGCTGTGGAGCAGACTGCAGCCTGCTGTCCTGGTCAGTGTGTGTTTTATGCTGAACACAGCTGCCTCTGGGCTCCCTCAGGGTTTTCAAGTCTCCAGCTCCAACCTGAGCAGACTGTGAGGAAAGCAATCCTGCTTTGCAGACATCTGATTTTGTTCTCAGGACGTCGGGTTCTGTGTTTAGACAGGAAGAATGTTCTTCTGGTAAACTCTGCTTATGACATCTGAAAAACACAGTAGGGAAAAGTAGCACCAAGCCTCTCTTAACTCTTATCACATTACAACAATTCAGTTTGCTGCTATGGCAACCAGCATGAAAGAAAAAGGGAAATTGTTAAAATAGAAAAATTTGAAAGTTTTCTGTGAATTGAGACCCATGCATCCATGGCTCTGAAGAATTACCTTACACACTCAGGAAAAAGCCGATCTACACGCTCCCTGCGTGCTCAAGTCACTTCTTACAGCATAATGAACCTTAGCTTTCCCTCAAAACAAACAGTATCATGTGGAACCAAGAAATTCATAAAGCAGTTTTTAACGTGTCAAATTAGAAGTCTACACAAGGCCAATTACCTAATCTATTTTCTATCTCAGAAAATCCTGTGTTAAAGGCTCTTATATAACGAAACAAATTTTATTTAAATTTTAAGGAGAAAAAAGAATTCTTGCCTACCAAACTTGAAAACACGGCAGGCAGATGTACCAAAATAAAAGCTTTAAAGTTTGTATGTATAAGCCGGGCATGGTGGCGCACACCTTTAATCCCAGCACTCGGGAGGCGAGGCAGGCGGGTATCTGTGAGTTCGAGGCCAGCATGGTCTACAAAGTGAGTCCAGGACAGCCAAGGCTACACAGAGAAACCCTGTCTCGGAAAAAAAAAAAAAAAAAGTTTGTATGTATATCAGAAACATTAGAAGTCCCTTCAAATATGAAACATAAATTTAATACTACAAACCACCCGCAGCATGAAACACTTGTTCTGCCATGAGCAACAAGCCACATGAGTGGCCAGGACACAAAGCAAATAGGACAAGCTAATTCCTTGAATTTCCATTCATTTATTGAATGTTATTGTTTTTACTAGATTTATTGATTTTATGTGTGTGTTGCCTGAATGTTTGTGTGCACCACCTGTGTTCTTGGTGCTTTTGAAGGCTAGAGGGCAATGAATCCCTTGTAACTGGAGTTATGGATGGTTCTGAACCACCATGTGGGTGCTGGGAATTGAGCCCAGGACTTCTACAAGAACAAGCACTCTTAATTGCTGTGTCACCTCTCCTGGCCTCTCCCACTACTTCTTTCTTACTAGGGAACTCTAATACTAGAGTTCTTTGCTGGCCAACCACAAAGCTTTTATTTTTTTTAATTTTACTTTTATTTTATTTTATTTTAGTTGTTGTTTCTAATCCAGGATGAAATCCTGGAGAAGTAGTTCTCATTTACATTAGAAATCTTTGTTTAGATAGCACTAAACTTCCTACTATGCCACCCTCCATGCATCTGCATGCATGTTAGCACATATATGTGTATCTTTGTGTGCGTGTACACTTGTCCACCTGTCCACATGTCAACACTGCTGCATTTGATAGCTACGTCACTATTCCCCAAGCTCCATCCCTGGCCGCCATCCACTTTTCTCCTAGTGAACCAATGTGTTCTGCCAGTCTCTTTAGTTTTTAGAGCTGTCTTCCAAACTGACTTTTCTACATTAAAGTCTCTCTGACCCATATCTTCAAGTCTGTATCACCTGCACATACAAGCCAGCACTCCCTCACAAGAGACCCTTCCCTCCGTCGACTTTGAAATTGTAAATGTCACACTGTTGCCTTCACCTGTGAGCTGACAGGCACAGCTACTGCTTCCAGATATGTACTCTCAGATTCTCCTCCACAGCCGTGTTTTGACCTATAACTGGGGTCCAGTGCATGTTAGGCTAACCCTCACTGCAGCCATGCCACCCTCTCCACACCCCCACTGACCTGAGTCTCCCACACACAACCAACTTGCTCCCTTTTTCTCTGAAGTAGACACCTATTTTAACCAACCCTATGTCTGTTCTGGGTGCCTTTAATATTTCCACCTCTGAAGGCCCTTAACAATCTCTCCTGAGGAGCCCGTATGAAAACACCCCTGGAAAACCAGAGACAGAAATGTTAAACATGAATAAAATAATTTACTTCTGTGACTAAATACCCTGAACAAAACACTACTCACCCTTGAGGAAGTTTTGCTCCAATGTTAGGTGGAGAGTTGGCTGCCTGGGGAGTGTTTTGCTGTCTTGGGTCCTTGCTAGATGGAGTGGCTGCGGTACAACCAAGCAGGATCTCCTTAAACACTGCGGTGGGAACAGACTGTACAGGACCCATACTGGGGGAGGCCTAAAAGATACCAAACCAAGAGACATTAAATAAAAAGTCCCTAGTGGGAAATGATGATATGTTAATGAAATTAAAGGTAATTTCCTTTAATACTAAGCAAGTAAGCAAGCACGATACCATTGCATAATAAAGACCAGCAGAATAAACAAGAGATAAATCAAACACCAAGGACTCTATCTGATAGCTGTAAATAAATCACTCCATTTTTCACAAAATTTAAGTGATCCTATAAAATTACAAGCTGATCTTTTCCAGAACTCTGCCGCTGTATGAGGAAGAGAGATGTGGCAATTGCTTTAGTAATGCAATGGATAGAGGTGAACTTTTAAGTGACAGCTTCAATGGTAGCTGCTTCACATGCAATCATCGGGACATGACTTGAGTGCCCGCCACGCACTTACTGCGTAGATTGGCAGGAGACCAGACCACATAGGACTCTTGTAGGCAATGGAACCTACTGGGTACCACGATAAGCCTTGGCAATGCAATAAAGATTGAGGACACAGTTCTTGTTCTTATGTGGCTCATCAAGTCACAAAGGTCACCCCAAGCTGGAAAAAATATTAAATCATGACTGGCCTATGGGAAAAATCTGGGACATCTCTCCCCCTTCCCTTTCCACATAATTTTACTTTTGCAAAACTAAAAATACTGGATCCACATATTTATATTAGCCACAGAAATAAAATTTCCTACCATGAAGAAAAAAAAAAAACATATAAAATCCAAACAACTTTTGGCTACACAGTCAGTCCACCCATTTTTACTAGACTCTTCATCTGTACATCAGTCCTGTGCCTTTCCCAGTTATGTCATACTACCACAACCTCTGTATTTTACCAAATCCAAACCTAAAAAGAGCCATCTAATACCATGCTGTCTACTGACAAATCATTTCCTCATTGACTCTGGCAGCCTTGAAAAGACTTTCTAACACAGAATAAAAACTTAAGAAACCAAATTAAAAAAATTTTAATTATCAAAGTTCTAACATTGTTTCAAATAATGTTTAAGTACTAAACTATCTGATTATTTCTGACATTCTTTTTGTCAACTCAACTTTGGTTACACACTGTTTGCCTATTGCTTCTGTCCTGGTTGTTTGGGCAGGGGGTTGACTACACTCTTGGGACACTCAACTTTGTATCTCGGGTTTGTCTCCTACTCTCTCAAATGAAGAAATAAGTTGGGTTTATTTCTAAACGGTGCTTGACTATACTTTAATGCAGTTCTTTGATAATCCCTCATTAAATCAGTAGTCTCCAAAAGCTGATTATCAATTCATTACAAATGCTTATTAAAGGTTCATTTTTTTTTTATACATCTAGAGCTGGTGTACAAATACTTCTCCTTAAATTATACTCCAAAACCAACGTACTTCAAACTTTAGGTTGTAAACTATAGGATAGTTTGATAGTTTTACTCTGTACAATATCCATCAATCTTAATTCAAGAAACCCTCTATCATCCCCATTTCCCACAGCCAATCAATTAATCATGCCTCCATTTTCACAGTATCCACTGAATGTTTCCATTTCTGTGATATACTACCGCATTTCTCCCAGGCTGGCCTGACTGCCCTCCATTCTTGCTAAGCGTAATCCTGATGCCTCTACCCACCGCACACCCAGAGTTCTAAGACATTAAGGATGACTACCTCCGCACTGCCTCCAAGAACACCCTACAGTCCAGTCTTCTGCCTACTATCACTCCCATCTCACTGAACTCTGCTGCCTGCCCCAATATTTCAACTTAACTGGCTGCTCTTCATCCTAAGCCTTTTCTAGTCTGGGCTTTGTACTTGTATCTCTTCTGCCTAAAGTTCTCGGTAGCTGGCTGGTTCTATTTTCTTACCCATAAACTGGCTAAAGTGCTATTCCTCAGAACTTCAGATTACTCACTGCAAAATAAGTGTCCTAGCAGCCATTCCTTAGTTCTATTACAGCCTCATTTCCTTCCATTCCCACAGTACCTGTAAAGTCTCGTTTTGTTTTATTTTTTTTGAGACAGCGTTTCTCTGTGTAGCCCTGGCTGTCCTGGACTCTCTTTGTAGACCAGGCTGGCCTCGAACTCACAGAGATCTACCTGCCTCTGCCTAGAGAGTGCTGGGATTAAAGGTGTGTGGCCAGCGGTAAAGTCTCTTTCACTTAGCCGTCGCCAGCATCCTCACAATGTACACTTGGGGCATAGGTCCACTCCTTTATCCCATCTGAACTCATCAAGCCAGACAGAAAGCAAGGATCAGTTACACCGGTGGAATGATGTGTAAATTACAGGCACAGTAGCAGTTCATATTCTTAAGTAGTGATCGCTAAGTGTTAGAAGTTACTTTAAAAGACAGGCAGTAGTAATGCTCACCACAGTAGAGCAGCATCTGCCACATAGTATTAAGGTAGTATTCATTGGAAGGGGAAACAGAGTGAGGGAAAAAAGAAGGAATCTGTTGTTTTTATAATGATGATTCACCACAAAAAGGAAAATATTTGGGGGAAGAGTAACAACAGTAGCACAGTGGATTAAAATCACTGGATTCTGATGTCCAACCTTGGTCTGCAATCAAGTTTTTGGCACCCCTTAGCTACTGTCCCTATTTATACAGTGACAGTAGCATTTACTACAGTGCTTGGCACACAGGCAAATCAATCTGAGAGAGAAGCTCTCTTACAACAATAAAATCTTGTGCAAATGTTCTCACTTATGTCACCTTGTATCAGAGTCAGCAGTAACCGACAGTGCTTTTTCTTTAAGAAACTGAAGAATACCTCTCCATACCCTGCCTAAGACTCAACTCATCAGGAGCAGGACTCCTGATACCAAACCCATCTTCACGCACACACTTCTGCACTGGCCTCTGACTTGACAAAAGTCAAAGCTTCTTCTTACCTGAAGAGTTTTCCCTGAAGGTCTTCTATACCAGGCATGGCAATAGTTCCTCCCTGCCAGCAGACGGAGATAATATAATTGAGTGTACGGCAGTACTCTAAAAAGGTCACTGCTGGCTCACACTCCTCAGCAGACTGTCCCAGTTAACCAAGCAGTGTCATAACTCTGAGGAATAGTCTGCTAGGCAGAGAAGACCTTCAAGGAGCCAGATGTCACTGGCAAACATGTTTCTCTTAACCACACTACAGCCAAATGTCTCACCTAACCCAAACTCCTGTCCTCCAAAGACTACCCTGAAAGTAAACCTGTGCCAGTGCAGTGCATTTGGGAAGTGCAAGTACAGGGGGAATGGTGCCAAGTGTGTTACTGTACTCACCTGTCACTCACATTTACAGTAACTGCCTTCCCTCTTCAGTTCTCCTAAAATCTAGGTCAGGCCAGGGTTTCCAAAACTTTCTCAATTATAAAATCATCCAGAATATAAAAGAATACTGATATGGGAAAATATTCTCCAGGAATCAAGGAGGATACAAGAGAGAGTGATCTTTTAGTTTCAAAAGGGACATTCTACACCAGGCCTCAGTGACACCATGAAAGCCAGAGGAATGGCTATCTCTCTTTGCTTCATTATACTTTTCTTGACTAATCATAAATATTAAAGTAATGGCGCCAGACTCCTAAAGCTTCTAATACTCAGGTAAAAATCTATACTTTCTTTTTTTCTCTCTCTCTTTTTGAGACAGGGTTTCTCTGTGTAGCCTTGGCTGTCCTGCAGTCACTTTGTAAACCAGGCTGGCCTGGAACTCACAACAACCCACCAGCCTCTGCCTCCCGAGTGCTGGGATTGATTAAAGGCGTGCACCACCACGCCCAGCTAAAAATCTGATTTTCAATGTCCTTTATTTTTCTATTAGTCTCCTGCTCCCATTAGGTCACCCATATTGATGACAAACCTAATGCAGACATCCAATGAACATATCATTCTACAATCCAAGCTCAAGTGATCCCCCTGCCTCAGACTTCTAAGTAACTGGGACTACAAAAGTGCCTGGTGAAAACTAATACTTTATTTATGGAATGTCATTTCTCATTTTTCCATGTAGAGGTTAATAAACTATCTCCAGACCAAAGTTAGAGCTTAATTTTTAAAGTTTCTACTGTGCCCAACCATCAGTTCAAGAGCACACAAACTTACTAAGCATGAAGAGACGGTACAGACATACTCAAAGATTAAGTCTTGCTTCTTTCCCTACCAGAGGGAGTGGGGCAGAGGATCACTATGTATCAGCACATCTAACGTGTGCCTCTTAAACATATCTGTGTACCAGGTTTAACTGCTTTTTCCATACTCTGAAGAACTGACACCCCCAGGAGGTCTCCACGGTGCCAATTCTGTCAGCCTATCAGGATGAGTTTTCCAGTGTCCAAACAAGGCATACCATTCCCTGACCCCTTCCCCAACTGCAATTCTCATTTTCATCACACTTCTAACTATTTAAGCTGATACACTCTATGCATTCTCTATGGCCTTTATGTACTTCCATAACAAACTGTTAACAATTCCTCCCAAAATCAGAATCTGACCAGTTATAATTCTACCCACTTTTACGTAGCTTCTAACACTGAATTACTTGGCAAGGTCCTCTCTGAGCTTAATCCTAAAATGCACTGCAATCATTTTTTTCTGTATCATCCCTTAGTACTTCTTCCTGAAAGACTTATTATCCATTTCCTTCTAGAATAAAGATCTCTAACCAGCTGAGACACAGCCTATACTAAGAAACTACACATTACTACACATTACCACCTGACCACATCACTTAAGCTTTGGTTTTTCTTCTGTTTGTTTGTTTGTTTTTCGAGACAGGGTTTCTCTGTGTAGCCTTGGTTGCCCTGGACTCACTTTGTAGACCAGGCTGGCCTCCAACTCAGAGGGATCCACCAGCCTCTGCCTCCGAAGTGCTGGGACTAAAGGCGTGCGCCACCAGGCCCAGCCACTTGAGCTTGGTAAACTCGAACTGCTGAGTTCCATGGTGCAACATTCAAATTACTCAGTTCATTCACTGTATCAACTATTCTACTTCCTCAGCCCAAACACCTAGTCTTCCACCAAGCCAAATAATGCTATCTTCTAAGGCTACTGCCTCACTTCACGATTATTTACAGTAGCTAACACCATCAACCTAACCAGTGCCATGTTTCCACTGCCACTGCCTCCCAAATCACACCACATATTCAACACTAAACGAAAGCATCCCTTCTGCCTCTAAAGGTGTTTCCTTTCTCTTGTCCTCCAGAAAGCTAGGGCACCATCTTTCTGGTTTCCTGGATGGGTATATTTAAAATTAAATGAGAAATAATTCCTAATTAATTTCTACAATGACCTCTTCATTCTTTCCTGAATAATCTGAGCCCCCACTAGGAAGGTTTAAGCCTAGATAGACATTTGTAAGGAAGAGAAAGGTTTTTATCATCTTGATTCAGAAACCTTTAGGTGATGTGTCAAAGTTCTTGTCTAAACACAGGCAAAGTGTGCAGGAAATGCCATCAGACTCCCCGACTAGTCTCTTGAGCTTCTGTAGCACAGCACTTGCTTTAGTTCTACCTGATCCTGTTGTCTACTCTGCCCTTGATCCACAAGCCTAGCTAGACACATCCACTGACTCACTCCGTGCTATTTTTCCTTGCCTTATTCCCCTAAGGTTCGAGGGACCTGCTTAAATGCCATAAGCAGTCTGCTTGGTATCATTCTAATCAATTTTAGAATTCTAAACTCTAACCCAGAACATCCTAATCCCAACACAGATGCATATGTGCTATATAATGGGAAATTACTCATGTAACAATATACATATGGATCCTTAATCTGTCAAATGTATTCATCCTGTAACAGGTCATAATGACAAAATGACAAACAGCCCAAATAGTATTTCAGAAGAGAAGTAATCAATCACCTGAAGTCACATAGCACTCATAAAAGTCAGTTCCTTTTTTTCTGAGCCAAAAACTAATCAGTCATTTATTCCAAAAGGTAATACATCCATACACTTATTCACAAATAGCCAATGCAAGTTATCATTATCATGAGGCCTATTTCAAAACCTTCTCACAATCCTAAGGTTCTTCCCTTCCTCTCAAGCCAGGCAGGTTTCTAATTTAACTATAAAGTTCAATTTCCTTCAGAATCACTTCTAGTGGTAGAACTGTCACATACTGAGAATTTTAACCAAATAACTAAAATTTTTTAAAAAAAGAAAGAAAAAAAACTTTTAAAGCCCCAAATTAGTGAACCAGAAACTTATATTATCTCCATCTGCTTGAGTACAGAAATTATGGCCAAGATCTGGAACTTAAACAACAGCAGACAAGACAGCAGAGAAGAATGGAACCAACTGCTATGTCACGATTAGAGACCAGTCATGCAATGTTAAACTCTCACAGTGACAAAAATAAAACAGTTACCTCAGAGCAAGATTTTGCTTGCTTAGAAACCAAACTTCCATTATTTTCAGAAGACTTGCGTTTTGCAGCTCCGATTCTTGTAGAATTGCCTACAATACAGAATAGCCGGTAAATAGGCTTCCTTCTTTCCCTTAATGTGAGAAGAAAGAGATGAAGGAGAAGAAAGGTTTAATAAATGTGTCTTACCACATGTCACAAAGTTATCGTGTATAACTTCCACATGAATCAGTGCTGGGTCAACAATTTTCAGTGCTGGAATCTTAAAAATAAAACAAATGATACTAGGAATTTTTTTAATGTTGAGAACAATACCTGAAAATTAAAAACAACTAACACAGCAACTGGACACCATACAAATAACTTTTCACAATTGTAATGCCTTTTATTTCTAATTCTAACATTTTATTTAAAAAGGGCTTGGCATCAAGATCATGGCTGCTCTATACAGTACCCTGCCCTGTAAGATGGCATCAGTTATTATTGTTTTTACCTCCTCACAGTTGACTTGAAGAGTTTTTGATGTTGGGTTTCCATTTATAACAGTTGCTGAAAACCACTGAGTAGATGGATCCAAACTATAAATTTTTACTTCTGAACCAACAAGGTTCTTGTCACCTTAAAAAAGAAAGAAAGAAATTGATTCTCTCTCTTAGGACTGGCAATATATTTACCCTACCATATTCTATGGGACCAAGAAGTACCAAACAATTCATCAAAACTGAACTCTCTATCCTCTGTAGTTTTAGAATAATCTAATACAGGAACCACTGAGAGAACTGCTAAGGCTCAAAAAAAACAAAACAAACAAACAACAACTAAAGCAAAAGTGTCTGGCTATGAAGCTGACTGAGAAACTAGATTAACAGCAAATTGAAAGGAAAAGATTCCCAAATAATAGCTTTTGTTTTTAATGGTTTTGAAGCTAGCCAGATGCAGTAGTACCCGCCTGTAATCGCAGCACTCAGGAGGCAGAGGCAGGCAGATCTTTGTGAGTTCGAAGCCAGCCTAATCTACAAAGTGAGTCCAAGACAGCCAAGACTACACAGAGAAACCCTGTCTCAAAAAACTAAACAACCCCCCCCCCAAAAAAATATTTTTTTAAAACGGTTTTGAGAAAGGATTTCTCTATGTAGCCCTGGCTATCCTGGAACTCCCTATGCAGACCAGGCTGGCCTCAAACTCAGTGCTCTGCCTGCCTTGCCTCCCAAGTGCTCAAAAGCATGCACTGCCTAGCTCCCAAATAAAGTCTTACCAACTTCATATAGCAAAAATTCCAAACACAACAAATCTTTATCTCAAAATATAGCTGGGTTTTTAAAGTACCACCTCTGAGCGCTCACAGTTCCAGGAGATTTAGCATAATAAATCTGTTGGCCTTTAATCCCAGCACTTGGGAGGCAGAGGCAGGTGGATCACTGTGTTCCAGGCCAACTTGGTCTACAAAGCCAATGTAGGACAGCCAAAGCTACCCAGAGAAACCCTGTCTCAAAAATCCAAAAAAAAAGCAAACAAGCAACAAACCAACAATTTTTAAAATAAAAAGAAATTTCCAATCTACAACATCAAACACAAAAAACAAAAGTTTCTTTCAATGAAGAGTAAGTGAAAAATGTAAACCCTAACTTCTTATAGGCCCATCACTGGCTAACTCATGAACTGACCCAGCAGGTCATCTACACACCTTGTAAAAGATGGCTTTCATCCAGATGTTTTACGATCAAAGCTTGGAATTCTTTACTGACTGTCTGATTATCAGTAAGGGAAAGGCGAAGACTGTTTACGTCCTGTAAAGTCAAAGACCGGAAGAGTTGTTTATTAAAGTTAAGAGTGGTTTAATCAGATTAGTTATAGAGCATTTACTAACCATTTGACTTTACTAAACCACTGCCAACTCCAGTGAACTGAAGAGGTCAGAAAGTCACAAACCACTAAACAAGTATAAGTCCTCAGCAAACTAAAGTTACACCACCCAAGTTAGGAGCATTAGATGACCTCTGACTTGGCTGTAGAGGTGGCTCAGGGGTTAAAAGCACTTGCTGCTCATCCAGAGCACCCAAGTTAGCTCCAGCTCCAGGGAGATCCAATGCCCTCTACAGGTCTGCAAGGACACTCACGCACATGGCATACACAGATAAAAATAATCCATTTTAAAAAGATATACTAGGAGCCAACATGACATAATTTAGTTATGAGAATAATATACAAATCAAACTGACCAACCCAAATAAAAAATGCTCTATATCCCAAACTCTGAGGATGGGGAAAACCCAGAAAATATGAGACAGATGCACACTGTCAGTTCATCAAAATAATTGTTTTTAAATTTAATTCGCATAAACTCATTTAATCTAACTAGTATTCGAAATGCACTTTTCCTGTTATAAAAGGTAGAGGCATAAACAGAAATTCTCAATGAATAGCCTAGGACTCCAGAGGAAGCTTCTTTTGAGACACTCCGTTCTTGGCAGTAGCTCCGTTCTTGGCACTATTCCATAGTTCCCTGGTTTTATGTGCATACCCAGTCATGATAAATTTATATAGAAACTGTCAATAGGATTAACTTGTCAAACCCAACTTCTAACAGGGTGACCCAACTTCTAACAGGGTGAAGAAAAAGTGCTAAACTCAGAGCCCTCCAGAAGCAGGCCTTCAGGCGTTTCTCTGTGACTTGGTAGGCAAGAACAGCTCGCTCATTTCTCCCACTAAAAACAACTCGTCTCAGAGTAAGGGGCCATGCTAGAAAAAATACATTTCTTTGGCCAAGTAGCAGATAAAACCTAGGAGCTCCATATATACTCAAAGTCAGTCCCTAAATACTCAGATATGGTTGTTTTTACTTATGTACTTATTGCTATTATAATTAAGATGATTCTCCATTTCTTACTACAAAGTGAAACAATGTTTTAACAAAGATAGCTGCCCAGGGCTCTCCAACCAGGCCCACTCTAGTCCACCAGGAGGGCTTTAGGGCCCAACAAATCTGTCAGTTGGTTCTATATCCTTTTCTTACTCACAGATAATCACATTCCATGTCAAGGCAGACCAACAGTTTCATCCAATTTCTGTGTGATCACATCCTCCAACATGTCATTTTACAGAGAAATGCCTAGCTACAAGATGATGCCCTAAAGAAATAAACTTTGAGCATTTTTCAACAAAAAGTAACAAATACACATAATAGCCCCTTCAATTAATTATATGTTGATAGTAACATGTAGTTAAATGCACATTGATAACAACCCACAGTGCATTTTTCCTAAGAACAATAAAACGTCAATCTGGATTTTTCAGTCTTAAGAAACAGAAATAAGAATTCTACTTCCACTGAAAAGCCAGGACATATATATCAAAGATGTAAATTCTGAAAGCAACGCCCAGTAAAAACTACTCTTATTACTTAGAAAGAAAACCATCCATATCACTGAAAATCCCGATCCTTACTCACGGGCAAGTCACTCTTCATTTATAGCAGGAAACAGCCGTTGATCCTCCCTAGCATACACAGGCACCTGCATCTGAAACCAACTCAGGGACAAGCATGCTCCTGTTCCAATACTTAAAACACTACACAGTATATTCATTTTCAGCCTCGTTTTTCAGGACATGGAAGGTGAGATGCAAGTAGAGAGAAAACCAGTGCTCTAGGCTTTCTGATACAGGCCTAGAAATCCTGTTGACCACTGATGCCAAACTGCCTGTTGGCAAGTACATTTAATGAATTCACAGAAACAAAGAGACCCCGAAGCACAAAGCAGAAGTGGAAAAGAGAAATTAGTAAAGCTTAATAAAATGCTATCTAAAAGGTGAATGTTATTATGAAGCCAGGACTATTATTCCTAAAGTAGTGGTCCCTGCCTTCTAACAAATTCTTAACAATCACCTACGGGCAAGATCCAAGAGCTTAATCATTGTAAAAAAAGATCTGAAGAGTTTTCCAAACTGATTGGACACGCACTGCTGTTGATAATGAGAACTGACTACCAAATTGCCAAGAACACTGAACTAGGGAACATGAACAACTGCTATGAAGAGAAATGCAGGGGTTTTATGAACCTCTAAAGTCACATTTTCATGAACTGATCAACATGCAACAATTTTATCTTATATGTCTGTCTGTCAAGACATAGGTCTTGCTGGGCGTGGTGGCGCACACCTTCAATCCCAGCAGAGGCAGGTGGATCGCTGTGAGTTCGAGGCCAGCCTGGTCTACAAAGCGAGTCCAGGACAGCCAAGACTACACAGAGAAACCCTGTCTCAAAAACAAAAAACAAAACAAAAGGCGACATTTAGTATATATTGCTGATCCAGTAATCTTGAACCTCATGGCTAAACAACCTTAGTATCTACTGTACATTTCCCTCTTCAACACTTTCTTGCACCAGGTAGCACTGTAACATTTAGGGGCCTACATGTTAAGATAATGAAATTTTAAAAAACAGAGGAGGAGGAAGAAACAAAGAAAAGAAGCAAAGAAGGGGAAAATGGAGCAGGGGGAAAAGCATCACTAAACTACACAATGAATGCAGAAGACATTGCCCTGTCCCCTGTATGACTTCAGCTAGAACTGGCATAAGAAAACTGAAAACTGCTGCTCTGTGCAGGACTGCACAGGGCCACAAACAACAAGGAGCAACTATGTGAGCAAGCAGGCAACCTCAGAAGTAAGACTCATGAATAAGGATTACAATATGTATACCTATATAAACAGTAACTTTTGAAAAATCACTTTCATATCACCTTTCTTTTTCCATACCACACAACATATCAACGTAATACTTTGTCCTTTTAATTCCAAAAGCATACAAAGCCACAGGCTAACACTAAGAGATGTATACAAGAAATAACTTTAGAGCCAGGCGGTGGTGGCGCACTCCTTTAATCCCAGCACTCGGGAGGCACAGACAGGTGGATCTCTGTGAGTTTGAGGACAGCCTGGTCTACAAAGGAGTCCAGCCAAGGCTACACAGAGAGACCCTGTCTCGAAAAAAATCCACAAAAGAAAGAAAGAAAGAATGAACGACATTTGGTAAGTTTTTTCCCTACTGGGCATCTGCACAAGAGCAATGACTATGCGTCCTTTACGTCTCACAGTGAGATAACTTGTATGTTCAATGCTGCGCCCGTGGATTACCTGTATAGGCTTCAAGAGCTCTTTAGAAACAAATACACTTTGTTGGTCTCCAAGGAAGCGAACAGAAGTTATAGATCCCAAGCCTGCTTTGTCTAGCAGAGATTTGTACATCTAAAGAAAAACAAAACAAAAAAACTGTTAAGTCATTGTAACTGCTATCAACATCAGAACTGGCAATTTCCCACACATGAAGAAAGTGGCAAAGCCATTAAGTTTTTATTTACTTCAAGGATTTCCTAACATTTGTGCTACCACCAGATTACAATATTTAAACCCAGTAATTTAAACCAGATATACATTTGGAAGTTATTAACTCACAGGTCTACAGATCCATGATTTCCCAAAAACTTATGTGGAAAAAAACGTATACATGTTTTTCTGAGACAGAGTATGTTTTTAGAAAATTCTTAACAGCTGGAAAAAATATATAAAGGATAAAATACAATCACAGCCCTATATTGCTCAAACATCCAGAAGCTTTTCACTTAGAGACAAAATCTGAACTTTTGCTAGCACCCTACACAATCTGGCAGTTTTCCATCTGTCTCCCAGCTTCTCGAACCACTCCACACCTGACTCTTCCTCCTTCAAGCTCCAGCTTGTGTCCCATAAAGTCTGTCCTGTCCTGTCCAGATTCACAGATGACTTCTGCTCTATAATTACAATGTGGGTAAAGCACAATCCTATAGGGGTTTACAGAATCTTTAAAGCTCCAACATATTACCGGGTGATGGTGGTGCACGCCTTTATTCCTAGCACATGCGAGACAGAGGCAGGCATATCTCTGTGAGTTCGAGGCCAACCTGTTCTTACAGAGTGAGTTCCAGAATAGTCAGGGCTAAAACAGGGAAAAACCCTGTCTCGAAAAACAAAACAAAACAAAAACCTCCAAAATATTCTGAGTTCCCTCTTTCTACTCCGCTTCCACCTCACGCCCACTGAGTCTAGCCAGTTCTGCCCATTAGAACATACTTGCCACACGCAGTCAACTCCCAACTTTCTTCAAATGCTGACCATCTGAACAAAGCACAGTTCTGTGTGCATGTAAGTCTGTTACTTTCTAACTTGTGACCCTGACATTACCTCCATCTAGATTTCTAAGTGAAGAAAATAAGGCCCTGCAAAGCCATGGGGCCTGCCAGAGCCACGGCGCTCTTCCCAGGGTAGGCAGACAATCCTAAGGGCTCTAACTTCTCCAACTCATCACACACGTGACACTATTGTATCAAAGGGCCCTTACAGTTCCCTTGTTTCATCCAAAATGGAGTAAATCCTCTTTACTTGTCAGCTCAATGAAAAGCAAGTGTTACTTACTATTGCAGGCCACTGAGTAACTCGCTCAGGAAGGTCAGGCGATTTTCGTTCTGCCAGAACCAGGTTATGCTCTACTAAGAATGCTCTTCTCAGAAGGCTGTAGACGTCGATCCATCTTCTCTTCCTCCAAGACTCCCCATCAAACTCCACACACACCTAAACGCAACAGAGCAAACTTAAGTCCTAGGCTTTTTATTATCCTACTTGAATACCAGGTCTGCTCTCTCCGATCCATGGCCTAATATATTAAAGATAATCATACAAGGTCCAAACTTTGACTCCCAAACTACTATGGAATTCAGAAGTCCAGAGCACTTAGGGTCAGTGCCCTTAAGATGACCTCTGAAAAGGCCAGAACTCAAAGAAACCCCAACTAGAAGGGTTTTACATATGCTAATTAGACTGTGATCTTGGGAAGCTAGAAAGAATTTGAAACCCAAAAGCAACACTTACCACACTGCATTGTAATTCTCTGTCAGTGTTAGAAGTGGGTTAAGAGGATTCTTCCATTACCATCTCTAGTTCCCAAGATCAGAACTCGTCAACATCCCTTTCAACCAACCCAGAAACCAGCCTGAGAGTTAGAAGCCGAAAACTATTTCATTTATTCATAGAGAAATAAGTATCTCTAAAGGTTTGTTGTTGTCCTGTGTGTTTTCCAGTGCTAAAGAAGAGCTTAGGCAAGTATTCTATTCATGAGCTACATCCACAGCCCATCAGTTTCACCCCGCTCACATCTGAGATTCTTAAGGCTGAAACTACTACTACAATTTGTGATATTAAGACGTGGCCAGGTGTGGTGGAGTGCGCCTTTAATCCCAGCACTGGGAGGCAGAGGCAGGCTTGTAAATTCAAGGCCAGCCTGGTCTACAAAGTAACTCTAGGACAGCCAAAGCTACACAGAGAAACCCTGTCTCAAAATATCAAAAGATATTAAGACAAAACAAAAACATACAAGCAAAACAAAAAAAAAATCCTACAGTCCCAAAGTAGGTCTATTAGTAACCCTTGAGTCATGAATTGTTCATAAAATCTTAAAAGGTTATTAAAAATGTGTTAACAGGACCCTGTATTTCTCCAAGGCATTTATTTCATCTAGATCTTTAATCTTCTTTAACAGATCTCAATAAAATAATGTAATATGCAATGGAGAAGATCAATTTTGTTGTTGTTGTTTGTTTTTCAGGACAGGGTTTCTCTGTGTAGCCTTGGCTGGCCTGGACTCCCTTTTCTAGACCAGGCTGGCATCGAACTTACAGAGATCCCCCTGCCTCTGCCTCCAGAGTACTGGGATTAAAGGTGTTTGTCACAATGCCCAGCAATTATTTTTATTTAAAATTCTTCCTCCTACAAACCAGTCTCTTGAATTTCAAGGATTAATTAATCTTTATCTATGGAATCTACTCATGACTCTTACTCCTCAACAGTGAGATTACTAGTTGATTTGCTTCCACTGATGTGCTAGAAGCTGGAGACTATTTTCTTTGAAGAAGCTTTCCTTACCAAAGTCAGCACCTGCTGTGGCGGAGAGAATGAGAACATGTGCACCTTCTGTTCCTAACTCATGCACAGTCGGCTATTTGTGGAAGACCGAGATATAAACTAGCAGGTCGAAGTCTGTGCCTGCTTTTGCTTACCATCATGTATCACTAGAACACAATTTCTAATCACTAACCAAATTATTAAAATGAATAAATCAACAATTTCTCTCTGAATTGGGCTATCTTGTTTCTCATGTCTACTAGATAGAAGGCAATTGAGTTTCCAACTCATACTGCTAACTCCAATCCTAAGGCTTTGCTAGTCTATTCAACACTAAGAGGACTTGCTGTTCTTAGAGGGCTTGGATGCAGTTCCCAGCACCCAAACAGTGGCACACAACTTTTAACACCAACTTCATGTTCAACAACTGCCATGTTCTCCAGTCTCCTAGCTGAGGACTGTTCACATCAGTCTTACGGTTAAGCCAACTTTCAGTGACAGGTTTTTTGTTTTTGTTTTTTCTATGTATCAGAAATATGGAACAGCAGAGATAACCATAAAGTACAGAAGTAAAGATCTAGGCTTGACTCCTAGCTCTGAAAAAGCTTTCTTAGATGATTTTACATGAACAAAATCAATGTAAGAATGAAAGGAAACCAACTAACCTGAACCCTAGTTAAGGACCCATTATTTTGTACGATGTATAGTAACAGAAGACTTGGGAATCTGATGTACAGCATGAGGACCTGATTTTATATTCCCAGCATCCACAAAAAGCTGAGCACAGCAGCATGTGCCTGTCATTCCAGTGCTGGGGGAAGAGACAGGAGGAACTGGAGGTTTGCTGGCAGACAGTCTTTAGTCAGCAAGTTCCAGGCTCAGAGAGAAGTAAGGGGGAAAGTGATAAGCAAGGCACTCAACATCCACCCCTGGTCTCTACCACATATGTATATAACATATCATATACTCAAAAGAAAAAGAAATATACTGGTAAAAAAAAAAAAAAAACCTCAATAAATCCTAAATTTAATCCTATGAATCTTATTTTACTCGCTTCAAAATGAAAATATTAACATACATCTCACTGAATTTAGATTTAAAAATAATATATAAGTATTTCTGACAGAGCATTTTTGTTTTGGGGGACAGGGTCTTACTATAGGCCTAGCTGGCCTAAAAAATCAATTGTATGCACCAGGCTAGCCTTAAACTCAAGAGACTTGCCTGCCTTTGCCTCCCAAATACTGGAATTAAAGTTACATTCCACCGAGCCCAGTTTAAGGCTCCATGCTAACTCTCATTGTTAGACTGTGTCTTCCACATGACTATAGCATCTATCTATACTGACAAGAAACAGGCAAAGGGTTTCCTTTAAGATCCTTAACTAATTATCCATTTACTAGGTGAAGCTTTAGATAACCTAATTCAAATCAGACAAAAACTCTCTCAAATTTGAGGTACTCAGGAAAAAAAAAGTAAGAAAAAAAAATTTAGCTACTGAAAACTGTCCAACATTTGCCACTGCAGAGTGACACCGTCTAGGAGCTTCTACTACCCAAAGCACACAGTCGCGATTTAAAAAAAAAAAAAAAACAGCAACAGTAACAACGAAACTACCCTCTAATATTTTATAATTTTTTGTTGGGCTTCATTTATAGCTATCCTGGGGCACATGCCAAAAGCTGGACACATACACGTGATTTTCAAGTATTAGGTTGTGTGTGGCTAAAATTCGTATTAACTTAGGCTTAAAAAAGATGACTTGTACAAAATACATACTATAATCTAAAACTGTAAGCTTTCTCTCAACATTTTTTAGTTTCCTATCAAAACCACATATGTCTTTTAGAAGCTAGGGTTTCAGCTCAGTGGTGGGCGTGTGCACAGCATGCCTGAGGGTCCCAGTTAGGCCAAGCACAATGCTAGAAAAAGCAAGGGGATCAGGAGCTCAACATCTCCCTCAAACACAAGGTAAGTACGTGAGTCCTGTCTCAAGTTATCAAACAAGGGCACTCCTCTCAAGATGTGCTGCCAATATTTCTATTAGAAGGTATTCATATTCAAAGATGACTAAAGTAACTCACACAGTGTACGAGCTCATCAATCCACCTGGTTTCTATTGTGTTCTTTCCATGGGCATACAAAGCTTAACTATGGCTCACGGCCTGTACTACCCAAATTTGCTTTTCTTTTACTGAGTATTTATAAGCAGTAGCTAATGGTCTACCAAATATCTTGATCAGATTTTGCATAGTTCCAAATATTTCAAGCTAATTTTCTCCCAACAGAGAAATCTTTATGCTACATGAAGCTATGTTATATCTAATCAAGCTATTCTACAAACCTATCAATTTTGGTTTAACCTCATCTCACCTAAGTATTTAATTATAAAACCATTGGAAATGGCGTGGTTAGTGTAGTTTTGATGATACAGACACTCCATGCGTAGCTCTACAAAGCACAGAGCACTAGCAGTTTTACCACCCCATAAATTTAATGCAGTGTGTGCATATATGTGTGTGTGGAAGGCTACTCAGAGATCCTACAACTTAACATTCAATTGTAAGAGGTGACCAGTTTACTGCACTGTGCCATGAGTTTCTAATTTTACATAGCTTCACTGGCAGTGGAATTCACAATCTTCCAGTTCTAGTGGTATGAACGGACAGAGAGCACCCAAATGCTGACAATAAGAAATGGTATACACTACTTAACTGCTAAAGATAGCCAAAGAAAGGAGCAGAAAACTCAAAGTGTATGTAAAGGAAGCTGAAGACCTACAAAGGAAGCTGGGCATGGTGGTGCATGCCCGTAATCCTAGCACTTGGGAAACAGAGGCAGGCGGATCTCTGTAAGTTTGAGGCCAGCCTGGTCCACAAAGTGAGTCCAGGACAGCCAAGGCTATACAGAGAAACTCTATCTTGAAGAAAACAAAACAAAACAAAAAGACCTACAAAGACTATGTGAGGGCAGAGGGCAGAGGGCATTCCCAACATGCCCTTGAGAAGAAACAGCAGGGTAAAACAAGTCCTTAAAACTAGGAAATGGCTACTGCTTCATCAGTGAGTTATTTCTGCTTCCCTATAAGAAAAGAAATGATCTCCTAAGTCCTTCATTTACTGATCCAAGTATTTGAACACACTAACTGCCAAGCAAAGTCCCAGGTGTCAGATACAAAGAAGCAGGTAAGATAAAGTACCTTATCCCTGTTCTACCTCAATATTACAGCCCACTGAGATCTGGGGAGAAGAGTGAGCAAGTGATTGAACTTGTTTAAATCTCAGAAGGGTTCAGAATGGCACTTGCCATATAATAACCATTTAACAATGTCCTACATACTTTACCAATGTCTTCACCTTAACTTCTTCACAATCTACTCCTACATATATTGCTCTTCTAACCTTTAAAATCTCTTTGCTACAAAGTCTTTTTCTAGATGAAATGATGTTGAGCTGTCTTCTTATCCTTCTTGCAACTGCAAGTCTAGAAAGGCTAGTATTTGCACTAACAGTAAATGGACAGTTGCATACAAATTGAAACTCACTTGTATTTAGCCTAGTTACCCATCGCCAAGAGACACCTCCTCAAACTCTCATTATCCCTAAGCCCAGATGTAATCATGATCCGAAATATTTGGTTCTTGCTTTAGTATCATTAAGTACAACTTTGTTCTAGAGTTTTGTTTTCATTTTTTGGGTTTTGTTTTTTTGTTTTTTGTTTGTTTGTTTTTCAAGACAGGGTTTCTCTGTTTAGCCTTGGCTGTCCTGGACTCACTTTGTAGATCAGGTTGGCCTCAAACTCACAGCGATCTGCCTGCCTCTGCCTCCTGAGTGCTGGGATTAAAGGCGTGCGCCACCATGCCCAACTTGTTCTAGAGTTTTAAGACACATTTTTGTTAAATACAACATGGCCTATAAACTTAACTACTTTTGCTACTCAACTAGGGAATGCACACCTTCCAGAAGGACTGGGTTGTAAAAAGTTTCTCAGTAGGGCAAAGTCAATCCTAACAATTTTCTTGAACTCAAGTCCCAGAAGACATACTGCCAACACGGACTCACGTTCACCCATCATCAGTTAGTAGCTAATTATGGCAGCCTGGACCACAGCCTTGTCTGAAAGTGAAGCTCCTTTCAAAGGCTGGGTGTGTGTGTGAAAATAATACACGTTAAGGGCCTTCTACACTGCATGCGTCATCCAGCAGGACCTGAGCCATAGGGAAGTTAGTACGTAGTCTCCTATCAACTTCCCAAGAACTAAGTGCTAGAAAGTTTAGTATTGCTCCCATCAGATAAAGTACTATACTTTTTTTTAAGTTGGCAGGCGGAAAAATCACAGCAACGATGAATCAAATCTGGTACACAAAGCTTGTTTTATGTAGGTTATTAGCCTAAAGCAAACACACACACAGTCACTATCTCTAAAACCTGACTTGGCAGAGGAGAGGAGAAAAGCAACACTTCACACACTACACAGCAGCGGCAGCAATGGCACTGTGGCACCACCCTGAGCAGGCCGAACGACAGCCGAGGGAGAAGCCTCTGCAGGATAACGCTCTGGTTGCCACTCCTGAGGATGGTGCCCATCGTTGGTACAACTCTTTCTTCCCTAGGCATGGCGTCTTCATCTGCAACATGGGACCAAACAGGACTGAACAGTCTAAGCCCTGCTCTAAGGACCAAAGAGAGTGCATTCGTGACCACCATGATGCTTGCAGTGTAAATGGTCACACTTCCTTGGCAACATGAGCACAAGGTACATGTGGACCTCTGAGATGCATAACCATTTAAATATCCTTTTGCAACGATGCTCTGAAGACTCACGATGGTGTAGGCATGCACTGTCAAGCCAGGGCTCAAGGAAGCGCTTCAACATTTAACTGACAGTGGCTAAAACTTGCCTTCTTTGAGTAGTTTTCAAGAAAAGGGCAAAAAGCATAATGAAGTAAAGACTCCAGAGCATGTGCGTTGCTTGGGGTAGAAACAATTTCTGTCCTAACAGGCTTCCTCTAAGTTATTGCCACTTTGGAGCCTTTGTTACAAATCTTTTTCCCCCCAGATGCTTTTGCACAAGGAGCCTTTGTTGGCACAATGGCTTCCTCACTGGTTGTTTCCAGACTATCTTTTCACACGAAGACTTGTATGAAAGAAAATTCATTCCTTTTAAAAGATCTAACTGAAAAGGTTTCAGTGTCATTCATAATACATACACTCACTGGCCACACCAGCTCCCAAACACCTTGTATGGGACAGCTCCACCCAAGGCCTCCATATATGGTCACATCCACACCAACCCAGCCCCGCTGACAAACAGGAACCCATTCCTGCCTCACTAACCACACACTGACCACCCCTAACCAACCAAACACAACTAAGCTCCTCCCCCTACATTCATACATTTTCATGTTGTAAAGCTTGGAAAGTTGAGTGAAGAAATAAAGAGGAACACCCACACCTCAAATCATCTTTTTTGATAGCATTTTCAAGCTAACCTTTGATAATGAATGATTCCAAACATCATCTACTTCTCTAACCTATTATTAATAAACAATACTCTTCCCATTGGGGGCATAATCAGACAGTCCCAGTGGGACCCACAGCCTGCATTAATGAAGCATGTCTGAACAATCCTAAACCCATTATTAATCTTAGGCTCCTGGAGCCAAAGACACCTTGACACTACACATCATTTCAAAGACTTTCAAGGTCTAGATTTCTTGCACCTTCAGATCACATACCAACTTTCTAGTGGCCCATTTCAGAAAAGGGAGGGAGGGGAGACTGACTGTCGTGTTACCAAGGTAACAGAAAACCCTCTGATTGCCCAGCCCCAGGAGACAGGTTTTTTTGTTTGTTTAGGGATTTTGTGTTTTGTTTTTTGGATTTTTTTTTTTTTCTTTTTACCTTCAGATCTTTCTTGGTAACGTCAGTGTGAGAAACAGCTCGAATGGTTCCCGACAGCCAGGGCCACTCTGCAACGCGCTCCAAGTCCCAGCTGTCGTGGCCACCGTCGCTGCCTTCGGCTGCGGACAGACTGAGGAATCGCTTCCCCACCAGTACTGGCCAACTTTCTCCGAGCGTGAGCACCATGGTTTCCACGCCAGCAGGAAGGGCTCCTCCCTGCAAAAAGCACAAAAACAAAAAAATGCGATGGGGGGCGGCCGAGGTCGGAGGCGGCCCGAAGAGACGAAGCGCCAACGGGGACCAGTGGAATGACACCCCCGCAGGTAGACCCCGCACCCCGAGCTGCCACCCGCGCCTCCCCGCCCTCCCCCTCCCTCCCCCGCCGCAAACACCGGCTCCAGCGCCGCGTGACCCCGTCGCCCCAACAACTTTCGCTTTTTCCAAACCTTTCAAAGCTGGACGCCAAGGGAGGGAAGGGAGGACTGCGCAGCAGCGCCAGCGCTCCCTCCTAAGTGTCCGTCCCTTCACCCCGGCAAAGAAAGGACTCCCCGGGTGGCGAAGGCCCGTGCCGGCGGCCGACCCCCGCCCCGGGCGGCCTCGGAGCCGCCTCGGACACGCTCGCGGACTCGACACTTGCCGCGCCCCCCGCCCCCCGCTTCCGGGCCCCCCGGCTCGGGCGCAACCCCCCCCCCGCCCGCCCGGCCTGTGCCGCGAACCGGGGCGCCTCGGTGGCCGCCCGCACGGTCCCTTCACCTCTCTCCCGCGGTCTCCCCGAGCCGAGGCCCGTGGCGCGCTTACCCCGCCTCCCGCCTCCCTGAGTCACCCGCGACGGCCGCGAGAAAGGCCGGCCGCCCAGCCGACTCCAGCTCTGACTTGGTTTCAAGAGCTCTCTCTCACAAGACACGCACAGCCTCCCGGGCCCGCCCCCTCGGAGCCGCTGCCACCGCCCATTGGATGAACAGCGGGGGCTGGGCGGGGCAGCCGAGGAAACCGTCCGTTTCTATTGGTAAGGAGGAGAAGGGCGGGGCGAGGGAAAAAAAACAATTCCTCGGCTGCGTCCTCCCACCCCGCCCCCCCACCCACCGACTCGAAGCCGACCCCCTTCAGAGCGCGCAGAACGCAGCCCGAGGATCCCTCCGCCACAGCGCCATTCTTCTATTTGTTGCCTCGCGCTACGCAAAAAAGTCCCGCCGAATCGGTCATCGACCTGGAGGCCAGGCAGAAAAATCGCGTGGGCTCACAGATAAGACCGGATGGGGAGACGCAGGGCCAAGAGCGCCCATTGGGTCGCGCTCCACGCGCGCAGGGTGTCGACCGAAGACGGGCCTTCCACTCGGCGGAGGAATCTCACGGGAGAGGGGCGGGGGCGGTACACAGCCTGCGGGGGAGGGACGGCACTGGGACGTGCGGTTTCAGGCGTACGCAGCTAGGGGGAGGAGCGACTGGGCTCGGGGAGCTGCTGCGCATGCGCCGGGAGGGGCGGGCTCGGGAGCATGGGCTCATGGGTGAAATGGCCGCCGGAGGCGCAGGCGCACGTGGTGCTGACATGAATGTCTAGGTCCGCCATTTTGAAGGATCCATGAAGAAAGGCATGGGTCTACTGGAAAATGAAGCTCATTAGATCTAGAGGCCAACAGTCTACTCAGTATTATCTGGGATGTGTTTTTCTTTTTAACGTAAAGTAGATAGAAGATGTTCTGAGACTAACAAAGAGATTAAAGTAGATGGAGTTGGTGATGATCAAAGTGATAGTGGAAGAGGAGGAGACTTTGAAGGACAAAAGAGAAAAAACATGATTACGTGGCTTGGACCAAAGTATCCTTGGTTGAATGAAGAAACGGAATGAATAACTGAAGACTTGTTTATGAAGCCTGGTGCTTGACCTGTCATCACATTTAATCCATAATATAAAATGAGTGGAAATTTACCGTTTTACAAATGCGAAAATGGAAAATCAGGAAAAGTTTTTAAAAATGTATTAGGAAATGAATGTGCAATGAAATCCGTGCCAGATGCTCATTTTGAAATGTATTTAGTCTGAATACATGAGATTAGAATGTTAAAACTTAAATAATGCCGAAGAATTAATTGAGTTGGATTTATGATATTCGGACCATTAAAAGGTGGGAAATGGAATGAAGAAACATGTCCACTTCAACAAAAAGCAAAAATGGGAACGAGAAAAAAACAAAAGAAAGAAGAAAGTATGGTAAAAATAAAATGACAGGAATAAATCCATTTGTATTTACAATAAATATGAATGGCTTAAATTTATTCATAAACATGAAAAGTTATTTAGTATTAAAAAAATAAATTTTGACACAAGAAAATTGCAGCATAAGCAGCTTGAAACTATTAGGGTAAAGTTTCTACAATACTGTAATATAAGAGTATGTTAGCATCTCTGTACAATATTATTTATGTATGGCTTTTTTTTTTTTTTCAAGACAGGGTTTCTCTGTGTAGCCTTGGCTGTCCTGGACTCACTTTGTAGACCAGGCTGGCCTCGAACTCACAGCGATCCGCCTGCCTCTGCCTCCCAAGTGCTGGGATTAAAGGCGTGTGCCAGCACTGCCCACCTATACAGTATTATTTAACAAGAGGAATAAATTCTGAGAAAATATTGTTAGATGATTTCATCACAATAATAACATAGGATGCTTACAGAAACTATCATGACCACCATATCACTGAGGAAAAACTTAGGGGATCACTGTTGTATATATAGTATGTCATTTGCCAAATTGTTATTTGTGTATGACTAATTGAAAGTAAAAGCATAAAAAGAGGATGTTATATTAACAAAGGACTGGGTCTATATGTAAAATAATTATTATTGAACTATTCTAACAAAATATGAACTAAGTTAATAGTACTAAACTACAAGAAAATTTTGACAACTTTAATCACAGTGAATACTATAAATCTATCTCAGAAATAGGCACCTTAGATTTTAAAAAAGAGAGGATGTGGAGGATTTCAGTCACATTACTAACTCTTACTTTGAAAGGTAATTGCTGAGGAATAAATTCTACTAAAACACAAGAAACATTTTAATTTTATTCATGTCTCCAGAACTCAAAATATTTGGAAAGATATCCAGTATACTTTATGAACTTAAAAAGTCCTATTACCAAATCTGAACAAAAAATAACAGTGGCAGAAGAAACTGTGACACAACTATACTTACAAACATAAATGATATGTTAGGGTTATCTAGAGAAATAATGGAATGAATATATATATATATATATACACACACACACACACACACAAACACACAAACACGCGCGCGCGTGTGTGTTTGTGTTTTGTTGGAATGACTTACAGGATACAGCCCTACTAATCCAACAATGGCCAGCTATGAATGGAAAGTCTAAGAATCTAGTCGTTGCTCAGTCCCACAAGGCTGGGTATTTTAGCTTGTTTTTCTGAATAATCTGGAATCCCAAAGAAGTAAGCTCCAATGGATGTGCTGATAGAGTGAGTAGTAGCAGAGAAAGAAGGAACAACCCCTTCCTCCTTCCTTTGTCCTCACATAGACCTCCAGCAGAAGGTATGGCCCAGGTTAAAGGTGTGCCTAGAGGTCAGGATCAAACACCTGCGTCTTCCAGATACAGATACAAGATACAGATGAAAGGCATGCTGTCTTCCTTTCTCAAGATCTAATTCACAGGTGTGCCCTCCAGTTCTGTATTGGGGTTCATTCCAGATACAGTCAAGTTGACAACTGAGAATAGCCATCACAGATTGAAAATTATTTTATTTAGTAGAGTTATTTGAAAACAATCATGTTTGTTGCTATTAAAATAATCATTGTAAGCCAGGCGTGGTGGCACATGCCTTTAATCCCAGTACTCTGAAGGCAGAGGCAGGTGGATCTCTGTGATTTTGAGGCCAGTCTGGTCTACAAAGCAAGTCCAGGACAGCCAGGACTGTTATACAGAGAAACCCTTTCTCAAAAAAAAAAAAAGACAAAACAGCAACAATAATAACAACAAAAACAATAATAAAATATTGGATTTAATTTGGACATTTTCACATGTAATTCATTTTGATAATAGTCTTCCCCGTATTACCCTCTCTTATTTTCCATAGCATTCCTACTAGTGAGAACTGCTTAGAAGACTAGAAATATGAAAAGTAAATTGTTCACAAGCTTAACTTTTATGAGCATCCTAGAAACCAAGGGGTGTGTGTGTGTGTGTGTGTGTGTGTGTGTGTGTGTCCTGGAAAACATCTAACATATGAACTGGAAAAAAATAACAATATCTTTCATTTTAGTCGTCAGCATTGTACAAGTCACATTCAGTGGATGTGAAAAGAAAAGTGGAAATAATTTAAGTGCACTTCAATTGGAAAATGAGTAAATACGATAAATAAAAGTTACTAGGTATGCTGTTTGTTTTACACAGTATGCTTAGCACTTGGGAAATGGATGCAGAAGAATCAGGAATGCAAGACTAGCCTCATGTATAGGAGTTCAGATTTGGTAAGAATTGCTTGTGATCTGTCTAAAAAGTTAACAACAAAAAATGGAAAAATACATAAAAGGATAAATGGAATGTGGCTTATATATTGAAAAGTTTCAGAGTATTAAAAAAGAATTTTAAAAATCTAGATGTACCAACAGACTACTAAAGCACTTTGAGAAAAAGTACTATATTTGACATCACTACTTAATAATACATATGCAAAAGTAGTTTATATTTTCTGTCCCATGTTTTTTTGTTTGTTTGGTTGGTTGGTTTTGGTTTTGGTTTTGGTTTTTTGAGACAGGATTTCTCTGTGTAGCCCTGGCTGTCCTGGACTCCCTTTGTAGACCAGGCTGGCTTCTAACTCACAGCCATCAGCCTGCCTCTGCCTCCGAGTGCTGGGATTAAAGGCGTGCGCCACCACCGCCCAGCTGAAGATTTACTTTTATTTAATACTATGAGTGCTTTGTCTGAATATATATCTATGCATCACATGTATACTTTGTCAGGAAAGGACAGAAGAGGCACCAGATCCCTTAGAACCGAGTTTGTAGATAGTTGTTGGCCACCATATGGATGCTGGGAATTGAACCCAGAGCCTATGAAATGCCAACCAGAGCTTTAAACCTTTGTGCCACCTGTCCAGTAACATTTTGTTTATTTGCTTATGGGACAGAGTCGCACTATGTAGCCCTGGCTAGCCTGGAACTTTCTGTGTACAAAGGTCGATCTTCAGATCCACCTAACTCTCTATCTCTAGTGCTTGAGGGAATCAGACGTTGAAAAAATAAAGAAAGAAGCTGGAGTTATAGTTCAGTTAAGGCCTATGCTACTGTGCCCGACCTCTTTTTTACTTTTATTTATTGATTTTTTCCCTTTGATGATTTCTTTTGTTTCTTCTGTAGGCAATTTTTAACATTTATTTTTGAGATTACAATATAATAACATTTGTTTTATTTACCCCCTCCCTTTTCTCCCTCCAAGCCTTCCCATATACCACTCTCCACTCTCCTTCAAATTCCTGGCCTCTTTTTTTGACTAATTGTTATCACATGTATGTATATGCATATGTATTAATATAATCTGTTGAGTCTATGTAATGCTACTTGCATATATGTTTTCGGAGCTGACTGTTTGGCACTCAACAGCCAATTGGTGTGCTCTTCCCTGGGGAAGACCACCTCTCCTGCTCCCAAATCTTCTCCGCTGTCTGGAGTTCTCTGTATAGGGTTGAGGCCTCATGGGCTTTTCCCCATCCGTTTTGGTGTCACCCTTGTTCCGTTCACGTTCCGATACTTTATGAGGATAGATTCTGATGTTACTTTTTTGTTTGTTTGTTTGTTTGTTTGTTTTTGAGACAGGGTTTCTCTGTGTAGCCTTGGCTGACCTAGACTTACTTTGTAAACCAGGCTGGCCTCAAACTCACAGAGATCCACCTGCCTCTGCCTCCCGAGTGCTGTTATTAAAAGTGTGCGCCACCACACCCGGCTGATTCTGATGTTACTAGATAAACAATCTCACAGCAAATTCCCCAATCCTCCAGCTCTCACAATCTTTCCACAATATTCCCTGAGCGTTAGGTATGGAAGTATTTTGTAGGTGTATCCATTGGGACTGTGCTCCACAACTTTCCATTTTGATTGGTTCTAGTTTTCTGTAGTAGTTTCTGTCTGTTACAAAGATAAATTTTCTTTCTTTCTTTCTTTCCTTCTTTCTTTCTTTCTTTCTTTTTCAAGACATGGTTTCTCTACATTATCTTGGCTATCCTGGACTCTCTCTGTAGACCAGGCTGGCCTCGAACTCACAGCGATCCACCTGCCTCTGCCTCCCGAGTGCTGGGATTAAAGGCGTGCGCCACCATGCCTGGCTGATAAATTTTCTTGACAAGTGGTGAATATTACACTTATCTGTGGTTACAAAGACAAATGTTTATAGATTATTGCTAGGTATTATGCTGGTTTAGTAAATTAGTGGCTGTAGATATTCTGCCATGAATTTGCTAGCCCTAAATAGTTAGCTAGGTTTCCAGTACCAGACACAGTTTTCCTCTTGTGAGCAGATCTTAAGTCCAGTTAGGAGGACTGTGGTTCCTTCGATGGTATGCATGCAACTACTGCACCCTTAGGGTGATCATGCCATGCTGGTGGTTGATATGGTCATAGGTATCATAACTGGGTAGGATTGTTGGTTGCCTCCCTCCTTTGGAACCTTATATGGTCCTTCTGGTACCACGAAAGCTAGTCCTCAGGGAGGGAGCATTCAGGTCAGTTCCAGTACAGGGGTCTCTGCACCCTGTTTCTCAAGTGTATGGTGTCTTCATCAAAGGGAACCTACCTTCCACCTGGGGGGGGGGGACCAAGGCCAACAACAATAGGCTATATATGTTGTGAGTCTCTTAGACAGCCCTGGCCAACAACTCAAAGAAGAGCTTCTCCTGTCTGGTATTGGGGTTTCATTAGGTGATCTTTAGCTCTCAGAGGGAACATCATCAGCCTAGATGAGAAAAGCTCATTAAAATTATACATGCATGTTTATACGTTGAATTATGTGTATTTTAGGTAAATAGTTAATAGCATAATTCCTTGTGCAGGAGTGTCTTGATTACATTAATTGAGGTAGAATAAGACCTATGATATTGCGTGTGACTCCATTCCTTAGGTTTGAGTCCTAGGCTGTATAAACATGGAAAAGTGCTGGGCATGGTGTCATACTCCTTGAATCCTAGCACTTGGGAGGCAGAAGCAAGCGGATATCTGTGAGTTTGAGGCTAACCTGGTCTACAAAGTGAGTCTAGGACAGCCAAGGCTACACAGAGAAACCTTGTCTCGAAAAACAAACCAACCAACCAAACAAACAAAAAAGAATGGAGAAAGTAAGATGAGCAATAGTGGCAGGTATTCATTAATTCTTTATTTTTTATTTTATTTTTTTGCTTCTGACTGTGTGCATGACTAGCTGCTTCAGGTTCTTGCCTTGACTCTCCCCACAAGGATGGACCTGGAATCCTTCACAGGTATAACCAGATCACTTATTAGACAGTTCCTTGCTGTGACTCCATTTTCAACTGATCCTATATTTCCTCAAGCTGACAATCAAAACAAACCATCATATGCAGGGAGTAAATAGATTGAGGCCCAATATTGTGTGGGAAAATCTCAGGGGACAGAGTGATCTACTTAAGGGTATACATTTTGTGTGTACCTTAAAATTGCCGTAGCCTGGAATAAGCCAAATAAATTTGCTTTTCTTGGGGTATTTTTATCATAACAACACAAACTATTTGGAACAAGTGAAAGAAACTTGTCCTAAGTACTGCCATTTTGTTTTCAGATTACCTTTTAATCAAAGGGTGAAACTAAGTTCAAGTTCCCAGGCCCTACAGGAGCTGAGGGACTCCCCAATAGCAACCAAGTTCTGTTATTCATCTTTTTTTTGTTTTTGTTTTTGTTTTTGTTTTTTTTTTTGGTTTTTCAAGACAAGGTCTCTCTGTGTTGCCTTGGCTGTCCTGGACTCACTTTGTAGACCAGGCTGGCCTTGAACTCACATCGATCCACCTGCCTCTGCCTCCCAAGTGCTGGGATTAAAGGCGTGCGCCACCACGCCTGGCTCATCTTTTTTTTTTTTTTTTTTTTTTTGAGACAGGGTTTCTCAGGCTGACCTCGAACTCACAGTGATCCTGCCTCTGCCTCCCAGTGATCCTGCCTCTGCCTCCCAAGAGCAGGGATTAAAGGCCTGCGCCACTACCCTCAGCTTTTATTCATCTTTTGTTCCCCAAACATAATGACTATTACTGACCAGGAAAGAACAAATGGATTTGATTGGTTGGCCTGTAACATTTTATCTATTGACATAGCTGAACCATATAAGGAAAGCCCTTATCCCTAAATCCTGATTGGTGTCAAAACAAAATGTAACTGTAACTTGGCAGATATGTTTGTGGTTTTCAAGCTTAAAAGCTCTGAAACATTCAGGCTCAAGGTCAAAGTTCAGCTCCTGAGTTTGTTCTGCAGCCCTGATTGGTCAGGAGTCCCTTGATTAAAGCAAACTTTTGTCATCTGTATTGACTTAGTGTTTGAGTTATATTGGATCTGAGCAGACCCCATAACAAAACAAAACTAAAACACTGACTTTTTTG
The DNA here is from genome assembly GCA_907169655.1 of Acomys percivali. NCBI lineage: Eukaryota > Metazoa > Chordata > Mammalia > Rodentia > Muridae > Acomys > Acomys percivali. The sequence goes on along the minus strand of OU015745.1, from coordinate 69,097,875 downwards.
AGGGATCTATTTATCATTGGATTGCGTGTTGGCTCAATTTTGAATGCTAGACATCTGGGCAATTCTCTTTCTTTCTTTCGTTCTTTTTTTTTTCTTTGCTTCCTTCCTTCCTTCCTTCCTTTGCACCATTAAGAATCAAGTTCAGGGACTTGAGCATGCCAGGAGGTACTCTACCACTGAGCTATATCCACAGCCCTTGGGAAACCTGCTTTACTGCAGCAGTCTAACTTACTACATGGTCCTTTGAAATATATCTCATCAGGGGCTGGAGAGATGGCTCATTGGTTAAGAGCGCCACCTGCTCTTCCAAAGGTCCTGAGTTCAATTCCCAGCAACCACATGGTGGCTCATAACCATCTATAATGTGATATGGTGCCCTCTTCTGGCTTGCAGGAGTACATGCAAGCAGAGCACCGTATACATAATAATAAATAAATAACTCTTTAAAAAAGCTTTTAAAAAAGAACTATATCTCATCAGAATAATTGGTCTTTATTGTTATATGTTAAACCTAAACACATTATAATGAGTATCAGGCTAATCTGTATAGAGGCTGTGGAAGACAGAAAAAAAACCCAGAGATCTCTACAGAACCTGTGGACATACATCATCATACATAAAGGGGCTTTGTGGGCATGGTTTTAAGGATTTTGAGATAAGATTATTCTGATATAATTACAAGGTCCTTATTCAGAAGCAGAACAAATTCAGAAGATATGAGGCTAAAGAGAGGCACACATCAAACACACACACACACACACACACACACACACACACACACACACACACACACAGTGGACAGAGACAGACAGAGAGAGAGAGAGGTTGAAGGAATTTAGGCAGCCTCTAGAAGGTAGGAGAAAAAGAAGACAATCTCTCCTGAAGCCTCCAGAAGGAACATAGCTCTACCAAACCTTTGACTTTAGAGCTCCTGTACTGTGAGATAACAAATGTGTGGCTGTAAGCCAAGGGGAGCCGGGCAGCTGAATCTTCCCCAGATCTCTCTCAAGATAATTCTTACACTGTATCTTGCTATGCAAGTGTGAGGACCTAAGTGTGGATCCCCATGTAAATGCTGAGTGGGCATGGAGGCCTGCCTGTGAGTCCAGATTTTGAAGGGTAGATTCAGGGACTGCCCAGAGAAAGCTATGTCGGCGTGCCCCAGGGACCCTGCCTTGATGACTAGGTGGAGAGTGATCAAGGAAGACACTCAGGACAGCCTCAGGCCTGCATATGAACACACACACCCTCAGCTCCACTACAGGTGCACCCACGAACATACTGTGCAGAAAAAGTTGGAGACTGCTGAGCATAATGGCTCTTGCCTGTAATTCCAGTATTCCAAACTTACAGCAATCCACCTGCCTCTGCTTCCCAAATGCTGGGATTAAAGGCTGAGTGAGGCGGGAATGCCTATTGTGAATTTGAAGCCAGCTTGGACAACGTAGTAAGAACTCAAATTTAAAATAATCATAAATTTATTTTATTTTATTTTTTGCTTTTTTTTGAGACAGGGTTTCTCTATGTTATCTTGGCTGTCCTGGACTAACTATGTAGACCAGGCTGGCCTCGAACTCCCAGCGATCCCACTGCCTCTGCCTCCCGAGTGCTGGGATTAAAGGTGTGCGCCACCACCACCCGGCCATAAATTGTTTGTTTGTTGTTATAATGGACTTTTCCATCCTGGCAAGTTAATAGAAATGGCCACCTGTTGATTACTTATTACCCAATTACAACTTACTGAATCTTCAAAATACTATAAGGAAGATATGGGTTTTTTGTTTTGTTGTTATTTTTTGTGGTTTTTGTTTTGTTTTGTTTTTTGTTTTGGCTTTTTGAGACAGGGTCTCTCTCTGTTAGCCTTGGCTGTCCTGGACTCACTTTGTAGACCAGGCTAACCTCAAACTCACAGCGATCTGCCTGTCTCTGCCTCTCAAGTGCTGGGATTAAAGGCTTTCGCCACCATGCCCGGCATAAAGAGGATATTTTTATTCCTGCATTTCTGTTCAGAAATTTGAGGCATAGAAAGGAATATTCTGAAGAGCATAGTGAGGAAGTGAGCTTGTCTTCAAAGGCAGTGCAGGCATCTATCCACCTCCCACCTTCTCTGACAGCCCCTAACTGCCCCAGGGTGGCTAGCCAGGTAAAAGCCACCAGTCTCCCCACACATCCAACAGCAGCAATAGGGCAAGCACCAGGGGTGAGGGACCTCCTGGAAGGCACAGTGGATTGCTGGACGCTAGCCACCACCTGCTGAGACTCAGGATGGCAACACTGGCTCCCTGGGGTTGGCCTTCAAAGGCCTCCCACAGAGATCGAAGCAGAGGGCCAAGGGCCTTCTTCCTCTCAATTCCTTTTCTGTGTGCACCTGGGAATCGCCTGAAATATTTTTTTTCCTACTTTCTTTGAATTCTTTGACTTTTTTCTTTTCTTTTCTTTTCTTTTCTTTCTTTCTTTCTTTTTCTTTTTTTTCTTTTTTTTTTCTTTTTTCTTTTTTTTTTTGAGACAGGGTTCCTCTGTGTGACCTTGGCTGTCCTGGACTTGCTTTGTAGACCAGGCTGGCCTTGAATTCATATTGATCTGCCTGCCTCTGCCTCCCTGAGTGATAAGATTACAGGCATAAGCCACCGCCTTCTGCTCTTTGAATTACTTCAAATGACTGTAAACTACACAATTTTATTTGATTATCTTTATTTGTGTGTGTGTGTGTGTGTGTGTGTGTGTATGTGTGTGTGTGCTGTGTAGGTCAGAGAACAAGTCAGTTCTTTTTTTCCACCAAGTGGGTCCTAAGGATTGCACACGGTGCACAATAATAGTTATTTTATTTTAATACTTTGGGGAAATACTTGTTTTCATATTGTATTTGATTGTGTGTGTGTGTGTGTGTGTGTGTGTGTGTGTGTGTGTGTGTGTAGGTGGGGGCATGTACATGTGTGCCTGTGAGCACCTACAGAGCAGAGGAGGATGTCAGGTGTCCTGCTCTGTCACTCTCTGCCTTATTCCCTTGAGACAGGGTCTCTAAAGCTGGAGCGAGGCTGGCAGCCAGCACGTCCCAGTAGTCCTCCTGACTCTGAGCCAGGGTTACAGCCCTGTGCCTGGCTTTTTTTTTTTTTAAACATTGTTCTGGAAGGTTGAAACTCAGGTCCTCATGGTTCATACAGTGTGTGCTCTTACCCACTGAACCACGGCTAGGTTTGACTCTCAGCGCTACATAAACCGAGCTTGGTGGTGCACTCCCTTTATACCCGCATTTTGGAGAGGGAGGTAAGAAGATCAACAGTTCAAGGTCACCTTCAGCTACATAGTGAGCTCAAAACCAACCCGCTTTAAAGGAGACTGTGTTTTTAAAATTAAAATAAGAGATACAGTAAACTTATACTTACTGATGAATGGCCCATTTCCATAACGTGATACACTGAGCACAAGGATTGTCTCAGAGGTGGGGGTTCCAAAAGGAGAAAGAACTACTTTTACCTACAACTTTGTAGTCAATTTTTAAAATTCCGTGTGTGTGTATTATATGCATATTTTAAAATAACTGAAATGGGGGGCTGGAGAGATGGCTCAGCGGTTAAGAGCACTGACTGCTCTTCCAGAGGTCCTGAGTTCAATTCCCAGCAACCACATGGTGGCTCACAACCATCTATGATGTGATCTGATGCCCTCTTCTGGCCTGTAGGTGCACATGCAGGCAGAGCATTGTATACATACCAATAAATAAATAAATCTTTAAAAAAATAATAACTGAAATGGTTTCCAAAGTGTTGCATATCTTGCAATAAACACTTATTAATGGAACTCAAGACATGACTTCTGACTAAACTTTATTTGTTTATTTGAGGAGGTGCATACCACAGAACATTTATATAGCTCAGCGGACAACTTGAAGGAATAGATCCTCTCCTTCTGTCATGTAGGTCTCACAGACTGAGTTCAGGTAACCAGGCTTCCTTCTCAGCAAGTCCAGCCATCTCGCTGGACGCTAGCTGACTCTCAAATGCTCATTTGCTGTGATCCTTTTCCTCATGAACTTTTCTTTTTACAGTGTTGGTAACATTTGTATGTTTTATTACCTGAAAAAATAAATTTTCAATTTTTGAACATTATAACTTCATTTTGTTACACATGTGCACAAACACACACACGTTTTTCTTCTTGATCATGGTGGTGATGTATGTGTAATAGGCGGCAGAGCCCTTTTATTCCTACAGCGTAAAGTTATACAGTATACACTGATATTTACTTTCTTACATATTAAGTTCTATAGTTCCTGATTGTGTCATGGTTCTTTCTATAGGTAGTTTATTATATATGTGTGTAATAATGTAAATGTATATGTAAAATAATTTTAAATATTTAATTAAAAAATATAAAAGCACAAAGAACAAGAAACACAATTTTGAATGAGAAAAAGGACAATTTTCCTAAAGGGAAAACAAAAAGTATACAACTATTTTACTAAGGCAGCATAGTCTTGACAGAAATAGACAAGTAGATTAATGGAATAAAGTGTTTATCAACACAGTTCCTAATGAACTTTAAAATTTTTTATTTTATTAATTTATTCAGATTACATCTCACTAATGAACTTTTAACTCACTGTGTTCCACCGGAGTGGTGCACAATTTGAGGACAGTGTTGCTGAGTCCTGGGGACAGTATATGTGAGAGAAAAGATGAGGCAAAAAGTGCCAGAATTGTGCATATTTTCATGTTTGTTACTCTTATATTCTAGAAAAGAAACTTTCAGCAAGTGGATACGTATGAATCTCAGGGTCTAAGTTCAGGAACATTTGAAATATAATGTTCACTTCCCATAACTGACCTTAGGTCCAGTCTCTGTGCTGGCTGGAGTCCTTATCCGTCGCACTGTGTTACTGTTTGGGAGCCATCGCTGACCTGGCAGGTAGGTGAGTGTGCTGTTCATTTGGTCTTCTGCTGAGATATGGGCATCCGACTGGCACAGGGCCTAGTGATAAAGTGCTACCATGCCCTGCCCAAGGCCTCAGGGTTTATCCTAGCATTGATGAGACTGGAAGGGCGGGGGTGGGTGGGGGGTGGGTAGAGGGTACGGGGGAGGGGGGGAAAGAGAGCGATGTTGTTGAAGTTGTCAAAAGATGGTAAAAGCACTAGGGAAATGGTCCCGTGGATACAGGGCTTCCCTTGAGAGTATGAGGACCTCAGTTCAGATCCACCAATACCCACTGAAGCTATATGTGGCTTCAAATGCCTATAACCTCAGCACTGAGGGGTGGGGATGGCTGAGAGAGGATGATTCCAGGGGTTCAATGGCTACAAGTCTAGTGAGTCTCAGTGAGAAAACCCTGTCTCAAATAAAAAAGGCTGAGGGTTGGAGAGATGGCTCAGTGGTTAAGAGCACTGACTGCTGTCCCAAAGGTCCTGAGGTTCAATTGCCAGCAACCACATGGTGGCTCATAATCATCTATAATGAGATCTGCTGCCCTCTCCTGGTGTGTGGGTGTATCTGCAGGCAGAATATTGTATATGTAAGAAATAAACAAATCTTTAAAAAAAATAGGCTGAAAATTTTATTTTAAAGAAGTAGCAGAGCCGGGTGTGGTAGCGCACACCTTTAATCCCAGCACTCAGGAGGCAGAAGCAGGTGGATCGCTGTGAGGTCAGCCTGGTCTACAAAGTGAGTTCAGGATAGCCAATGCCACACAGAGAAACCATGTCTCGAAAAACCAATAAATAAGAGAAAGAAAGAAAGAAAGAAAGAAAGAAAGAAAGAAAGAAAGAAAGAAAGAAAGAAAGAAAGAAAGAGGTGACAGGAAAGCTGACTGAGGAAAGTTTATTGAAGTCAACTTCTGGTCTCCACACACATGCCACCACAGGTGAGTGTGTGCATGTTGACACACACATGAATATACTACATATACTAGATAAATAAGACAGTGAAGTCCTGGGCCTCACATACATGAATATACTACGCATACTAAATAAGTAAATAAGTAAGTAAATAAGAAAGAAAGACAGTGAAGTCCTGGGCCTTAGGGGGAATTGACTGTTCTCCATTTTTACATTCTGCAAGGCTTTGTTTATGTCATGGATTTTTTTTCACTTTCAGATTCATAATAGAGCTGAGGGAAACTGATGGTTCTGTTGCTACTCCTTGAGGTAAGAATGTTGAACCACTTAACACCTCTATGCCTCGGGTTCCTCACTAGTGAAATAGAAATAATAGTGCTGGTCTAAAAGTGCCATGGGGAGAGAACTGGGGAGGTGGCTCACTGGGGAAGAGCACCCCAAGTTCAGTTTCCAGACCTAAATGGTAGCCTATAACTCCAGTTCCAGGGGAACTTTAAAACTGCCTCTCTTCTCCCCCCCCCCCCTCCCCCCCCCCCCCCCCCCATTGTCCCTTAAGTAGCTTCCCTTTCCTCTTTTCTCCTGAGAGTTGGGTGTCCAATTCTGTCAAATTTTCTGTGATTTGTCACTTTCTTTTTCTGTCACTCAATCAGAAATCACTTTCACACAGGCATGCTTCCTTCTACAAACTAACTTTCCCTTCACTGTTTGGGATTAAAGGCGTGTGCCACCATGCCCGGACCTAAGCATTTCTTTACATGATGTTGCTCTATACCAGGCTGGTATTGAACTCAGATATGTTTGCCTCTGTCTCCTGCATTGAAGGTGTGTTTGTATTTCATCCAAGTCACACAGACCTAGAAGGTCTTCGGATGTGATCTCTTGCCAGAGCAGCCATATTCTGAATTAACATTCCTCTACAACATGTCATTCAGAGACTAGACCATGGAGGACAGACATGGTCTTGATCTCTTGATCTGACAACTATGTTAATGTCAGGATGACATTTTTTTCTTTTTCTTTCTTTTTTTTTTAATAATTATCTTTCTTTTTTACTTATACATTATTACGCATATAAACTACCTATAGCATGAAGAAGCAGGAAACAATCAGGAATTATATAAATGTTACATTTGAAATGTTTTGGCTATTTGTATTTGGCAACTTTGAAGAAAACATCTTTCCTATCTTGGTGCATCTATAATTCTGAATGTAAATCAGTATCTATCATATCTTTATCAACTTAAAACATCTGTCTATCTAGACCTAAAAACAACTTAACCCCTAAACAACTAAGCTTAATTGTGAAACTAAACTTTCTGGCCTTCAACCCCATCAGAGACTTGAGAATGAATAAAATTAATTACCTGAGTAAACAGAGAGTGTAGGTTAGCAGCTTCCAAAATGAGAAGATGACAGAGACAGTTTGCTGCCTAACAGTCACCCAAAATTCTCTATAACATTGGAGCATCATCTTCAGCCTTCTGACCCAATGTATCTGACAGACATATTTATGAGGCAGCCTGACTTAGCAGGGTTCGGCCGTCGAGTCTGCCTGCATCCAAGCTTGCCCTTTTTTAGGCAGAATTCTGTCTATAACAGAAATGAGGACATTTTGCCCAGTGACTTGTTTGCCACATTTATAGCCATCTCCATAAGGAGGTTCTTTGATGCTCATCATCTTCTTTGAGGTAGGCTGGGTGTTGCCAGGAGTTAACCTGCCTTATTGTCAAAGAATCTGTAAAATAATAAAAAAAACATCTTTAAATGTCATATTCTGTATGTCTCTGAGGTTTTTGAAGACCTTATATATTTTATCTTATCTACCTATAGAATCATGTCTATCTGTTACACCTAGGCTGTATATTCTTGTGATAAAAATAGACTAGTAATTGACATGATCACGATTTGATCAACTAACAATTAACTTGTATTACTTAATTATTCTATGTAGCCTGTAATAACACTTCCAAAGTATTGGAAGTAAACTTTGTATTATAGTTGAGTTGTATAGGTATAATACTTAATATTAGAGTAGAAGTATATATAATGTGTGTGAAGAATAATCTTTTTGTTTGGTTGGGTTTTTTTTTGAGACAGGGTTTCTCTGTGTAAACTTGCTGTCCTGGACTCACTTTGTAGACCAGGCTGGCCTCGAACTCACAGTGATCCATCTGCCTCTCCCTCTGGAGTGCTGAGATTAAAGATGTGTGCCACCATGCCTGGATTGTGAAGAATAATCTCACATTTGAATTATATCCCAATATATCAAAATTAAACTTATTTTGCATTAATATACACAATTCTATACCAGGGAATTAAAAATAACTTTGTGAGTAACAAGGCATTAAGCTGAGGAGTAGATTCAATAATCTACTTTTTGTCCTATCATCCCTATATATTTCTATATTTCCCCTTCTTTCTTTGCAACACGTATCTCCATACCTACAAAAGAAAGATAAAGGAAAAGAGAGACATCCCTGAGTCCAACCTTGTTTTCTCTTGAATAAGATCAATAATAACTTATACCACCAACTCTCAATGAAAATAAACATCTAGCCTGGTCTACAGAGCAAGTCCAGGACAGCCAAAGCTACACAGAGAAACCCTGTCTCAAAATACAAAAAAGCAAAACAAAAAACAACCAAAAAACCATCTATAGCCCATGAAAACAACCAAAACCCTACCTAACCCCCCTTAAGGGAAATGGTGCGCCATTCTCTTAAGGTTTCTTCTGGCTGATTTGAGATGAATAATACCTTTGTAGGGGCCCAAATAAAATTGGGGAAAATGGTTAAACAAGCTAGGAATAGCATTTGTGGTCCAGATTCTAAATGTTGAGAAATTCTAGGCTTAATTAAAGTCCTGTGTGAGACAGTCTGAATTGGTGGACCAATTGGGATCGGAAACTTTCTTAGAAGCTGTCCTGGGAGCTATCCTGTTCTGATGAGGAACATCAACTGCAGCACTTGGTGCTGGAGCATGAAGGATGCAGGATGTCAGCATCCAGCATGCCGAGAGGAATGCATCCTGTCAGGTCTGATTGAGCATCAATGTCTTGTTCTTTTGTTCTGAAAACATATAATTTCTCACAAGCATTATATGGTCCTGAAATTATAAATACATGAGGTGTGCATGATGCACAGAACCATTAAAGCTGTTCTCTGCTCTTTGTATGAGCAGAAGACATCTGTAAATATTCATTCATGCCATACGAAGAATGGCCTCTAATAATAAATCACATGGATTCTGTAACCAACAAGAAGCCTTGTCTATGCATAGACACTCATGTCTCAGCCACTCTCAGAGCTATTCCCGTGTAGTGGGATTAGCAATATAAGTTACCTGCTTGTTCTGCAGTTTGAATTCTCCACATCCCGATTGTAGCCCCCTCCCTCATTGCCTTCCAATCCCCCTCCCTCCCTCATTCCTTTTCTCTCCCTCCCCTAGTCCTCAGAAAGGGGAGCCCTCCCCTAACATCTGACCTCAGCCTATTAAGTCTCATCTGTACTACTTGTAACCTCTTCCACTGTGGCCAACAAGGCCACCCTGCCAGTGGGAAGTGATCAATGTTGGGGGCCAGAGTCCATATCCAAGTGCCCATATTGTGGGACTCACAAGGAGACTGTGCTGCCTATCTACTACATCTGAGTAGAGGGTCTGGGTCCACATCATACATGGTTCTTGGTTGGTGCATCAGTCTCTGTATTGTAGCGTGATTATCCTGTATTATGTGGCTAATATCTGCTTATGAGAGAGTATATACCATGCGTGTCTTTCTGGGTCTGGGTTACCTCACTCGGGATATTTTTTCTAGATCCATCCATTTGTCTGCAAAATTCAAGATTTTCTTGTTTTTAATAGCTGAGTAATATTCCATTGTGTAAATGTACTACAGTTTCTTTATCCATTCTTTGGTTGAGGGACATCTAGGTTGTTTTCAGATTTTGGCTATTACGAATAAAGTTATGAACATAGCTGAGCAAATGTCCTTGTTGTATGGTGGAACGTCTTTTGGCTATATGCCCAGGAGTGGTATGGCTGGGTCTTGAGGTACAATTATTTCCAATTTCCTGAGAAAGTGCCAGATTGAAGGAGTGTTCCCCTTTCTCCACATCCTCTCCAGCATGTGCTGTCACTTGAGTGTTTGATCTTAGCCATTTGGATAGGTGTAAGATGGATTCTCAGAGTCATTTTGATTTGCATTTTCCTGTTGACTAGGGACATTGATCATTTCTTTAAGTGTTTCTCATCCATTCGATATTCCTCGGTTGAGAATTATCTTTAGCACCACGCCCTATTTTTAAATTAGGTTATTTGGTTTGATGGTGTTTAATTTCTTGAGTTCTTTATGTATTTTGGATATTAGCCCTTTGTCAAATATAGGGTTGGTAAAGATCTTTTCCCAGTCTGTAGGCTGTTGTTTTGTTCTGTTGACAGTGTCCTTTTCCTTACAGAAGCCTTTCAGTTTCATGAGGTCCCATTTATTAACTGTTGATCTTAGAGCCTGAGCTGTTGGTGTCCTGTTCGGGAAGTTGTCTCCTGTGCCAATGAGCGCAAGGCTCTTCCCCACTTTTTATTCTAACAGATTTAGTGTCTTGTTTTCTGTTGAGCTCTTTAATCCACTTGGACTTTAGTTTTGTGCAAGGTAGTAAATACGGATCTATTTGCATTTTTCTACATGTAGCCATCCAGTTAGACCAACACCATTTGTTGAAAATACTATCTTTTTTCCATTGTATGGATTTGGCTTCTTTGTCAAAAATTAAGTGTCCATATGTGTGTGGGTTTATTTCTGGGTCTTCAGTTTGATTCCACTGATCAACCAGCCTATTTCTATGCCAGTACCATGCTGGTTTTTTTTTTTTTTTTTTTTTTTTTTTTTATTACTGTTGCTTTATATTACAGCTTGAGATCTGGGATGGAGATTTTTCCAGAAGATCTTCTATTGTACAGGATTGTTTTAACTGTTCTGGGTTTTTTGTTTTTCCATATGAAGTTGAGAATTGATCTTTCAAGGTCAGTAAAGAATTGTGTAGGTATTTTAATGAAAATTACATTGAATTTGTAGATTGCTTTTGGCAAGATGGCCATTTTTACTATGTTGAGTCTCCAGATCCACGAGCATGGGAGAACTTTCCATCTTCTGAAATCTTCTTCAATTTCTTTCTTCAGAGATTTGAAGGTTTTTTTTTTTTTCATACAAGTCTTTCACTTTCTTGGTTAGAGTTACACCAAGATACTTTATATTATTTGTGGCTATTGTGAAGGCTGTAGTTTCCCTAACTTCTTTCTCAGCCTGTTTGTCATTTGTATACAGGCGAGCTACTAATTTTTTTTTTTAGTTGATTTTGTATCTAGACACTTTGCTAAAGGTGTTTATCAGCTGTAGGAATTCCTTGATAGAATTTTTGGGCTCACTTATGTCCAAGAAATGTTTCTGCCAGTTTCTGATGAATTATGTTTCTAGCAGGGAAAATGCTTCTCTGAGTGACTTGCTTTGACCTTGAATGTTTTGAATGAAGTGGAAATGACACTGTGTGGCTTCCAAGGTCAGGCTTTGGAGAGCATTATAGCTGCTCTGAATCCACCATGATGTGAGGAAATTCAGGCTAGCCTACAGGGGAAAGAACTCGGAAGCCCCATCTGACTCTAGCTTGTGTCAAGTTGACAAAACACAAAACAAAACTAGCCAACACAGTAACCTGTACTGGTCTTGAATTCACTGCATAGCACATACACCCTGCCCCTAGGAAGGCCCTGAGCTTATGGTCTTTCTGTTTCAGTCTTCCAAGTAGCTGGGGGTCATAGGCCTGTAGTACCACATAGGCCTTGATTTCTTCACTAGCCATAACCATGTCTTTTGTTCCACCAATGACTCCTCAAGGAAAATCCAGTTCTCAAACCTCTCATACATCAGCAATGCCTTGTAGACAACACCATTGTATTGCACCACTTTATTTTCATAATCTGTTAATCTGTTTTTCTCTCACTTTTTTTTTTTTGTTTTGTTTTTGTTTTTGTTTTTTGAGACGGGGTTTCTCTGTGTAACAGCTCTGGCTGTCCTGGAACTCACTCTGTAGTCCAGGCTGGTCTCGAACTCACAGAGATCCACCTGCCTCTGCTTCCCAAGTGCTGGGATTAAAGGCGTGCGCCGCCGCCGCCACCTGGCCTCTCTCACATTTTATATCTCACTAGACCATGGCCTACAAAGCCAAGATTAGGGTCTAATCTTTCTTGCATCTTTAGTCCTAAAGAAACTAGGTATAATCCCAGCATTCAGGAGGCAGAAGCACGGTCCAGTGCTGCCTTTTAGGACATACTCTAACTTTATGGAGTTCTTGTGTGTCCAGAGAGCCTGGACGGCTGCCTTTGGCACTGAGCCCAGGGAGGAACTTATCACAGTCTGCCACTCAAGCCTGGTCACCGCTCATGGCAGTTTGCTTTCCTTTTTTCCTTTTTTCCTTTTTTTCTTTTATTGAAAATAGATTTTTTTTATATAAAACATATTTTTTTATCACATTTTCCCATCCCCCTACTCCTCCCAGTTTCTTATTGTCATCCGTTCCATCCAGCTCACGCCCCTTCTGTCTCTGATTAGAAAACAGACATCTAAGGAGTGATAATAAAATAAGATAAAGCAAAAAAAAACCCAAACCAGAACAGGACAAAACAACCAAAGAAGAAAAAGAGCCAAAAAAAAACACAAGAAATAAACATAGACGCAGTGATGCAGCCACACCCTCACCCAGGGATCCCATAAGAAGACAAAACCAGAAACTGCAGCCTATGTGCAAAAGACCTGTAAGGCTTCTGTTTTGTTTTTAGTGCCCTACCACCATGAGCCAAAGAAATTCCAAAGACACCGTTGAGTTCAGTTTATCTTGGCCATCTACTGCTGGGTCCGGAGCTTGCCCTTAAGACTGGTTTGTTTCTTCGGCGAGATTCCCTTGGATTAAACTAATTTTTCCTTCGCAAGTGTCTATCATTTCAAGATAGCTCCTGAGTTAAGGATAAAGCCTGTGTCCACTTCTCCTTTGAGCTCTTGGTCTCCGTCTGGTGCAAAGCTGCGCAGGCCCTGGTGCGTGCTACCAGCCTGTCTCTGTGAGTTCGTATATGCACTTATGACTACAAGGCCTTGACTCCTTGGTGTCCGCCATCCCCTCTGGCTCTTCTACTGTCTCCTTTTCCACAGAGTTTTCTGAGCCCTAAAGGGAGGAGTTTGATGGAGGTGACACTTTTAGGGCTGTGTTTCAAAGCATCTTACTCTCTGCATATTGTCTGTCTGCAAGTGTTTGTGTTTGTTTCCATCTGCTATAGACAAAGCTCCTCCAATAATGACTGAGCAAGGCATGGATCTGTGAGCATGTCAAAGAGTTGTTAGGAATCACTTTTATTGCTTTAACAGAGCAGTAGTGTTTGGTTTTCCCTAGGCCCCTGGGCTATCTAGTCTCGGGTTCTTGGTCACCCAAACAGCACTGGGTATATGGGTTCTATCATGCAGTGAGTGGACCTTAACTCAAACTAGATATTGATTACCCCCATAAGCTTTGTGCCACTATTATACCAGCTTATTTTGCAGGTGGGTCACCCTTGTAGATGAAAGGGTTTGTGGCTGGCTTGGTCTTTACCTTTCTCCTTTGGTAGCATGCAGAGTGCCTTCTAGCACCACTAACACTAGTCCACAAGGGTGAAGGCTCTGGGTAGGCACTAGCTTGGCTTCTCCATGCTCAGCGAGTTGTTGTCAGCAGCAGGGCCTTAAGGTCAGTTTGTGGAGAGCCACCAACAGCCGTGGATTGTTTGGGGGCTGTGGACCCTGTGGGATCCTTTCAGCCAAAAAACATGATTATATGGAACCCATTCCAAGTACTGGAAGTTTCATTTGGTGATGAGAGGTGTCCAGTGGGAGCTGTGTCTCCCTCGCTGTCACATTCATTTATATGTATATTTTAGGAAGCTTCTGTATTAGGTGTCCATGTGACCCCTCAAATGGCCCTTAATTTTAGCTGTCCCTCCCTGTATTCCCTCCTGTGTCTGCCTCTTCCCCACTCCTTGTTTGATCTTCCTGTCCTAGTCTGCCACCACTTCCTATCCATCCATAACTATTTATTCTATTCACCTTTCCTAGTGAGATCCGTACCCCAACCTAGCCCCTTATTTTCCTTACTTCTGTAGTTATATATATTTTTGCTTGCTCATCAATGACTTAATAGCTGACATGCACACGTAAGAGAATACATACCATATTTGTCTTTCTGCGTCTGAGTTACTTCACTTAGGATGTTTTTTTTTTCTAATTCTATTTACCAATGAATTTTATGATTTCAGTTTTCGGGAGCTGAGTAATATTCCATTGTGTAAATGTGCCACGGTTTTCTTTACCCATTCATCTGCTGACAGCCATCTTAGGTTGTTTCCAATTTCTGGCTATTATGAATAGACCAACAGAAACATGGTTGAGCACGTGTCCTTGTGGTAGGATGAAGTATTCCTTGGGTATATACCAACAGTGGTATAGCTGGGTCTTGAGGTAGATCGATTCTCACCTTCCTGAAAATGATATACTAATTTCCTTAGTGGCTGTACAACTTCACGCTCCCACCAGCAATCGATGAATGTTTCTTTTACTCTACATCCTTGCCAGTGTGAGCTATCATTTGTTTTATTGATCATGGCCATTCTGATTGGGTAAAATCAAATATAAGACTAGTTTTGATTTGCATTTCCCTGATGACTAAGGACATTGAACATTTCTTTTTTCCCCCCCAGGGGGAGGCAGATGAGTCTTTTAATAGAAAAACAAGAACCACATGTGCAACAGTAGCAACACACATTTTTTCTTCAGTTCTAGACAGCTCCAAGTTTCTGTTCTTCGCCCTGGGAGGTGGCCTGTACCCATCCACAACCACAGCGTGGTCTCACTCATAGGGCTCTAATGTCAACTGTTCCTGGGCGTCACGTTCTCCTACTGCATCTTTTTCTCTTCAGATGCAAACACAGCTTCTGCGGAGGCTGAGGAGTCAATGCAGTTGGCCTTAATGAAAATCACAAAGGGTCCTCCATGCGGCAGGAAGGTGTAGGCATTCAGGGCCACAGTCCGGGTTTGGTCTAGCTGGGCTACATCGGCAAAGATCACATCCACCATTGCGATAAGCATGCAGTACTTGTGTGGGTGCCGAGCATCCTCAATCACAGGGATTGTTGGTCCTCTTCTTGGTCAAGTTGATGAGGTCACGGCCAGAGCGGTGGGGAACTCATCTGCATAGACCGGATCATTAGGACTGACAATAGCAGAGATGTGGGAGACTGTGGTGTCTGAGGCTGCACCAAGGTTGAGCGCCTCGGGCCCCAGCTTGATGTGGATTTGGTCCACGCCACCAAGGATTGCTGCTGCCAGCTTGGAGCGGAAGGGGTTCCAGGCTCGGTACTCAATTTTGTCATCTCCCTCTGAAATAGAGACTCTCTTCTCTCCATACACAGATTCTCCAGGCACCAGATTCTTTGTGACAAGTGCATCCTTTCTGCAGCAGTTAAAGACGCCTTCATGCCGATGTAGTTTCACCATCACATTCTTCCCTGACTGGTTTCCTCTTTTGCCTCCCCAGCCACCACCTCAACCCTGGCTGCCCCCAGACTGGAAGTCTCCACCTCCTCCTCCCCCTCCTCTCCTTCCTCCCCCTCCTCCCCCTCCTCTACCTCCTCCATCCCCTCCGCCACTGAAGCCACCCCCTCAGCCCGGACTCTGTCGGATCTCACTTTGTAGACCAAGTTGGCCTCAAACCCAGCAATCTGCCTGTCTCCGCCTCTCTGAATGCTGGGGTTACAGGCATGCACCACGACACCTGGCCCATATCCCATTTTTAAATTGGGTTACTTGCTTTCCTGATGTCCAGGGTTTTGTTTTGTTTTGTTTTTAGCTTTTTAGATGTATAGTTGGTTTAAAAAAAAAAATCTTTCCTCATCCTGCAGCCTGCCACTTTGTACAAATAATGGTGTCATTAGCCATACTTTTATAAGAAGCTTTTCAGTTTCATGAGGTCCATGTATTAAATGTTGTTCTTAGAGCATGACAGTTTTCTTTCCCAGTGACTCCTCCAAACCTCATTTGTCCAATAGACCATAAAACACCTGCTGCAGCGCAGCTGGACACTTGGGAGACAGGAAGGAGGAATTGCCTGTTTCTTCTTGCTCTCCTGGTATTGGCTGTAACTATCTAGTTTTGACATCGTTTTAGCAGCAAACTAACTAGTTGTTCTTCTCTCTTGTCACCACCTCTTGCTCTAAACCGCAGCTATACACTGCTGCGATGTAACCAGCCCTAACCCCAGAAGTGCTGATTTGCTTATTATCTTTAGTGCTTGCTTGCAAAGTAAAGACTGGGCTGCTGATAGCCACATGCCCCCAGCTGCTGGCCATCAGATTATCACAGAGGGCTGGTGCATAGCTTGGCTAGCAAAATCCAAGCCTAGCATACAAAAACCCTCAGCTTGGTCCCCATCCCTCATCAACTGGTTATGATGGAATTCGCACCTGTAACCCCAGCACTTGGCAGGTACAGGCAGGAGGATTGGAAGCTCAAGTTTATCCTTACATGCACAGCAAGTATGAGGCCAGACTGAGGTACACCAGAGAGACCCTAATTGGAAGGTCAACATGTCACACACACATTGCATCCATGCCAGTCAAGAAGGTGGAGAACCATACAAACTGATTCAACTCAAATGTTGGCTCTCCAGATGACCTTGAACTCATCAGTCTCATCGTGTGTTGGCTTCAGTCCCCCAATTGGATGCGGTGGCGCATGCCTATAATCCCAGCACTCAGGGAGGTAGAGACAGATTTCTGTGAGTTTGAAGCCAGTCTGGTCTACAAAGCAAGTTCAGACAGCCAAAGCCACACAGAGAAACCCTGTCTCAAAAACCAAGACAACAACAACAAAAAAAAAAGAAAGAAAGAAAGAAAGAAAGAAAGAAAGAAAGAAAGAAAGAAAGAAAGAAAAAGAAAACAAAAATGTCCCTCGCAGGCTCTGGCTTTTGAATATTTGGTCATCAGTTGGTGGCATCCTTGTTAGAAAATGTATGTCACAAGGGACAGCAGAGGGGACAGCTTCGTGATTAAAAGCCACTTCCAGTGCACTCCCCTGCCTCGTCTCTCTGTCTGTTTTGCCCTTGCAGTTGAGGATGCGAGCTCTCAGCTTCCTGTTATGTGTGCTTTGCCTAACACTGGCTGCTATGCCTCCCCACTTTCCAAACCATAAGCCCAAATAAACTGCTACTTCTTTCTTCTTCTTCTTCTTCTTCTTCTTCTTCTTCTTCTTCTTCTTCTTCTTCTTCTTCTTCTTCTTCTTCTTCTTCTT
>OU015745.1:69068994-69080684 GCA_907169655.1 Acomys percivali | reverse complement strand
TTCTTCTTCTTCTTCTTCTTCTTCTTCTTCTTCTTCTTCTTCTTCTTGAGACATGGTCTCCCTGTGTTTGCCTTGGCTGTCCTGGACTTGCTTTGTAGACCAGGCTAGCCTTGAACGATCCACCTGCCTCTGCCTCTGCCTCCTGAGTGCTGGGATTAAAGGTGTGTGCCACTACGCCCGGCTCTACTTTCTTTCTTCCTCTTCCTCCTCCTCCTCCTCCTCTTCTTCTTCTTCTTTTTGTTTTTTGTTTTTCAAGACAGGGTTTCTCTATGTATCCTTGGCTGTCCTAGACTAACTTTGTAGACCAGGCTGGCCTCAAACACATAGATCCACCTGCCTCTGCCTCCTGAGTGCTGGGATTAAAGGCGTGCGCCACCACACCCAGCCATCACAAGTTTTACCAAGTTGGAAAAGAGCCTAAAAATCCAGCAATGACAGGATTTCAAAAAGAGGCTCAGGCTACCCCAGCCTGTAAACTCTTAAAAGGAAAGGTCATGGCAAGTCAGAGGAGTCTCCCAAGAAGCCTCTAGCCACTTTGTGGTCAAAAAACTTTCTCTGGGGCCTAGAGTGCCAGGTCTCAAGGTAGGTCACACAGTACACTTTCCAAAAAGGGCTGGTGGGGGAGAGGTGGGACAAGAAATAATAGCAGGGGAAGCAAAATATGAGCAAAGTACAATGGTGCGCATGTATGAAAATGTCATAATGAAACCCATCGGCTTCTATACTAAAAATGAAATTTAAAATACAATATTAATAAGTCAGTAAGATAGCTCTCTAGGTAAAGGTGCCAGCTCCTAAACCTGATGACCCAAGTTCAGTCCTCATGGTGGAAGGAGAGAACCAACTCCCACAAGTTGTTTTATGACCTCCATATGTGTGCCATGGCATTTACATACCCACACACAAAATAAATAAAATAAGAGCATAAAAAAGTCTTTTGAAAATATTTAAGAAGAAATAAAGAAGAAAAGGATTTTAAAAGAAGGAAAGACCTTTACGTAGCCCAGTGACTCAACATTGCAAACTGTTGAGTGCAGTCCACTTGTAGATCCACATGTGCTAGTCTGAGAGGGATGCTTCTGAGGGATGCTTCTCGAGAGCACATACAGTTTGGCTGTGACTGTGCAGAGGGTGGGCCTGGAGTCTGCATTCACAGTTGTGTCAGCCTCCATGGGAAGGAGAGGTGGGCTTCCCTGAGTGGCCAGAAGTGCTTGCTCTGTGTCCCCACTCCTTGAAGCGTTTAGCCCAATCTTGAGTCTTCGGATGCCTATGTTTATGTATTAAGTGGATGGACTCATGTATCCCTGGGTAGCAAATAAAATATACTCTTGAGACATGTCTGGGATTTCTGAGCAAGCTTAGCATCTTAATTAGTAGACTAAGTAAAAAACATCTGTGTCACCCACATGGGTGGGAAATCTACTGAATGCCCAAATGAGTGAGTTGTCTTTTCTTTTTTTTCTTTTTGAGACAGGGTTTCTCTGTGACTGTCCTGGACTCACTTTGTAGACCAGACTGGCCTCGAACTCAGAGTGATCGCTGCCTCTGCCTCCCAAGTGTTGGGACTAAGAACGTGTGCCACCACCGCCCGCCTGTGACTTGTCTTCTTAATCTGGGATGTTTATCTTCTCCTTGGTCTCAGGCCTTTGGACCACAGGACCCACACTAAGCTCTGCTCTTTCCTACCCTGAGTTCTTAGTCAGTTGGACTTACACTGTGAGTTACTTGGCTCTCATGCTTTTGGTCTTGTACTGAGTCATATACCACAGGTTTCCTGGTTCTTCAGCTTGTAGACAGCAAAAGTGTCACTTCTTGGCTTAAAACAAATTACATGGAGGCTGGAGAGATGGCTCAGCGTTTAAGAGCACTGCCTGCTCTTCCAGAAGTCCTGAGTTCAATTCCCAGCAACCACATGGTGGCTCACAACCGTCTATAATGAGATCTGGTGCCCTCTTCTGGTGTGCAAGCAGAACACTATACATAATAAATAAATCAATCAAGAAATAAGAAACTACCTGAACCATAATATGAGTGTTTGTATGTGTATATAATGTATATTCAATTATACATGATTAGAGTGTATACACTGTACATATGTAAATACACACAGTCTTGGTTCTTTTATTCTGGAGAATCCCAGAATACAGGATTAACCTGGGGCTCACCTCCCTGGCATTTGGCAGAATCATACCTTGCTTGCCTGCCGCCCTTTTAGGGGTTTGAGTGATCCTGGTTAACAAGCTTCCCCAGGGGCAGCTTCTCCCTTCAGTCTTATGGTGCCTCTGATGGACTCCAGGCAGCACCTGCTCTCTTGCTGTTTGTCCTGGCAACCTTCTACAAGGCAAAGAGCATGGACAGGCCAGTGGCACAGGTGAGTACAGCCAGGAGCCAGGTTACCAACTGGCCAGGAGTGTCGCTGTCTTGAGACAGCTTTTAGAGTGTGGGACCTTCCTCCTCCCCACACCTGTGTTCAGTGTTGGTCATTATCAAGTACTCCTTTTTTTAAAGATTTATTTATTTATTATGTATACAGTACACATTAATTAGATCACATTATAGATGGTTGTGAGCCTCTATGTGGTTGCTGGGAATTGAACTCAGGGCCTCTGGAAAAGCAGTCAGTGCTCTTAACCCCTGAGCCATCTCTCCAGCCCCCAAATACTCCTTTCATAAAGGGACACAGTGGCACATGCCTGTAATCCCACAGCAAGGTGGGTGGTGGGGGCATGAGGTGATTGTAACCAAGTTTGAAGTATTTTCATTTAATTTAGTTATAAAATCATTTCTGTACTACGTTATACATTACATTACACAGCAATTACACAGAGAGATCCTGTCTCAAGAAACAAAAACAAACAAAAAGATTGTCTCTAAATTGTGTCACTTTAAGGACACAATTTGCCTTACTGAGCATGTACCAAAAACCAGTTCAGGCCAGATCAATCTTGCCATTCTTCCACCTGGACATTATCAGAGTGTGACTGAATAGAAACTGTCAAAGTGTGATGGTCATTAAGAGGTAGGAGAAACCATTCCATTGTTCAAAGTGGTATTTATGTTCACCTTGATGCAGATATGGGCTCCATGCTGCTAACAGGATCCTAGGAACATTTTCAGAGTAGTGTGTGTGTGTGTGTGTGTGTGTGTGTGTGTGTGTGTGTGTAGGACACACAGGTAAGGGGCTCAGGTTGCTGAGGACATTATTTTTAGTAGTACTTATTGCCCAAAGTAGAGTCTCAGATTGCTAAACTATTTCCTATGCTTGCTTACCTCAATAGTAAACTAATCTCAGCATTTATCCTGTGTCTGGATCGAAACTCTTTGTCCCAGGGTTTTTCACCTGTTGTCTCCCAGCTCTGTGAATAGCTCCTCTGCCCTTCTCAGGAGCCTCAGTCTATTGTGTCCTCTTTTTCAAAGCATTTACATCCACAGTTTGGACACATCAGCACTCCTTTTCCCATTCTACCACCACGTCAATGAACTGAGCACCCACCCTACCTCTGCTTGGTCTTGGGTCTTCATCTTATCCCAAGAAATTATAAAAGTCAAGACAGATCCTAGGATATCAGAATTCTCCCTTTGAAAGTGTCACTAAGACTGGGTGGTGGTGGCACACGCCTTTGATCCCAGCACTCAGTGGGCAGAGGAAGGCAGATCTCTGTGAGTTCAAGGCCAGCCTGGTCTACAAATCGAGTCCAAGACAACCAAGCCCACACAGAGAAACTCTGTCTAGAAATACCAAAAATAAAGACAAAACAAACCCCAAAAGTATCACTAGTAAATTTCCTGACTGTTCTATCAGTTTTAAGTCTAGTCAACGCTGTGCTCGGGATTGAATGCATTGTAGGCAAACACTGTGCCAGCGAGCTATGTGTCCATGCCAGCAGATAGCAACACCAGCAATTATAGGCACTTGTGGTCACTTAATGAAAGAATCGCTGTGTACTATGGAGCAGACAAGAGACGTGACCTAAATTCTGGGTGTCCTAAACCGTGGCTTAATATGACCCTTTTAAAGGTTACCACCAAGGAAATGAGATAATTGTTCACGTCATAAACATGCATTAAGCTGTAAAACCACAGCAATTTTCTGGAAAATAACTGGATCGAGTTTGTTTATATTATCAAAAGGCATTGCCAGACAGGGTCACACTCCAAAAGAAAACAAGGAAAATGCAAGCAGATTGTTCTTATTAGGGGAAAACAACATATTCCTGGTATCGCATAAACAGATTTTTATAAAACCACTGACTTACTCACTAGTTATTTTTGCTGACTTACATATTTCCTTTACGGTAAAGTTTAATATGGTTCTACATGGTCATTATTTGTATCCTCAACCTCTTCACCTGCTCCTGTGATACCTGCATTCTGGCATCGGTATAGGGCACTAGAGATAACCCCAGTGGGACATCAGCTCCCAGAGCATGCCCTTCCAGCCAGGGATGGATACAGGAGCACAGTGTGGCTGTTGCATTCGTTTTCCTGAGGAGCCATGATCTGACAGCCACAGTAGAGCCAAGAAATCATACCAACCAAGCGTAGCTTAATGAGTAAGTGTAACTGGGGTTAGTTATGGGAGCACGGGTGAGAAGTTACTTGCAGGGGTGTGGGCAACTTGCAGGTAGCCATACCACCAAAGAAGAGCCTCCCTCTTATATAGCCTGGGTGAGGGGTTAGACCTCATGTATCACCTCATGAGCCATCAATATCCTTGGCCCAATCTTGGGAGGGTCTCCTGTGGGGCAAGCACAGCTGCTCTGGATGGCCAAGTAATGCCCAGAGGACAGAGTTCCACAACACTGGCTAGAACTTTTCTGTGGGATCTTCCTCATCAGAACTTGGAAAAGAGCACTCTGTCTCGCTGGTTGTACATTTTATCTATGTAAAGCTGGAATTTTCTGTGAGCAGGTCCTCTCCCCCAGGAGGAAGCCAGTCTATGAAAATGAAGCTAGCAAGAAGACAGATGAGATCGGGTGTGGTCGAGCGGGACTAGACAGTAGACCCTAGCAAAGGCAAAAGTTCAGGAATGAGATGGAGAGATGGCTTAGGGGCTGAGAGAGCGTACTCCCAGCACCCAAATCTAATAGCTTGCAGCCCCTGCAACTCCAGCTCAAGCCGCAGGGAGAGAGAGCCTCCCGAACCGCAGTGCAGTCCCTTTGTAAACTTTGTATTCTTTCGGGACTCCCTTTGCAGTCCAGGCCCCCGGCCCGGGGATCTCCAGCAGCCAGGTTGGGCCCCTATGTCTTGCCCTGGGTGCCCCCTCTTCAGTTCTTTAGCTCCCCCAAGTGCCACGCCCTGTGGTCCCTGAGAGGGGTGCTCCTTCCTATCCTCAGACTGTGCTGCCTGTCTCTCTACCCCTCCGGACAGCAACACCTCAGGACTCCAGAGCCGCTGAGGCTGAATCTCCACAGCCTGGGGATCAGAGATCAGAGGCCTCAGCTAAGGCTGCTGCTGACTGGGCACTCAGCGAGAGGGAGGCGTGTCCGTCTGGAACTAGCCCATGAGCTCTGCAGCAACAATTGCATACACTAGCCAGTTCCCCAAAGCAGGGAGCTGTACGCGATTTGGCGCTGTCATTCAGAGACTAGAAACCAAGGCCAGGAATCTGACCCCTTAGTATAAGTTCATAGTTTAGTTAAACAAAGTTGTTTTGTTTAGCTTAGAATTCAAGTCGGTGTAAACTCCTTGAGGCCCCTCCCCCCCACACTGCTCCAACTGCCATAACGCCAGTTTCAGCCCCAACTGCCACAAAGGCCATCTCCAGCCCCTCAGTGCGACCCCTCACAAATTATGCTAATTTTAGGTAAAAAGTCTGAACAGAAAACCACTAATTCCTAAGCTCTCCAAGCTCAGGACTTAAAATCCCACCAATTCTCACTTTGGAAATCTCTGTCCTAGAAAGCTCCACCCCCTAAAACATCCTATACAAAGGCCAAGTCTGCTCAGTTCTCTGCTGTCTTCTCCTGGGAGCCAGGCAGCCACACCTGCCAGGTTCATGCCCCCTCTCCTGGATTTGTCCCTCCAATAACCCTTTACTGTCTGCTGTGACTCTCTTATCAGAAGAAGGCAAGAAGCAACAAAGAAAGGAAGAACAAAAGCGGGGTGGGGCTGAGGCTTCTGAGCTCCGCTGGGCACACCCTCCCGCAGGAACTGCAACACCTCTTCTGAGGAGGCCTCCTCTCAGAGCTGTGTGGCTCCCGGGCTACTGCGTCTCAGGATGCCCTTGGGATGGATACCTTCCAGTCTCAGAGCTGTGCAGTTCCAGGGCTCTGGAGTGCCAGGATACCCTCCCATCCCAACAGGAAAGCAGGCTCCACAAGGAAATTTGGTCCTTTTATGGCCTCTGCAGACACTGCACTCATGTACACGAACACACACACACACTTTTTTGGGGGGGGAGTTTCGAGACAGTGTCTCTCTGTGTTGCCTTGGCTGTCCTGGACTCACTTTGTAGACCAGGCTGGCCTTGAACTCACATCGATCCACCTGCTTCTGCCTCCCAAGTGCTGGGATTAAAGGCATGCGCCACCACACACTTTTTAAAAAAGATTTATTTATTATTATGTTTACAGTGCTCTGCTTGCATGTACTCCTGCAAGCCAGAAGAGGGCGCCATATCACATTACAGATGGTTGTGAGCCACCATGTGGTTGCTGGAAATTGAACTCAGGACCTTTGGAAGAGCAGGTGGCGCTCTTAACCGCTGAGCCATCTCTCCAGCCCTCACACCCCCCCACTCTTAAAAACATTCTTTCACTTAAAAAATGGAAATAGAACTACATCAATTTCCCCCTCCCTTTCCTCCATTCAGCCCCTCCCAACTACCATCCTTGGAGCCCCTTCCATGTCTCCCCATTTCCAAGTTGATGGCTCCTTTTGCTTTGATTAGTATTGTCACACACACACATACACACAGTATGTGTGCATGAATACACACATATATGTATGTGTGCGTGCAAATACAACCTGTTGAGTCCATTTTATTTCCATTTGTGTTATTTGTGTGTAAATAGTTTCAGGGATAATTGCTCTGCACTGGACAATCTTTTAAGAAACAGTTACAGGAATAATTACAGCCGAATATTGTTGGCTCTGTTTCTTAACAATTAAACTTTATTATACAACCCAACTAGCTTACACAAGAAGGAAAAAAGGTTAAAGGGACAAAAGAGTGAACCTTTTGGTATCCGTTCCACGGGACGGGTCCTTAGGTGTCTCTCTGGCCCGCGTGCTGGTCCGGCCTCTTTGCTGCTCCACCCACGCTCAAGCACGGGCTGAATCTGTTGTTCTCTCCTCCCCACCTGCCTGAGTCACGTGGGAAGGGCGGTCTCCTTCTCCCGTTGAGGGGCAATTAGGAAAACAATAGCCCAGGTGGGGTTCCCAGGTCTGCTTCCTGAATTCCAGGCCCCGGATGGCTCCACTCAGTCTGTCACAAGGTATTCATGGGGTGCCCCAAGGGTAAAAGCCCGCCAAGACTGCTTCCACCAGTGACAAAGCTTAATCGTTCCCACAGAATATAAACCCTATAGGCAGTTGAAGCTGAGCCTAGCCTCTTCCTTCTTCCTCCTCCTCCGTGCATTTCTGTATGTGCCTCCCCGGTGTTGAAGAGCCTTGCTGGGTAAATCCCTGTAAGACATACATTGATTTGAGCATCATCACAGCTACAGTGGTAAGATGAGGGTTTGATTAAAACCTGACAATGGGTGAAAAAAACAGTAGAAGATAATTATCTGCATCAAATTTAAGTGATTGATTACCCTAAAAATCTTTAATATAGCCATGCATCTGTACATAGGCATACGGTGCACACACACGTGCACATCTGCTTTGACTTTCTTCCCTTAGCGGGCCGGGAGAGTGTGAATGCGTGCGTGACCAGTCATATCCACACACATAATCAAATACTTCCTTCTGGGAACGCAGAAAGTCTTCAAAGGTAGAATTGCCCCAGCTCGAGTCCCTGGGGAGTATAGTCAGGCTCAGCAGACACAGCACCAGGTAGAAAGGCTGCTGCCTTCCTCTACAAGCCAAGCTTTGTATTACAGTCTCTCCCTGGCTTCCTACGAAATCCAATAGCGTAGATGCTGTTATCCAAACTTCACAGAAGAGGGGGTTGGAGAGGCGAAGCTGGAGATTACCTGTGATTTAAATGCAGAATCCAAACCCACACCCATACCCAGGCTCTTTTGTACCATGCTGCCTCCTGGTGGCCTGTTGGCTGGTCCTGAGGCCAGCTAGTCACAATATCCATTTCTTGGAACGTTCTCCACGATGTCTAGAATCAAGACACTGATCAAAGGGGGCGATCAAGACCATGTTCTGGGGGCTCATCTGTGAGGAGGCAGGTGGTCTCTCTGCTTAGGGGTAGAATGCAAAAAAACAAACAAACAAAAACCAAAACCAAAATAAAAACAAAACAAACAAACAAAAAAAAAAACCCGACTGGTAATCTCGTGCCTGGTTTGTTTGTGAGGGCTGTGGGAGGCCAGTGAGGATGAACAGAGGACAGTGTCAGCGATGGCCAGAGGACCAATGGTTATAACCTGGTAGTAGGTAAAGGCAGAAGGCGAGGGTGAAGGGCTGCGTGGTTGATGGAGCTCTTACTGAGTCCTAGAGCTGGGATGGGAGGGATTTTTGACTGAGCTGCAGCCCTGTATAAGAAAGGTAGCTGAGCCTTAGCTGGTGAGCGGTGGCCCTCCATCCCTGCTTCCATTCCTGCCTCTGGGTTCTTGCCTAGAATGCTTGCCTTGACTACCCTCAATGAGCCTTTAAGTTGAGATAAATCCTTTGCTCCCCAGGTTGCTTTTGGTCATGATATTTATCACAGCAACAGAAAATCTGACTGGTGAAGTATACCAAATGTTTAAGGGGGGGGAAACTGTGTTAATTGTCTATAATGGCTTCCAGAAAGCAGGAGGAATATGTTGAAACTCAGACGATATGGTAAGCATCAATTTAGTAACCTGACGCAGACAATAAAATTACAGACTAGTATCATGCATGTAAGGATTCCTAGCAAGTTTAAAGCAAATTGAATATGACAGTATTATAAACTTTTTTTTTTCCCTCTGCAGGGTAGAAACTGTGGTTAAGGCCAGTGAGTGGCACATTCCTCTAATACTAACTAGCACTTGGGAAGTGGAGGCAGGAAAATCTGGAGCTTGCGAACAAGTTCAGCTATGTAGCAACTTCTAGACCAGCCTGCTGTACATGAGACCCTGTTACATATTCCCAGCCACACCCATCTAGAGAAATCACGGTAAGGAAGAAGCCCTCTGGTCTTTGGCAGTCTCTGTATCCACGGATGCTTGACAGCAGCAAACTTGGTCCTCAGGTGGTAGAACTGTTGGGGAAGGATTAGGTGTGACGCTGTTGGAGGAGGTGTGTTGCAGGGGTAGTGGGAGCAAGCTGTGAAGTTTCAAAAGACTTGTGCCATTGCCAGTGTGCTCCCTGCATCCTGCTTTCACATATGAGGCCTCAGCTGTCCGGCCACCGTGACTTTACTCTGCCGTAATGGGCTGGATCCCTCTGGCATGTAAGTCCGATGAAACACTTCCTTTGACAAAGTTGCCTTTGTTATCCTTTGTTATGGTGTTTTATCACAGGGATAGAAGGGTTGCCAAGTCACAGGCAGACCTGTGAAACTGCATCGGCTGCGGCTGTGGAAGAGACTGTCAGTTTTAACAATGTTTTGAAGATGCAACACCTGCCCAGTGTTTAAGGAGGGGTGGATCCCTTTGTCTATCCCCCTCAGACCTCCGTGCCTCTGGTGTCACACTCAGCTGCTGCTACTGCAATGCACGTAGGCAGCAGACACTCCTTTGAGGTACCAGAGCTCTGGAGAGGAAGCCACAAACAAGGGCTCCCAGCTCCTCGGCTCCCAGTTTACTGTATATTTCTGTGCTGCCCAAAGGTGTCCAGAACCGAGTGTGATTATTTATTTACCTATTTATTTTGGTGAGATGGGGGTCCCTTGTAGCCCAGGCTGGCCTCAGACATGCACTGTAGCTGAGGAGGACCTTGAAGTTCTGATCCTCCTGCCTCCACCTCTTGAGTGCTGTGACTGCAGCTACACACTATCGCACCTGCCCTATACAGTGTTAGGAGTCAAAGCCGGGGCTTCATGCTCTACAACAGCACCACATCTGGAAGTTTAAATTTAAGCTTTGCTTCTGCTTTACCTGTTTTCTGCTTTGTAATCCAGGGAGAATTTTCACATCCTTTTGTGTGTACACATGTATGAGCATGCGCAAAGGGTCATACACTGGTTAACAATTTAAAATACCTCTCCATTATTATTTCTCTTCCGTTATTTCCTCAAAGATATCTGCCCTAAGTTTCTGGCCTCCCATCCATCTCTCAAAAAGAGGAAGAGCTTGGTCACATGGTCACTTACTAAGACTCTTCTATGAAAATGCAATTATTTTTATTACATAAAATACTGTTGGATTTTATGTAATATATACAGATGCATATATATATATATATATCTTACTATTTAACATGAATTTCAGATTGCATTGTTATGCCCCAGACATATACTTATCATAACTGACTGCTGTTTGTTGTTGTTTTTAACAAAACAAGACAAAACAGGATGCTGGACAGCTGATCTGGCAAGTGAAAACCTGAGCAAAAAGGAATGTCATCACGGCAGCCATTCAGAGGGAGCTTTCAGTAGGAATGGACCTTGGATGTGTAGCAGGGAGGGAGGCTGAGGGAGAGGCAGGCAAGTTCTGTGGTCCATGGGTCCGTTGTCTGCCATGAGAAATGAGCTTTAATGGAGGTGCTGTTCTCGCCCACCCGGCTGCACGTTTTGTTCTCTGGCTGGCACAAAAGAAGGAAAGGTTTTCAGAGACACAGGAGGAAATGAAGTGACAGGAGGCTCCTACGCCACTGAGCTGTACACAGGCAGTTAGAGGTCCATGCTCCTGTAGAGAGGAGGTCTTGAAGGCAAAGCTTCCGGAAAGAACCGTGAAGTCCCGTGAAGTCACCCTTTCCCCCTGCCTGTTAGTGCCACAGATGCACAGATCCCTTCAAATACACTCATTTTATTTTAATTATAATGACATCATACAGTCCATCTAAAAGGCACAGAAAATGTAGAAAACCAGGAAGAAAGAAAATTAATTACTATCCAGATATAAATGCCATCTTCATAGCCTTCTGTTTATTATAAATGTACCCTCTCAATTTTTTTTATTTTTAAAATAATTTCATAGAGACTATAGAGAGGTTCAATAGTTAAGATTTTCTACTTTTCTTCCAGATGAGTTGAGCTCACTCCCAGAATCCATACCATGTAACTCTCAACCACCTATAATCCAGATCCTGAGATCCAGCGCCCTCTTCTGGACTCCTTTGGCAGTGCACTCATGCACATACTCTATAGACACTGTTTAACTTTTTTGTTTGGTTGGTTGGTTTTGTTTTTGTTTTTCGAGACAGGATTTCTCTGTGTAGCCTTGACTGTCCTCGACTCACTTTGTAGTCCAGGCTGGCCTCGAACTCAGCGATCCACCTGCCTCTGCCTTCCGAGTGCTGGGATTAAAGGCATGTACCACCATGCCCAGCATTGTTTAACTTTTATTTAGTGGTGTGTGTGTGTGTGTGTGTGTGTGTGTGTGTGTGTGTGTGTGTGAGAGAGAGAGAGAGAGAGAGAGAGAGAGAGAGAGAGAGAGAGAGAG
>OU015745.1:69049325-69066263 GCA_907169655.1 Acomys percivali | reverse complement strand
TATCTATCTATCTATCTATCTATCTATCTATCTATCTATCTATCTATGTGCTTGTTCATTTGCAGTGCCTCATACATGCCAGGCAAGCACTCTACCACTGAGGTATATCCCCAATCCTTTATGGTTAATTCTTTCTATTAACTCCTTATTGCAATCTCTCTTCTGCTTGGATCCCAAGTGTGCCCTGAGCTCAGAGAAGAGCTTGCTAGTGGGACTTCTCAAGTCAGTCTGGTCTAGCCCCAAACATACTATATAGTACAGGTTGCTGGACTTCTTAAGATTTAATTTTATTATTTTTAAGTGGGGGAGAGAGAGACAGACAGACAGACAGACAGACACACACACACACACACACACACAATCTTCAGGAGCCAGAAGTGTTGGATCCCTGTGAAGCTGAAGGTACAGGCAGTTGTGAGCCACCCAGTATGTCTGCTGGGGCTGAACTCAGGTCCTCTGTAAGTATACACTGCTAACAATTGGATCGTCTCTCCATTCCCACTATGTTGCTATTTAAATAATCGAAAGTTTAACTTGAAAATTCTCTTACACTTTCAGGTTTCAAAGCCTTAGTGGCATATAGTTTAGGAAGATGATTTGTAGTCCTTTTGAGCTACATCTTTTTTTCTCTGTCTGAAAACTGCCTGCAAAACCCCTACTGAGTTCAGTGATGTCCTCCTCCATCACGTCTCTCCTCCCAGGTGCTATGCCCCTGCCCCACCCCATGTCAGAATGCTAATCTATATAGCAACGTGTTCTTCACCTCGTGTGGTTACCAACCTTGAGAACGAATTAGGATCATCCGTTTTCCCTTTCCTGTTATCACCAATAGCTTCGAGGAAGCAAGGCTGTCCGATCTGTCCACGAGGAAGCAAGGCTGTCTGATCTGTCCACGAGGAAGCAAGGCTGTCCGATCTGTCCACTAGGAAACAAGGCTGTCCGATCTGTCCACTAGGAAGCAAGGCTGTCCGATCTGTCCACGAGGAAGCAAGGCTGTCCGTGGTAGTGGTGTCCTCTCCTCTGCATGCCTTCCTAGGGTCAGCTGAGATCAAGTTAGAAGGGTCAATACCGAGTTTCCATCAGTTCATGAACTCCATCGGAGGGGAGGCTGCTGTTGCTGCAAAATGCAGTACTCACCTCAAAAGGAATACAAGTAAGCCTATTCTTGTTTTTTATTTAAATAATTTATTCAGATTACATCCAGAGTATTATCCCCTCACTTGTATCTTCCCGTTCCCTCCTCCCTCCCTCTTTCACCCTATTCCCCTCCCCTAGTCCTGTGACAGAAGGGAACCTCCTCCCCCACCATATGGTCACAGCCTATCAGGTCTCATCCGGGTAGCCTGCTTCCCCTTCCTCTGAGTGCCACCAGGCCTCCTCACCAAGGGGAAGTGGTCAAATTGGGGACACCATAGTTCATGTCAGAGTCATTCTTCACACAACTGTGGAGAATGAGCTGTCCATTGGCCAGATCTGAATAGAGAGGGTCTAGGTTTACTGCGTGCATTGCCCTTGGTTGGTACAGCAGTTTGTGCAGCGCCCCCACCCCCCGCCCTGAATCCAGATCCACCAGTCTTGATGGTCTTCTTATGAGGTTCCTGGACTCCCTGGGTCCTTCTATCTCTCCACTCTTTCACACCTCTCTCACTTGGAGTCCAATAGTGAGTCCCAGCATCTGCCCCGATCCACTGCTGAGTGAAGACTCTGAGAGGACCTCATGGGGCTGAGAAGCTTCTGTAAGGCAGGAAACACTGTCGACAGAACACAGCGACAGCCTACAGACTGGGAAAGATCTTCACCAACCCTACATCTGACAAAGGGCTAATATCCAAAATATATAAAGAACCCAAGAAATTAAATACCACCAAAGCAAGTAACCCAGTTAAGAAATGGGGCTCAGAACTAAACAGAGAATTCTCAACAAAGGAATATCAAATGGCTGAGAAACACCTAAAGAAATGTTCAACATCCCCAGTCATCAGGGAAATGCAAATCAAAACGACTCTGAGATTCCATCTTATACCCATTAGAATGGCTAAGATCAAAAACTCAAGTGACAGCACATTCTTGGATGATGTGGAGAAAGGGGAACCCTCCCTCATTGCTGGTAGGAGTGCAAACTTGTACAACCACTTTGGAAATCAATCTGATGCTTTCTCAGAAAATTGGGAATAGGGCTACCTTAAAATCCAGTTATTCCACTCCTTGGAATATACCCAGAAGATGCTCCACCACACAACAAGGACATATGCTCAACTATGTTCACAGCAGCCTTATTCATAATAGCCAGAACCTGGAAACAACCTAGACGTCCCTCAGTCAAAGAATGGGTAAAGAATCTGTGGTACCTTTACACAATGGAATACTACTCAGCTATTAAAAACAAGGAAATCTTGAAATTTGCAGGCAAATGGACAGAACTAGAAATGATCATCCTGAGTGAGTTAACCCAGACCCAGAAAGACACACATGGCATATACTCACTTATTATTGGATATTAGCCCAACAAGTTTCTGGCTTCTTAAGAATAGATTTTAAGTTGCCAGGTGTGGTGGCACACACCTTTAATCTCAGCACTCGGGAGGTAGAGGCCAGCCTGATCTACAAAGCGAGTCCGGGACAGCCAAGGCTACACAGAGAAACTCTGTCTCAAAAACAAAACAAAAAAAACCCAAAGAATTTTAAGCCAAGCTGTGGTGATGCATGCCTTTAACCCCAGCACTGTGGAGGCAAAGGCAGCAAGATCTCTAAGTTGGAGGCCAGCCTGGTCTACAGGGCAATTTACAGGACAGCAGAAAATACACAGAGAAACCCTACCTCAAAAAACACACAAAAGAATATATTTCAGAAGCTAGAGAAATGGCGGCTCGGTGGTTGTTTGCTGCTTTTTCAGAGGACCCGAGTCCAGTCTCCAATACCTGCATCATAAACATAATTGCTTATAACTTCAGCTCCAGGGGGATCTGATGTCCTTTTCTGGCCTTTGTGGACACATGTGCACACGTGCGTTCACGTACACAGACACATGTGCACGTGCGTGCACACACATACACACAGCCATAAATTTGGAAAATCTTTTTAAAAGAAAGAACACATTTTAAGCAGCACATAATACACAGTGTGATGGGAGCCATCAGGAATCTATCTACATCTGAGTTCTAGGCCAGCCCGGGTTATATGGTGACAGGCTGTCACTATGTAGCCCAGGCTGGCCTTGGAATCTTGGTAGTCTTCCTGCTAGGCAAGCACTCTGAAGCTGAGCTGCAGCCCTAGCCTCCGTTCTGAATTTAGTGTCCACCTGACTGTTTCCGCAGCATCACATGCGACCTTTGTTCTATCAGTCTGGCTTTGAAATCATCTTAAGGATGTCACTGACCTCTCATCCATCCAGAAGGATCTTCTGGAGACCCTGAGGGCTTCCTAACCCCCACAGGCCCCTCTTCCAAGTGCAGTTGTTTCCAGAGACCAGCTCCCACAGAGGACACACCCATTCTGAGCCACAAGCGCCACTTGTCCCTTTCTCTGGGCTGCAGAGTCCTGCGCTTACATTGACAACATGGACTGCTAAAGGAGGAATCAGACTGGTGATGTAACTCCCGTGATAGAGTGAAAAGCTCTGGTTCAACTCCTAGACCCTCCTATGTGTGGTTCCAGCAGAGAAGAAGCAGAAGCAGGAAGATCAGTGTAAGGCCATCCTTGCTTAGCTAGTGAGTTTGAGGCCAAACTGAGCCAAGACCCTAACAACAATAACAACAACCATAATACTAAACTTAAAGGGATAAAATTTGGGTGGTCCAGGCGAGCTTCTCAGTGTGATGGAAAGCACTTGGGAAGGGCCATCAGCTTGGCTTGGGTAGCTTTGTTGGTCCAAGAAAACCCATTCGAAGGCTTTCCCACTGACCCAGGAATACACCATATCATGTTGACGGTGCGTTAATGACGGCATTTGGATTGATTGGCTTCTCTTTCTGTTGTGTGCTCATCAACCTGGAGCCACTGCTCCGGGTTCCAGTCCTGTAGCTGGGCAGGACAAAGTGGAGCAGAGCTGTGCAAGGTGAAGGGAGAGAGCAAAGTGAACACAGTGAACGCCGTGCACCACTCACTTGGCACATGTTGCATTTGAAACTCCCAGGAAATAAAAAGAAACACAAGACCCCTGGGCCTGTGTCACCGGTGGAGAATGAGACAGGGAGATGGCTGGCAACTTGCCTGAGGGCAGCAGGTAGTGAGACGGCTTTGAGGACTTGAGATACCAAAGTAAGGAGATAACAATAATCCACCCGTCACCGTGTGTGTGTGTGTGTGTGTGTGTGTGTGTGTGTGTGTCTGTCTGTCTGTCTGTCTGCATGCGTGTGTGTACGTGTCTCTGTGTGTGTTTGTCTGTGCATGCGTGTGTATATTTCTCTCTCTCTCTCTCTGTGTGTGTGTGTGTGTGTGTGTGTGTGTGTGTGTGTGCGCATGTGTGTAATGAAAGCAGAAGGACTACTATTTGGCAACAAGAAACAGACAAATTGGAGGGAGAAAGGAAACAAGAGACAATGATGGGGGAATGGATAATCCTAAAGCACTGTCATTTACGTGCATGACGATGTCATAAGGAAAACCTGTTATTTTGTGTACTTCCTACTGATGATGATGATGATGATGATAATGATGATGATGATGATGATGATAACAATGCCATTTGGGGCTCAAGAGTAATCCCAGTACCTGGGAGGCTACGGCAAGAGGATTGATATTGTTTTTTAAATTACATGTATTATCTATAGACCTGGTCAGCAATCAATCAAGACACAGACACTTGTTATATTTTAAAATAGCCTTAGTTCACTTAGGGCAGGGCAGATATCAATCTTCTAAACTGCCTCCCATAGTGGGACAGGCAGGGGATCCCTGCCTCAATCCCATGTCATCTGTTTTTAGTAACCTTTATCAAGCTACCTCCCATCCATAATCCCAAATACTTGCTAATGTTCTTCATCTGGGCTGGATTCTCCATCCACGCCGCCGGCCATGTGCTTCTCCTCCATCTAAACCACCATGGCCTTCCTCTCTTCCCTTCAGGTCTCTCTCCTTTCTCCTCATGGCAGTCTCTCTTCTTCCCAGAATTCCTCTCTCTCTAAGCCCCACCTATCTCCTTTGCCCTGCCCAGGTAGGATAGCTTTTTATTAAACAAAAGGTGGGTCACACAGACAGCAAGCAGTAATTAGCATCAAAATACATCAGACCATCCCCCCACACACAACAGATTGACTCAGTTGGGGCTACTTAGTAAGATCCAGACCAGCCTCAGCTATAGCAGGGGACCCTGTCTTGGGAAAAGGGGTGGGGAGGGGGCAGGAAGGAAGGAAGGAAAGAAAGAAAGAAAAAGAAAAGTAATAGAAAGAGAGAGCAATAAAAGATAAATAAATAGGAGGAATAACCATGTCTGGTATAGAGACCTCCAGATCAGGAACTGCGCCCAAAGGGCTCAAGTGTCTGGCTTGGCTCCTGGTCAGCCTGGCCCCTCCAGGACTCCTTTCCTTCTCCAGATCAGCAGCTTCCTCCACTGTGGAACAGCAGCAGCACAGCCTGAGCTCTGGATGCACACTGAGCATTAGAAGTGTCATTGTCCCCATAGGAACCGCTAGATTCTGAGGGGCAAAGCATGTGCCCCCCAGCATCACAGGCCACAAGGAACAACGCTGAGAACAGAGTCAAGCAGAATCCCAAAGTACAAACCCAGGGCTAAAATAGCTCAACAGCAACAACTTTTTCTTTCTTTCTTCCTTCCTCCTTTCCTTTCTTTTTAAAGACGGGGTCTCTCTGTGTAGCCTTGGCTGTCCTGGACTCTCTTTGTAGACCAGGCTGGCCTTGAACTCACAGAGATCTGCCTGCCTCTGCCTCCCAAGTGCTGGGATTAAAGGCGTGCGCCACCATGCCTGGTCTGTCTGTCTTTCTTTCTTTCTTTCTTTCTTTCTTTCTTTCTTTCTTTCTTTCTTTCTTTCTTTCTTTCTTTCTAAAGACAGGCTTTCTCTGTGTAGCTCTGGCTGTTCTGGAGCTCACTCTGTATACCAGACTGGCCTGGAATTCAGAGATCCACCTGCCTCTGCTGGGATTAGAGGCATGCGCCACCAGCTCAACAAATTTTGACTCCAGATTCCAAGGAAAGACTTGGAACAGCTTGCCAGCTTTTACCCCAGCAACCCCTAGAACCCTTGGACTTAGAAAACTGTGAAGCACCCTCCCAATGCTTTTCCCCCTTTATGAGGCTTTCTAAACAGAATGGTTTTTTGGTTTGGTTTGGTTTGGTTTTTCAAGACAGGGTTTCTCTGTGTAGCCTTGGCTGTCCTAGACTCACTTTGTAGACCAGGCTGGGCTTGAATTTATAGAGATCCGCCTGCCTCTGCCTCCCAAGTGCTGGGATTAAAGGCGTGCGCCACCGCACCTGGCTAACAGAATGCATTTTTAACCATTTTTTATTTATTTTTAAAAAATATTAATACATTTGTTCACTTCTTTTTTTGGACAGAGAGGGCATGTTCCATGGTGCATGCGTGCAGGTCAGATGGTAACTTTCAGGAGTCAGTTCTTTCCTTCCACCATGGATCTAGTTGAAGTCCTCAGGATTTTAGGGCAACCTCCCGTGCCCACTGAGCCACCTCGCTGCCTGCCCTCACACATTTGGCTTTTTAATTTCATTTTTATTTGTTTGTTTGCTTATTTATTGGCTTCTTAAGATAAGTTCTCCCTATGTAGCCCTGGGTAGCCTGGTACTAGGTACCAGTTTATAGTCTAAGCTGGCTTCTAACTCCTAGCAATCCCCCTGACTCAGCCTTATAAGTGCTGCAACTGCAGGTGTGCCCCACCATTTCCAGCTTGCCTATTGTTTATTTTTAAAAGCATGTATTCAGGCCTGGTGAGATAGATCAGAGGGTAAAGCCACTTGCCACCTCAGTTTAACACCTTAGGTTCCATCCTAGGATCCACATGACGGAAGGAGAAAACTGAACCCCCACAAACTGTCCCCTGACTTGCACATGTTCACAAACATAAAAAAAAATAAAAATGTAAAAGTATACATTTATTGTACAAAGCGTTGAGCTTCATTATGGCATTTTAATGTCTGTACATTGTGCACTTTGTTGTGTTGTATTTACCCTCCCTTCACCCACTTTCTTTACAGATGTATTTTATGTTGCTTTTGAGATAGGCTCTTACCATTTAGCCTTCCCCCAACTTAAAGAGACCTCTCTGCTCTGCTTCCCCAGTATTGGGATTAAAGGCGTGTACCGCCAAGCACAGACTTCACTGCGGTGTTGTTGTTGTTGTTGTTGTTGTTGTTGTTTGAGACAGAGTGTCTTGTAGTCCAGATTGGCCTTGAACTCCGTATAAAAGAGGATGACCTTGAAGTTCAGCTCCTTCTGCCTCTGCCTCCCAAGTGCCGGGACTGTAAGTGTGGGTCACTGTGCCCAGTTTATTTGTTGGTAGGGACCTAGGACTTTATGATTGTTAGGCAAACACTCCTTAGACTATTTTATTTGGACATTCAGTATCCCAGGGGAATCATCGGAGTCCTTTTATAAATAACCAACTATGTGGACACTGAAGTCCCTTGCATAAAATGCCATGGCATTTATATATAACCCATGCACACGCTCCCTGGACTTCTTCTGGTCATCTCTGGCTTACTTGTAGCATCTAATGTAAATGCTATCACAAATTTGGTAGATTCTGTTCCTCAGGAAACAATGCCAAGGCAAAAAAATCTGGACATGTTTAGAGCAGGCACCATTTGTTTTCCAAATATTTTCTGTCTGAGGCTAGCCTGACTTTGCCTACAGCACCAGGACACAGAGGTTTGCCATATCTGTTTCTCTTCTGGCAGCATCTGTCTGTAGAATAACCGCCCCCGCCTCCGCCCCCACCTGGGTTAGGGGTGTGGCCCAGTGGTAAAGTGCTTGCCTACAAACGCAGAGCCTTGGACTCAGTGCCCAGTTACACCAAACTAATTATCACATCTGCTCCAGCATCTCCACTTTCTCCTTAGACACTTGTACCATCCACAAGCCGTGAAGCTCCACTTTACTCACTTAAAGGAAAAGTGTGAGCCAGGCGTCATCCTCTGTGCCTGTGACTCTCGTGCTCCCAGAAGCTGAGGCAGGAAGATTGCCGTAAGTTCACGGACAGCCTGAGCTACACACAAGAAAAGAATGACAATAGCCCAGATTTACCGGATGTGGAACTCTGTCTTTTATGGGTTTTTTTTGAAAATGGATTTTTTTCCACAGGATGTACTATGGGTACAGTCTACCCTCCACCTCTGCTCCAGGTGATGGCTGTGGCTCGGAACCGCGTGGTTGCTCTCCGTGGGCCGACCGTGCCAGGGCTTGCTTTCTGTGCTGGCCTTGTGTTTTGCCCCTTTTGCTTTCCTCTACTGTTTCTTTCCCTTCTTCTTTTTTCCCCTCCATCTCTTCCTCCTTCCATCCAGTGTTGAGGGATGGAAACCAGGGCTTAACATTTGGTCTATGATCTCCAGATGTCCTCTTCCGAGGAGAAGGGTCCTGTCAACCCAGTGAGAACGCTATTCCAGTTCAACAAAATGATTTCCAATTAAGGTCACATCTGAGGTTCCCAGTAGATAGAACTTACATGGTCGCTATTCACTGTTTTCCTTACCTCCCATGTGCCAGTGTTTGCTACTTTTTGAGCCTCTCAGAGAGAGGTAATGCCAATTGCAAGGCTGAGACTGGACTTAGATTCAAGCAAACACACTTCCTTTCTTAATTGGGTCATCTTTGTTAGGCTCAAACACCGTGTTCTCACTGATATAATTGTTTCGCTGGTGGGGAAGGATGGAAGGAGGGGGAGCAGGGAGTGGCATAAAGAATAAAATAGACCAGCGTAGTGTGGTTGATAAGGTTGGCCTTGTCTCTAGAGATTTCTGCACAGTCCTGAGATCCTCCTAATAATTTTTGGGAAAATGATGAGTATTACTTAAAGGCAACCTGCTTAAGTTCATTAAGGTGTGTGCCTTAGTCAGCTTCGGCTGCTAGAACAAAATACCATCAACAGGAGGGTCTTGTTCCCAGGGGCTTTGGGAAGCCCAAGATCTAAGCATCATTAGATCATTTGAGGGTTTCAGCTTTCTCACTCAAGGCTCATAGGTGTAACCTCTAGCTCACGGGTGCAGCCTTCTCACTGTGTCACACCCTAGTGCAAGGGGTGGCACGTCATCACTCTAGGCTGTCTTTTAAAGGGCACTGACCTCCCCCCCAAAGCCCTCCCTGCTGCAGGGGGGGGGGTCATCATTTTGAGGGTTAGACTTCAGTGAACCTTGGAGACACAAAAATCCAGACCATGCCAAATAGCATTTGGCTGAGTTGTAAGGAGGTTTGTCTTGGTTTGAGGATCTTTTAAGCCATAGATGTTTATGATGATGTTGTGGAGTTTGAGGTTTATAATGGAGGCCTCTCTGCTTCTTATAGATATTTCTCAGACCTTGGTCTATATTTCCCATTATCCAAAGCAGCATACTTACACTTGTCAGATTGCTGACCTAGCCTGGGTCATAGGTAAACAAAATAAATTAGCTATCCCTCCTTAGTATAGAATAGTGTTTTGTTGTTGTTGTTTGGTTGCTATTTGGTTATTTGGTTATTTTAGTTTTTTGAGACAGAGTTTCTGTGTGTATAACCTTGGCTGTCCTGTACTCACTTTGTAGACCAGGCTGTCCTTGAACTCAAAGAGATCCAGCTGCCTCTGCCTCCCAAGTGCTGGGATTAAAGGTGTGCACCACTATACTTGGCTGGTTTTTTATTTTTTGAGAGTGTCACTCTATATCG
Source organism: Acomys percivali (assembly GCA_907169655.1). NCBI lineage: Eukaryota > Metazoa > Chordata > Mammalia > Rodentia > Muridae > Acomys > Acomys percivali. The sequence continues at coordinate 69,056,439 of OU015745.1, read as the reverse complement.
CAGTCTGGCCTGGGAGTCACTATTTAGCCCAAGATGGTCTCAAACTCCTGGCAGTCTTCCTTCCTCATCAGCACACACTGCTTTGTTGAACAAATTAAGCACCTGGTACTTCAGTGATCCGAGTAGTACACATATTACTCCTTCCCCAGGGAGTCCATCGGTGTGTCAGACCCTCCTTGTCCGAGGGATGGGCAGGAGCATTGCCAGAGTCTGGCACTGAGAGGGGCTCCCTAAAAAAGAGGACAGCCATTCCAGACAGAAGAAACAAGGTGTGCCAACAGGCTCTCCAACAGTGTCTTCCACTAACTCAAACATGAGGAGCTGAGAGCAGATTCCCCAAAACCCATGTAAAATCTGCATGTGTCCTTATGCACCCCAACCCCAGCACTGTGGGGGACAGGAGGACGGCTAGGGCTTAGTAGACTGCCAGCCTAGCTAAAAACCTGTGAGCCCCTAAGGCCTCTGAACCTGGATCCCTCCCCACCCCAAGTGCACATATATGCAACCACCACAGACACATCACACATCACACACACACACACATACACACACAAACACACACACACACACACACACACACACACCCCGGCATTTTGGCCGTAATGACATCATCAGGTGACCCACGAAAGCTCTCAAGTAACCCTCCAGAATAATGTGGTTATGCACATTGACACAAATTCGATAGGATTGGCAAGGTGTGTGAAGAACTCCTCCAAGGGCGGCTCTGTGTGCTCCATCAGATCCTGCAGATCTTGCTCCCAAGATCCTGAGTCCAGACTGGAGCAGGCAGCATGACCCAACTGCCATGGGCATCGCAGTCTCCATGGGGAAGTGAAGCTCTGTATCTATAACAGACTTCTGAAGGGCTCAGACAGCAACCAATCCTGTCTTTGGAGTTGCTCGTGCTGGTGGCAATTCACTTTAATGAGGGCAAGAGGACAGACAAAGGGGCCTTTTCTCACCACCCAGGCTCTGGGTGTAAATGCTCCCCCTCCCAACCCTTGCCACCCTGGCCAGCACTGATCACAGCCAACTCGAGAAGTATTAGTTAAGCATATGGGTCTCAGTTGTCAGCTTTCCAATAACTGGACCCTGCTTATAGAGAAAGTGATGGGATGGGGTGTTAATTCTGAATTAAAAATAGCTACTTAAAAAAAAAAACCTATTACTGCTACTAGATCTGTACTTCATTCAGAAAAAGCAAACTGAAACCTAAACTAACCATGGAAGGCCGAATTTCATATTTCATACACCCAGCTTCCCCAATGTCAGCAGAGGTAGGGAGGCTTTGCCCTAGCACTGCTGCCAGCAGCCAAAGGAGCCCAGCCCACTTAGGGACCTCCGCAGCGGTGAAGTCGGGTCCTTTGCCTCAGAGGTGAATTTCAGGACAGTCTGCATGAATGAGTTCATTAAGTACAACACACACTTCATATTTAAGCATGGGCTTGTAGGGAGAGAGATGCTTTAGAACAAGATAGTGCAGTGCCAGGCGTGGTGGTGCACCCTCCTTTAATCCCAGCACTTGGGAGGCAGAGGCAGGTGGATCTCTGTGAGTTAGAGACCAGCCTGGTCTACAAAGGGAATCCAGGACAGCCAAGGCTACACAGAGAGACCCTGTCTCACAAAAACAAAACCAACCAACCAAACAAACAAACAAAAAAGCCTCAAAACCAACCAACCAACCCACCAAAAAAGAACAAGATAGTATGGACCAAAGAGACGGCTGTGGGCTTCTTGAGAGCGATTCACATTTGTGTGTCTTCTCACAGCCATGTCCGAGTCTGTCGCTTTGTGTGTTATGTTGCTAAAAGGATGAAATTTATGACAAGATTAAAAGACTAAGCAAAGCTTTAAGACTGAGAGACAATGAGCTGGCACACTTATTTCCAATGGCTTGAAACATTTCCTTTTGCAAATGAACTTGTATGGTGCGTTTTCATGACTTAGAAATGAAAATGGAGTGTTGATTAGTTAAACAGTTAAACTCAAGATCACAAACATTCTGGCCCTGAGTGAGGGATCCTCGTCTGAGATGTCTGGAAGACAAACACTACCTCTGGAGGCAATTTTAGTTTTTTCTGTTGCGTTCAAGTTTCTGATTCTTAGACAAATCTCAGAGCAAGGAACTTCTTTTTCTTCCCACATCCTCTTAATTTTTCTTTCCCTCTCTCTTTTGTCTCAAAAGTCCCCATGGTAGGGATGGAGAGAAATTCAGTGATGAAGAGGATGAAGTCAAGTTTGCTTCCCAGCAGCCATGTCTAGCAGCTCCCAATTGCCTGTGACTCCTACTCCAGGGAGAGCTGACACTCGTGCCCTCTGCGGTCACCTACACCACGTGCATATTTGTATAACGAAAAATAATAAAACAGGTATTCTTAAAGTATAAATGATGATCTTGTTTTTCAAGCTAAACCAATTAAAATAGAAAATCTAAGCCAGGTATGGTGGCTCATACCTGAAATACCAGTACTCACGAGGCTGAGGTAGGAAGATTGCCGCGAGTTTGTGACCAGCCTGGGTTCCAGGTCAGTCTCAGCTACAGTGTGAATCTCTCTCTCTCTCTCTCTCTCTCTCTCTCTCTCTCTCTCTCTCTCTCTCTCTCTCTCTCTCTCTCCCTCCCTCCTTCCCTCTCCCCTCCCCTCTCTCCCTCTCTCTGTTTTTCAAGACAGGGTTTCCCTGTGTAGTCCTTGCTGACCCTGGAACTTGCTGTGTGGGCCAGGCTGGCCACAAACTCAGAGATTTGCCTGCCTCTGCCTCCCAAGTGCTGAGATTAGAAGTGTGGGCCACCAGTTTGAGCACTATGAAGAGAGGTGGAACAGGAGATGAAAGGGTGGAGAGGAACAGCCTGTTGTGAGTAGCTTGCCCTGCCACCTGAGGTCATGGTGAAGTCCCAGCCCATGCTGCTGCTGAGGGTCAAGTCTGGGTCTTCTGTGGCCATGCAGCAGCAGGGGTCTGTCTCGATGTCCAATGTCTGTGGCTCATGTTGGAGGGGCCAGGAAGCAATATTGATATTGAACCAAGGTATCAATATCAAATCACTATGTGTGTTCTGTAGCTGTTTGGCCCCTTGTAGGGTCCAGCTTGACTCAAGGCCAGCCAGCCTACGCTGAGGGTCCAGCTGTATAAAAATAATGAGGGTCCAGCTTGACTCAAGGCCAGTCAGCCTACACTGAGGGTTCAGCTTGACTCAAGGCTAGCCAATCTATGCTGAGGGCCAGCTTGACTCAAGGCCAGCCAACCTATGCTGAGGGTCCAGCTGTATCTAAAAATATTCCACTACCCCTACCCCTGGAATGTACTTACCCCTCCTAGCTAGCCTGCTAAATTCTGCTTTTACAAAAAGATATAAAAAGCACTTGCGCCTGCTTTCAGGGGTCAGCAGCTTGAAAGAGCTTGTCAGACCTTGATGCGCATCGACTCAATAAAATTCCTGTGTCTATTGCATCGACATCAGACTCCATTTCTCTCTGAGGACTCCGGGTATAGACTAGAGATCTCTCTGGAGGTCTCAGTCTTACAATGTTACCGCTAAAGACCATGCAGGCATTCCAGATCTGGGCTGCCACCTGGGACCATGTTATGTCCAAGGGCTACACAGAACTGGCCCACCCCTCACTGGCTGCAGCACTTGGGAGAACAGCCCAGCACCTAGATTGTGCAACACAGTAGAACTGTCCCTGGTGGTGGGGACACAGGTGAGCTGACCTGGATGCAGCATTGGGTGAGTTAGCTGGGGTAGTGCTGCAGAGCTGGCCCTGGTAATGTGGGTGCGGGGGAACTGGCCAGCTGACCAACTCAGCTACCATCTAGGCCCTGATCCAGGGCCATTAGTTGGTCCACCCCAACATCTATTTTATCTATGAATTGCTGGAGCATGTGAAGGGGCCAGTCCTGCTGACCCAAAGCTGCTTGGTCTCCATGACACAGGGCAACAACAGGATATCTGAGAGGAGTCTTGATGAGGATCCAGTATTGATGGTGTCGCAGAAACCGAGGCCTTGAAACAGACCAATGACTCATTGGAATGAACATTTGCAAGTAAAGATGTGTAGACAAAAGGTATACTATGGAACACACTATGGCACACTACAGCTTCCATGACAAGATTTTTTTTTTATGTTTTGCTTTGCTTTTTAAAAAATTTATTTTGTGGGGGAGGTTGCAAGGGTGGAGGGCAGATGTGAAGGGGTGGGACAATGCGTGGGCTTGAGGCACACGATATGAAACAAAAAAAATCAAGATGAAACAAAACGTATAAAACTAAAAGTATGTTTATAATATAAAGACTGCAATCCTGAAATAATAATACTTGTTTATTGACTAAACAGTACATAAATAGGCATCATAGAAACACATACACATATATGAAATATATATTTACATGGAATATTTATGTATAATGTTTATACAACAAATTTACATTTTATGTAAATGTGCTCTATATAGGTTTAATTTATATGTTACATATGAAAGTATGCTTATTTTATTTATTTGTTTTTAAATTTTTTTTATTTTTGTTTTTTGAGACAGGGTTTCTCTGTGTAGCCTTGGCTGTCCTGGAATCACTGTGTAGACCAGGCTGGCCTCAAACTCACAGCAATCACCTGCCTTTGCCTTCTGAGTGCTGGGATTAAAGGCATGCACCACCATTACCCAGCTAGCATGTTTATTTTTATAATAATGTCTATGTAGTTGGACTTTTCTTTTTTTTGAGACAGACCCCTATGTAGCCCTAGCAGGACTTGAACTTGAAATGTAAGACAAGGATGACCGTGAATTTCTGATCATCTTGTTTCCATCTCCAAGTGCTCCTGTCTGTACTCCCGGTCTTATGTGGCTCTCGAGGGTCAAACTCAGCCCCCACACTATTAAAGCACTCTGCCAGCCACATCCTCAGCTCTCGACAGTATACTCTTTGGGTTTACTAATCAAATACTTAAATACTTTTTGATGATGGTAGTGATGGCACCTTGTATTGGGGTTCAGGGGATTCCTCAGGAGAGATCCCATGTTCTTGTGTCCCACAATCAAGTCTTTGACAGACACATGTAGTAGTAACAAGCAAAGAGAGAGAATGTATTAAGAGGAGGAGGAGGGCTGGAGAGATGACTCAGCGGTGAAGAGCATTGACTGCTCTTCCTGAGGTCCTGAGTTCAACTCCCAGCATTATAGATGGCTCACAACCATCTATAATGTGATTTAATGCACTGTATATATAATAAATAAATCTAAAAACAAGAAAAGAAAAGAAAAAAAAGAAAGAGGAGAAGCAGGCTAAGAGAAAACTACCAGCTCGCTGGTCCTGCAGTGGGGAGTCGGGCTGTTTGTGTTACCTTAGCACAGGCTAGTTGGTTTTTAAAAGCCATTTGCATAATGTGGGCTTTTTTTTTTTTTGCACATGCTCTATTATGTAGTTCCATCTACTGCTTTATGTATTTTATGCATTGCATGACTCATTGGGATCTCCTAGCTACACTCAGGTTTTGTCCTTCAGTAGGATAGAGGCATATGCCACCTTCGGGCTTTCTGGGGTGCTCTGTATCTGCAGTGGTGGGGGCAAAGTAGAGGGCAGTGGAGAGGTCTTTGCCAACTTGTTTTTTTCCATATGATAATTTTGTATGACTTTGCGCAAGGTATTCTCAGCCTCACTCTCCACTCTGCTCTTGTCATCACTACCCAGGACTCTCGCATGCTACCCAAGTGTTCTACCACTGACCTACATGCCCAGCCCAACTGTTGCTGTTTTTAATAAAATAATTTTTCTGTTTCCATGGGGCAGTAACTGGGAAGGGGCTGGAATTTCAGGGCCATTTCCTTTGTGTCTTCTGTGCTTCATAGTTGATGCACTTGACTTTGCCTGGACTAACTTAATTTTATCTTACAAAGAACTTTGTGAGCATTCACAGTGTTGTGGCTAAGCTAGCTCAGTTTCCAAATATACTCATTCATATTGATTCTTGTGAGACTTTTCTTGGAATAGCATAAGTGGTTTCTAAGTTTTCTTTGGTTATATTTATTTGTTCGTCATGGGGAGTGCAGGGGGCACACATGCATGTGATCAGAGCACAACTCTAGGGAGTCAGTTGTCGCGTTTCTGTTGCCTTTTCACCCTGGAGCCACCCAACCGGCTCAAACGTGAGGTTGTGCCTCTTGAAATTGGGCACAAAGCAGCTTTCCTCTGGGTCTGGGAGCTCTTGGCATGATCAGTCAATGCACTGCTCACATTTGGAGGGTGACTACTTGCTCTTCCAGATGCCTCAGCCAAGTCTCCTGAACCATGGCAGTCCCCATTTCTCAGTGGGGACACCTATCGATATCCTGACCCCTTAGGGAAGAAGGGTCACTCTGGACAGCCACGTGGTTTGATGGAATAACAAGTGAATTCGATGGCCACCATGAACACAACAGACACTCCTGAAGGACATCAGAAGCTGAGGAGAAGGCTGGGGAGATTGCACAGTTAGCAAAAGGCTTACGGTGTGAACACTTGGACTTGAATTTGATTCCCAGAATTCCTATAAAAAGAGTGGTGCATTAGTTTCCTCCACCTCCACATATTGTGTGTCTCCTGTCCTCCCTAAGACAAATAAATAAATGTAATTAAAGAACACTTAAAAAACAAAAACAAAAATCTTATAGCTGGGCATGGTGGCCCATGCCTGTAATCTCAGCATTCAGGAAGGCAGAGGTAGGTGAATCTCTGTAAGTTCGAGGCCAGCCTGGTCTACAAAGAGAGTGTAGGATAGCCAAGGATACACAGAGAAACCCAGTCTCAGGAAAAACAAAACAAAAAACAAACAAACAAACAAAACAAAAAACAAAAAAAACCCACCACCACCACCACAACAACAAAACCCCAAACAACCTCTTATATTACCCATGAAAAAGTCTCAGAAGCATTAATATTAGTTATAAACTGTAGATCTTAGAACCTGAGCTAGCTTAGTCACAAAGCCATAAGTGTTCTTGACATCCCAGTACTGAGGAGGCAGAGACAGATGAACCCCTGGGGTCCACTGGCAGAGCAATCTAGCTTACTTGGTGACTTCCAGGCTAATGAGAGACCTTGTCTCAAAAAAAAAAAAAAAAAAAAAAAAAAAAAAAAAAAAAAAAA
>OU015745.1:69029069-69044069 GCA_907169655.1 Acomys percivali | reverse complement strand
AAACTCCAAAGCCTGTTTACAATGATACACCTCCTGCCCCAGGCCACACCTCCTCATCCTTCCCAGAGAGTTCCACCATCTGGGGACCAAGCACTGAAATAAATGATCCTCTGAGGGCCATTCTCATTCAAGCAGAGAGGGAATGGATGTGTCAATGATTGCATTTAGCTCACCTGCTTTTTTTTTTTTTTTAATACAAGTTAGAATGCAAGCCTAGGGAATGGTGTTGCCCACCTATGTCAATGGACATAATCAAGGACACCCCCACCACACACACACACATACAGAGATATGTCCATAGGACACTCTGGACTAGACAGCTCCTCATTGAGACTGCCTTCCAAGGTGACTTAATTGTGACAAGTTGGCAATTAAAACAAATCGTCACACTTGCTATAGCCCATTTGGCACTACACATAGTGTGACCATAAGCATCGATGCACAAGTTGTTACATGATCGTATGGTTGTCTTACTCTTGGGTAATGCTCAAGAGTAGTGCTGCTAAGCAGGGAAGTAAACACACATTCATCTTTTTAAAAATAGCTGTTTGTGTATCCTCTGATTTCTGCATTTGATGCATGCGTTTTAAGTAACAAGAAACTGCCACTCTGTTTTGCAAATATTCACATTGCCATCAACAGCACATGAGGGCTCTAGGTGCCCCTTGGAGCTTTTGGTACTGCCAGTCTATTTCGCTATTAGCCACTCTCCTGAGTAGGTGGAATACCTCATTGTGGTTTGGGAGTGCTCAGCCCAGGCACTAAGCTAAGTGGGTGCTTTTATTACTTAGGTCTCATAACTGCTTTCTGAAGTATATAATAATGTTCTCACGCTACATATTGGTAAATTAAGGCACAGAATGGATCCACAGGTTGGACCTTGGCCAAGGTCATAACATACATAGTGAATGCCAGAGCCAGGCTCCAGTCCAGGTGTGATGACCCCCAGAGGACAACCCCTCCGCTGTACTAGCATCTCAAGGGTAAATTCTTGGGTGTCAGCATGGATTCTGTGGTGGTTTAGTGGTAATGGCCCCATAGGTTCATGTTTGAATGTTTGGTCCCAGATGGTGGAACATATTGGGAAAACTTAGGAGCTAGGGCCATGTTGGAGGATGTGTCACTGGGAGTGGGCTTTGAAGTTTGAAAAAAGTCCTAGCTATTCCCAGTTAGTATTCTCTCTCTCTCTCTCTCTCTCTCTCTCTCTCTCTCTCTCTCTCTCTCACATACACACACACACACACACACACACACACACACACACATTCTCTCTCTCTCTGTCTCTCTGTCTCTCTCTCTCTCAACATCCACCTCCCCCTCCTCTCTCTGCCTCCAACTTGGGGACAGGATAAAGTGAACTCTCAGCTTCTGTTCCAGCAGCACGCCTGCCTGCCGCTATGGACTTACCCTCTGAACTGGCCAAATCTTTTCTCCTATAATTTGCCTTGGTCATGGAGTCTCTGCACTTCAATAGGACGGTGATCACATGAAGGATCCCAACTCTTTTATAAGAAGCCTGGAAATGGCAGCTTGTCCCCTGAGAAGAGGTGCGGCAGTGATGACGAGGGTAAAGACAGGCTGAAGAAGCTACAGTTGACAGTCCATGTTAGGGGATGGGCCAGGAGGATGCAGCCAAAGGTCTCTGGTCCCAACCTCTGTTTCTTTCCTGCTGAACCCTACCAACAGACACCTTAGCAGCTCTGCCTTGGCCAGCAGTGTAAGGTCGTCTCTGACCTCACCCCTTCTGCTGACTGAATCCTGTCAGTGCCCTGAGAAAGACCCCCACCTGATTTAGGGTGCTGTTGCGATAATCTGGGGTGTGTCTGGGGAAAGACTATCCTGCTGCCTTGAATCCTTTTCTGGAAACAGGTGGGGCATAACTATAAATGAACACATGTGCTGCTTCTATAAGGGGACAGAGGACAAGCAAAGAAAACACAAAACCCTACAGCAGCAGCAGCAGCAGCAGCAGCAAGTTTCCAACATATTGGTTCTGATTCCAGCAGCTACCCCCAGGTGTCATGGACTTCATTATAACAAGACCCAAATCCACAGTTCTGAAACAGGAACCACTAACCATGGTTTATAACATCAGGGTGAATTTTAAAGAATCTTGGCCAATTCTCAGTCCGTATTGTAGTCTGGGTCACACAGTCTCTGAACAACACAAATAGAGGGCATGGCCTAGTGGCCGTTGTCCATGCAGGATTTTACCCTAACCTCTGCTCTCGCCATCATGGAGAGCCTTAACAGAGTACTTGAGATAGGATAGGCTGTTCTATCTACTGGCTCCTTTGGAGTAGGAATTCCAACTCTCCAATCTACTTGGTGGAGACTCCAAAATGCTTGCTCCCTCTGGTCTTAAGAACTGAGAGACGAACCTGGTGTGGTGGTACATGCCTTTAATCCCAGCACTCTGTAGTCAGAGGCAGGTGGATCACCGTGAGTTCAAGGCCAGCCAGGTCTACAAAGTGAGTCCAGGACAGCCATGGTTACACAGAGAAACCCTGTCTCGGAAAAAAAAAAAAAAAGAACTCCCTATGAAAGATGGCGACCAACATGGCAACTGTCTTCTAAGCTCTGGAGGGGCTGAGGCAGGACAAACCAAGCCAAGTATTGGCCTCGAAGGTTCTAATGTCATCCTCAGGAGGAGGCAGAGCTCTTGAGATGCTCAGTCACGATGCTTTTTATAGGCTGCGAGCCAACAGTGTGTCCCAGATTAAAGGTGAGTCTTCTCACCTCAAAGACCTGGATTAGAAGTGAGTTTTCTCACTTCAAATAATTTAATTAAGAAAAAAAATTCCCTCACAGTTATTTGGGTTTTAGTTAGTTCCAGATGTAGTTAAGTCGGCAACCAAGACTAGCCATTACAGCAAGGAATGGCTATTAAGATGAATAAAAACAACACAAGACCACTTGTCTATGGATCTGGAACATTCAACTCTCTACAAAGTTCTGCTAAGTCAGGCAGCCTTGTAGACTCTTTAACATAAGTGTGGCTTCTTATTCTGGGAACTTTAGTTTCTTTCTGTTTTCAATACCAAAAAAAAAAAAAAAAAAAAAAAAAAAAAGACCTAAGAGAAATTGCAATTTCTCCATTCAGGAGAGGATCATTCTCGAATACAAAGCAACAGGCTCTGTCAGAAGATAGGAAATCCCACACTACAAAGCCGTTCCTGAGAACAGGAACTCAAAGCAAGCCAACTGATAGTGGCCTGAGAGCCCCACTGTCTAGAAGGCCAAGGACACATTGGAGGGGTCCAGGATGCAGAGATTGAGTATGCACAACATTTTTGCTCAGAGAAACAGACTGCAACAAAAAAACCAACTTTCTTCCTGTCCCCGTTCTCTCCCTTCCTGCTCAGCAGTCAACCTCGCTCTGTGGACCAAGTCCTCTTGACTGTTGAGGAAAACCCGGGCGGCCCCCCATATTTTCCAGCCCATTCCTCCAGACGTAAGAGTTCTGTTTCAGTAATGAAATGCCCCGCTGAGCACAGTAATCAAAGCTGAATCCTCCATTTACCTGTAAAGCTTACCCAGTGGACATGGCCAGGAAAGAAACAACACAGGGCATCACTCCATTGTTTCCCCAATCAGGAGACCTCTTTGAGCCACGGTTTTTGACATTTTAACTCCCCCTCCCCCCATACTGAGGGTTGAGCTCCAAGGCTTCGTACATACTAGGCAAAGCCTGCTACTGAGCTATTCCACTCTCTACTCCTGATTTCCTTTTACTTTTTGAGACAGGGAGTTACTAAGTACACCAGGAAGGCCTGGAAGTATCCCAGGCAGGCCTCAAGCTTGCACACCTCTTTTCTCAACCACTTCAACATCTGGGACTGTAGCCCTGTGCTACCAAGGCCCTGATGAGCTGTGAAAGCCCCATCCCTCCACCCCTCCAGACGGCCAATAGGTCTCCTGAGCTCACTAGGGAGTGTGGTGGATGAAGATGGAGAGGAATGTGGGGAGGGCTCACAAGATCCTCCTTGCTTGGTTGTGTCTTGCTGTGGCTTTGGAATATGTATGGTGTGTGTGGGGTGTGTGTGTGTGTGTGTGTGTGTGTGTGTGTGTGTGTGTGTAACCAGAGTTAAACATCAGGTGTCACTCTTCAGGTACCATCCACCTAGTGTAGGAGCCCAAGACCTCTCGCTGGCCTAGCCTAGAGCACACCGGGTAGTGTAGGCTCTGGTTGGCCAGCAAGCCCCAGGGATCCATTCTCTTGCCTCTGTCTCTGGATTACAAATGCTTATTTGTTTGTTTGTTTATATTTGTTCTATTTGTGTAGCCTTGGCCGTCCTGGACTCACTTTGTAGACTAAGCTAGCTTCAAACTCACAGAGATCCACCTGCCTCTGCCTCCCAAATGCTGGGATTACAGGCGTGCACCACCACACCTGGCCATACAAATGCTTATTTGTAAACTGAGTTTTGGGGACCAAACTCAAGCCCTGTGCTTCCAAGGCATGTACTTCAGTGAGGAAAACCTTGCACAGTCCTAGCTGTGTTTTTCAATTTTCATTCATTTTATTGTCATGATTGTTATTATTACAGATGGGCACTGCTATACCAGCCTTGCCTTGCATGTCTGGTTATTTGAGATAGAATCTCATTTTTGTAGTCTAGGCTGGCCTCAAACTCATGACCATCCCCCTTCATCAACCTCCCAAGCTCTGTGTCTACAGGCATGTGTTGCCATGCCTGGCTTGGCCTTAGGGTTTTCACTGTCTGGCAAGTTTTCCAAGCTTTTCTCTAATTCTATTGTCTCTAGTAAAGTATGGTGGGGCCAGACAATGAATTAGAGCGCTTGGAAAGTATTCAGTTTATTCTACTTGTTGGTTTTAATCCATGTAGAGAGGACAGGCCGTGTAGGCCACTGGAGGACAACAGCTGCGCTTGCCACAGGCAGAAGGAGAGAGGGAGCAGAAACAAACATTCCTGAAGGCAGGCAAGGGAGGCACGCTTATGATTTCCTCACGAGTCGTGTCAGTGGGTGCTGGTACACAGGAATAGCTGCGATTGTCTCATACCTAGGTGCATAGCGGCTTGGAGTGTGAGGAGTCAGTAAAGTAGGTGGTTTGGGGCCGGGAGGTTCACAGTTGCCCAAAAGGAAAATGGCCAACCTCTAAACAGGCCTTAAACACCACATTAAAGCCTCCTGTATTACAGAAGACAGCTCTCTCACAGCCTCTTCATTGTCAGAAAGTGTTTTCTAACTGTATGTACATAAACGAGATAGACACAGAGACAGAGACAGAGACAGAGACAGAGAGACAGAGAGAGACTCATCATATAGCCAAGGCTGGCCTTGAACTTCCTAAGTAGCCAAGAATGACTTTGAAGTCATTTTTCTGTCTCCACTTCCTGAGGGTAGTGTGAACTACCATGCCTGGGGTTGGGAAGGAGGGAGGCAGGGAATTGAGACTAGCCTTAGGCTATGAGCCCAGGCTCCTGTTTCTACCCGCCAAGTGCTGGAATTATAGGAGCATGCCACCATGCACAGTCTATCACATTTGAAGGCACTATTTCCGGTGTCTTTCAGGCACAGTCCAAAGTCACCTTGCCTCTGCAGGAAGCCATCGTGGGCAGCGCTCCTTTAGAGAAGGCTGCAAACTAGGTCTCTGCAGAATTTCTCATATTGAGCGCTGAGTTTTACACAACTGAATATCAGTAAAAAAGAGCAGGTCACTGGGACCTAAGCTATTGGAGGGATAAAGGACAACGGCTTTCAAAACATTGAAGTCGATGCAGGTCCATCCTCAGGGTGAGCAAGCAAGTCACTCATCCAGGCTGCAATTTAAAGGGACATCATAAAGTTCAGTGAGCAAGACAAATCCTGTATGATGCAACTGATTTTAAATGCATTTAAGCATTTATATTGGATATTGCCCAGGATGCCACACCTCATGGCTCTGTAATGCTGCTGGGCCATGAGGTATGCAACGTTGGCCTCTCACAGCCTATCAGCTGAGGCTTAAAGACGAATCGAAGACACAAGGATATGTACTGACACAGAAAAGGCCAAGGTGCAGGTCTGTGAGACGTCTCCCCTGGTTGCTTGCCGCCTTGTCTGATGTCCTGAGTTCTAGCGCCGGGACTCACACTGAACTGACGGCTGCATGTTTTCCTCTGACCTCCACATGTGTATGGAAGCGCATGCGTGTACACACACACAATACACACACACACACACACACACACACACACGCAACACACCAAGTAAACGAGAGAGAGACAGAGACACAGAGAGTTATTTCCCTTACATAGTTTAAAAGAACTAAAGGGGCATGTGTGAATGGCAATAGGGTTGCAGGCAGGGAAGGGATCCCTTGGGACACTAGAGCTGTCAGTAGGCAGACACTTGCTCAGATGCCGACTGAAGAGGGCAGGTTTCTCCTGAGGCAAGCTTATTATCTAAGTGAAGAATCTCATGCAGACAGGTGTAGGCAGGATTTCAAAGTCCAGATTCAGACTTCAGCTCCCCTCCATCTCCCCTCCCCCGCACCCCCACCCCGTAATCCACTGAAGGTGAAGCAGCCCTTCCCGTAGGTTCGGAGGCCCAGCCCACTAGGCCACGGCAAGACAAGGTTCCACACCACGGGCGGGCGGAGGAGGACCCGCCCTGGCTGCAGGGGCGGGTCGCACGGGTGCCCTCACCGCTAGCCGCCCAATCGCTGCGGGCTCGCGGAGCCCCGGGGGGCTGGGGCAGCGGGCGGAACGTGCCGCGGCTGCGCGCCGACGCGCGAGCGCGGGGCCGGGCCGGGCGGGCGCGCTCAGTCTAGCGGTGGCGGTGGTGTGCGGACAGACAGACGTGTCGGGAGCGCAGCACCGCCCGCACCCCAGCAACACGGGCCGCGCCCGCCCGCCCGCCATGGTGTCGTGGATCATCTCCAGGCTGGTGGTGTAAGTGGCCTCTTCTGTGTTCCTTCTTCCCTTCCCTTCGGATCCCCAGGTCCCCTTAGGGCCGCGCGCCCCTGCAAGCCACCAGCCCCGGGTCGCTAGAGCTATTAATACCCGGCGGTCGCTAAATTTAGCAGGTACAGTAGCTGTTTGGGGACGCGGGGAGTGCGAGGCGGCGTAGGACGCGCGGCCCCACTAGCCCATGGGTGGCTGCGGGCGCAGGCGGCGCCTTTCAGGAGGACCGGGGCGTGAGTCCTCGCGTGCTGGTGGAGTCGCCTGACTGGGCTATGCGTCTCGCCTTGTCTCTGTTGCTTTGTTCCATCGCGGGTGGGGCGGATTTGCAGAGGTCCCGAGTGGGTGCCCTGCGCGTCTCTCTCCTTTGGGAGAAATGCCCCGGGCTCGCCTGCCGCCGCGCTTTGTCAGGTGAAAATGACATACGGTCCAGACAAGCGAGGGGCGCTGCCTGGAGGGGTCATCGCGGAGCCTAGCAGCCAGATGGAGGTGGGGCACTCAATGGAGTGGGGGAAATACTCGCTTTTAGGTTTCTCAAATAGACAGAGGCAAAGGCTGGAGGGAAATAGATCAGTATGCATCCTGGAGTAGATATCTTCGTCCCTCTTGTCCGCTGTCCTTTGCAGGGGTTTGAGAGACAGGGGCAGGCATCTCTAGGAATGCAAGGAAAATTTCTAAGTGACAGACAGCATCCCCCACCCAGGGCGGTGGCGGCAACACCTCCCAGGCGGTGCAGGAGAGCAGAGTCATCTGGGGTGAGGCGGGTATGAAGTCCTTGGGGATGTGTGATGGGGACTTCTGTTTTGTTCAGTTTTCCTGGTTCTCTCCTTCTCACACTTTTCCTATTTGACCAGGGCGATTGACTTACCACCTGCTCAGGGGACCTAGAACTGAAATGGGTCTGGGGAGGCCTGGGTGAGGAGCACGTGCCCAGAATTTTCTTTGTCTAAGAAAGAGAGGTTATTTGGACAGTGCAGTGCCCCATCCCGTGTCTTGGCACGTCTCTCTTCTCCATTTCTTGACTGATTTTCAAGGCAGGCCTGGACAGTCAGCTTTAAAGTGCTGGCCATTGTCTTCCAGCCACTATTCCGCCCTTCCTCTCAAAGCTCGTCAAGTCACCCCACAAAGGTCTGTCCAACAGCTGTTGCCAGCTGCTGAGGGCTTGTTCTCTACCTTCAGGTGGCATGTAAAATGTATCGATTTCTGTGGCATGGCTGGCATCGATAGCAGGGGGAAGCCACTGGCATGCCTTGCCACACCTCGCCACACCTCGTGCTTGACTAAGGCTTAGCCTTGCCTTCGGTGGCATTTTCTTTCCTGAAGTAGTCCTGTGGTCTTTGGATTTGCCAGGGGCCCCTGGAGGCGCTCAGGGTGGAGCACTGGAGCATATTTGCTTGCCCATGGGTTTTCTCTATAGGTCTTCAAGATGGACCATGCAACCATCCTAGGTTTCTTAGCATCTCCCACATAGCAGACAACTGAGGGGCATGTAGAAAAAAACGTGAAATGTTGGGAGGGGTTGCAGCAGCATGATGTGCCTCCTGAAAGAACCACACCCTGGAGAGTGGAGACTTTCCAGTGACTTAAATGACCATGTAGACCCTCAGGTGTCCAGCTACCCTCTGGCACCGGAGCCTGGTGGGATTTGGGGCACCCGGAGAAGGTCAAAGATTCTTCCAACCCTGTCCTTAATTCCACAACCCAAACCCAACATGAATTATTAACAGTTTCAATCAACAATGCCTGTTTCACATTAACAATACCCATAATAAAATATTAGCTGGTGTAAATAAAACTGAAATCCAGCTATATCGCTGCCTCAAAAGAAAAATATCGTAATAATTTAAGAGAATTATAGCCTTTAAGAATATAACTTATTCTTTTTTGGTTTTTTTGTTTTTTGCTTTTCAAGACAGGGTTTCTCTGTGTAGCCTTGGCTGTCCTGGAGTCACTTTGTAGACCAGGCTGGCCTCATACTCACAGCGATCCGCCTGCCTCTGCCTCCTGAGTGCTGGGAATAAAGGCGTGTGCCACCACCGCCCGGCCATAACTTATTCTTATATGTGTGTTTGTGCATATATTTATACTTATGATTGCAAGGAAATAATCAGGTCAGCCCAACATAGGTAAAGGGACACTTCACGGTGCAGAGCCGAGGGGTGGGGTGGGGTGGGGCTGGGATATTGTGTTTGGAATCAAGAAAATTCATGGCTCAAATCTAATTCCTCCTGTTGCCAGCAGATCCCTGTCCCTAGCCCTGATTACAACAGATCTCAGCTCCCAAGCAATTAACTGCACCACAACACGAGACATGTGGATTTCCAAGCAGCGGGAGACCACCAGATCAATGGTGATTCCCTCCTGTCCTCAGGGGCTGCTGCTGAGGATGTAAGCGCTCAGGACGTGGCTCCCGCCCCTGCAGTGTTTCAGCTAGATTCCCAGAGGGCTTTGCACTTTGCTGACCTGATTCAGTATGAACAGCTTCCTCTTACTTTATATATTGGGGTTCTGGATGAAACAAAATTTGGACAATATATGGATTTGTTGCTAATAAACACCTCCTGGTCCAGCCCCCTCCCCCCCTTCTACAGGACTGCAGAGGGAATGCGCCTTGTCCAAGGTCAAAAGACCAGCTGAGGAAAATGAGTTTGGGACATTCAGTATGGTGCACCCATGGTCAAGGACCCCTGATGGTTATACTGAGGCTGTCCCTTTAAGGCTCCCTTAGCCCTCTGGTTTGAGCTTATGCTGCGATTTTGTTCATAAGCCCCATTTCCTTCCTGCAAGCAGCCCTTTCAAAGTTTTGTAAGCCACATCAAAGAATATTTAAGGAAGACCTATCACTGTGTTTGAGGATGGAGAGGGAGTGACTTCCTGTCTTTATGGCTCCAGTCGATCACTCAGAGGTCCTGGGACAAGCTGATGGCGCTGATGTCCTTCCTCCACTAGCCATGAGCACTGTGAGGGCAGCAACTGTGACGTGTTTCCTTCCCCAGCCCCTTGCTACCTCCCTCCTCCTCCTGCTGTAAGTTAAGTAGCTGGCATCTAAGCCCACTCGGCAATTACTGGTTCTGTTGAAGGATCCCAGAGATGCAGGATCCGAGGAAAGTACCTGGCCAGTGCTGTCCTATGATGGTGGGATGTCTGGGTATGAGGGCACCTTGTGCCCAGTGGGCAAAGCTCAATGAGTGAGCATCCCTTGGAGAAACGTCTTTCTCACCATCTGCCTTCCTCCTCACTCCCTGGGCCCATCCAGGGAGGAAGGAACGGAGTCAGTGTAGTAGCAAGGTGGGCCTGGTTCGGTGGAACCTGCTTGGTATCTTCATGGGCACGAGACTCGTTGAAAATTTGTCTACTTGCCCCGTCATTTGTTCTTAAACACAGCCTCATGTGCCCAGGCTGGCCTCAGGCGCGTTCTGGGCATGCTAGGCAAGTGCTCTACGAACTGAGCCAATCCACAGCTCTTGCCCCTTTTAAGATATGTAGTTTTCTTTGTAAATAACTCAAGACCTAAACATGAATGAATTTCACTCTGGGAGACGGTGCCCATGAGTAAACTGATGGAGGGGAACACAGAGGCTGCTCTGTGACTCGGAAGAATGTGCCCTTTTGGAGTATCCCCCGAATCAAGTATTCATTGTCTCTGGCAGAATTTTGGCCAAGGTCCAGAATGTTGGCAAAATGGACCCAGAGCCTCCCACCCAGTGTGCTGTTAGAAGACCAAAGCCCCTCGGCACTCCAGAGGAAAGGAGAACCTTCATTCAGTGAAAATGTGTGAATATCTAATGAGGATAAAAAAAAAAAAAGAATTATTTCTACCTTACACTGTTTCTAGGATCACTTCTTATTGGAACTCAGGATCATATATGTGCTGAGCAGGGGCTAGGCAAAGTCAAGGCAGGGAGTAGGCAAAGGCTAGCCAAGGATGAGGCAAGGGCCCTACCACTGGCCACACCTACGGCCCCTTTGCAGATTTTTTAAAAAATGTTAATTTCTGTAGCTTGGGACACAGATCTTTTTTTTTTTCCTAAGAGTCATTGCATAGCATACACTAAGCTCTGAATCTCATAAATGTGCTCTGGCATCTCAGTAATCCCCATACTCTGAAGGTCTCCACCCTCCACAAAAGAGTCAGGAGTTCAAGACCAGCCTAGGATACAGGAAACACTATCTCAAAGCAAAACAAGGGGTCAGTAAGATTACTCACTGAGTGAAAGGGCGTGCCCCCAAGCCTGATAATTTGAATTTGATTTCTAGGACACACATGGTGGTGGAAGGAGAGAACTCTTAAAAGTCATCCTCTGGTCTCCACATGTGAGCCATTACACAAGCATCCATATACTCACACAAAACAAAATCTAATTACAAAAAAAAAAAAAAAAAAAAAGGTGCCGATGAGATGGCTCAGCGGGTAAGAGTACTTTCTGTTAGGCCTAACGATCTGAGTTCAGTCCCTGGGACCCACGTGGTGAAAAAGAAGAGTATACACCTGCAAGTTGTCCTCTTAATGTGGCACACACATCATCAGTTAGTCTTAGCAAAGTACACAGTGATGCTGAAGTCTCGTTCCCAGAGGTAGGCTTTGGAACTTGACAGCATTCATTCTGGGTCCGAGATGTGAAAGACAGGAGACGAAGGAATGCCTGTGGTCTGTCCTCAAGCTGGTCCCCGACTGCTGTGAAACAAATGGAAAGAGACTCAATCCTCAAACAGAAGCTTGCCTTTCTTTGGGGCTTACTCTTAAAATCTGGAATGCAGCCGGGCGTGGTAGCGCATGCCTGTAATCCCAGCACTCGAGAGGCAGAGGCAGGTGGATCACTGAGTTCAAGGCCAGTCTGGTCTGCAAAGCAAGTCTAGGACAGCCAAGGCTACACAGAGAAACCCTGTCTGGAAAAACTAAAAAAGAAAAAAAATCTAGAATGCAGAAAAGTAACCCAGCTAGTAGAGGGTTCAGGTTAATTGAGGATGTATTTCCTGGTACAGCTGTGTGGGACATTGTAGAAACTGGGTGATGGTTCAGTCGAATTGAGAGAGGGAAGATGCTGGCTTGGAAGAGAGCCTGTGGGTTCTAGTCTACACACTGATCTTTCCCACTGCTAGAGTCCAGAGTTCGGAGCCGCTACTCCCAGTCTGAGAGAAGAGGTTTTGTCCAGCAGCACCTGGGAGGTCCTAAAAACTCCAAGAATCCATGTACTTGAAGGCCACTCTCTTCCCCACCTGGATCTAGAGTTCTACATGTGTTTGTAAGCAGAAGTGTCCTCAAGGAAGTAAAAATACCCACTTACATGTCGCTACTCTGTTTACTAACCCTGCCTGCCTGCTGAGAAGGGCACTCAGGGCATCCTGCCATGTATCACTGAGGTTAGCTGCCAAGTGGGGACCTCGCTTTGCCCCCTCCTTTCTGAAGAGAGCCATCTTCTTTAGCGAGTGTACCGTTTGATGACAGAGGGCTGTGAAAAACATGAGGGAGGACGAAATGGCTCTGTCCTGGTTTGTTTCTCACTGCAATGTGTGTGGGGATGTATATTTTATCTTACCATCCCAGATAACAGTTCATCATTGAGAGAGGTCAGGGCAGGAACCCAGAGGCAGGAACCGAAGTCATGGAGAAATGCTGCTTGCTGGCATTTCCTTTCCTTTCCTTTTTTTTGGCTGGCCCAGGACCACTTGCCCAGGCGTGGCACTCCCCATGGGAGGGTTGGGCTCTCCCATATCAATCATTAATCAAGAAAATGTCCCCATTGACCTATAGACTAGCGGTTCTCAACCTGTGGCTCGTGAATCCCTTTTGCCGGGGTTGCATATCAGATATTTACAGTATAATTTGTAATGGTTACAGTTATAAAATGATTTTGTGGTTGGGGGTCACCACAACATGAGGAACTATATGACAGGGTCTCAGTATTAGGAAACTTGAGAGCCCCTGCTGTAGGCAATCTGATGGAGGCAGTGAGTCAGCTGAGACCTGTAACTAACCAATACAGGCCTCTGCTGTCTAGTGTGTCTGCCATTTTGTACTGTGGACGTGATGTGGGGTGTCCGTGTGTGCACACGCGTGCGTGCGTGCGTGCGTGCGTGGAGAACTTGGCAGGGAAGTAGCCACAGCGGTGCCTTTGGCAGGTCACGTTCACGGATGGATGTGCCCTGCACAGGTTCATTCATTTGCATTGCATTTGGGCCTGAGAATGTTTCTCTCTCGCTTCTGGGCTGGAGAAAGCCCTGAGGGATTGGAAGATGAATACTTACACACTTAGTGTGTGTTCTGAGCTCGCAGATCTCATCCACCATCACATAGTACACATACTATTGTCCTTTGGAGTTTTTAAATTCTCACCGAAGCACACCATCCTAGGAGTATAGGGGCAAGGGGAATACATACATACATACATACATACATAAATACATACATACATACATATATATATATATATATAATGTGGACACAATTGGCACAACTGGAATGTTAGAAGAAACATTTTCTTGTTTTCAGTTTTCTTCAGCACTAGTGACTGAACCTAGAACCTTACACATTCATTCAGCTATACCCCATCCCGGAACACGGACACAAGTGCCTGGTCCCGATTTTGCACTGTTATCTCTCTGGTCTCTCCTCGGCTGCCCGGAGCAGCCTGTGGAGGAAAAGCATGCAGTGAGGCTGGATTCTGTGGGAGGGAGTCTAGCCTTTCAGTGGTGCCTGCGGGGAAGAGGATATGAATTGCTCCAGCGCTTGATCACCATTTCACTCCCATCTTCACTAGGCTTGTGAGTGGGAACCTCCGTTTCCTGAGTTAGGATGCCCTCCCCACATCTCTGCAACCTTCTACCGCAGCCACGGCCAACCGCTGCCTGCACTGCACACCGAGGCCTTTCAGTCACCTGGCATTTTTAGGTCAAAGATGCCTCCTGGCGCCAGTACCAGGAGCTGTCCAGCCAGAGGCTCTGTGTGGCTGCCTCTTTCCTTTTACAACAGTGGTGCATAATTTTCCATTTTTGTTTTTTGTTTTTCATACATTTTGTATTATTCAGTTAGATTTAAGACAGTTTCTCATGTATCCTAGGCTGGCCTAAAACTATGTAGCAGAGGGTGGTCGTTAACTTCCACCCCCTGTCTTTATCTCCCAAGTTCTAGGAGCTGAGGTGTTAACCCAAGGCTCTGTGCAAGCCAGGTGAGCACCCCAGCACCCTAGTGCACACCCCAGTGCCTCCTCTTTCCTTTTTCCTTCTGCCTGTCACAGTTCAGCTATATTTTACCGTAGGCATTCTTCTTTGTCCTGTTTGTATTTAGTTACATGGAGATTTTTTTTAATTGAAAAAAAATGGGCATATGGGTGTTTTGTCTGCATGTATGCATGTCTGTGCGCCATGTGCATGCCTGGTGCCCTTGGATCGCCTGGGAATGGAGTTACAGACAGTTGTGAACTGTTATGTGGGTGCTGGCAACGGAACTCCAGTCTTCTGGAAGAGCAGGCAGTAATCCTAACCACTGAGCCACCCCTCCAGTACCAGTTAGTCATTTTTAAAGACAGGGTCTTGCTGTGTAGCCCTGGCTGACCTTGAACTCTGGGTGTAGCCCACAGTGGCTCCCATTTTATAATCCTCTTACCTCTGCCTCCCCAGGGTGAACCACCAAGCCCCATGCTTCTGGGTACTCTTATACACATATTTTTGAATCCCTTATAGAAAATAATGGACAGTCCTTTAGGCTGCAGACTGAGTTTCCCATTCCGGACAGGAACCTGCTGTGCCCTGGCTCCCTCCATTCAACTTAAAAGCCAAATGCCTTTGATCTAGATACGTGCTTTTGGGGGCATTCTTTTTTTTTTTCATCTCTAAATTAGAAATATCATCCTCACTCCCCATTTGTTTCCTTTCCTTTGTTCTGTTTTAGAGTGAAAAGCTGGGTATTATGTTTAAGGAGCGTGTGGGGGCAGCGGGGAAGGGTTGGCAATGCTGAGCCATGGTGCCCACTGCCCATGCGAAGCTGAGCATTGTGCCCACTCCCATGCGAAGCTGAGCATTGTGCCCACTGCCCATGCGAAGCTGATCCATTGTGCCACTGCCCATGTGAAGCTGAGCCATTGTGCCACTGCCC
>OU015745.1:69013723-69027029 GCA_907169655.1 Acomys percivali | reverse complement strand
AAGAAGAAGAAGAAGAAGAAGAAGAAGAAGAAGAAGAAGAAGAAGAAACAAGGGGTAGAAGTAGAAGAAAGACAGACAGACAGACAGACAGAAAGACACTAGGACTTGTTCTCATGGGCATATAAAACTAGAACCAAGCCGGGCATGGTGGCGCACACCTTTAATCCCAGCACTCGGGAGGCAGAGGCAGGTGAATCTCTGTGAGTTCGAGGCCAGCCTGGTCTACAGAGTGAGTCCAGGACAGCCAAGGCTACACAGAGAAACCCTGTCTCGAAAAACCAAAAACCAAAACCAAAACCAAAACAAAACTAGAACCTCTAATCCTTGGGTCTCTGCTGAAAAGGTTGCAAAATCCAGAGGCATCTAAGTAAGTGTACTGCAGGCCAGGCCTGGCCCCTTGTGCTGTGAAATCCTCTCAGCTCTACCTTCAAAACTCTCCCCCATCCAACCATGACCCCAAACTCTACTTAACATCCTGCCTTTTATTGTTTGTTTGGGACATCGGATGTGGCTCGCTGATAGCGTGTCTGCCTAGTGTGCACAAGGCCCTGGATTTGATCTCCAGCACCAGCAAGCCGAAGAATTAAACAGAAACAATTCAGGAAAGCTCTCCAAAGCTTTTTTTTTTCTTTCACTTCAATTCCTGTCCCTCTAATGATTTATTTAAAGTGGTCAAGGATGTGGCCAGGCACAGTGGCACACACCTTTAATACCAGTACTTGGGAGGCAGAGGCAGGTAGTTCTCTGTGAGTTCAAGTTAAAGGCCAACCTAAATAGTGAGGCTTGACCTAAAATGAAAAGTTTTATTACTGTTTCTGGAAATACCAGAAGGAAAAAAAAGCTTAAAACCTTTTCAATAATAAAAGTGAATTAGAAAATTAAATCCTAAGCCAAGCAGGCAGGATAATTTACAACTATAATCTCAGCATTCAGGAGGCTGAGGCAGGAGGATTTCTACATGTCTGAAGCCAATTTGAATTCCAAGCTAGTCTGGACTCAAAGTGAGACCATATTTCAAAAACCAAAAATATGAGAGAAAGTATAACAGCATACCTTTTTATTTTATTTTATTTTATTTTTATTTATATAATTTATTAAGGTTACATCTAGATTGTATCTTCTGCTCCCCCTCCCCTAGACCTCTGACAGAAGGGGACCTCCTCCCCCACCATGTGATCACAGCCTATAAGGTCTCATCCAGATAGCCTGCTTCCCCTTCCTCTGAGTGGCCCCAGGCCTCGCCACCAAGGGGAAGTGGTCAAATAGAGGGCACCAGAGTTCATGTCAGAGGCAGTCCCTGCTAACAGCATACCTGTTAAAAGGCATCACTGAGTTTTTAGCTGATGATGGAAAAGACCCCAAGTCAGGCAGTTGAGTCACTTGAATTCAATGTCCACATTCCATTCACTGGTTATGCGACCCCATCAATTCTCAAAGATGGAATTGTGAATCATTCATCTTAATGTCTGTGGTGCCCAGCACAGGGCCTAGCACCAGGGAAATGATCAATAATGGACACTGAATTGATTAATAAGTCAGCCAAGTGATGGATGAATGAATGAATCTGTCTTGAGAAAGGATGGGAGTCCTAACTATTTGCTACAGTTGGGTTCTTTAATGCCCCCAAAGGCCCATGTGTCAAAAGCCATGTTTATACCCAGTGCCTGAGGACGAAGCCAGAAGAGCATGCTAGGTCCCTTGGTGCTGGGGACTGAACCTGGATCCTTTTGCAAGACCAGCAAGTACTCTTAACTGCTAAGTCATTTCTCCAGCTCCGCCCCCTAGTTTCTTGAGACAGGATTTCTCACTGGCACAAAATTTGCCAAGCAGGCTAGACTGGCTGGCCAATGCGCTCCAGCACTGGGCTTACAATCATGTGCCACCATGTCTAACTTTTCAAACGTGGGTTCTGTGCATAGAACTCTGGTCTTTATTATTGCAAAGCAAACCTGTGCCAGCCGAGCTATGTCCCAAACCCTCATTATGGTTTGTTTTACATTTCCCTGAATCCTTAATGAGACTGAGTGTCTTTTTTGTGTATTTATTGGCCATTTATGTTCTATCTCCTGTGAAACACCTGTTCAAATTGGGCCCATTTCCCCCAGTTTTCTCCCTTACTGTAGAAGGAGTTGTTTAGATGTCCTGTACAATTTCCACTGTCATACGTCACAAATGTCTCCTCTCTGTAGCTTGTTTTCTCATTTTCTTTATGATATATTTTAATGTGCAGAATTTCTCTTTTCTTTTTTTCTAAAGTTTTTTAGTTTTTTTAGTTTTTTTGAGACAGAGTTTCTCTGTGTAGCCTTGGCTGTCCTGGACTCACAGTGATCCGCCTGCTTCTGCCTCCCGAGTGCTAGGATTAAAGGCGTGCACCACCACGTCCAGCTTGCAGAATTTCTAACTATTCATATAATAGATTTATCAACTTTCGTGATTCATAGTGTTGTTAAATATTTATTTATTCCATGTGTATGTGTGTGTGTCTGCGTGTACATGTGTGTAGCTTGTGCTCAGAGGTGCCCTTGGAAGCCAGAAGAAGATATAAGATTCCCTGGAATGGGAATTTCCAGAGGAGAGCCCTCCAGTGAGGGATCCAGGAACTGAACCCAGCTCCTTTGTGAGAGCAGCACATGCTCTTACCCTCTGAGCCACGTCTCCAGTCCCTTGTCTGTAGTGTGGCTTGTGGCCTGCAAAGCCTTCCCTCTCTGCACTCATGAGCCTGCTGCACTGCTCCTGACAGTTTTACAATCTTCCTAGTCACATTTTCTTCCTTCCTTCTCTCCCTCTCTCCCTCCCCTTCCTTCCTTCCTTCCTTCCTTCCTTCCTTCCTTCTTTTCTTTTTTTCAAGACAGGGTTTCTCTGTGTAGTCTTGGCTGTCCTGGACTCGCTTTGTAGACCAGGCTGGCCTCGAACTCACAGCGATCCGCCTGCCTCTGCCTCCCGAGTGCTGGGGTTACAGGCGTGCGCCACTGCACCAGGCTCCACATTATCCACTCTGAGCTGGGTTTATGTATCTTCCCATGTGGAAAACCAGCCACCACGGCAGCACATATTAGAAGTTTTCCTCTCTCTGCACTTCTGCAGTGTCCAGCCTACCATAAACTGGTTTCCCTATGTGTGGGTGCTTCTAGCATCTAAAACATTTTTTTTTTTGAGACAGGAATTCCCTCTAGTTAAGGCTGGTCTGAAACTCACGCTATAGATCAATCTGGTATCAAACTCAGGCCACTCTCTCACCACCCTAGTCTATGCTATTTTTTTTTTTTAATTTCAATGTCTCGGATCCCATTGTCTCCTAATTAAAGTGTGTACATGTTAGTTTGATTTATTCACTGAGTTTTATGGCTTAGGATTTTTTGTCTGTAGAAATCCTTGGAGGCCTGGGTTAGATGTGAACTCCATCAGAGTTTGTGCTGCATGCCCAGGGACTCTTCCAATACTGGACAACTAGAAAGTACATTCTTTTTTAAAAAATATTTTTAATTTTAATTAATGTGCATTGGTGTGAGGGTGTCAGATCTTGGAGTTACAGACAGTTGTGAGCTGCCGTGTGGCTGCTGGGAATCGAACCTGGGTCCTTGAGGAAGAGCAGGCGGCCTGAAAGTACATTCGTGAGTGGCCACCGACTACCTAACAAAAATCTCAGGGTCACACATAGGAAACATCCCTTCACGTTGTTGTTAGGGGCGTCCAAGAGACTCCCAAGACGATGGAGTCGCCATTGTCCTTGGTTGCCCCCCAGGAATTGAAGGTAAGACCTTATTGCCAAAGATGCCACACATTATAGACACAGGACTTGGAGGCATTAAGCTGGAACTGGCTTGAGGGTCTTCTCCCTGGAGAACGTGCTCCGTAAGCAGCACACAGCAGTCCTGCCCAACCGCATGCACATGACTCCAGGCAGTCACTGCCAAGAGAGTCACAATGCTGCAGTAGTGGCTCTTCTGTGTGGGGGGCTACCAGCAATTGTCTACGTGGACTTCATGCCCTCTCCACAAGACAGAATTCATGCCTGCCTTTCTCCCCCGCTTTTTTTTTTTTTTTTTAACCACCTGGGTAACATAAATTCGGGTTGCAAACTTTAATGAGAGCTGGCTTGGGGAAGGTATAGTCTCAGGGGAAACATGATTTTCTTTTCACCGAGTGTCACTGCTAAAGAATGGACCTTCGTGCAGGGTGGATGGTTTTCTCCAGGTCACCATTTTAGTGATAATGGGGTTCTTTTCTATTTTTTATTACAGTTTCACTTATTTATTTATTTATGTGGGGAGCATGTGTGCATGCATGTGGACACCAGAGGACACCGTGTGGGTTCCAGGAACTGATCTCAAGTTGTTAGGTTGTGAGCGGGCTCCTTTACCAGCTGATGTCTTTTAAGTCAGTATTAGTTCCCTGCGGCTGCTGTAACAAGGCACCACAAGCTAGGTGGCTTAACATGAGAGAAATTTATTCTCACAGTTCTGGGGCCCAGAAACCTGAAGGTAGTGTGCAGGTGGGGCCTGGTTGGTGCTGGAGGCTGCGGTTGGCAGCGGGGGTGGATGAGGGTGGGGGTGTGAGGGGAGGCGCCAGGGTTCCTGCACCTGGAGGACTGTCCTCAGCATCTGCCTTTCTCTGCCTCTGTAGTCACCTGGGCTTCTCCTTACATGTCTGTCTCCTGTCCTCTTCTTCAAAGGACACCAGCCATGCTGGATTTTAGCCCTCTGTATTGGCATTGCCTTCACCCTGTTTCCAACTAAGGTCATATTCAGAAGTTCTGGGGGTCAGGACTTCAGTGTATCATCTGTAGGGAGTTAAGTCATACAGAGTGCAATCCTTAGAGAGAGGTGTCCAAAGCCAGTACTACGCCTACGCCAAGTGTGTTCTGGGGACCCATATCTCCTTACCTAGTGATTGTTCAGAACAGCAAATTCTCAGCACACTTACCCCAGAATACTGAATGAAAATACCCGAGGGTGGATCTCGGAGATTTGCATGTTAATAAACATACGGTCCAAAAACACCACATGTTGGCCTAGATTGCATCTCCTATTCTTGACACACACAACATCTTGTACTCTGAAGGTCAACACTTTATTTATTTATTTTTTTTACTATGTGAGATTAACTTTATTTATTTATTTATTTATTTATTTTCCTCTTTTTTTTTATTAATTTATTCTTGTTACATCTCTATGGTTATCCCATCCCTAGGTCAACACTTTAGAAAACACCCTACTTTACCTGTGTGTTGGCTTGGTTTTGACATCCAAGGCATTCCTATGCTGATACGCTTGCTTGGCAAATTGTTTATACTGATCACATCTTCAAATCTAAAAAATCTTTGAAAGTCACAACAATATCAGAAAAACAGTGTAATGAAGTGATTTTGTTTTTGTTTTTTTCAAGACAGGATTTCTCTGTGTATCCTTGGCTGTCCTAGACTCGCTTTGTAGACCAGGCTGGCCTTGAACTCACAGTGATCCGCCTGCCTCTGTCTCCCGAGTGCTGGGATTAAAAGCATGCACCACCACTGCCCAGTTTAGTGAACAGTGTATATTATTCTTAACTCAGCAACACCATTCCTTTCTGCATCAACACACACATTATTGCCTGCTGAGCCATCAGAAAGCCGCTGCACACATCCCATGCTTACCCCAGTACTTCCGTGTGCCGCTCAAGGACAGGATTATGCCAGCCGCGTTTACATTTGGTCATCTCCAGCCTTTACACTTAGAAAAAAAGTTAAGGCTCCTTCTCCCCAAAACCCTTTGATTATCTGGCTATATCTGTCAATATTTGCCACATTAACATGAAAATTGAGGCATTTTGGAGTATACATTTATGTTTGTATTTTTTGAGACAAGGCATCGTTTGACCCAAGCTGTCCTTGAACCTGCTATGTAGCTAAGGATGTCTTTCAACTCTTGGTTCTCCTGGCTGTACCGCTTGAATGCTGGGATTACATGTGTGCACCGGAAACAAGCATGTGTTTATAAACTAATATAAAATAGCAGCAAAGGGCCAGTATGATGGCTTTGCAGACAGAGGCGCTTGCTGCCAAGGCTGACTGCTAATCCCAGGGCCCCACATGATGGAGGGAGAAAAATGACCCCCATGGTTGTCCTCTGACATTACACAAGCATCATGGCAAACACTAGTAAACACATAACACACACTCACACAGAAGCGGGAAGAAAGGGAGGGGAAGAAGGAGGAAAGAGATTTTTTTTTAAAAAAATCACATTTACCAGAACAACAACAACAACAACAACAACAACAACGTGTTAAGAAGAGGACATAGTATTTCTCTTTGAGTCTCTTTCATATGAAAGTTTATTTGCCATGTGAAATCTGAGACCTTATTGATGTCTGCTTTACTTTGAATGGATCTTCCATCCACACATGAATTGATAATACCATACATAGCTCATTTGGAAACTATGATATGTTTTGTTTTTCAGCATTGAGAAATGAAATTCATTAATATCATCTTGAATATCATCAGAAAAGTCCTTAGGGGCTGGAGAGATGTTCAGCAGTGAGGGGCTGGAGAGATGGCTCAAGAGTGAGGTGCCTGGAGATATGGCTCAGCAGTGAGAGGCTGGAGAGATGCTCAGGAGTGAGGGGCTTGCTGAGCTGCACATCACCTCCTACCTCAGTACTGAGGAGTACTGAGTACTCCTCAAGGTTGGTTAGCCTGCCAATCCGACTGAATTGATGAGCTTCAATTGTCTCAGTAAATAACGCAGAGGGACTGGCAAGATGACTTACCAGGTAAACGGAGTGGTGGCCTGAGTTCAATCCCTAGAACCCACACAGTGGACTCTTCACAGTTGTCACTGACCTACACATACATTCCACGTTGACTATACACACACACATGCAGGTGCGCACGCACACCTGCACATGTCCACACTCAAATAAATTGAAATGAACTTTTTTTGGTGGGCGCTGAGCATGTAACTCAGAGCCCTGTGTGTGCTTGGTGAGCATTCTTGCCATAAACTACATTTTCATCCCCAACCTAAGCAGCTGCTGAAAGATTTGCTGTGGTTGTTTTCCATGCTAGAGTAAGTCGGGGTACCCCATCTGATGCGATTGGAAACCATGGTCTCCTTTTTTATCCTTTATGTTTGAGGTTTGAAGATACCACTTTTATTTTGAAGTGTGACATGCTGGCTCAAAGATGGCTAGAGCAACAGTGGCTTCTGGGGAGTCTTGATCTGGCAGCTCAGCTCTGGTACCAAATCTACAGGGTCTCTGTTCTGTCCTCTTCAGCTCCTTGGTGGCTCCTATGGCTCCTATGGCTTTGGATTCATCTATATCTAGGAGGGATGTGGGGGTCTCCCTATGGAAAACAAGATGCTTCTTCTACAGAAACCCTAGAAAGCATCTTCTAGTTTGGTCACCAGCCTGTCATTCTACCAACCCTATGGCAGACAAATGGGATATGCCAAGTGACTTAAAGCAGCCAAGACCCACCAAGCATCTGAGGACATGGTCAGCTTCTCTAAGCATAGGATCTGGGGGCAGGGTAGAGAGAGAGAATGTTTTGGGTCCCTTTTCTAAGGTAGAAGCCAGCTGGTGGGCTACAGAAATGGCAGACACCCACAGGGAAACTCATCACTGCCCATAACACTATAAAACACCTCACTAGGCTGGCAAGATGGCTCATTGAGTAAAGGCACTTTCTGCAAAGCTTGGTGACCTGAATTTGATCCCTGGGACTCACATGGTGGCAGGAAAGAACTGATTCCCACAAGGTGTCCTCTGCCTTTCACATGTGTGCTGTGGCACTCATGCGCCACCCACCCCGCCACAACTTTCCTTAGTCCTTACAGTGTGACAGATACTGTGCCACACTGCTTTTCACACACAGTCATCAGGGCTTTAAAAAGCCACCACTGTGGGTGCATATAAGTGATGGAGGAGAGCCTCTGGAGTCACTGGTGTCATGACATTTCTCATGTAAAACCCTGTAAATTCATACAAGGTAAGCATAACTGTCTTATTCCCAACTGATGTACTTATAACCCAGAGTGTGATAGCTTTTCCCAGGCCATCCTGCCAGCCAAATGCAGCCAAGTCATGGTGGGTCAGTAGCACCATCTGATCCAGGACTGGGTAGACTCAGGTCCCTGGTGAGCCGTGACACCCCGGGTACTGTGGACTGTACCTCCTTCTGGGAAAGACCTCTGACTGCTTACTTGTTCCACCATCAAATCTCTAGAAGGGACAATTGCTCAGAGCTAAGCAGACCCTCTCAGACTCGCTCCAGCACCTCAGGGAACCTGTGGGGCCTTTGATGTTTATGGTGAGGACCTGTGGGAGACCAGGGCCCACAGGAAGACCCTTAGGAAATGGCTCCCCATGCTCACTCAGGGACTAGAAGCAAGCAAGTCAGGCTCAGCGGGCAAGTGGCTACTGTGGCTTTTACACACATAGGCCAGGAGGACACTTAGGGACTATTAGCGATGCCTTGACCATCTTCCTTTGTGATAGGCTAGCCCAGTTGCTGGCTTTTCTATCCTGAGTGGCTCAGTTCTAGCCAGCGTGCTCAGCCTACCTGGGCCAGCCCCATCTCAGAGAGTCTGGGATCCAAAGTCTGAGGTCATCCTGGACCAGCCCATCTATAGCAGTATCCTCAGAGGCATGGCAGGCTCAGCACTTCCCTGGAGGGCAGCTCATCCACATTAATGAGGCTCTGGGGGGGAGAGGTGGTTTCCTTGCAGGGCCTGGGCAAATTCCCTAGCTGACATGGATGCCTAGGCAGCTGAGCTGCTGACAGTGCACTGGCAGGAGCGTGAGGTCAGCTGTGGTTGCTGCATGCTTGCCACCAGGCTGGGTGAAGTTGCCTAGGGTTGGAGCTTGAGCCCCAGGAGGGAAAATCTGGAAAAGTCTCCTGAGTAGAGAGTCAGAGCCAATTGCTGTGGGTTTGTCTTTTATCGATGTGTGACTTAGCAGTTTCTAAACTGTCCTCTCATATATTGTGGGGGTCCAGGGCCATGGAGATGATGGCTGGAGAGGAGGGCAGTTTGTAGATGCATGCAGGGCTTGCAGGGTTTTAAGGCTGGAGTCAGCTACTGATGCCTTGGATGGAGAGGTATGATTCTAGAAACCCAGATTCAAATAATAAGAAGCTCTGGGGGTGGGATGTAGCTTAGAGAGCTGAGTGTGCAAATCTCTGCTTCTGACACTTAGTGTCTCATAAACAGGGCATGGGGCACGGTGACGCACACCTGCAGTTCAGAGTTTGCGAGGCAGAGGAGGGAGGACTGGGAGTTGCAGGTCACCCTCCGCTACACAGTGAAGTGACGGCAGCCTGAGAGACAAGAGACGCTATCTCAAACACCAGCCAAACTCCCCCAAGGGCAGTGACTGCAGGCTGCTGATGGTAAAACATGTGCTCCCCCCCACCCCCCCGCTCGTACCTTGCTTTCCCATCACTAACTTGGCCCTTGAGTCTGTATTCGAAGAGCAACTGGGGCAGGATGGGGAGAGGCAAAAAATAAAAACCAAGTGTTTCACCTATGAGGTCACGAGGGCTCAAACTGGTTTCGACATGTTATACGGAAAAACAGTCATAGTCTGATTCAGCCGTGGCTCAGCCAACTTAACAGTTTGGTCACTTCAGTGAATGGCTTGTCTTGTCTGCGTCCCAGGTTCCCATGACAGAGGTGAAGGCGCTGGGGACTGTCTAGTGTATTCCTCCACAAGAAGTAGCTCCCTGAGAACCTAAGGGAGGAGAGAAGGGGAGCACTAACAGAAAGGAGAAAGGGCTATCAACCTCCAAGGCTGGGTTATGGCTCAGTCAGGAGAGCACTTGCCTTGCAAGTGTGAGGACCTTAGTTCAACCCCCAGAGTCCACATAAAAAGCTGAGCATGGAGGCTGGCGAGATGGCTCGGGGGTTAGGAGGTCAGGAGTGTGCGCTGATCCTGCAGAGGACAGGAGTTCAGTTCTCAGCACTCACATCTGGCCATTCAGAAACACCTGTATCTCCAGCTCCAGGGGACCTGAGCATCCCGGACTTTTTGGGTACCAATTTCATGTGTACATACCCATACATAAACACATACACATAACTAAAAATAAAACAAATCTTGCCAAAAAAAACCTAGGTGTGACAGTGAGTCCCCTGTAGTGTCAGCAGTGGTGAGATGGGAGGCAGAGACGGGTTGATTCCTACAGCTTGCTGGCCAACTCGCTTTGCCATTGGAATTCACCTGGTAGAGGTCCAGGCCAGTGAAAGACCCTGTCCCAAACAAAAGGAGGCAGACACCTGATGACCAATATTTGAAGGCCCTCTTGACCTTCACCCAAACTGGTGTGCGTGCACTCATGCATATACATACACACCACACACACACATACACACACGCACACGCAGACGCACACGCACACGCACACACACAGACACACACACGCATACCTCTTATGTTCTGGTTTTGGTTAATTTTTTTTCATATATTATATCCTGATTACCGTTTCCCCTTCCCTGTGACCCCGTTTCCCCTCCTCGCCCCCATCCAGATCCACACCCTTTCTGTCTCTCCTTACAAAAAACAACAGGCAACTGAAGGATAATAGTCAAACACAACAAGATAAAAACAAACAAACAAATTGGAATAGGACAAAACAATCAACCAAACCAGAAAAAAAAAAAAGGCACATGAGATACAGACACACACACACACAGACACACAGAGGAATTTCATAAAAACACAAGAATGGAAGTCATAATACGCAAAAGACCTGTGAGTTAAAAAATAAAAATAAAAATAAAAAGCCCCGATTTAACATCATGATCCAAAGGAACTCCAGAGATGCCATGGAGTTCATTTTCTGTTGGCATGGGCCTGCCATTAAGAGTGGTTTGTTTCCCCAGTGCGACTCCCTTGGAGAAAGCTAATTTTTTTTTTATTTGCAAGTAGATATAAACTAGAGACAGCCTCTGTATTTGGGATGGGGATATGTGTCCACTTGTCCTGGTACGCACCTCTACAGGCCCTGTGTATGCTGCCACAATCCCTGTGCGTTCGCATGCGCGCCAGCCCTCCTGTGTCTACAAGGCCTTAATTTCCTTGGTGTCCTGCATCCCCTTTGGCTCTTACCTTCTGTCAGCCTCCTCTTCTGCAGAGTTCCCTGAGCCCCGAGGGGAAGGCTTTGATGGAAACATCCCGTTTAGGGCTGACTATTCCAAGGTCTCTGACTCTCTGCACATTGTCTGGCTGTGGGTCTCTGTGTTTGTTCCCATCTGGCACCGATCTTGGAGTACCTCACAGTGTTGTTAGGAGCCACTTTCCTGCTACATTCCTTTAGCGGAACACTAGTTTTTGGTTTACCCCTAAGTCCCTGGCCTAGTCTTAGGTTCTTTGTCACCCAGGCAGTATTGGGTATGGATTCTATCTCATTCTGCTTTAATCCATTTGATTCTCTGTTAAATCAACTCCATTTTCCAGAACCTTACATAAAATTAGCTGTTCGCTCTACAAGGAAAACAGGGGGCCTGGGGTAGCTGAATGTTCACTGCGGTTCCTACCTACACGGAAGCTTGGCACTCTGAGTAGTCATGGGTAGTGTACAGCTCGGTCAGGAAGGACACAGGACCTGTGTTTTGTTCCCCAGCTTAGAGGCAGACTTAGACATAGTTACTATAAAGGCAGTGAGCACTGCCATCAACGCAGCAGTTGCACTGGCTGTTTGCTTATATTGTCTCGCGTAAGCCACATGGGACAGGCAGTCTGTACGTGCTCTAGAGGAGGGTTGCAGAGCTTGAGAAATGTGCCCAGCTCATAAATGTCCCGGACAGGAAGTCAGTATGAATCTGCATAATTTCAGTCTTCCTATGGTCATTGCCTGCATGTTACTACATCCCTAGTCTCCATAATGGAGTGATCATTTCATAATGTAGGGAGTTGATTAGCTAAAAGTTCTCTGCCATATGCGCTATGACATGCAAAAACCCCTGTGGGATACACAAGCTGGTCCAGCCTCATGGAAGAGGAGTAAGTCGGCTTCCAGCTGCCTTTGGGATTCCCTTTTTTTTTTTGTAGGGAGAGAGGCATGTTTGCTCTGGGTTGTTTGGAGTTAAGGAGAGCAGGGACAATGTGCTAGTTACATTTGTCTGCCTCAGGTGGAGAATTGCTGTGTTGTTGTTATTTGAGGGAGTTCACTGAGAAAGGCAGACTTTGAGAGAAGGATCCAGAACTTTGCTTTTAGCAGGGGCCAGCCAGTGAGAGCACTGACAGGAGCGAGGCCAGGCCGTGTGTCCATGTCAAGTTGCTGCCCCTCCCTCTCACCGTGTCTCTCCAGAGCTTCAAACAGTGGCCTTATTTGGAATAGCGTTCCTACAAATGTGTGTCAAGTTGGGGTGAGCTCTTACTGGATTTAGATTGGTCACTGTCCAAGGTCTAGTGTCCTTATGAGAAGAAGGACATTTGGACAGATCTGAGATGGGCAGAGGAACGCCATGGGGCAGCTGGGACCAAGCACTGCGATCCTTCTGTGTGCAGATGGACAGAGGAAGAGGCAGGGGAGAATGCTGTCTCCAGTCCCCAGAGGGAGAGTGGCCTTGCTGTCACCCTGACTTTAGATTTGAAGACTTCAGAACCTCAAGAACAAATTGTTTCAAGCCACCAGGCTTGGCAGCTCTGAGAAACCAAAGCGTGGTCCATTAGTTTGAAGCACCTGTTGATCCCACCTGGCTCCCTGCTGCAATAGGGACAAAGGGCAGCTCATCAGGATGTGTCCTTGTGGAGCCTGTGTGGGCTCCAGGGATGGTCATCTGATGTAGAACTTTTGCATGGTGTTCAGAATCCTTCAGAATACAGTCCCAGATGACCTTATTTTTCACTGTATTAGTTAATTTTCTCATTGCTATGATGAAATACCGGACAGAAGCAACTTAAGAACAAGTTTGAGAGTACAGTCCATCATGACAGGGAAGACACAGTGACAGGAGTGTGAGGCAGCTGGTCACATTGTGTCCACAGTCAGAAAAAAGTCATGAATGCTTTCACTCATCTTTCTCTTTTTAATCCAGTCTAAGACCCCAGCCTCTGTGCCATCCATATTTCTGGAATCTTCCCACCACAATTAGACTAGTCTTGGCACCTCCTCACACACATGCTCAATGCCCTGTCTCCTAGGTGATTCTAGATCCCAGAAAGCTGATGACCAACACTAACCACCATAGCATCTCTATGTAAGTCAAGCTTTCTGTGCCTCAGTTGGTACTAACCATCACAGCATCTCTATGTAAGTCAAGCTTTCTGTGCCTCAGTTGGTACTAACCATCACAGCATCTCTATGTAAGTCAAGCTTTCT